>JAWWEU010000011.1:19606963-19625343 GCA_035583155.1 Acropternis orthonyx | reverse complement strand
CGGTGCGGCTGCCCATCGTGAGCCTGGAGCGCTGCCAGCAGGCCATGGACAGGCTGGTCACCGACAACATGCTGTGCCGCCGACGCCTGCAAGGGGGACAGCGGGGGGCCCTTCACTGCCTTCCACCGCAACACCTGGTTCCTCCTGGGCATTGTCAGCTGGGGCGACGGCTGTGCCGAACAAGGGAAATACGGGGTGTACACCAGAGTAGCCAACTACGTCTCCTGGATTAAAGAGGTGGTTGAAAGTGTAGCAGATTCAGAAAACTTTTCCATTGACTTTTCTTAATGCCACCATTAAGAGCAGGAATAAGTCGACTTACTACAGTGTTTCAGTCTACAACACTATGCCTGTTCCTGTCCTTAATGGTGTAAAATCAAGCTTCTTACCCTCGAGGAAATTCTAAGAGGGTTAAATTTCTTATTCAAATATTGCTGAGTAAAATACTTGTGCATAACTAACTAACTATGTGTAAGTAACAAAGAAGGAGACAACTTTCCTTAATGTAAATTCCTACCAGGAAGATTTTTTTTGAGGGAAAGCAAAAGCTTTACATTTTGCAAGCTTGCCTGCCTATCACAGACAGTCCTCTGTGTGAATTCAGTGCTTAGCAGAGCAAGTGCAGGGTAGTGGTGTCTGGCTCTAGCTGTGAGACAGACAGTGCTGAACACAGGAGTGAGGGAGCTCTGAAGTTCTGGAACCAAGGACAAGTCAGTTTACTAAATGACAGATGTTTTCTGATACAAAAACCAGTGTCTGTATGGAATTGTGCACAAACCAAGCACAAATCCACCCACCTCGAGGAAGATTAAATTCTCAATAAGTGATCTTACTGATCCATGTCGAAATAAGTATTGATTTTGTGACCTTTCCTACAATTGCCTGTTAATTACAATCTCCCAGCACAGTTAATTGTTGCCATTCCACAAGCAACAAAAGCATTTGCCTCAGAGAATACATGGTTATGAGAATACCATGATTACTTTTGATGCCGAGAATTAGGCCTTGCATAAGACCACCAAGGCCAGTTACTTTAAGGGAGTCTCCCAGGATTTAAATCTCCTAGGATTTAACAGTAGCCCCCAGCCCTCCATGACCAGAGGACTAGACTACAGCACCAGAACTATAAAAAAAAAGTTGGGGGAAGAAAAAAGAAAAGAATCCATTGTAGTCCCTGGCCTTTCAGGGCCAAACAGACCCTGGCTCTGAACAGCTCACTTGTTTTTCACAGCTGCACCTGCCACTATAGCAGTAAGGAAGCCCCTGTGGCTTTCAGTAAATTCTTAAGTAAAAATAGAAAAAAACCCCAAAGCCCTGAAGGTCTCAGCATGCTAAAAACACACCCTTGAGGCAGTTACTGCATCATACGCATACTGGGGAGAGTAAGTGAAGTTGCCTTAGGACAGAATCCCTCTCATGCCCCAGGCAGCCTAGGTGTCCCCCTTCAGTTCTTGCCTCAAGCTGGTGTGCCAGCACGCAGCTCTAACATTACTGTCACTCCCTCCAGTCTCACAGGGCCACATTTAACGTCTAACACGTGACTCTCTCCCCACTTCCATTCACCCCATTACCAGTGCCAGCAGTAACTCAGCCAAACACCATGATCCTCACCTCAAAAAATTCCCAGAATTACAGAACATGCATTACAGCAAACAGGCTCTGCTCCTCTGGAAGGAAGGTGACTTTCTTACTGAAGAAATTCCAACTGCCAGTTATCTGCCTAAGAAGAGTCCTCTTCTTGTAGGCAAGCTTCAGCAGAGACAACCATTTTCGGAGGTAGAGGCAAAGAAGCAGAACGTTGCTCTGCTGTTGTTCTGTAGCAGCAGGGACAAAGAAATAGCAGCATTATCCCCCTAACACAGACAGGAACCTTCTCTTCCCTCTTTTAAAATAAACCTCTTGTACAGTCAGTGGTGAGCTACAGGCCCATTGTAGCAGGAAACTTTTAGTGGCTGGTCTGCTGGGCTTTCCTGAACTTTACATTAGTCTTCATGAAAAATAAAGTCTTTTCTGTGCAAAATGGTCAATATTTCTAATCAAAAGCAATAGATCTCCAAAGATGTAACAACTGATTAATAAATCACTGAGTAAAGAGGAATTGGACAATTGTGAACAGAAAATTTACCATTCACAGCTTTTCCACATCCAAGGTGGTCCATGCATACCTTCTGAGCAATCAACAAGCAGCCCCCCCAAAAAACAGAAGATGTTTTATTGTCTAAAGTGTTGCAATACAACAAATACATGATCTGTACAAAGGACATGATAGGGCCAGTTTAAATACAATCAGGAGAAAAGTCCTCATATTCACAGTCCTCGGACAACATCTTCTACCAGAACCTGAACCAACAATTTAAAGATTCACTAAAAAAACCCCCAACAGGTTGTAAAAAAAATTTAAAGGTCTCCAAAGAGTCTATGGGTGCATTGTCTTACAGCAGAGCTCATGGGGTATTCTGTGAAGGGTCACAATGGCATCTTATTGCCCTCAATGCTGATTTTCACTGCATGGGCCGATCTGCTTTTTTTCCTGATATCTGTGAATTTCCGCATCTGTTTGTCCAGTCGACTCACCCCTTTCTTAGAGGTCCCCTGGAACTTAAAAAATAAAACTAATAATTAATTACCACTGAAAAAAAGCAGACGTCCCAGAGGCCCAAGGCAAGTGGCGCATGCAAGGTCATGCCTGGGCCTGGCTGGTGTGTCTCTTCTTCCCCCCGAGTGGGGAAACGCTGCCCCCAGGATCTGCACTCAGCCAAACACACGGTGCAGGGCTCAGCCACCACATTCCCTAGGTACAGTTTGGAAGTTCTTTTATCTACTGGCTGGACTTGTGTCAGAGCCACAGGGCACCAGAATCACCCAGACGGGCTTCCTCGGGGAGTTCACACACGGTTACACTGTGACTGAGGCTGACACAGCATTTCCAAACTGCCGTTGATTTTAAAGGTCACGGATTAGTACTTACAAAGCAAGAGATTATTGGGAAAAGTGTGTAGGGAGAAGCCAGAGAAATGACTAAGCTGACCATACAAGCTCTTAGAAGTTGTTGCATTTCATCTCTGTATTTGAACTGCAATTGAAAAGCAGGCAGTGCAGCAGTTACTCTGCCCAGATTAAACACAGCGATGCTGTAACAAAACATCACTGAAGACAAGCTATAGCCAGTACTTCTTAGAAGGCAATTTCCCCTAACTAGACAACAGAAAAAATAAACAATGGAAATGCCACGCCTTTAAGTTTGGGTGAAACAGATACCCAGAACATGGTACTTAGTATCTGACAAAATGCATCCATTAGAAACTTTTTCCATTGCTGAGGAAGGGGCTCCTGACACACTGATTTTAAACAAACTTTATTCATAAAACTGTTCACTATTCATTGAAATTATAGCTGAAATTTCACAGTGATTTTTAAGAAAATATTTTTTTAAAAACAAATAAATATGAAGCTTAAACTCAACAGTTTATCTATCACTTGTGCTCACCTCCTGTCACTGTTAGCTTGTGGCAGCCCTGCTCACAGCACTGAAATGCAGACTAGGAATTGTAAAAACAATTCCCACACCAATCCATGTTCTCCCACCCCACACTCACAGTGGGGGATTCTTCTTCCCCTAGTCTTACTCTCTGCCTCCCATCAACCACCCCCTAAAGTCTTTTCACACTATCGCATCATTCTACTTCCTGAAAGAGGTGTGAAAAACACCTCCCCGTGCCCCAGTCGAAGGTCAGCCACAGATGTTGGTGTGCAGTGAGGAGAGGTCCTGTACCAAGGGCTAAAAATTCCCATGTCAGTTCAGGTAAACCTGGAAAACCCAGTTGTGTCAGAATAGCGCTCAAAACCACAGGTGGTGCCAAGCTGGTTTTGAGCCCAGGTATTTCCACTGAACACCTGACACTTGGGTACCCTGAAGCTGTGCAGGCAGGTGTTTTATGCTAGAGCCTGTTTTCTCCTGTACAGGTTCCCATGTAGGTCACAGTACAGACATGAGAGAATACAAGGAGAGTTTTCCAGGTTTAGGTTAGGGTGTACACACTGCTGTCCTGCATGTGCAAACTGCCAACAGCTGAAGCACATGCACTGTTCACACCTCCCTCGAGGGATACCTCTCCAACTTGGGAAGGCAGTGGCATGGCTACAGGGGCATCCTGTTGCCTTCAATGCTGAACTTGATGGCCCGATGCACTTTGCTGAGTCGTTTCTGTTCAGCAAACCGCCTCTTGTGCTTTTCCAAGCGACTAATACCTCTCTTAATAGTCCCGGGCTAGAAACAACATCTCAATTAATGCACAGAAGGAGAGAACAGCAGCAAGCACAGAAATTGTTACTTCTTCCATTTACACATACTCTACCACGTACACCCCTTTTAACTGAAACTGTACAAGGTAGATGGATGAATCACATAAAGAAACACAAAGGCCTCCACTGAAGCTGTTCAAGATTACCAAAACCTCGAAGGTTTCCCAAACTGGAGTATTACCAGAACAGGGTAACATTCTGGGGAGAAGCATAAAAATATCAGTGCAGTGACACAGATACTGAACTGCAGGCTTAGGTCAAAATGCTCTAAAGCAAGAGGCCTGTTATCAGACTCTCACCCAAGAGAGAAACTCTAGAATACTTATCTCAAAAATCTCTTTTCGGTCAGAGGAGTAACCAAAGCAGAGTGAAAGCATTTGATGAGCTTTAGAACAGCCCACTTGACCGAGAACTTACTGTCTACTCCCATTTGAAGAGGCCCTTACAAGAACTACCCACTACTGTGCAGTAAACATGCCACTACAGTTACAGATCCCCAGGTTTAGGACAGTCACCAGGAGAGTGCCAGTGCTTACCCTTGAGGACTCCATCTCCACGTTCCACTTTGGCCTCACCACATAGTCCTTGTTGGAGGGCATGGGCACCCTCGCACGGGCACAGAACCCGGGGTCCCCGGGCCTGAGAGCCCTGCAGGAAAAAAGGATGTGACTGTTATGCATAAATCTTACCCAGAAAGAAGTAAAGCGATCTAGTGTCTTCTCCTCTGAAACACACTGCATACCACTGCCTCTAAAACCTCTACACAATTTCCATGTTGGTAGTACCACCAAAATATTTTAACCATTTTTTAAAAAAAAAAAATCCCAACCTACTTTTCCTCTCCAGTTAACACTTTCTCCAGGTCTCTGCGAGGAGTCTGACCACCAGAGCTGCAAGGAAAAAAAAAAAGTTTACAGGCATCTGTACACAGAGAAAGACAGAAATTTTAAAAGACAAAGTGTGGCAAAAGGAAATGGACGTCATAACTTAATATTCTTTTATTTCCTTAATAGTTACACATCACTTTGTTTTTCTTGATGGACTCTTAGGAGGATTTCATGTTTCTGCCTGCTATTCCTACCTGCTCAATTTCCTTCGATGAGGCATCTGTTCCAAATCTCTCTGTTCCCTCTCTTCTCTGGTCATGCCTTTGTAGTTCGAGGTAAGGCCAAAGATGGGTCGGGACCATTCATCTATTAAAAAAATAATTGGTTAACAAAGGCCAGGCCACTGAAGTTTCTCTCAAACCATTTTGGTGATCCAAGCACAACTTTCAAAGTTTACAGCAAGTATTTATGCTTCCTTTCAACCAAACAAATGATTTTTTTAACCCTTAATACTTCATGGAAGTCCAGCCTTGTGGACCCTGAGCAAGAGCTTTCATCCCCTGAAGTCTTGTTGCTGCCTGCTCTTTTGGAATCCCCGTGAGCTTTCAGAATACTCAGTGCCAGGAGCTCCTGCAAACCACTGGGATGCTATTTTAGAGATACGGAGAAGAGTTTCTAAAGAACCTAAGTCTGTCAGCAGTGTGCAGCCATTCCAGAGGGAATGCACTCCACATGGAGTACAGCTGGTTGAGTAGTAAATTTTCAGTCAGCCAAGTCCACTCTAATGTCCATGAAATAAAGTTCTCTGGCAGCACCTTCCTGCCTTTGCAGCACATACATGAGGGTCTGGATAACAAGCCAAGAGAGGACCGGGGCAAAGAAAAGCCATCCTCTGATTTAGGACAAGAATGAAAGAAACAGGACAAGGTGCATGCAGTTCATGTAACAGTGTTTGTTAAGTGCTCCACAAAGTGATGGAACAGATTAATGAGGTTCCTGCATGGCAGAATTAATTTCACTACAGACAACAGCAAAAAGTGCACCAGAGACTCATGCAGAGATTCCATTCTCAGTGGAATTTCAGCAACACAAGGCAAAGGCAGATCTACGTACTAATCAGCTTCCCTGCCATGTCCTTGTTTGGTCTTGACTCTTTGGGGTGTTTGTAGAGGTACATCACAGCGCGTCCAATGCCACTGTGCTTCAGGGTCTCTTGGCTCACACTGGGCAGCTGTGGGGTAGGAAAAGTCAGAAAACAGCAAGAAATTATGTCTGAACATTAATGGTGTCACTGAGCTTCACAAAAAGATCAAAACTCACTTTCACGATAAGCTTGAAAATTTAATCTTTTTTCGCTGTCCCACTAGAAATTGTTTGAAGTGTCAAACACCAAAAACTAAACATGTGCCTTAACATTCTTGGGTTCATACACAAAATTAAATAGGTTTCCAGAACTTTTTACTCGAAACGGTCTTTAGCTTATATTACCCCAAAACTGAGTTACTGGCTTCAAACATTCATTCTGTAAAAACTTACAAAAGCACTCAGGCAATCAGCTTAGCTACAGACACTGACAGCCTACATTCAGTGTCATGGGCCTCTCTGTGCACTGCACACTTTAACAGGCCGAAAAAGAGAAGAGACCACGAGAGAAAAAAAGTCAGGGAAACGCAGCAAATGACTCTTCACTAAACTTTGCATATAAACCTGAAACAGGCAGGCAAGGCCGTATCATCTAAATTCTGCCATACAAACCTATCCGTTCTGCAGTTTGTTTCCCTGTGTGTTTCACTGCACAGCCCACTGGTTCATTTATCATGCTCGAGTTCATTTATCACCAAATATTTCCCTAAAGCACGCAACTATAAAACCATGCAGAAGCCACAAATCAAATGTTAGAAGTCAGTTACAAACCTCTTGCAGGATCTTCAGAAGCTCCTCCCGTATTTTCAGTGCTGGCAGACTTCGGTCTGGAAGGGGAGAAAGCCACTCTTTGATGGCAGACATAACACCACTATCGATGAAAGTTTCTTTGAGGTCCTGCCTAGAAAGTTTAAAGAGAAGCCCCAGAGTCATGTAATATAACAAAATCTTAAGATGTGATGTGTTTCTTACACACAGTATTGCATGGTTTCATGTTAAATTAACAGGCAAAATTATATATAAGTTTAGGTTTTTGAAGTCACCTACATTTACTTGGAAGAAGAGGGGAAAAAAAAAAAAAAAAGTGTTTTACTGCACATTCCATACAGCTGCAGTGTTACTCTTTGAAATCTAACGAATTCTGAATATTCCCCAAGGTTATAATTAACTGGAAGAATGACAACTCACTTTTTAAGATGCATAACTACAGTTGGTAGCAAAGTTAATTTCTTTAGTGCAGGTTTCTTTTGTGTATTCAGCTGTCGATCCTCCTGTAAGGAGTTAAAGAATCAGCACAAGTTAATCAAAGTAAGAAATCAGCAACTCTCATTCTTTATATTTACAGGAAAAAGATTAGTCTACTTAACAAGAACTCTGGCAGGATTACACTAACTTTGTCCCCTACTCCACCTTCCCACAGCCCAAACACACATTACCTGATGACTGCCCTTAAGAAGGACTCTTTAGTCAACATTTTCCTTAGAAGCATCACATTAGGAGAGTCCCCCTAAATTTACATTTATTTTTTTTTTTTCCACTTCATGACTTCGACTGACTGCAGTAACTGGAGGTCTGCAGAGTCCTCCATGCTATGCATAGATAACCTCAACACTTTGTTAGCAAAACCTCACCTGAAAAACAGAAAGAGCTAACCAGAACAATGGGAAGGCAGAACGTATTTATTCACTTCAGCTGTGGGTTTCAAAATTGCTCTCATCCAAGGCATTACTGTCACTATTTGTTCAGTACTTGGCTCCTGTATCTGAAACATGCACTGTAAGTCAACAGATTGCTGTGGTAATTCCTTTCCACTCAATCCACAGAAGGCTCTTTCTGCACAATATTTTTTTTACTGCAAGGGAGGAGATTCTTCTAATGCATCTTGTCCCCTTTTCAAGTCCCAGTATTTCAAAATTCATCACCTCATTTGAAACAACTGGCGGTCATTTTGTCCAAGAAAGACTTTCTTGCCAGGACCAAGAAAGTCTCAGTTATCCCCCAGGTTGCTTTCTAACTCTCCCCATCCCCCTGAACTCATTATCCTTCTGATCTTGTTCTCAGGAATTTGTTTCTGTTGCTGCTATTAGTGAATTTCTTATATCCTCCCCAAGTTGGTTTTAATGTGTTTCGCCATGCTGTTTGTTCATTTGATTGCTACTCCAAGAAAATAACAGAAGACACCTGACAGAAAGCAAGACCCCAATAAACCTTGCACAGTAACATAATAAACATTTCTCCTTGGAAAAGGCAGGCTGCCAAGGCAGAACTTCCCATGATTCTGTTGCTCTGTCATTCAGCACAGCACTGTCACTCGAACAGTTTAGAAAATGGTTCTTGTCAGGAAAAAAATAGCCAAAGTATGACATATGCCAGTAATTGTACAACGAAATTAAAGCATGGACCCTTTCTCAGTGTTTGATATACTTGTATATAGTTTATAGAGCACATATATATCCCTTTTTATAGAACAGGTGACTTCCGCTGAGCAAAGTTTAGCAATTTGATTGATTTTAATTTTTAAAATTTAATTATTTTCTCAAAATTTCAACAGAATAAATGTTTTAACTCAGAATAGTAAAGTAACATTTAAACAGTAATACAGATATGGGAAGCTTTCCACGGCATACAGATCACTCCTAAATACAAGTGAGATTTTTGTATCTTACTGATCACAAGATTGGACTGAATTTTAAGGTATCTTTGGAGCCTGGAAAACTTACCTCAGCAGCTTCATTCATCTTCACAATCATGGCACTGACCACATCATCTGCATCACTAATGAATGTTCCACCATCGCGGTTCCGCCGGCGCTTGCCACTCATACTCTTCTTCCGCTGCAGCATCATGTCAAAATCTGACAGGAAGTCCATGCTGAAATATGAGAGTTGGAAAATTCTGTGTTTCTATCGTGTAAAAGCACTATGTCTTGAAGTCCCTGTGAGATAATTAGCTGTCCTCAGTATGCAAATTGGAAAATTAGTAAAGGGCTCTAATGGCTCCGAAGATGCCATCGGACCTTGCTGCAACAGCCAATGCACGCACACGTACAATATCCAGGGTTCAAAATGTCCTCAAGCTGTCACTGCAGCTGACAAACATTTAGCTTTCCTGTACCTGCCATACGCTGCTCTGATGCTACTGGAGCAGCCAGAAAGGAAACCGAAAACATTCCGATGGCAAGTCTTGCACCAGCACAGAAAATACACCTGTGACCCCAATGCTGAGCTGCTAAAAGCAGTTCAGATGCTTGTTTGATTAGATAATGATCTTACTGAGGTTTCGATGTGAGCCACGCAATCCTGCTCTCTGAAGCAGCAGCAGGACAAGTAATATGTTATGGACTGCCAGTGACTAAATGGCACAAGCTTGGACAGGACCTTCTGTCCTAGTTCATGAGAACACTCCACAGGAAACATAGTCCCAGGCCTTTCTAAGGTAAGAATTCCAGCCAGTCTTTGGAGCAGCCCTTTCACCAAAATCTTGCATTAACAAAGAAGTATGTAACACATTGACTTACTGCTTCCCTCTTTTGATGTTATCATCAGAGTCCGATTCATCTGCTGTCTCCTTCATGTCTCCATCACCTTTCTCTTCCTCCAAATCCTCCTGGTTAAAACCCTGATGGGTAAAGACAGTGCAAATCAGTGTATGGATTAAGACTGAGCATCTACTCAGGTACCTGACACTTGAAAAGCTTCAGGTAAGTCTGCAAAGCATCTAGAAAGGGGAGCAAAGTCTAATTCGACCCGTGACTGTCACACCAACATCTCTCCCAACAGAAGAGCTGTAAATGTTATTTAACCCCAAGACTACTCCAGCACAAGGCTGAGTTACAAAGCTGATCTGGGTACAGCATAAACATTCCCTTCAAGATCAGACCTAACAAGCGAATAGAAGACATCCACAATAACACTTACTGTGAATTCCTCTTCTTCCTCATCACCAGATTCTCCAAATATATCTGCAATCAGGTTCCTGCAAAGGTAACAGCAACATTTACCTATTTTGATGGCAACAGTGACATGTGCCTTTTCTGCAAAATCTCCAGTGATTGTGGAGATCCTCTTTTTGTGCTGCCTATTACTAACCGTTTTCTTCACACCACCAATGAAGGTGGACAGTCATTCTCTGTCTGAGATTCATCCATTCTCCATTCACCATCACTCTCACTATATGCCACCCCAAAAGAAGTCATATTCCCAGAAGCACATACTCTTGTTCATTTCCAGATTCACTGTCACTGCCAAACAGATCTTTCTCTTCTTTCTTCTTCCCAGCATTCTCTTTTCTTTCATCTTCTTCTTCCTCCTCACTATCCGATACAACATTCTTCTTCCTTTTATCAGACTTCACTGAAGCAGCATCACTATCTGATTCTTCGGCATCAGAAAGGATTCGTACCTTTTTTGCAGCTGCCAGCAGAAAGAAGGATTACTACAGGTCTCAGTAACAGAGGGGACAACTGGCACTCTCAAAAAACTATTTCCTGACT
Source organism: Acropternis orthonyx (assembly GCA_035583155.1). Taxonomy (NCBI): domain Eukaryota; kingdom Metazoa; phylum Chordata; class Aves; order Passeriformes; family Rhinocryptidae; genus Acropternis; species Acropternis orthonyx. The sequence continues at coordinate 19,614,579 of JAWWEU010000011.1, read as the reverse complement.
AGTCTTCCTACACAAAATCATTGCCATTCTTAAAAACATATGAATTCTAAACTCTGTTTAATTAAATCAGCAACTGGATCTGTGTATTATCCATAAGAGATCTATCCATAAAAAAAATTGTAATTTCAAATGTGACCCTCACCCCCAGTACATTAAAAGAATAAAACCCCACAGGAAAAGAAAGACTAGAGAAAGAGCAACAAACTAGAGAAATAACAAACTATCATGACAACAGATGCCATCATAAAGCAAGATTGCTACAGTCTTCTGTTAGACCTACTTACTACTTAAAAATATTAGATATACATTCATAACGCAAAGCAGTTAGAACAACAGCTTCTACAAATGCAGTTGTGCTCCAAAACCACAAAGATTTACGGTTTCTCACTTAAAAGCTTTAGTCACATAAAAGCAATGACTTAAATTTCACACCACTGCCTGTCACAGGACACTTTGACAGTGTAGTTCCTTACGTGTTTTCTCGCTGTCATCCTCACTGTCAGAAAGTATAGCCGTTTTCCTCTTCACTGTCTTCTCCTCTTTCTCATCTTCATCACTGTCTGATATTTTACGTCTCTTAGGAGCTTCATCTTCACTGTCAGAGCCCTGAAATCCTTCCCTTGCATGTTCATTATCTGAATGATGAGAGTCATTCTGCACCTCCTCCTTCCTGTCCTCCCCATCACTATCCTCAGACTCTATCTGTTTGTGTCTGGCGACATCCTCACTCTCCGAGTCACTGGCTGGCCGTTTGTGGAGCTCCTCGCTCTCGGAGTCACTGGCTGCCTGCTTGTGGAGCTCCTCGCTCTCAGAGTCACTGGCTGCCTGCTTGTGGAGCTCCTCACTCTCTGAGTCACTGGCTGGCTGTTTGTGTGATTCCTCATTTTCAAAATCACTACTGGGATCCCTGGGAGCTTCTCCATTGTCAGAGTCACTTCCTCGATGATTTAAGGCCTCTTCGTTTTCAGAGTCACTTAAATGCCGGTCAGGACGGTCCTCAGTATCAGAATCACTGTCCTTCCCTCTGTGTGCTGCTTCGTTGTCTGAATCACTTACATTGTGATTTGGAGGCTCTTCATTATCTGAGTCACTATCCTTTTGCCTTGGGATATCTTCATTTTCAGAGTCTGTCATATGAGGCTCTCCCACTTGCCCATCATCTTCTCCATCGCTGTGTTCATTCTGAAACGGAAAAATAATCTCAGGCAACTAAGCAAAAACACTTTTAAAAGGAAAAAAGACGTTCTGAATTTTTTCTTGTCCTTCCTCCAATTTGATTACCCAAGGTACTGAAAACTGAAATACTTTCTACACAGAAATAATCAGACAATTTGCATCAGAGGACTATCAAATACTTCAGATCAAGAAAAACATCAGTGGAAGTCTGTCCACCCTGCAGCTCAGTGGTATTTTGGAAATGGTAACAGAATTAAAAAAACCCACTTAAATAAACATATCCAAGAAGGGTCCCCTTCCTCAAGAGTAAAGGCTTAGTACTTTTGTTTTAGAAAGTCAGGCCTTCAAAATGGTTGAGTTCAAACCCCCAGTAACAAAGCAAAAAACAGTACCTTGCACTTGTCATTTTATTTTCCTTAAAATCTCAAACAGATACTTCCTCCATGAAATACATTTACTTAAACTGCACATGCATTATGCTCCAAGTGAAGCTCAAGAGAGCTCGTGCCTGTTCCTTTTTAGCCCAGGAAACTTATTTAAGAACAAGTCATGACCAAAAGCCTACCAAAAAACAGGAATAAAGTTTTAGTCAGACCTTTCAGAGTATTACTGTTAGCAGGTTTGGTAATTCAATGTGTAAGAATGTAAGAACAGATTCGACACTTCTCTCCCTTACGCTGACAGCTCTCATGCTTACCCACACACTGGAGACACACAAAGACACTCATCTGAGAAACTCAGAACTGAAACACAGTCTTTTGTCTTCTTTACATAGCAAAAAATTACTGAGCCACATGCTCCATTTTTGGAAGAACCTTTCACAAGTCACCTTGTCAAGCCTAACTGCTGACAACAGTGTCTTATATTTCTTACAACATCTGATTTCTCCCTTGGAAAAAAAATCTCAATTGCATTTACCTGAGAATATGAATTAGGCTCTTGAACACTCCATTAACCCAACACACCACTGTCACCATAATCCTGTTTTCAGCTGAAAATAACAATACTGTACAAGGAACTTCCCTTCTGCATACCCAACTCAACTCCTCAGGGCTCATTTTGTCTCAGTTATAAACTCCTTCCACTTGCAAACTGAGTTTTTATTGTCCTGTTTAAGACCTGTATGTCCTGGAGTTTCCAAATCTGTTTTATCTGCAATTTAATTTCCTCGGAAACAAACTTTCTCTGTTTTTATTTTCTGTAGTCATTTTACTCCCACACCCGGAAGTCATACACAATAATGCAGGTGTAGCTATCCTACACCTACAACAAATAACAATACTAATCTTTAAAAAGAGGAGGAAATTTATTTAGGAGGAATTTTAAACAAAATTAATTTTAATTGTTTTTAGGAACTACTCTCTCCAGAACTATTCTAAATGGCGAACAGCATGGCTTTTTATGACTTTGGACCTTATGCATCTATTCCCCTTAGCACTTGATAAAGATCTTCTGAATTACAGCAGAATGACTAACAGAAAGTTACTTCACAGTGAAAAAAACCCAATCCTATGCAATTTTAAAACATGCACTTCAAATACAACTTATTATTTCCATGTTACTTAATGCTAAGTACAAACAGCTGCTGTGACAATCTGAGTTGTTTCTCCTGCTTGTTCTTGTCTCTACAGCGATGCACCTTTTTGAATCCCCCTAGTATTACCCAGTAGTTTGCCTTTCTCCTCTCAGAAAGGAAACATGGTTCTGTTAAAACCTGAATTTGGAATTTTAAATAATAGGAAGATTAAGAAGTTGCAGAATTGAGGATGCACAGCTGAGGAGGACCATACATACTCTACTCTCAAGTTGCTACAGGATTTTATTTACTACTTTTATTCCCTCACCAAAAAAAATCACTTTGATTGCCCATTCCTGCCTAGCATCTCCCACACAAACCACCCACATATGTATGTGACTGAATTGCCCTGTTACTTGAGATTAAAGAAAACTGCAGCTGCAAACAGAACAGGAAATTCAGATTTCAGGGCAGTTACAGATAAGGTCACTAAGAAGTGCTGAAATGCAGAGATCTACACTGAAATTGGTGTCTATAATAACAGAAATTCTTTAATCCTTGTTTTCCTACTATTTAATTTTGGTGGGTTTGTCTGTCTTCTCTCAATGTCAGATAGTGAATGCTGAATAGTACTGACAATTACGTCCGCAGTACTAAGATTCTGCTAAACAAACACAAGGAAATAAATACAAATACTCCTGCTTAAGCTCTTGGGCTCATCACTTTCCTGACTGCTAGTTTAGAAATTCTTTGGCGAACAACCAAACAAAACTAAAAGCAACTAGAATCAGTAGATTCTTGATATTTCTAAGGTCAGAAATGTGGCTGCAGGTTATATAAGCACCTGTTCAGAATAAATTACCAAATCACAGAGAACTTCCTATGCAAAAGACTTGGTAAGAAGACACTGTAATTATAGAGCATTATTACTGAAGCACTTGACAAGACAGCAAACCTCTAATCTCTTACTGCAAATTGACAATAACTCCTGAGAAGGAAGATGTTTGGGGAGGGAGAGCAGACACACAACTGACAAGCTCACACTGTGATTACACAGAATCCCAGCAGCTCAATATGCTGCAGTATCATCACCTAGAGAAGCAGCACCTGAGGTTCCACGGGTGGCCCTACACTCACTGGGCACACAGGCACCACTGTGCTCTAGACCTGCGTGTGGGAAGCTCGGGGAGGGCTACCCCAAGCAGCACACCCTCTATCAGTGAGCTCAGCAAGCCCTGCAGAGATGACACACTGCCTCAGACCCAGCACGAACACAACCAGGCACCTTCTGGAGCAGAGCTGAGCCCCTGCACGGGACAGCCAGGCCCTGCCCCGCAGCCATCAGTGCAAAGGGCTTCTGCACACAATTCATGACTCTGAACGTTTTGAAATATAATTGATATCAAAAGTGTATGCAACTTCACAGTAAGATGACTAAATGCTATTGGATATGTTTGATAGACTTCTCCTCTCCTTTTTTAATTTTACTAGTTCGTCTCCAAAAAAGTCTTTTCAAAGAAATCAACTATGTCATTTTGGAGTTTTCTAGTTTTCCTTTTCCAAATAATTTAAATAAAAGATCAGACATCCTCAAAACCAAGTAGGTCTCAGGTAATTGCTACTGCGTTTTTCTCTAATTCCTTTACTTTCTTTTCTTCCTCCTCTTTATCTATAAACATTTCAATTGAGATGTCCTTAGTTTTGGGGTTTTTGGACTGAATTAATTCTATAACATAAGGCTTTAGTACAGTATAAAATAAGGAATACATCAAAATCAAATTTACAGTGTTATCCTTCTACATAAAAATTTCAGCTAGCAAGTAGTTTATTGGATCAACAGGCAGCCACTTTTAAGAAGTACTTCTTTGATAATTTAGTAAGTCCAAGAAAATTGACCCATCCACTACAATCTCATGAACCACAAGTGTTAAACCAAGACCTACATAACCACCATAAGCAGATCAGCAAGTTCCTCCTTTTTCAGAAGTGTCAGATATTTGTGTGTGTGTTTGTTAACAAAGTCAAAACAGAACTCAATCCCTGAAACAGCAACTACTTGGTAGAAGTGCAAGAACTAAGTCATTATAGATTTCTGTACAAGCCTGACTTGTACAAACACTGTAAACGTGATTTCAGATTCATTACTGTACTAAAACTGTGCATTATCTAATTCTAATTGTCTAAAGCAGAATCGGTAAGGACATCAAGGAGAAAATTTATAGATAAAGTAGGACTGGGGGAAGGAAAGTCAGAAAAGAATTGTGGAAATAAAAACCCCACATACCTGAGACCTACATAAGTAATTCCTCAGGATTCCCCTTTTCTTTAAAGTTAAGAACCTGAAAGAAAAGTTTGAAAATTTAAAACTTCCATTCTTTACATCTGACTTCTAAATTAGAGACGAAATAGTAATTAAATAGACTTAACTGATTAGGCTGCCTCAAAGGTTTTATTACCTTTGAGTGTCATTCCTCCCACATACTCCTAAAGATGAAGGGAATAAGAGGAGAAGAGAATATTTAGGGTAAATAACATGATAAATGACTGAAAGCTACTCCTTTCAGAGAGAGCTGCTCCACACTATTGCCTTTGAAGTGCAAAGTAAACTCCATGGAGGGAAAGCTAAGGATTAAGACTTCATAACAAAACAAAATATTCTAATGGTTGATTTGAACTGAATCAAAGCATCAAGGCTAGAAGGTTCACATTTCCATTAGACAGAAAGCTGGTTTAGCTTAACTTTTTTTTTTTCTTTTTAATGGACTTTCTCAGGTATTTCTGAGGAATATTCAACAGCCACCACAGAACAGAGCCCTTAAAATAATGAAGCACATGAAGAGGATCAGTTAACAGTAACAGTACTTTCTAGTTACTAAAATTTGAAAAAGACGTGCTGCAGATTTAAACAATAGTCACCTATCTCTTCTTTAGGACAGACTGCAAGTTACTTTGCCACAGTAAGTAAGATTTAAATCCCTGAGGAGCGCAGAAAAGCAAGAATCAATGTACACAGCAGAAAAAGTTTAATATTACTGCAGCAGAGATGTGACTCTTCATGCATTCATTTTTCACTAAAACAGAAGGCCTAAAGCCCTCTGACAGACAGTTATTTCTCCCATGCTCCCACAATGGGAAATGCTGCCTCACACCAGTTCTTCCACTGTAAATATCAACTTTTTAAAAAAAAAAAAAAAAAATTCCCAATGTGGTTTACACTCAAGTTCAAGTACATGGAAAGAACTTTCATTGTATACAAATATAAAGTCTTCATCTGCTTTCTAACTCCCAGGAAAGTATGAATTCAATAAAGGCCGGGAGGAAAAGGATTGGAAGTTATACCCCTGTGGAGTCAAGCCTTCTGACACATCAGCCTATATCACATTTGAAGCAACTTTTAAAATGTATAACACTGAAAACCCAGTCAGAGTAAATCCCGATCTTTACATAAAATGCAACAAAATATGCAGAAAACAATGAACTTTGACTACAGGTTTTATGAGTATCAAAAAGTTCTCCGTAACTGCTGGCAGAACACGAGTTCACAGGCCAAAATTATTCCTTCCTACGAAGACCCAACGTAACCCTACTTTGAGTCACAAAAAACTCTTCAAAATTTCTTTTAACTACCAAACTGTCTTAGAAACCTAAAGGAAACTTTCACTTTTATCAGAATCTCTTGTCAACCAAATCAGTCAGTGAACAAATTAAGTGATTCTCTCCCAAACACAACCCTGGATCAAAGACTCTTCACAGTGAATGCTTCTCCAAGGGAGAATCTTTTCAAAAAAAGAGCAGGTCCCATTTAGGAGCCTTAACCTGCTTCACATACACCTTTAACTCGCTCTTTTGGGAATGACGAGGACAACACCAGCACCTGAGAGTCACAGTCCCCATCCCAGAGGAAAACTGGGAGAGCATTTACTCTCTGGCAAGGAAATCTACACCTCCAAAACGTGTGGGTTTACATTACAGTGTAGAATTTCAGGTACAACTTCCAATTCCTCATAATCCATTGCTTAGAATTTCAAACCCAAAAATTTTGTCTTCACGCAATTGAGTGTAACAATATTAAACTTATTCAAGTTCAAAACAATGCATGCTATTAAAAAAATTAAAAAGAGAAATAAAAAAATACCCCATCCTACATACTGTCAAGAGATTACAAAATTTATTTCTGGAGACAAAGTTTTGCCAGACAGGACCCTGAAGAACTGAATAAAACATTAATGTCTGGGTTAAGAGACAGTGCCTCTTTAAACAACAACAAGAGAGAACTGAGAGAAAGAGTAAACTTTATCTAGATAAAGCTCCCGTAGTACCTCTGAATGGTGCCCTACACTTCCATTCTCCGATCCAGAATGCTGTTCATTTCCTTCATCTTCTACATCGGATGCTGAGTCTCGCTCGTCTTGCACTGGAGTAGCTCCTCCATCATCTATCCCGAGGTTAAAAAAGATAGTAAAACTCAGTGACACCTCGCCGCGTTTAAATGAGCCAGGCAGGCTCCAGCTCTAAGGAGGCGGTGAAACAACCCCGGATCCGAACAAACCACCTCAGACACCCCCGGAGAGAGCACGAAACCACCTACACCCTGCGGGCGGCGACTGACACAGTGCCCAGACACCGGGCTGTTAAAGCACTTGGCACCGTGCCGCCTCAGGCCGCGGCCCGGCCTCTGTGCCCCGGAGCCCGCGGCCGCCGCCCCATCCGCTCCCGGCCCTACCTGACGGCTCCCCGCCGCAGCACCCGCTGTCCCTGCCCGCTCCCGGCCCTACCTGACGGCTCCCCGCCGCAGTACTCGCTGTCCATGCCGGCCCCGCGGTGCCGGTGTCAGTGCCGGCCCCGCCGCCCTCAGCGGACACAGGAACCAGATGGCGTCTCCCCGCCCCGCACCGCCCGCGCCCCCGCGCGCCGCTCGCGCGCG
>JAWWEU010000011.1:19532040-19602090 GCA_035583155.1 Acropternis orthonyx | reverse complement strand
CAAGCCCCGTCCAGCCTGGCCTTGGACACTTCCAGGGATGGGGCAGCCACAGCTTCTCTGCCCAACCTGTGCCAGGGTCTCACTAACATGCTATTTAATAACGTTTTAAGCTTTATTACTTAAGCTGTGACTTAGTCTTCACCTTCAGCAATTTGCATGCAAGAAAGGCTACAACAATTAATCAGCATAGACCATGCTACAAATTACCCCTAATTACCATTACAAGTACTTCTGTGCCCTGCACAGTCCCTCCCCAGACTCTTTCTTCAGCAGTACATTTTGCTGCTCAGTCCTGGCAAGCTCACCTCCTGTCTTTCCCTGTTCACACAGCTCAGTGATTGCCCAAACCGGAGCTGCTCCTCTGCACTCACAGGCCCCTTCTGAAGCCCCCTTTAGCAGCCACCTGCTCATCCCTCACTTAGGTATATGTGCTGCCCAGAGCTGCTTTCCCTTGGTATATCAAGTCTCTACTCCTTCAGCTTTTGTTTTCTGGCTCCTGAGTATGTCTCAACTAATCTGTGGAAATCAATCTCCCTTCCAATATGTATTTCAGCTGTGCAATGAGTTGTACCTTTCTTTCAGATTTACCTCAATTTCCCTGTGTTTCCATCTCACACAGTATCTATACTGTATTAGGACAAACCCCCTGTACTTCTCTCTGAAATAGCATAGCCACAGCACCTTGGGCACAAGTGTTAACAGTGTAGATTGTTTTGAGAATTAGATTTTCTGTCTCCAAACAGCGTCCATTTGGAATTTCAGAAGGTGTGTTTCCTTTGCTGAAGGAAACACTTCCCACTCCCCCCACCCCCCCCACCCCCCCCCCCCCGCAGTCTAATTACACAAAAAACTTTGTATTTAGAATCTGCCTTGGTAGTATAAAGGTATGTACTTTGATTTATTTGCCAATATTTGACTTTCATCTAATAAAATCAGCACTTGAAATTTTGTTAATCCCTAGAGCATATAGACTTCTAAAAATTGTATCAAAAATAAATCTGCTATATGACTACTTTGAGGCAAAATCTTTGAGTAAGAATGATTTGCACAGTTAGAAACTTGAAGAAAGCTCTCCTCTCTGCCTTGTGGCTTCCTGCCTCTCTCGGAGAGTCTCTGAGCCTGGAAGGCCCTGTGCTCTATTTCTGCACCTGTATCTTCATTGATGCTGTAAAACTTTAACAAAATCACAGGTAAGGAGGCTGACATTAAAACACAAATATGTAAAGTGGGCAAATACACATTACTCCCAACTATTACCATGATTGAATGCTTACCTCTGATTTGGATATGGAGCTGCAGCAGGGGCCCCAAGAATCAGACACGGGGGCTTTTTGTTGTCTTTCCTGTCATACAGTGCAGCCACACTGCACCAAGGAAACAAGAAAATGAAAATTAAGGTATTAGTTATGCTAGCACATGTTCACATGTCCACAATTATTGCACATTTTCATTTGCATGTTTAATAATGGGCACACAGACTAATGCATAACATTCTGCACAGTGCCCTGGAGGAAGGTGACACAGTTGGGTAAAGGGAGATGGAAAAAATACCATCCTCACTGTTTGGGCTCATCTTTAGGATTGGAATGTGCCTGACTCCTGTGTTCTTGCTTTAGCTGCAGAAAACCTGTATCTGCCTCTCTACAGATATACGACATTTCTGTTTCTTTTCCATGCTGGAATTGAACCAGGTTTGCAAGAAGAGCACAGGATTACTGAGAGTATATATGGAACAACGAGAAAGAGGGAAGCTCTTGACCACCCTGTCCTGTTTTGGTCAGAGAGAAGTGGACAAATAGGGAGCTAACATGCACCTAGATTCTGAAACATGGTGACAGTGTTTGCTGTGAGGTAAATTATGATAAAACAAGGATGTATTGTCCCTTTATATGGGTGTGTGCATGAATTTCAGGTAAGGGTCATGAGTTTATTTTGCTCTGAGCTCTAGGTACTGTGAAATGCAGACCACACCGGGCACAGACTGATGGGTGTTTTCTTGCAGAAAAGAGCTATGTAAAACCAATAGGAGGTTTTGATGATGAGGGTCTGATTTTCTTCATATCTAACAGGGTGAGAGGGAACGCCAGGGAAGTCAGTGGTGTTGGAGCAGCATAAGACCAGGTTTTTTTCCTGGGAGTGCTTTCCAGAAATCTGAAAGGATATAGACACAGTGGGGATATTGAAGTTTAAGGTTCACCCAGGCCAGAATTAGCCTTCGTGCTTACCGGAACAGCTGACTTGGAAAGGACATATACACTGAACTGGGAGCAAAGTCCTGTAATAAATAACTGTGCTTCAGTCATTTCCTCCTTTGTGCAGCGGAGAACTGGCACTTGGTGAGGGATCCCTTAATGGCAACAGTGCCAGTTTCATCTTCCTTCTTACTCCAATGCTTATGAAAAAGAGGGACCTAAGCTGCAGAAGCCACACAGCGAAGATTTCTTCTGGAGAGGTAAATTCCATCCTGTGGGGTAACGTTTGGTTTGTGGTGCTGCATTACTTTTGGGAGAAAAGCAGCAGAGAGAGCCAGACGTTGCCAGGAAGTGGCCATGCAACCAGGTTGCGGGGGTGGCCACATGACTTGACTGGGACTAAGCATTTTAAATGTTGGAACTGTGTATCCAATACAGGGACTGTATGGGATCTCCTCCTCACCCGTCCATCCTGGCGCTGGAGCCAGCTGGCCCACTGATGGGACACAGGCTGGTGGTCTCCGTGTGTGCACGCACCACTCCCTCTCTGTCCGAGGGCAACAGTTCTGCTCTGTCACTGTATTCTGGTTTCTGGTGCAGGTGGGGAAGTGCCCATCAGTTGTGAATCACTGTCTGTGGCCCATCTTTAGCCTACATTTGCCAAAGACTATGCTTCTGTATCACCCTGCATTGCTCATGAGAACAGGTCATCACAGTGTTGAAGTTGATAATGCAGATATGTTGAAGTTGATAAGGCAGATCCAGCTGCTGAACCCTGACTAAGAACATGAGGACCTTGCCATAAGAACAATTGATTATGAAAGACTGAAGTTCCTTCTAGAGAGAGTGTACAAAAACAACAGAAAACCCCAAAGCAGCCAGAAATAACAATTCAGGTTGCATTGCTAAATTTTCATGGATTTTGTGCTACAAAATTGAGAATTGTCTTAGTTACAGATAAGCTCTGGACGCTGCCGTAATCTCACAGGGAAAAGCAATTCTTAATCTAGTCAGCAGGTGTTGTGCTGGGGACACAGCCCTTGCTGTTTCTGCAGCTTGTGTTATTAATGTGACATTCTACCTCTTGTTATTGGACTGCCTATGTGAAAATTACATTTAAAATTCCTGCTTTAAAACATATGTTGGCCCTGGACTTCTACATCAGCAATCTGCCATCTCTTGAAGTTTCTATTTACTTTTTACTTTGGGATCCCAATATGTTTTGCAATTTTGATAGTTAGTTATCTTACAATATCTTACAATTAAGTTACAGTAACTTTGAGTGGTAAATCATCCTGGACTTGCTTAGAAACCCTGTTCAATCCACGCTGCAGTATAGCCCTTTATAGCCACAAATAGGGCACAAAGCTCAAGGAGCTTGTCAAGCACTTCCTTGTTTCCATTTTGCTGATAGCCCTCCTTAGAATCACGGAATTGTTAAGGTTGGAAAATGGCTTTAAGATCATAAATTCCAACAGTTAACTTGGCACTACGAAGGCCACCACCAAACCATAATCACCAAGCACCACATCTACAGGTCTTCTAAATCCCTCCAGGGGTGGTGACTCCACCACTGCCCTGGGCAGCTTGTTCCAATGCCTGAGAACCTTTCCTGTAGAGAAATTTTTCCTAATATCCAATTTAAACCTCCCTTTCCTAATATTCAGTCTAAAGACCAACATCAGTGAGATATATCTGCAGGAGTGTGATTGCTCCTTTCATTCAGTCTGAAGAAAAGGTTGTTTATGCACCCATAGATTTTAAGTAAGGCCATGATTTATGGAAGCTGCTTACACCTTTTCAAATAACTTAAGTAAAAAAAAGTGGGCAGCCATAGGAATGATTAAATGAGCTCTGATTTTCTCACTGCAATGTTTCAACATTAAAATTTATTAAAACAAGAGGGAGCAAAAAATAGTACCCTGAGCTTCACCTTGAAGGTTTTTTAATGGTAATCTTCATTTTTCAACAGCATAAATTTCCAAAAATAGAGTGGTGACTTGAAACACTATTCTGATAATTTAGTTGCAAAGTTCTAAACCTCAGAAATTTGTATAGTCCCACCATAAAATGATGATTAATTATAAAATAAATTATTCAATCAAAAGAGTAATGAATTTTGGGCACCTCTTAAAATATATAGCATCCATATTACATAGTAGTTATAAAAAAATTTAATATCAAATTTTAAATCTTTTTCATGACAGAAGAAACCCCAAGGATGCCAGTGAAATTACTGATGAAATATCCTATTAATTACTAGTATTAATGGTACTACAAACTGGGATTTTGCTCATTATTTGTATAGCACAGGTAGAAAATGGAACTTCCAACTAATTTATTTTACAGTTTTTTTGTTTTGCTCAAACTTTCCAGAGAACTTGCCCCAAACCTAGGCAAGTGTAATTTAGGGCCAAAATAAAATAACTTCTCAAAAGGCTAAGAGAAAACAAGAAATTTAGATTTAATTATCAAGATAAAACCAGAACTGGTGTCTCTCTTCATCATGGGGGATGTGCCAAGACATCATGGTCTTGCCTAGGGTAAGCGCTAAAGCTCCTTTTCTGGTCCTGTACTGTTCACTCATCTTGCAAAGTGGTTTCCAAGTGGTTTGCTGTCCAACAGGAACATGCAGAAGGGATGCAGATGGTTCAGTATGTCCTCACTGACCATGAGTTGTAAAATGTGTTGAGATAAAATGCTATAATAATAATAATGTTATCATTGATAACAGATCAAAAGAGAGTAAAATTAGAATTAATTTTTGGACCATTTTGCTCATTGTAAACATTCTTATTAGTAACTCTGAGCTCAACTTTTTCTCAGGCTGTGCTGGAACAGTGGATAGAGAGGAGACCCTTTAGAGGAATGGAGGGAGCAGACTGGGTCCCACAGCTGTGAGAAGTTTGTGAATATGGGGCTGTAGAGACTTGGGCTGATAACTGAAGTCTGCTGCTCAGCAGCTACTGAATCACAGGTTATTTGTGCATGGATCACTACTGCTAATTAGAAGAGGGAAAAATCCCTATTTGGAACTCTGGAAACATTTAAAGGGAACTTAGCTGTGATTTCTCACACATAGTAAAAGACATGCAGCAGCCTTCCCACTGTAACAAAGAGTGGGAGCTGGCAAATCCCAGAGTCCTGGAATGACTCCCAAGATCCAGCTCTGTCTATGGGACAGAAAGCTGTTTCTGAAGGCTGATTCCTTTGTTATTTCAAGGATCACAGACTGAACAGCATCATCCCTTAATTAAAGCACTGCTGTAGATTGCTGGCCACAGGTATTTTCACTGTTACCTTCTTGATAGTGAGTTCCTAATTTTATTGTGGTTCCCTGCTGTTCCTTATTTTGCTGTTCTTGTCTTGATTGCAACTCCTTCCCTTCCAGTCACGGAAGATGAACTCTGAGCCTCAGTTTCTGTATGGTGGTAGGTTCAAGCTAGGGGGCCTGAGGGAACTCAGTCAAAGGGAACTCCATTGTGCATCAACTTACATTGCACTGTGGGGTGTTTTTATTAGTGAGCCAACCTCGAAGTTCAGCCTAGCATTTGGCTGAGAGAAGCATTTGATTGAGGGAATTACTTGGTATGGAAAGGTGCACAGTGAAATCTTCAGGTCTGGGAGCATCTCCAGGGTTATGTGGTGGAACACAGACCACCATCCCAGTCCTGCAGATTCTTTGCTTTGGGTAGATGGTGGCATTGTTTCTACGTTGGGTGTAGCTTATTACAATTTCTCCTGCTTAACAAAATTATTTTAAGGCATTTTGCTGTTATTTTTTGAAAGGAAATCCCATTGTCTGTTCTGATCAAAGCCCTTTTCTGGCCTAACGTTATGTTCTTGGCACTGCAGGTTGCATAGAGTGATCTGGAACATAATGGTGGTTTTCAGAAAGGTAAGTCCTACTCTTTGCTGTGATTGAGTGATTAGCCTGAGGCCCAAAGAGGAGAAAATTACCTCAACATCATGGTTCAGTCAAAAAGCAAATAGCAATAACCCAGTATGAACAAGGTATAAAACAATTTCAGCTTAGGCTAGGGGAGCAGGGGTGTCTTGCCAAACCTGGCCATGCTGTGGTAGAGCAGGTGACCTCTGTCACAAGGTGTGGCACTGAAACCACACAAATTACCTCTGGAGTTTTATTCAGGACAAATGAGAGCTGTTAGTCTGTAACATTCTTCATAACTTGGTGCAACATTTATAGATGCTTTACACTGGTTGGTTGGTTTTAAATGTAAGCCCACAAAGTATTTTGAGATGAAAAAGTATTTTTTTTCAGTAAAAACATTGAAACTACGGCAATAAATGCTACAGTATGTAACAAAAGTTCTATATGACAAGACAGCTAGAAAGCCCATTGAAGATCAAATCCACAAATTGGTTCAGTTTTTATTCCATCTTTCTGTTTACATCTGTATTAGTGCCTGGAGCAAGAGAAGGTATTCCTGAAGGCCTGGATCAGGGAATATAACCAGAATACTAATGCAGGTGACACCAAGATGCTGTTCATTTCTAGGAAAGGGCAGTTGTGGCTCACTCCTTCCTCCACTGACAGCAGAGCAGTTCTTTTTTTGCTCTATGGAGTGGCAGAATGTTGCCAAGCCTCCACAAACATCAAGAGAGGAGCTGGGCTGGATAAAGAATGTTGGTGGGGTTTTTTTCCTAAGAGAGGTCATGAATGCACTCACATTTCAGCTATAGCAGGAAGAATATGTATCTAAAAAATCTCACAACAGAGCTCCCTACATTTCCAGGCATCCTGGGGGGAGGTGGGGGGTGTGGGGTTGTTTGTTTGTTTTTCTTTTTCCTGGTAAAGTCTATGTTCTCAAGAATCCCTTCTGAAAGAATATCACATCTAATGTGAGGCTGCCAAGGCACTTCACTAGCATTCACTGTGCCCCTCCCCAGACTGATGGAGGTATGGAGCTGCATAATTGCTGTCTTTGCAAAAGGTGTTGCCTCATTTCCTCTTGTGAGAGAGCTGGGTTTGATGACTTGTCCAAAGTCATGTTCTAGGTCAGCTGTGGATCTGGGAGTAGAACTCAGAGGTCTGTGAATGTACTGCCTGCAAGCAGTAAGAACTTACCAAGTTAAACACTGCTAAAGAAATCAAATCACTAAAAAAGAAGACTAAAAAGTGTTTGCCTGTGAGCTGCATGGCATCAAGTGTGTCACTGGACTTGACAGTAGCTTTCTTTCTTCCCAGGGTGATCATGTGTGGTTGGACACTCAACCAAACAGTGAATTTAATGTCCCTATCGGGGCAGTTGTGAAGGAATCTGACTCAGGACGGATCTTGCTGCAGGATGATGAAGGCAAGGTGGGCTATGCCATAACCTTCTGTAAAAGATGAACATAAAATGTAAAAGTATTAAGTACAAAAGAAGGGCCCTTTTGGGTCAGACCAAAGCTCCATCTATCCAGATGGTCTGACTTTGATAATGTCTGGTAGGATATACTGAAAGAAAGAATATTAAGATAAGGCTAGTATAAGATGATGCCCTGTCATTCCCAAGTCCAAGCACTATGAAGATTCAGAGCTTCTTGAAATAGAGGTTATATCTTATATAGTTAAGAAAAGGAAATGGATGGGCTCTAATCCCTAATTTCTGAATCTTTAGGTGAAAACACGGTCCAACTGAAATCAGTTCATCCCTACTGCATGCAGTGTTGTAGCTGTAGCTGACAGAGCTGCACTCTGAACAGTGTTAAATTTGGTGATAGTCAGAACCCACCTGAATGGCTTCATTCAGTGTTTTAAATCATCCAGCTCTGGGGAGCAGCAAACCAGTTAATTCCTGTAGGTCAGACACCTGTTTGTTAGAACATGCTTGTTTGAGCATGGATTACACTGAAGTTCACTCTGGTCTAAGGCAGAGCTCTCCTATGCTTGCCTCTGAGCCACAGCATCACACATTAAAGGTGGTGTCTTGGCTTTTCCAGGAACACTGGATCACAGCTCGAAACATGCACATGGTGCGCCTGATGCACCCCTCCTCTGTCCAGGGGGTGGAAGACATGATCCGCCTTGGGGATCTCCATGAAGCTGGCATGGTGCACAACCTCTTCATCCGACACCAGGAGCACAAAATCTATGTGAGTGCCACAGTCACCAGGCCAGGTCGCTTTGAGGAATGACCTCTGTGTCACCCGTAGTGGGTGACCTGAGCAACCTGCGAGACATTCATGCATGGGGTCTCTGAGCCCTTTACTGATCAGGGATGCTAAGGAGACACAACAGTTGTCTTCTTTCATTTGAGTACTTTGGCTCTGAGGAAGAGAGCTAAGAGCAGTCTCTGCAGTCACAGCTCTGTGCACAGGTAGTGGCCCTGCTTACTTTCTCCTCGAGTGATCATTTCCACGAGTCATTGACAGCGAGCTAGATCCAGCCCGTGTTATAGCTAAGTGCTGCTCTTACCTGCAGGATCAGTCCAGCTAGTACACAGTGACATGATTGTCCTCCACTCCAAGCCAACATTTACTTGATTTTGATGTAATAAAATAGACAAAGACCATATCTGGATATTTTGCCTGTTACAGGTTTTACCTGTGAGTGAGCAATTTGGCATTTTTATTTTCTTTGTTCCTTAGTTTCCAGTTTGTAATACAATAGCTAATATTCAGGTTTTTCCATGCTTTGCCTCCCATGTCATATATACTACAGGAGAGAAGTTGCCTCTTACAACATAGGTGTGGAGATGCTTAGTGTAAAGAAGGACTGGTTTTATAGATTCTGCAGTTGTAACTACCAAGGTGTGTGTATAGACCTGTTATATTAGACTCTAACAGACTGCAGTTGCCTTATGTAGTTCTTGAACTATATTATTGCCTTGCATCTCCACAGCCTTCAACAGCCTCCTTCATTTCTCCTTCATTTTGGTGCTGTTTACAGATGTTACGAAATCCCTGTGTAAATAGCAAAACTACAGCTTTGTCCATTAGCAAAATTCAGCTACATCTGCACTAGAATACAAAAGCAGCCTAACAAAACATTGACAAACAACTTGTGATAGCACAAAAATTCTGGGTCAAATTGGACTTCCGTGTACTTCAGCTGAGACAGAGACCTGAACTTTGATTTGGCAAGGAGATTACACCTAGCATTTTTCCTTGGGCAAAACCCTCCATGTGGGATGTTTAACAGCAGCTTCTAGTGAGGAACTGGGCTTTCAGCTTCACCTAAGTGCTGCTATGAACTCCCAGGCTTCCCTCTTGTCTCTGTTTTAGATTTATACTGCAAGTGGCTTTGTTGTATTCTAGTTTGCAGGTTTGCTGCTAGCAGTAATGCTCACAACTGTTTTCCAGACTTACACGGGTTCCATCCTGGTAGCAGTGAATCCGTACCAGCTGCTGCCCCTCTACACAGTGGATCAGATCAGACTGTACTGTAACAAGAGGATTGGAGAGCTACCACCTCATGTATTTGCCATTGCAGACAACTGTTACTTCAATATGAAGAGGAACAGGAGAGATCAGTGCTGTGTAATCAGGTGACTGGACTGAGAGGACAAAAAACAGAAACCAAGTCTGGTGTGGTTTTGGGGAACCTTTGTGAAGACAGCACACTTTCCAAGTGGAAGGGCACAGATAAGGCTACAGACAACAGGAAGGAAATATTTTCTCCCCTGCTTCTTCATTTTCAGTTTAGGCTGCAAAAGGTAGAACCTAAGCAAGGGAGCTCTGAAGTCCATTGTCTTCCCCCAGAGTCTTTGAATATGGCTGTACATTCTGCATGTGATCACAACATACAGAAACATAAACTATGAGCCTGTGTGAGGTAGGGCTGTCTTTTACTTTGGAGAGTTGACATTTACATTGTATGTAGTTTCTGAGAACAGAGATTTCATGGAGACAAATAACCTCTGCTGCTAACCTGAAGATGGAGAAAAGCTTGTTTTCATCCTATAAACAATCCATTTTGTCATCAGTGTGAAGAACCAGATAGCATCATTTCAGTAATAACTGATTATAGCTGAGGCAACTCAGTTGTTGATGTGCTAAGACTAGCATTGATAATATAGTAATGCAATAAAGGAGAAGAACAAGTGGTCATTTAATTTGCACAGGTACAGAATGCCTTCCATAGATTTGCTTGGTTTTAATTGATGGGAGAATTTAGTCCTCAGCCTAAGTCTAAAAAACAGCTTAAATTTGAGCAGGTAAGATAGTGAAATACTAGAATTTTCCAGTCCTCTATGAAAGGAAGTCTGATCTGCCATTCACAGGGTAAATTTAAGTGGGTCGGGTTTTTTTTAGCTTGGTCTGCCATTTTACCACCCTACCCCAAAGAAAGAAAGGAAACCTTTAATGATCTTGTTTCTTACTGCAGTGGAGAATCTGGAGCTGGGAAAACTGAAAGCACAAAGCTAATACTGCAGTTTTTGGCAGCTGTCAGTGGCCAGCATTCCTGGATAGAGCAGCAAATCCTAGAGGCCAATCCCATTCTGGAAGGTGGGTTATTTACCAAACGTGCTGGATTTACTACATTTATCTCAAGATAAAAAAATTCAGAAACAGATCTTTGAACTGTTGTATCTGCATAACTGCTAAACCCCCTGACATAGTGGTGATGCACAGTGGATTTTCTCTATACTTTCCTGCCATGTCTCCATGAAGCCCACAGCAGCTCCCATGCTGTGGGAAGACATGCCACTACAGTGTAACCCAGAACTGCCTGGAAATGCACAGCCCAAGGCAAAGCTCCCTGGTGTAGCATTCACCTTAGATAGTGGCAAAGTGACATGGATGTATCTGTAGGGGAGCTCCCTGAGACACCCATCCTTCTACAGGGATTGAATGTATTCACAGTAAATCCTTCTGGAGATCTTCGGACTTGCCCAGCTCTCTTGTCCAGCCAGATGTAGACCACATTTGGATCACTGGAGTATGTCTTTTAGGACCTAATTTTCTGGATGCACAGTATGCCTGCCTCTCTCTTCCAGAGGCAGCCCGAGCCCAGACATTCTCCAGTGCTTGCCAGCACTGTCTTTTGGAACGCGATGTGTAAAATACTAGCAGCAAGATAGAAGGGCATAGGAATAGACTTGATGTTCTTTAACTGCAGTAATCCAGATACCATCTCTGTCCCTTGCCCATCAGCTTTTGGAAATGCCAAGACAATTCGAAATGACAATTCAAGCCGCTTTGGGAAATACATTGATATTCACTTCAACAAAAATGGTGTGATAGAGGGAGCACGGATAGAACAGTTTCTTCTGGAGAAGTCCCGGGTTTGCCGGCAGGTGAGGGCACTGGCGGGTGTACCTTCTGCTTGCTCCTGTGTTACAAGCTTATCCTGACAAGGCTGTCCTTGACCTATTTCATGTTTTTTTTTTTAAGGCTTTAGAGGAGAGGAACTATCACATCTTCTACTGCATGCTAATGGGGATGAATACAGAGCAAAAAAAGATGCTGAATCTGGGCACTGCTTCAGAGTACACATATCTCACTATGGTAATAGCCTCTGCTTTCTTCTCCATTATTCCTCTGCCATTTGCTTCTTCCAGCTGGCATGCTGTAATCATCACACTATATTGTCAGAAATAGGAAGGATAAAAAAGATATTTCCCCACCTCCATTAGGGCTGAAAATAGTTTCTATCAGTAGCAGCATCCTGGGACCCAGTGTGCAGGCTTTGATGAAGGTTCTTCTGATGCTACTTTGGATGCTTCCATTTGCCTGCCACTAGAACCTAATATTTTTGTTTTGAGATTTGCCATCTAATACTGATCCAATCCTACTTGCTTTGATTTGGATAAGGGCTCTTAATTGTCCATTGACAAGGCAGAGAGAGGAAACCAAAGAAACAGGCGTGGCCTTGTAAATGTAGGTAACCTTGTCAAAGCTTCCTATCTATCCTTCTATGCTCCAGAGCAGCCTTCCCTTCACCTTTTCCTTTTGGCTTCCCCAGAATTCAGTGTAGCCCTAGCATTATTGAGCCCTCTGCTAATGGGTTCTTGAGAGTAAAGATGAAGGAAGAAACAGCCATGGAAAGAGGATACAGCATGTCTAAATAGGTTTTTATCTTGTATCCTGTGGCAGGTGGCTCACGGGATATCCATGCTGTGTACAAAGGTTTGTCAGCCTGCAGGTCCTTCCTTCCTTGGATGGGTACCAGGAGGATTTTCCTTACCTGAGGGTGTGGTGTCTTGCAGGGCAACTGCACGTCCTGCGACAGCCGGAATGACGCGAAGGATTATGCCCACATCCGCTCAGCTATGAAGATCCTCATGTTCTCAGATTCTGAGCACTGGGACATCAGCAAGCTGCTGGCTGCCATCCTGCATCTAGGGAATGTAGAGTTCCAAGGTAAACTCAGATCTGCCTGTGCTTGCCTTTCCTCAGACTCCATGGTAAAGGTACTTCCCTTCAGTGCCTCCTGCTTCCATCTGTACAAATTACGCTGTGCTGCTCTGCCCTGTATTAACAGGTCAACAGAGTTGGAAGAGCAGGCAGATAAGCACCATGAAATTCTGATTTGTGACTCCACTGCCTAGTGTTTTCAAAAACAACATCTTACTGTTATTGTGTCATGCTATCAGGTTCCTGTGGTTGTAAATAGGCCCTTATCACACAGACTGAAACAACAGAGAGTATAATGCCATGTTGCATTTGCTTTTTGTTGTGCTACACAAGCCAGAGTACATAGGAGAAGCTGAGGGATGTTTGCTATGGAGATAACAGCAGTCCTCCTCCTGGCTAGGTCTGGTGAGCACTCACATAGATCCCAGGATCCCTGAGTGAAATCCTTAGTAAAATCATCAAGCCTGGGAGTTTCAAAAGAGTGCCTTGCCACATTCCCAGAGCTGCGGGGTCACAGAAATACAACTGCATTAACAGCACAGGCCCCTAATGTAGCAGAAATGGTTCCCCCTGAGACCGACTGTCTCCTCTTTCCAGCGGCTGTGTATGACAACCTGGACTGCTCTGATGTGATGGACTCACCACACTTCTCAATTGCCACCAAACTGCTCGAGGTAATGGACTCTCATCTTCTCCTACTGGTTCTTCCTTCACCCTTGTTCCCTGAGCACACTGACGGACCATGTCTCTAGAGTGTTTATGTAGGGATTCACACCCACCAGGCATATCCCCTTCTTCCTGCTGAGACTCCAGTCATGCTGCTGGAGATGTATCTTCAAGCTGGGAGATATTTAACTGGGACAGCAAATTGCCAGTGAATGCTGTTAGACAGGCAGTTTGTCACAGCCCTGTTCCAGATAGATCCTTGCTGAATTTCCTTTACCTATTTGGAATGACGAGGTTGCCATGACTGTTCCTCCAGGTGGACTCCAGTGAACTCCAGAACAGCCTCACAAACCTCTCCATCATTGTCCGAGGAGAAAGTGTGTCCAGGCCTCTGAATGTGGCTCAAGCTGCCAATGGCAGGGATGCCTTTGTGAAGGTACTGGTCCTTATAGCTTCCCTGACTGAAGACTGAGGATGCTTTCAGAGCTGTCTGTCTTCCTGGCTGAGGAACCTGATGTGACAAGCATTCACCCAGAGGGCTCCAGGCCCTTGTAGTTCTCAGGCACAGTTTGACAGCAGCACAATAACAAGCAATAATCTTCCTCTTTCTTTTTTTTTTGTCAAGGGTATATATGGACGGATTTTCCTGTGGATAGTGAACAAGATCAACTCAGCCATTTTCAACCCAGCTTCTGAGAAGCATAAGGACAGACGTCAGTCCATCGGGCTGTTGGACATTTTTGGGTTTGAAAACTTCAGCAACAACAGGTAGGAGACTCTGGGAAGCTGAAAAGCAGCTGATGTAAAGGGAAAGAATGAAAAAATCAGACACATACATGCTTTTTCATCATGATCCTGATTCTCAGAAAAGCAGTGACATTTCCATTACTGGATTTTCCCAATTATGATCATGCACAGATTTCATTTTTCTTCAGTCTTGGTCATATTTCTGCCTCCTCCCCCAGTCTTCATTTTAGTGCATCCATTGCATATGTCTATTCCAAACTCAGGAATTTTCTCATAGGAGATAGCTATGTACCTGCTATGAGCAGACAGTCCCTATGTGAGGATGTAGTATGTCCCTGTGTCTCTGTATCAAACTTTCCTGTTCTGTAGCATTTTACAGTGTTTCTTAGGATACATTTGGCATATAGTACAAAGGAGACCATGTTGTGTTTCCTGTTTCCCACTTCAGCTCTTCAGCTCATGCTTACATATTTCTCAGTGTTCTCCCATGGTGTTTTTTTTTTTTTTTTTTTGGCTGCTTCATTTCTCCACTCTTAAGGACAGGCCAGCAAAGTCCCTGGGCCAGTATACCATTGTACCACTGCTGCCTCTTCCACTGGTGGTTCCGGTCCCAAAGCATCATTTCTGTTTGCCCTTCTCTTTTTGGGCAGCAGCTCTCTCAGTTACCGTATCACCAGTTCTCCACAAACCATCAGCACATGCTCTGCAGTCTTTTCCAATCCATTTCAACTGATGCCTTTTGCCTTCAGCAAGACAATAATCCTCATTGACTTTTGCAACAAGATCTAGGATCTCTTCAGTCTGTCTTCTCTCTTTTGTGTTCTCTCCTGTTATTTCATGCTGTTCCCAAAGGCTGCAGTCCACATGAGACCTCACTGTGGTGAGCACTCCACAGGCGCACACACAGTGGGCCACAGCAATTACCAGGTAATGACATTCAGGTGCAGCATAAAGGAGTAACTAACCAAAGAAGTTGTAGTGCCCGTGCAAGCAGAAACATGTCACACACTTGTACAGTCAAACGATTTTCAAAGTTATACATTCTCCTTTATCTCTGGAGTTTCTTGAAACACATAAAAAAATCTTTCCTTGCCTACTCAGCAACTCTCTATCATCAGCTGGCTCATTGCTGCTGATCTTACCACAGCAGAAAATGCCTCCTTTGTATTGGTAAGATTTGACAATGTGCAGTGGTGGTGTCACCAGCACAGTGGAATTTAGTAGTAGTATATCTGGATATATATTTAATGCAGAGAATAAACAAATAGCAGAGAGCAGTGCAGCAACTGGCCAAGGATGACCATGGGCTCTCATCTTGTCCCTCCCCAGCTTTGAACAGCTCTGCATTAACATTGCAAATGAGCACCTTCAGCAGTTCTTTGTGCACCATGTCTTCAAGATGGAGCAGGAGGAATACCTTGCAGAGCACATTGCCTGGAGCAACATTGACTTCACTGACAACCGCCAGGCTCTGGAAGTCATCGCACTCAAGCCCATGAACATCATCTCCCTCATTGATGAAGAGAGCAGGTTCCCAAAGGTAAATTTCTGGTTTCACTCATAATGCCTGGCTTTGCACACACCTCACAGGTAACACTTGGTTTTACACATGCAAAAGTGCAAAGGTGGCTTTTGGATACATCAGGAGAGGCAATGTCTTATCTGCATAGATGTTTCTTTTAACGTAGCTCACTATGCAAGTGCTTCACTCTGCTGGAATTTGGTCTCCCTGGTACCTTGCTGTTGAAACTCTTACAGCTCTTCCAGACAAAGCAGGAAGGAATCTTTTTACAAGAGCTTCTTAGGAGATCTTTGAAATTGTTTATTGTTTGAGTATTGTTCTGCTCTTGGTCTGGGCTGCAGCTTTCTTCTCCTGATTGACAAGACCTAATTGAGTAATGTCAGCATTGTGAGGAACTGAAGGAGAACTACAGACCTCTCAGCCTGTCCTTGGTGCTGGGGAAGGTCATGAACAGATAATTTTGAGCACCATCACAGAGCATGTACAGAACAACACAGTGATCAGACCCAGTCAGCCTGGGTCCTGTTTGGCTAACCTGATGTCCTTCTATGACAAGGTGACCTGCTTAGTGGATGAGGGAGAGCCTGTGGCTGTTGTCTACCACGATTCTGTGATTCTGTGGTGTTATTCTGCAAAGAGCAGGCATCTCAAACAGAAAAGCAGAGATGAAAGTAGTGTCTGATTTCAGACATCCCTGCAGAGCATTTTCAGTCTCCAAAGCACAGTGAGTCTAAGTAGCAGTGCTGGTGCAGGAATCAGATAGCAATGGGGGGTGTCCAGAAAAGCAAGCCCCTGCCTCAGCTCATCTGTGTCCTTCAGGTAACAATTTGAGAGGATCACATATAGGCAGACAGCTTTGCCTTCCTCTCTAAGAAGAGGGTGGTCCTGCAGTCAGGACAAGAAGGCATCTCTTCTATGACTCCCAGAGCACATGACTTGTGAGAGCACAGCCCTCATTGCCCCTTGAAGCGCCAGTGCACAGAGTGTGCAGTGTGAGGGTCTCACAAGCACCATGAGGGGATGAGATTGTGATGGA
Source organism: Acropternis orthonyx (assembly GCA_035583155.1). Taxonomy (NCBI): domain Eukaryota; kingdom Metazoa; phylum Chordata; class Aves; order Passeriformes; family Rhinocryptidae; genus Acropternis; species Acropternis orthonyx. Next base: position 19,585,622 of record JAWWEU010000011.1, on the reverse strand, counting down.
ACCCCTTGAAGAGAAGCACGCAACTGACTGCCTTGTCTCTGGAACTCACAGTCTGAGCATGCTGACTGGTATCTGCTCAGGGATTCTCCCAGGGATCTCTGAGTCTTGCACCTGCTGGGGGGTGAAAGAACTGTGCCTGCCCAGCAGAAGGAGCATGCACCCCTTTGAGCTTCCTGGGTAGGATGGCATGAAAAAGTTGGGGCGGGGGGGGCTCCACTTCTGAGGTCCAAAGATCTGAGGAATTCTCAGTGTGCCTGATGATGTTAGTAATGTTATGGGGGCTTGTGTACAACCCTATAACACCAGGCCTTCAGGTCTGATGGTGAGTTCTGTCATGATACTTGAGAGAGGGGTCTGTGTAAAAGGGAAGATACTTTTGGCACTACCTTGCTCCAGGTCTACTACACAAATAGGGGCAGAATTTGAGCTTTTTCTATCTCTGAGCACCACTTCTGTTTGTTTGCTGAGCACAGGCCAGTGCTGGGTACAATCTGATAACTGTCTGGTTTTGCTTGTATTTGTTTCTAGGGCACAGATGCCACCATGCTCGTCAAAATCAATTCCCTCCATGGCAAAAGTAAAGTCTATATCCCACCTAAGAGTGTTCATGACACCAAGTTTGGCATCAACCACTTTGCTGGGATTGTCTTTTATGAATCAAAAGGTGAGTCTTTTCTGCTGAATACAGAGGGTAAAAGAGAAGGGCAGGACCTGCCCTGGATATGCGGCTCTCAAAGGTAGTGTTGATCTGAAGTTGATCAGGAGACCAGGAGGATTACTCTAAACTAATCTGAAAGTTACTGTAAATAAGGTGGATTTTAGTCAGACAGAGTGGTGCTAAAGCCAGCAGGTTTCAGATGTAATGAGATAATTTTGTTTCCATCCTATAGATTTCCTGGAGAAAAACCGTGACACACTGAGTGCTAATGTAATGCAAGCGGTCCATTCCTCCAAAAACAAATTCCTGAGAGAGATTTTCCAGGTGGGAACAACCCCACCTACTCTTGGACGTGGGACCATCCGGCATCTTGGAGCTGACCAGGTCTACAAGGTTGGCTTACGGGTATTGTCTGGCAGAAACAACTCATTTATCCTCCCTTCCTCTGGCTGTTCTTGACCTCCTTTTTTTTTATTTTTTATTTTTTTTTTAACTCTCTCTGCAAATCCCTATCGCTTTCATTCAACTTATTTCTGCAAAGGAAGCTGCAAGAAAAGTCAGGGTCCAGTGTTCGTGCTGTAAACAAGTGCACTGTCACCCCTGTCGCCCAGCTCTGCACCCCTGGACATCTGTGCAGCCGTGCCTGCAGGTTGCCACAGATCCCTCAGCTATGGCACCTCCCCACGTGCTGTAATCCACTGCGTGGGTTTGGTCTGCATCTGCCTGGGTGTAAATAGGAGGGGGTTCAAAAGGTTCGTTGGAATGGACAAGGCACCAACCAGAGACCCCTCAGGAAAGCCAGCACAGCAGTGAAACTGATGCCATGCTGCGCAGGCAGCCAGTCTGCTGGGACCAGAACACCAAAGGGTTTCACTGGGCATGGGGTCCTGGCCTTCTCATTCATGTAGAGGGCTGACAGGGAGCACAACAGAGCAAAGAGCTGTGCTGTCACACAAAGATACTCTGTCTCCTGCTCCCAGTGACACCTGCACAGACCTGCACTGCCCTGCATATTGCTGCAGCTTTAGCTCTCCCTCCTTGCCCAGACACTTTGTGGCAGAGTTCATGATGGCTCATTATCACAGGCTCATCTGTGCCTGGTGGTGTAGAGAGCCTTGTATGTGCCTGGTGTAAATGAGGGTGTAAAGTGCAGTGGACTGGAAATATCATGGGACAGAGTTCAGGTTCTCTGCCCTGCTCCAACTTTCACATACTGTCATTTCTGAGCATTTAACTATTTAGTGTCAGCAGTAAAGGTACTTTTGTTTCACTGTTTACGTCTTTGAGTTTCCTTTTCAGGACACAAAATGGTCAGCTTTCTTATCTCTTATCTGTCCATTCTACTGGCATTGTTTTCTGATCCTGTTCTTTTCCCCTCTGTGTCCCAGTGTGGCTTTCTGCTGTCCAGAACACCTGGCCATGGACAGGTAAACATCCTGGGGGCAGAGAATGTCAGAAGTGGTACAAGCAGCAACAGAGAACTGGCTTAGCATCTCTTAAATGCTATGAATACCTTCAGATTAAATATCAGGTCTATCTACATTGCTCTGGTGGTTTTTGTTCCTATAAATAAGGCTGTGTTATTGAAAAAAACCCACAGCAGCATGTCAAGAAAGGAGATACTAAATGTGGGCTACCCATTTCAAAATGCATAGAAATTAGCTGAAATACCCCTATTAATTTACAAATAAGTGGGGCCACCATTGGGAAGCTTAAGAAGCAGGTTACAGAAAAGAATAACAAACTAAGTGCCAGAAAACACTGTTTTGTCTGAGGTCCCAGAGTTCCTCTCCTGACACACCAGGGCAGAAAAGTCACCAATAAGTCAAAAGTCAACAACAAATTCAACTTTAATGTTAAATATGAGATCATGAGCTTCAGCATTTTGTGGCCATCCCTCTGAGGGTACAGCAGAAAGGCTTCTAAGGTCTGGGAGTAAAAACTACTTTTAACTCTGACACAACTTAAATATGTATATGCTGTTATCATAGCTACTTCAGATGCTTGCTAGCCCTAAGATGCATCAGAGCTGCGACAAGACATTCCCAGGAGCTGTTTTTCAAAGACACGAGTCTTTGCTCGCTGGAGGGCAGCCTTGCCCTGTAACTAAAGCAGAGGGCGGCAATTTGAATTGAGCACTTTAAATGCAAGAACAGAAGAATGAGGTACTGTAAAGACCATGGAAGTGAGAGGATCCACTGGACTTTAAATTATTTACTTGGAAAAAAACCCCAACAAAATCCCATAACCCTCCAAACCCCCTCAAATGAACAAAACAGCTGTGTTTTGCTGCAATAATTAGCCTCATGCCTGTATGCAAAGGGCCACTGGAGTCCTTCTGTTACTTGGAATATATACTGGTGTCACTGTAACTTAATGTGCCTATAGAACATACTGAGAGATATAAGCTTAGGCTTATATAATGTGATGATGTGTGTGAAAAAGGCCTAGGCGGAACTGTGCTGTCAGAAAATCTGGGAAAGTCTTGAGTAGCTCTTACCTTATCCTCCAGTAAAAGTTTGCCTTCTCACTGCTTACTGTAGTACTAATGAGCAAGGTGATCAGTCATCCCAATCCCTAGGAAATGGGCAGTTCTGGATCTTTGGCATTCCTGTCTATGATGGCAGCAAAACGTCCACCCTGCAGGTTATTACTGCTTTGGGAGTGGCTGTTTCTCACCAAGTTTTCAGGCACACACTCAGGAATCACAGCTTGGCACCCAGGCCCTACACTAAATGCAGCCTTGCTTGGAAGAGACAGGCATATGTGGGTTCCTGTAGGTGGAATTTCTTCTACCATAGCCACCCCCCATTGCTAGATTAGTGCCCAAGTAGGTGAAAGCACTTAATGGTATTTCTTTGCAAGAATAAACCCAAATTAATAAGATGAAAATGACCAACTTAGTTCCCATGTAGGTAAATAATTTTTTTCTGGGAGCTCTGTGATACTGCTATGTTGTGCAAAAATACAAAGTTTTATTAGTTGGCCTCTGACAGTGAATAATGTAGTAGTGAGCATGTGCTTACACTTCCCAGGGCCTGGATACTACCAAGCGGCTCTCTACTCTGGGAGGACAGTTCAAGCAATCCCTGGAAAAACTAATGAAAATCTTGGAGCAGTGCCAGCCATACTTCATCCGCTGCATCAAGCCTAATGACTACAAGAAACCACTGGTAATGTTCTAACAATATGAGCTCTTGTCTTTCGTAACGTTTTTAATCAGAGAAAGCTGTCAGTTGTTCTGTACCACTTTATAGCTGTACTTGGCTGCAGGTAGGAAAAGCTGGAGCACAGGCCATTCCTGCAATTAAGACAGTAGGAGGATATAGCACTGTTAATGTACAAAAACATCCTAGAGTAATGGATGGCAAAAAAGCACATAGGTTTATTCCTGAGCAGAGTTATAGATATCTAGTTATATTTTCTGTAAAGTGAAAGACAAAACTGGAGAGTTTGTAGCCCCTCAGCAAGCAGCCAAACAAAAAACATTCGGATCCAACAGTGCTCATACTATGAAATAGCCTGAGAGACAATAGGAGACCTGTCGGAGTTTGTGAGAGGGCTGACGTGGCTTAGTCTGACACTGCAGGAGAAGAGGAGTCATTTTGTCATTGAGACGCTTGGTTGGAACTTGGGTGATCTCAACCCAGTTCTACACTAAAACCTTGTATGGTGTTGGTCAAGTGAATATTTTTGAAGTACTGCATGTGGTTTAGTGAACCTATTTTTAATCTGCATTACTAGAAACGAGCAGCATGCTTGTTGTGCTTTGCATGGTATGCCCAAAGGGCCTAAGTTGCTACTGCAGTTGTTCACACCTGCAAAATGATATGAACCATTCACTATTCATCTGGAATTGAGGTTCTAGAATTGAAAATTGTTGCTAAAGCCAGAGTGAAGTTAGTGGACTGTTTCTACTGTTCACATACACAAACTTGAGGACCCTCTGGGGTGACTTGCTCAAACCTGTGATGAATTAATTCAGTGCACTGAAAAAATAAGAAGTACAATTTAAAAAAGCATAGTAGGCCATTTTGCAGGCCCCTCTGAGTTTGGAGGTTTAGTAGATACATTCTGAGGGGTGCTGCATATGTACCTTCTTTCAGTGCTGTCTCCTCCTTGTGTGCTTTCCCTTTCAGTTGTTCGACCGTGAGCTGTGTATCAAACAGCTGCGATATTCAGGGATGATGGAGACCATTCAGATCAGGAAAGCTGGGTACCCAATTCGCTACACCTTTGAGGAGTTCTTTGAGAGATACAGGGTTCTCTTGCCATGGTCTCTTCGACAACAGGTGTGTAAGCAAAAACATACTTTAAGGCAAATCTGACTTTTCCTTCTGAGGCTTTAGTCTTTCCCACGGTAGAAAGTCTTTGGATTATTGCTGGCACAGTGGAGAGAGCTGCCATCACAGGAGCTGCCATCACAGGAGCTGCCACCACAGTAATTGTAGCTAAATGCTTACATACTCACTTGGGCCTTAGCTGAAAATGCACAGCTGTATTTAGGTCCAGCTGTCCTTGGCCTGCTCCACACAGACATGCCAGGCACAGTGACATCCCCATTGCCTTCAGATGTTTCTTTTCTGTATTCACACACTTCTCAGGTCTCTCACATCCTCCTCACATTTGAACTCTGGATTGTTTGGCCATGCAGTTTTGTTCCTACCTTCCTGACCATTTTAGTTGAACCACTTTCATTCATTATACTGTCAGCCTAGAGGTCAGCAAGACCTCATCTGTTTCTGTTTGTTCTTTGCTCTTTAAAATGCAGGGCAGTAGATCCTTACATAGCACAGCTGCTGTGTTTCACAACCAAGCCCTAATATCATCATGCTTTTTCACATCAGCTGAAGAACGATGCTCGACAGAGCTGCATCAGCATCTCTGAAGCAGTGCTGGGCAAGGATGAAAGCTGGCAAGTTGGAAAGACAAAGATTTTCCTTAAAGTAAGTATAAAGGACAGTTTATTTTCTCTTCTCCTAAGAAACCGCATGTTTCACTGTACAGCTTGACCTACTCGTGGAAGAGTGGTGATCTGGAAGGACTTGGTTGTCTTGTAAACTCTCTCTTGAATCTGAGGCTGGATCTTTGTTCCTGAAGGCCAAAGAATTCAATGGAGACAGTTTGGTGTAGGAGAGGCTGATCCTTTTCCTGCGCTCCAGCACTGCAGCTGAAACAGCACAGTGCAATGTATTGGAGCATAAAAAAGAGTGGGATACCAGCACGCTGTTGCTGGAAACCACCTTATCTATAGCATTCCCACAGGTAAAATAGTCTTGCTGCTTGTCTATGGCTATAGCCAGACCAGGTGTAGTCAGGTGGTGTATACTCGTCCTATTCCAGTCCCCTAAATGCATTTTATTTACTTTATGGTAATTTATACCATTGCACTGCATCATGCTGATTTTGGGACTCTTTCAGAGCATGTGCCCAGTTTTCAGAGGTTGTAGGTGCATCTGCTCAGCTGGCATATCCACACTTTCTTTTAACAGGATCATCATGACACTGTATTGGAGCTGCAACGCCAAAATATACTCACAGATAAGGTTCTTCTTATCCAGAAGGTGATGAAAGGATTGAAGGACAGGTCAGTGATCTTAGAGGAGGGAAGTCACTTTGATTTGAAGCAGCTGTCTTTGTGGTGCAGTTTAAAACACTCTGTGCAGCATTTCTGAGTATGAAATGTACCAATCTACATCTTCCACCAGCCTTAAATTCCATGCTCATCATGTAACAGTGCACAGTGTATCTATGCAGATTTTGCACAAGGATTTGCTTTGGCTCAGTTTTTTTATTTTCACAATGCTTTTCAAAATGCAGGACTGTGGCACATGCAGCTTGTATGAAGAGGAAGGGTTGGAAGGAGGATTTGCTCTTAATATTTCTAGTAAATAGTAGACATTTGGAAAGCAGGAAATCCCCATGGAATTTGTGTCCTTCTCAGAGCTACAAGAATTCTCTTGTTTGGGATGCTTCTTAGATACAAAACCTAGAAAAGAATCAGACAGAAACTAACTAGTCCTTCTCAAGATGTATAATTCTTGCATTTTGTCTGGTTTTAGTTAGAAGTATCTTCAGAAGGGAAATTTTGTCATTAACAAGTAAATGTTTGTCCTCATCAAATGCTTTACATCACAATTTGTGCTTATTTATCTTGTATCCCCCCAACCAGAACCATGATATAGGATGGAATCCTGGTTTGTTTTAGAAATGTTCTTGACAATAGAGAAGCAAGAACTGAAAAACACGACACAAATGCTCCCAAACTTCCCCCCACCCCTTTTTTTTTAGACTCTGCCTGCTGTCTAACACAGTATCACCTGTCCCTAAAAGCCTCAACTTGCTTTTTTTTTTAAACCAGCAGAGCTATGTGCTGCTTCTGCCAGCCTTGGTGTGACAGTTTGTACTATGGGAAGTTCATCTTGCTCGGATGGGCTCCTCATCCTGGCAGCAGGACACTGGGGAGCAAGTGGTTATTAGGTGGGGGAGTTAACTTATGCAACCTTGATGTGAGGGGTTTTCAGTTCTTACGTTGCTCTCTGACCACAGCAGTGAATTTGGTCTGCAGTTGCCAAGAGTATTTTTGCAGGAAACAAGGCTGAGATCAGACTGGAGACATCCTAGGAAAAAATGAAAAAAATCCCACCTTAGTCTTTACTACTGTCATAAGAAGCATCAGAGATAACCTATTGTTTGTCACCTCACATGTCTGTCTGCTTAGGAAGCAGTTCCTGAAACAGAAGAAGTCTGCCATAGCCATTCAGTCAGCCTGGAGAGGCTACTGCTGCCGGAAGGACTTCAGAATGGTAAGATTAAGGTGTGTGTGTATATATGTACACACACGTATATATGTCTGTGTGTATGTTTATATACTACACCCTGCCAGACAGATTAGAGTATTAGGAATTAAGATATTCACAATTTAAGGGAGGAGAGGCAAGATGGCAAGGTGTAAAGAAGGGTGTAAAGTCCCAGGAGGGCTCTGGGACCTCTCAGGGCTTGCTGAATTCTGCTTTCTGGTGAAATAGGAACCCTACTCTGCTGCTTCTCTTGCAATTGGCACATCCATGGCTCCAAGGGTGTGACTTTGTTTGTTTCCTTCCATTCACTGTGTTTCATTTCTGCTCTGTTCCTTCCCTTGTCATAATCCCAGGCTATCATTGTCACTCTCTGGAGCCATTCCCTAGAACAGATCCCCCAGATAACTCTATATATCTAGTTTTAAAGGCCTATTACTGGCAGGAGATAAAGCATAAAAGGTAGTATTACATTAGCTGCTTCCAGTGTCTTTATCCAGTTACTGAATTTTGTTGTGTTCTACTCGCCCCAACTCGCTCCCAGCCTCTCTGGTTTGGATGCACAGTGTCTCCCTGTTTCTGCCATCCCTCAGGCGATGCTGGGTTTTGGGCGCCTGCAGGCTCTGCACCGCAGCCGGCAGCTGGCTCAGCACTACGGGGCCACCCGGGCCTGTATCGTCCGGCTCCAAGCCCTGTGCCGTGGTTACCTGGTGCGCCGGAGGGTCGCAGAGCAGAAGAAAGCTGTGTGTGTCATACAGGCATATGCAAGGGGCATGTTTGCCCGCCAAACCTACCAGAGGATGAAGGGAGAGGTACGCTCACAGATACCTTGGGAACACGTTTCTGTGAAATTCCGATGGAGATTTCATGACCAGCAAGAATTGTCATAGCATAGCACTGGGTGTGGATATTCATTTTGGGGTACTTTATTCTGAGCTCTTGTCAAGCACAAAAGCAGAGTGTCAGGCAGACTGATCTTGTTTACATTTGCTTTATTGTGATCATTATCATGGGTCAAAACTTCACTGACACAGCCGAAGTAGTTTTGACAGAAGGGAGGAGGAAAGATAAGAAGTGCATGTATATCAGCCAGTCCTCCAAGGGGAGATCAGTTTCTACAGGAAGGCCTGCTAATGGCACTCAGGGACCTGTGAAGGGAATCCGAATGCACTGTGTCTTGGTATGTGCTACCAGCCCTTGGTGGTCCATAGCACTTGGGAGGCCTCTCCGTGATTTTCTTTGTGTACTAATGCTGTATAAACAGGACAAAGTCAGTCTGCAGATTTCTGCCTGTTCCCCAAAAATGCCCAATCTAGAACAGAGTGCTGGGACAAAGTGCTGGTGTGGACAGCTTGTTAATGGCTAAAGGGACCTGGCTCAACAGTTGTACAAATGGTCACAGAATGTTGTCCATAGAACAAGCTGGAAGGCAGGAATATCCACTTGGAAGAAGAGAAACGTCTCATCCAAGTCCTTGGACCAGTGAAAGCAAGGGAAGAAGCCATGAGATTACTAAAGGTAGGGATGCTGGTGGAGGAACACTGAGAGCTATGTTCCGTGGATGACAAGAGAGCTTGCCCTTGCCCAGTCCAGACCTGAAAACTTGCTCAAACATCTGAGCACTGCTGTATTTTAAGAAAGAGAAGACGTAGTTGTAAGCCTATTTGTAATAATGCTTTGAAAACGGGACAAGCCAAACACACACAAACTTTCGATTGCAGCATGAGCTGGCACCTTAGCCATATATGCCCAATGCTATTACTACCCCCTGACACAAAAAGTTTTTAAATTTTAAATATTGTGAGTTTTTCTGCTGTTAGACATTCTGTGTTTTTCCTGTATTATCTCTTGTTGATAAAGTTCTTGAATAATTGCACATTATTATCAATAGGCTCCCAGTCCATAAGGACAGCTATAAGAACAAGGCCCTGCTACTGATGTGTCAGGTCTTTGTGACTGCTTGACACAAGCAACATTTGACTTCCCATTCCACCACTGCACTGGCAGGCTGGACCTTACTGTCACACATCTCTGTAATAGTATTTAATCTTCACACTCCTTCATTCTAACAGAATGATGTTCAAGTCGTGTCTAACCTATTTCTATGTTTATTTCTGTACCTGGCAACTCAGGAGAGAGAGGAGGCCGAAGCAAGACAGAGGAGAAACACACCAACAAATCATGATGTTATCAGTGACCAAGAAATGGTGGACAAAATTTTTGGGTTTTTACCTTCTATGATTGGAGGCCAAGAAGGACAGGCACCTCTGGGTTTTGAGGTACAGAGCTGCAGACTGGTAATGGGTCATGTTTATCCCTTTTGTAAGTCCATTGACTACTGGAATTCCATCAGTGGTCAGTTCCATTTAATGAACTTCTGTACAGTGAAAAGAATCACCCAAATTAGTCATCCAGACAGTCACTGCAGCATCTGCTTTCAGAGGTCGGTTCCCCAAAGTTTTTGGTCATATGCATTTTGGGGACTATATAACTTCTAACTGCAGATTTGTTTCTTTGGTCCAGCCAAACAGTGCCATTCTCTGCATTTGGTACCAACCTCTCATGGTGATTTTCTGCCTGAAACAAGCTGGAAGTTCATTACCCAAGTTATCCCATGGTCTTAAAAGCAAAACTTGATATATACCGGTCCTGATGGCTGTGGCAGATGGAATTGCATAGGGAGAGGTGGGCAAAATAGAATGGTTAGTGTAGGATGCGAACAATGAGGTAACACCTGTATTTTCCATCAGCAATATTGTTGCTGAGGACCAAGACAGGAAGGCCTTATGGAATGGATGCATCTCAGAAGGACAAGCTCTGAGTCCAAATGATCTGTTGGTAGCAGCTGTAAATGGCTTTGGGGTTAGGTGGAGAGGAGGACCTATGACCAAGAAAAAAACCCTGAAAACAAACATAAGAATATCAGAGTTCAGAGAAAGAAAATATGCTTCTTCCTCATGTTCTGTACAGGACTTGGAAACAAAGCCTAACAAGCTGGAGGAGGTGGACCTGGACATGGTTCCCATGAGTGTGGAGCTAGAAGAGGAAGCAGATGGCTTGGAAGAGTACACCTTCCCCAAGTTTGCAGCTACTTATTTCCAGGGGTCTTCCACACATACGCATATCAGGAGACACCTGCGGCACCCACTACTCTACCATGATGACAGAGACAATGTCCTGGTATCTTGCTCCTTCTTGTTGTTGAACTTGCTCTCTCCACAGCCCTGGCTTTTCAGCTCCCCTCATGCTTGGTTTCCCTGCCTCTGGCACAGCCCTGGGACCCAGAGACTCTACAGCCAAGCAGGTAGTCTTAAGTACTTGCATGACAGTAACAGTTCCCATTGGCATTTTTTTGTACTTTGCGGGCAGGCACTTCACACAAACACCTGCCCAGCACAGGATCTCTGGTTACCTTTAGTCTGCCCAAAGAGGGAACTCAGAGGTTTGTTTTGCCTTCTCCGGAAGTTACCTTTGGGAGCAAAAATGGACCAGAGAGAAAAAGCATCAGAGCACACTCATATCTCTGCTCTTGTTAGGGTTGCTGGTCTGTGACTTAGGTCAGAAGGGCCTGTTGAACCAGTGGGGAATTGAGTAGGGTGTTTTCCTTGATGCTAAGCAGCCTTGCAGAATTGAGGATCCCATGAGTCAAGAACTTTGCTATTACTTGGCTTTCTAGTTCTGGGCATGAGGGTTCCTGAAATACTCTACTGCACTGCTTATCTGCCCAGGTGGATAAATGCAGGGTGCAGTTCAGCCAAGGTTTTTCCACCTCATTCCAGCTACAGCACATCTGCAAGGTGCCAGTAAAGGCAATGGTGAGGGCTCAGCAACCACAGAGCAAGTCTGATATTCCCACTAGAGCTATACTTTCTTCCTTTAGCATGAAAGTGTTGTGAATGTTGCTTTCATGTTGTTTGACATGAAACTAAACGCCTGGTGTAAGTATCAGGAGGAGATGGGAATTTTAACAATTTGGACTGGGTAAAGGAAGAAAATGCTCTTATCTAAACAGGCAGAAATGGCAAGAGGCATTGGTTCTCTTGGAAGTGTCTGACTTTGCTTTCTGCTACTACAGGCTTCTCTAGTTGTGTGGGTGATCATCCTGAGGTTCATGGGGGACCTGCCAGAGCCAGCAGTGTTTGCCAAGAATGCCACCACCAAGAGCAGCTCCGTGATGACACAGATATATGACACACTTGGCAGGAAAAACCAGGTCCAGTTGAGGAATGACAGCCCAAATATGGTGAGAGAAGCAGGCTACATTTGTGTTTTCATTTGCTTTCTTTGGTTTCTGTGCTGTTCTACCAAAAGTGAGAAAAGCAAAGGAACTCTTTAGTGCTACTGTACTTGAAAGGCCACAAGTGCAAAAGGGCTCCAGTCAGTCCTGGCAGGACACTGCAGCCCCTTCTGGCAGGAGGGGACGAAACAAAAACATCTTCACTTGAGTGTCTTTCTGTCCTTAATGAATCATTTTTGCTGTGCATTAAACTAATTTCCTATAATGGTAATGTGTGTTGCAGAGAGAAGGCAGAAGGGATAACAGGATTTCGAAGGGGATCTCATCCCTGAAGCTGAAACGGTCATCCAAGCTGACAGGAAAGGTAAGAGGTATAAATAAATTGCTTCCCTTTCTTCTTGCCTGGACCCTATCTTCACCTTCTGACAGATGTTATGTGACAGCAACCTCCCAGCTGGGAACTGAGAAGCCCATGCAGCCCTGTGTCAGATACCTGCTACAGTGCCCTTTGGAAATGATCCCCATGTGCACTGCTGTCATCTCTGGCAGAGAACACAAGGAACAATTTATTGTTGGCATAACACAACAGTTTGCCCAAATCCCTGAACAGACTGAGAACTACCATGTGCCTAGGGATGTACAGGACAGTACAGGAAAGTTCCCCAAGCCAGTGACAGTGCTGTAACAGTGCATTTAGGGAGTTACCTGGAGAGAGAAGGGCAGAATATGGCCAGGCTCTAACTGCTCCTGCACTGAGCAGAAAGATGTTTAGCCAGAAAGATAGAGAAGGAGTGTCCCTCATTTCTGAGACAGCTGCCTGCCAAGAGGGGAGATTTCTAGAACACTCTGGGGTTCTGCTTGGTTTCCTTCAGGTGACAGACCAGCTGCGAAGTGGAGAAGAGGCTTTCCAAGAGGACACTTCGATCTCTGAGAGACCTATGTCCAACCTAGAGAAAGTGCACTTCATTATTGGCAATGCAATTCTGCGTCCTGCCATCAGGTAGAAAATTTGTACCTCCTTCCTAGGACCAGATGCCCATTACGTATAGGAAATCCAGCATCCCCTTTCCACAATTCTGGAGAATGACTCCCTTACTGTCTTTTCTGGTATTTTCATGTTGCAGTTTAGGCCAGCTGCCTCCATGTGTGGCTTTCTGAATATCCCATGGGTATGGAATGGGGCAGAGCTCAGGGCTCTAACCCAATAACACCTGAAGGTGGAACACAGTCCTAGGATGAGGGAGAAGAGTCACTCAAAGGAGTATGAAATACAGAGTTAATGTGCACTGGGTCAATGAGAGGTTTCCCAATAGCCTGTTGCTGAGCCCTCAAGCAATGTCCCCAAATCAGAGATAGCTGAAGGTCTGGATTGCTGAGTGTATCAGCCACTAAGAAGGAATCCTGACCACAAACAGTGTGAGGCTGGACCTTAGGCCAAGCATGGTGTGAGAATAAGACCTGACTTAACCCCATGAATCCTCTCCTCCATTTTAGCTCAAGTAACACTTTTCTGTAACAAAGCCCAAGGCACAGGCCCTGCCTTGAACTCAGTCATGGGCTCCTTTTCTTTCTACACACTCCCCTTGTTTCAGTCAAGACACTCCCTGAAGCAGATTCTCAGCTGGCAAAAGTTGCCTTCCGTCCATGTATCACAACAGCCACAGGCTAAGTACCTATTCCCTCGGTTTGTGTTTCATCATATGTTCTTCAGGGAACCAAAAGCTCATCCAACTTACATCCTCCCACATCAGATTTGCCAAATGAGTGTTGCAAGAGTCTTGAAAGAGTAAGATGATTTTTTAATAGCAGTTTTGTCTATATGCAAAATTTTGAATCTGTTTCCCATATGCCCTTGCCGCAGGCAATTGCATTTTCAGAAGCTCACCCTGAAGTGTTCTTTCCTCCATGCCTGTCCAAGGATTCACTCCAAGTTTGTATATAAATATAAATTTATATATAAATATGAAATTAAGCAGGTTGTCCCTTCATCCTTATCGCCAAGTCCACGTATACGCAGAGAGATAAGAGCCATGAGATACAAGCCACATGCTGTAGAGAGCTTGGAGCAAGTTTCATGCGTGGCGGGACAGCAGTGCCATTTCCCAGCTGGATGATGCAGCAGTTATCCCTGCACAGTATCCCTGCTTGTCACATGAGGTATTCCAGCATGGGAATTGCACTTGAACTGCTCAAAGAAGAAGGGGTGGTAAAGGGCCCTGAGCCTTTTCCATGATCAAGTTATTTCCTGTGGTGTGTTACAGGTGGTATCGCAGATAATGTGGTTAAAACTATCTCAGATCTACTTCATTCATGCAATTGCGCCATGCTTGCAGTGGAAATGCAGCCAAAGACAGTCCAGACAGTGAATTATCTGTCACTCTCACGTTTCATTACAGAGATGAGATTTATTGCCAGATTTGCAAACAGCTCACTGAGAACAGCAACAGGAGCAGCTACGCTCGCGGCTGGATCCTACTGTCCCTTTGCCTGGGCTGCTTTCCTCCCTCAGACACATTTGTAAAGGTACACTGCTAACCTTTCCTACAGCAGCTCACATGCCTGAGCTCAGCTGGGGTCTTGTGTATTTTGATTTAATGCTGCGAGCCACATAAAATGTTTGGCTGCCATAGCAGCTGGTGCTGTGGTTTCAGCAGAAAATCTCTCACATCATATCCTTATTGGGGAATTTAAAAAAATTATTGCTCCTTTTTTTCCCCCATTACATATCATATCATTTTAGATCTGTAATCTGCAGAGAATGTGGCAAATTTTAACCTCTCACATTCTACCCCAACATTTAAAAGGTGTGTCCAGTTACAACTTATGATTAAATATACTCAGGAGGCCAGTATAAAATCACCCCCCATATTTTATCAATTCTTACTCTACATCTCCAAGCCCTAAAAAATCCAACAGAGATTTGGGCTTTTTCTTAATCCATTAATTTCCAAGTTTAAATGGATGATAGATCCACTTCACCACAGGATAAAAACCCAGCCTGTGGCTCCAACTTGATATCAGCCTTCCTCTTAGATCTCAAAGGCAAACAGGATCTATGGATGTGGCTGAAACTTCAGCCTTGCTTTACTGACACCCCAGTTCAAATGATTAGTCCAATCTAATCATAAATTCTGCTAAATGGACAGTACTTGTAACAAACCAGATGCATTGTATTTTGACACCAGTCTTCATCCAAAGACTCTGAACCATGCAGAATTCATAAAATACATGACCATACCCTACCTCTAGGAATATTCTTAATCATTACAATAGCCAGGTGAATGACCCGTGCTTGCACTAAATACAGATATACAAATAGAAGTCCATGTCATCCAAGAGCCATGCAGTCTCCAAAAGTTCAGTTCATCCAATTCTTCTCTTCCAATGTCCAATCTTAATCATGGATTCAGCTATTGATATTGCCAGAGAACTTAGTAAAACTAAAAGTATCAATCATTATCAGTCCTAACCTGGAATTAACCCTCTTCCCAGCACTGTTTGCATAGAATGTCAAAAGACTTTAGGCTTTTCAGTTGAAAACACTAAGCCTTGCTCTAACCTAATGACACGAATAAAGTCTTCCCGGTCTAATATTTGTCATGTAGTTAATCATGGTGAATAGACGGAATAATTTTCCCCTCTGGACTGAAAGCTCTGAAGAATGAGTGAAAACTAAGTGTCTCAAACCTCCTTTTTGAAAATGCTAATTCCAACCCTAACCTTTAATATTGTCTGGTGAACTGAAAGTTAACACATGACTCTAATCTACTGTATCAGCTGCAGAAGGTTTTTAATGTTTGATGAGGATCAGTGTTTCCTATCTCTCATGCTCTGTGCATATAGTACCTGTTGAATTTCATCCACCATGGGCCAGCGGGCTACGCTCCTTATTGTGCCGAGCGCCTGAGACGTACCTACATCAACGGGGCGCGGACTGAGCCGCCGAGCTGGCTGGAGCTGCAGGTACTGCCTCCCTCTTGGCTTCATTATATTCATCTGTCACATTTTATACTGCTTTGCATTTACTAATCTGTAATAATAGATCTTCCTAAATCCAGCCATGGAAATCAATTTCAGAGGGGAATTGAAGACCAGCTGCCTTGGTCTGGGCAGTTTCTTGGATACACCTCTTCTGGCTGTTCAGTTAGCCTAAACTGAGTAGAGCATGTGAGTTAAAAGCTGCAACACATTATTTGCAGGGAGATAATTCCATCCACTCAGGAGCCACAAGGGCCAGAAACCACCTATGGAGAGAAGCTCTTATTATTTCTTTTGAAAAAGACTGAACAGGGATTATGCTTTTAAAATGGAGGGAAGAAAGGAGTTTAACAGGACTATATTGTCCTCTTCTTCCTCTGTATGTCACCCCAGTAATTGAAAGCCACACTCTTCCCCTTCAAATAAAAACCTCAGTTCAATTTCTTCCTAATCTCAGTGACTCTATTGCCTAACACACATCTTTCTGAAGAAAGTACTTGCTGCAGGCCATCTCTCCACGGATGTGTGCAAGGTTGTTCCCAAAAGTCATCAGGACAACTATGACTAATGAAAAGTCTATCAGTCTATCACACTTCTGTGTGATAATCAGCTCCCCTGAGCTGTGGGGAGGAGAGAACTGGAGTCCAGTGCTGTTCTAGGGATGTAATTTATGTTTCAGGCTCACCATGCTTCGAAGAAACTGTGTGGGTGTTCAAGATTCGCTTCAAGATTGTTGGCTGGGTTGTACAGTGTGTAGAGCTCAAATCTAAATGCTTTCTTCATTCTTCAGAGAAAAGTAAGATTTGCCCATAATTTGTTTCTCTCATTTAACTCTGACTTACAGGCAACAAAGCAGAAGAAACCCATTATGTTTAATGTCACCCTCATGAACGGCCAAAGCATCACTGTCCCTGCAGACTCTGCTTCCATTGCCAAAGAGATCTGTCAGTTCATAGCAGATAAAACCAAATTGAAGGATGCCTTTGGTTTTTCACTCTACATCGCTGTGTTTGATAAGGTAAAGTGTAGAAAAATAAAAAGAAAGCTCCCTTCTTTTTCTTCCCTATTGCTGCTGCCCACCCAGCCTCACTGAGGACTCCCTCTGACTTCTGGAGCACCCTCAACCCAGTCCTGCACTCAGACCAAATCAGTTCTGAATCCCAGCTGGATCTCAGGACTTGATAATTCCATTCTGCCTTTCTGCTGGCTTGCCACTTAGCAATTCCTGCTGCAGCCAAGTAAGGTGTTCTTTGCCAGGTCACATAGCTGACTAGTAAAAACACATCCACTTACCACATACAACTTGCACACCCATCTGCTTGTCTTTTTGGAGTTTTTCTGCTGTTGGGAGACTAGAGCTTTGTGCCTGTTGTCCTCCCCTCAGCCCCAGAGCAGACATGGCAGTAATGCAGTGTCCCTTTGTGGCAGGTGTGGTCGCTGGGCGGGGGCCGGGATCACGTCCTGGATGCCATCTCCCAGTGCGAGCAGCTTGTGAGGGAGCGCGGCTCCCACGAGCGCCACGCGCCCTGGCGCCTCTACTTCCGGAAGGAAATCTTCACCCCCTGGCACAGCTCCCAGGAGGATCCTGTCAGCACTGATCTCATTTACCACCAAGTCATTCGTGGCGTCCGATTTGGAGAGTACCGCTGTGAGAAGGTGGGTCTCCTGATTAACTTCCTAAAGAGGCAAAACTATATTAACACTTCCCGCATTAAAAAGCATGAAGATGAACTGAGTTTGCAGTGGATGTGAACAATCCTTCTTTTCTTAGTGAACAACTCCGGTCCAGGTGATCGTGCCAGATGTCACACTGGAAGCTCTAATTAATATTTTTTCTTTCCCTGCAACTTTCAGATCATGTGGCAGGCAGCAGGAGGCATGTCCAAAGTGGTAAATTGGGTCTTACTTTAAAATATCTTTGCTAATAACCTCTCTGATGCTATGGTTATGTGAAGTTCATCCCTCCTTATGCTGGATGACTCTTAAGAGTTATCTAGACAAAAATAGAGAAAACCCCATTCCTAAACTAGCTTCAAGGTTGACTGAGGCTAATCTGGCCTTTGTGACATCTTTCTAGGCCTTTTTTAATGAATTAATTGTTTCAGGAGGAGGATTTGGTGGAGATAGGTGCAAAATATTGTTATATCCAATTTGGAGATTCCATCCACAATGAACTTGTGCAGAAGGTACTCCATGAGTGTATCCCAGTGAAACAGCTGAAGTCCAAGCCCCTGGAAAAGTGGGTGAACCTTATAACCTATGCACATGCTAAGGTAAGAGGTTTGTCTGGCACTGCTGGGTAACCACTCTTGAGCACCAGCTTCTACTTCTTTTACCATTTCCATTTATGAATAGTCTGTAGGGGAAAGAAGGAAAACCACCTCACTTCATTTATCCCAAATAGCTCTTTAGGGCTGGGGTATTGTATGGCCAGACTTCACAAACGAAGATCTGGGGAGGGGCTCTCCCTCCGTGGGCGTGCCCTTCCAGCCTGCGCAGTGGATTTTTTAGGTGAGGCACAGCGTGTGCAGAACTGGCCCCACCGTTTCAGTCCTAAGGTCCATTTGCCACGGCCGAGCGAGCTGGGACAGTGACAGTGAAATCCTCTGGACTGTGTCCACAGCACCCGGTACTAACCGGGGCTGGCCCTGCTGAGCATCCGAGATCTGAGCGGATCGGATGGCAGGGAGGCATTGAACTGCCCAGGGGACAGTCCCACTGAGACTCGAACTCAGGCCCTTGGGATTCAGAGTCCAGAGTGCTCTCCTTTACACCACGGGACCGCCCCAACAGGGCTGGGGTAGCGGAGAACCTTTCCACTCACTCTTCCATTTAAGGCTCAGCAAGGGGGCAGAATAAAAAAGTACATTTAAATCTCTGAATAGAGTAGCTTTTAAGGCAACTGAGTCAGGGTAGGTATGGGATGGAATATTGGTTTTGATCTGGAAATGGATTTCTGTGGCATTCAAGGTGTGTTAGACTCTGAACAGGTAAGTCAGTGGGGACTGGGGGGAAATTTGGAATCCACATGCCTGTGGGCAATCTTAGCTGCATGTGGCTTGGGCCCCAGGAGACTGTTGCTGATTTACTTATGCTAGGTACCCTTGAAACCAGTGACAGCAAAGGGTTGTTGGGAATCTCCGGGCCTGGGCTTGCTCTTTATTGTCTGCAGGTCATACAAACCAGATTTTACTGAAAAACCCTCAAGTGTGTTTTTATCCTGCAGGCCCCCTACACACAGGACCGTCTCTCCCCTCAGACTGTGAAGGAGCAACTTGTAGATTTTGCTCGCTTTCAGTGGCCTTTGCTTTTCTCCCGTTTCTTTGAAGTCACTAAGTTTTCAGGTAATACCTGGAGCCTGGGAGTAGTGGACAGATATAAGATCAATAGAAGAAGACTTGTATAGCATTGATAAGAAGTTTTTTTCTGTATTTCCAGGGCCCAGCTTGCCTAAGAACCACTTCATCGTTGCTATAAATTGGAAAGGCATCTGCTTCTTGGATGAGTCAGAAAAGCGGCTCCTTGAGCTGACCTTTCCAGAGATAACTGGAATCCACACCAACAGGTGAGGGCCCCAGAAACACAAGATCTGAAGGAGGCATCTTCTCTGTACTCAGAAAGCATGTACTTTCTTTGCCATCTCCTTAGGTGATTTGATCTGTGCCTGGAAAGGTGGCTTAGCCTAGGTCTGGGAAACAGAGAGTGAAAACTTCTGAGCAGCCCATAAAGGAAGTACTGAAATGGCTGGATCCTTACAGCTGATGGAAGGTGATCCTGCTTAGTCAGAAAGGTGTAAAGAAGCATGGACAAAGCACCAAGACAAGAATGGCCCAAATAACGGACATAGTTAAGCCATTGTCGGCTGTGCATGCTGGGAGTTCATATACTTCTCGGGTGTCATGGATGTAAACAGGATAACTAAGAGAAAGAGGATAACCACTGGCTTGCTCAGGGCACACATCCTTGCATCAGATGGCTCAGAGAAAAGGGTCTTGCTTGCGTGAAAAAAAACTGTGACAACTGTCAGAGATTTAATTAGTTGCCCAGTGACTCCAAAAGAAGGGTGTTTGTTTTCTATAATGAAGCACTTTCATACAAAACATGGTGGAGTCCAGAGTAAAGCTGAGCCACTTCAGTCCTTCACACCTACCAGCTCATGGGAGGGCAATTTAAGAGCTACCAGTACTCTCTGTAAGGGAGTTATCTGCAAGTAGGTGTAGGTGCCTTGGCTGTGTTTGCAGGTGGGTCTGTAAGCTTTTCAGATGCTCTGGTAACAAACTGTTCAATAATACATAGGGCAGTGAAGTCATTTGGACAGAGTTGTACTCTCATCACACTTCGTGCCGAGGAGTTTGTCCTGACATCTGTGAACAGCGTTGTCATTGCTGAACTGGTGGTGACATTCCTGGAAGGACTGAAGAAGAGATCGCGATTTGCTGTGGCAATGCATGAGAAGAAATCTCAGGGTAAGTCTTAAAACTTTTCTACAGCGTGGGGAAGAAATTTGGAGAGAGGATTGTTGAAGGTGCTCACAGAGAAGAGGAAGAACTTCAGCAAGAATCCCTTTGCTCCAGGAGGGATGCATCAGCACAGTAATGCAAAGCATAAGGAAATGGGATTCAGCATATTTACATACAAATAACCTTTTCTTTCTCCTTCTACCTCTTTGCATATTTTATTTAGATAGTACTGTGTCCAAGAACTCAGCTTGGTTAGAATAGGAAGCTGGGTCTGGGCTTCTGGAAATACTTTCTAGAATAATTTCACAAAGGCAGTAAACTGAAATTTTCTGTGGAATGTAGTTGGCTTGAACAGACATGAGGGGTTTAAAATGTAAACATCAACTTCAGCTGCTTACAACTACTGAGTTTCTTTCCATGCTTTGCTGCCAGCCTAGACACAAAGCATCCATGTGGATCAAATGGAGTTTTGCCATCGCCCTGAGTGGATCACAATCAGGCTGTCAGAGGAAACTAAAGTGATTTCTCTGAAGCGTTAACTGCATAATTAGCCATATTTACACAAATCACTTTCTACTGCTAACTGAATTCAGGCCTTCAAAATGCAATTCCCTTGTCTGTCGTGTTGCAATCCCTTTGCATTTTCTTGGACTGTCAACTCTGAACAGTACTCCCTTATTCTGTTTTCCAGAAGACCCTGGCATCCTGTCCTTCAAGAAGGGAGACTTGCTAATCTTCACTGAAGACAAAAGGCTGAACGAAGACTCTGGCTGGATCCATGCCCAGAATGAAAGGACAGGCAAAACAGGGAGTGTATTTTTGGAAGACATCTACATCATTCCTTCTCTCACAAAACCCTCTAGTCAAGTGCTGGTAAGAAAAGCTACACACTTTCTGTGAAGAGACTGGAAGATGAATGATAATAACAGTGTTAAATATGATTAAATTTATAACTGGAAGATAATTGTTTCTCCAAAGTCAGACAAGTTCTATTCCTCCCATTGAAACAAAGCATTTCATTCTGTCCTGTCTGAAAACAAAACTAAACCTAGCCCAGACTCTAAGGAAAAGACTGGAGTTGCACAAAAGTAATGACTTTTAAAAATGCCCAGTCTGTTCACCATGGGAGATTTCAGTGCCTGGAACTAGTAGCAATTAGTGGATAAGGGTGCACAGTTGAATTTTCCTGCATTCACACAGGGCTTGAGTGGTTATCGTATTACACCTCGAGGGAAGCTCTGAGTGCAGCAGGCTACTTTAAAATAATACAGTCTTTGAGGGAGTCAAGGTTTCCAACTGATCTCTCTGCTAACAATTTTGTCTTCAGTTTTGGAGGTTCAGTATACTGGATACTGCGCTAAGAGGTAAAAAGCAGAAAAGCTGGGGGCAAAACACACCAGTGATAAGCAGGTGCTATGTAAAATGTGACTTCAGAAAGTCACATACATTTTGATGTCTACTGCTGTTGGGTGTATAGAAATGGGTCAACTGTTCCCAGCTCCTTCTTGAGTCTCTGGAGATGCTGCTTTGGAGACAGAAGGTCTTGGGCAGCATGGAGCACTACCTGTGCACATATGCTGAGTAACACCTGACAACCTGTGCAGAGACCTCTCTCCATGTGACATCTCTGTGTGGCTGTGTCATTCCAGAGTTTGCTGATGATGTCTCCAGACCAGAGGAGGACAGCTTCACAGAACTCCTTCATGGAGGAACCTGATGAAGAGGCTGTCAAAGTGAAGCCTTACACCCTGGAGGAGTTCTCCTATGAACACTTCAGGTGAAATTCTCTCTGTAGTGTACGCCCTAGGAAAGTTCTTGTTGATCAGTGATCCTTAAAACCTACGATGTAATGGCATGTCCCATTTCTGAATGGGTTTCTTCTCTTTGTTCCCTGTAATTGTGACTTTGGATGTGCAGAGATTCTCGCACATGGTCTGTTGTATCTTCAGTCTGCAAAAATGCAAAGGGGAGGGTAGAACCCCAGCTGGAGTCACTTCTTCCCAGCAGACCTTTTTTCTTAGTTCTCACCCCTTCTTCAGCAAGGGTACACAACATCTCAAGCCTCAGAGAGTAAGGGAAAATTAGTTTTCTAAAACCTTTCTTCCTTTTGCAAACCTTCTCCCTTCTGGATATACAGCAAACTACATTTTCCTGCTCCTGTTGACCAACAGAATCAAAGGAGATATGAGATCACTGTCTTGGGAAAGAACATATCTGTAGATATGACTTTGTGCTAATGACCTGCTATGTCCTTAGCAATGCTGATCCAGTAATTTTGTTTTGCCTGCACTTGCCTTTATTCAGGACTCCTGAGAAGGAATCCATCAGCAAAGCTGTTCTCCAGAAATCCCGTGGGCGCAGTCAACTGTGGGCACACTCTAAGGAGCCTCTGAAACAGCCGTTGCTGAAGAGAGCGTGCCTAGATCCTGATCTTCGGGATTTGGCCTGTCAGGCTTTCATTGATATCCTTTCTCCCCTCTCTTTGGGACCTGAGGGCACTCAGGGGAAGGAAGAGCTTGCTGCCTCCACTAAACTTGCCTCTATCGTGATACCTCAACTGCATTACAGGGGATACATTCACATAAAGGTGGGGTGTATCAAATCTGTTTCCCTTGTCTACAGAGGAAAAGTTCCTATTCCCTCCCAGTACTCCACAGCTCCTGATGGCTCACTTAACTGGGAATGTGGCTTTAGGAGAGAGAGAGATTTACTGCATATGCCCAGAGCAAGCAGCTAACATAGTACAAATCACAGCCAAACAGTGACTGCTGCATAGGGAAAAGGGGTAGGGGACAGTCAGGGAACATGCTCCAGTCCTTCCTCCTGGAATTTGCCACTGAAACATCAAAGAGTCATTAACATGTTAGGATCCAGATAAAACTTCCCATTTGCCTTCCAAACTTGGGCTGCTTTTCTCCTTAACAGCACATTCACCCATCATGAAATTCATGGGAGACTATCCCTCAAAACAGGCACACTCCTCTATGGAAGTCACTGATCAGATATTTGTGGCAGCTATCCAGGAGGAGGTCCTGCGGGATGAGATTTACTGCCAGATTATGAAGCAACTGACTGAGAACAGAAACAGGTACTCATCTGGTGCAAATACCCTGCTCCTGGCAGAGCCAGGCCTCAAGTGCAGGTGGGGACCAAGAAAAGAGGAGGATGGCCAAATGTTGGAGTGACACCTTCCCTTCCCCCTTTTGCCAGGCAGTGCTGTGGGGCTCACCTTTGTGGAACACTCAGGACCCCTGCCTGGCAGTGAGAGGCCACAAAGCACGATTAGTTGTCTTCCCTGAGCTGCTGCTTTCCTCCCCTGAGCATTCCGTACTCATCTCAGTGCCGTACAGTGAGAGGCAGGCAAGGTGTTACGGAGGCTCTCTTGCTCCCAAGGCAGTCTGTGTAGAAAATACGGCACCGCATAGTCCTTGAATCCCATCAGTGACTGCCCGGCCAACTGTCCATTTAAGTTTCCCAATGGCAGCATTTCCCTCCATAAGCACGTAATTCACACTAGATTTTTACCACCAGTGAATAAATACTTTTGTTATATTAATTAGGTCACACAACTGCCTTTCAGAAGAGATTGGTTTCACAGGTCCCTGCCCACATAAAATTCTCTGAAACAGGCTAGTGTTTTCTTCCATACTCACAAAATGAGAACTTGACCTACTTCCAGGGGAACTCAATTGCCAAAAGAAGCTTAAAATCATCTTAATTATTAACAAAATGGTTTGACTGTTTCTGGCTCCATTGTGTCACTGCAAAAGTTAGAGAAAGTGCTTCCAGTTATTTATTTTATTTCTTACTGTTCCACAGGTATTACACCTAATAGAACCTTTACCATGTTTGTAATTGTTGAATGTTAGATTTCCTTGCTGGCAGTAAATGTTACAGGCTACCTAACGCAGAGTCTGTAACCGTGGTGCCAGGGCCGTGCCCAACGTGCTCATTCAGTCACTGTTTAGACCACGATCACCGATGTGGAAAAAACAATGCTTGAAAGATGGCTATTTCCATATAGTATCATTAGAATAGATAGAGCAACAAATCTTTCATCCTTCCCAGGCTGCTCTACTGTGGACCATGTCCTGCTCTCACACAGACACCAATACCACTGGTCTATAGAGTATAAATGGTATTAAAATAGTGTGTCTTCATCTGCAAAATTAGAATAATAAATGGGAATAAAGAAGTGAGGACCTCTTTATTCAACAAAGTCTGGTACCCTTTCAGAGCCAGACACACTGACTTTCCCAACCAAAACCACTTCACACCATTGAGCATTTCAGAGTAATCCTGGGACACACCTGGAGCGTGTTCTGCTCCTGACTTTGAAGACAGAACAACTGATTACCTCCAGGTTTCAGAGCCGTTTGTACTGGTGAGGGCAAGGTGCCTTCAGCTGGCAGATTTCAGAGGTGCAGAGGCTGAAGGAACTAGGTTTATGCCTAAAAATGGTATCAACTTGATACGAGGTTTTTAGGAACTGTAACTACCTCATTACACAATGCCATCTACATGTTCATGTTTCAGAACAGGAGCACATGTAAGGGAAGTCAGTGCATTTGTTGTGCTCATGCCCTGAGCAAAACTTGCCAGTGCAGAGGTCAGGTGACTACAAACCACTGAGGAACCACAATCCAAATACATGTGAGCTTGAGCAGCAAATGGACAGTGGCTTTCCAAGAGGACAGCATCAGGCTCACTGCTGCCAAGATGTCTGTTAACCTGGAGCTTATATTTATTCATGAGACTTGCAACTGTCATCAGTATTTCTCACGGAGGACTTAGCATTGTCTTCACATGCAGGCTGTGGTTGTTGCACAGCAAACAACTGCTAGAGCCTGGGTGAAGGCTGTTGATTTACAGCTCTTTGCTGAATGGCACCATGATGGAAAGGTGGTTCTCTTCCCCGTGGCTGGTGTGTGGGTCAAACAGAGAATTATGTGTGGCTGTAGCAGAACTGTTTGCTATGTGTTCACAGGTACAGCGTGACCAGGGGCTGGCAACTCCTCTGGCTCTGCACTGGTCTCTTCCCACCCAGCAAGTCACTGCTCAAACATGCCCAGAAATTCATAGAGACACGTCAGAAAGAAACACTGGCCCAAGGGTGCCGTCGGAGAATTCAGACAGTGATGAGGTAAATGATCTGGCAGATAACCAGCTCAAAGTGTTCAAAAATCAATAGTCAAGTTCCAAAAAACACAAGGGCTAAAAGAATGTGACTCTTACTTTCTCTTTTTACGTCCTCTTTTTTGTAAGTGATCATTATTTTTAACTCTTTATGGACTTTGAACCACTAAGAGTGATACGTGTCAAGGTTTCACTTCTTTTTCCACACAGCAGCATTTAAAAAAGTTCATCGTCAAACATAATCAGTTGATTGCCAGAGCTGGGTATTTCAAACATCCTAAAGGGCATACAGCTTGGAATGATGTCACTGATAATGTCCTGACCTTGTTTTTTTTTTTGGTGAAGCAGTATGTCCTTGTTTCTTTTACATGTGCCTGATGATTAGTTTTGAGTTTGTTGACTCTCAGTAGCAAAGAGCTGCACATGTGCAGCTAAAATACAACACTACATTTTACTCCTAGTGGAGGAGCCACCACTAGTCGCTGCTATCTGCAGAGTGCCACTGTGGCTCTGTTGGTTTTCTGATGGTGATGTAAGCAGATCCATGCTGGGAGGAGAGGATCAATATGATCAGTTCCTGTTCTTTGAAGAAACTCAAATGAGCAAAGCCCTGACACTTACTGGCTCACAGCAAGACACTTCTCCATCCACTTGGCATTACCTGAGGCTGATGAGGGTTGAAGCAATAAACCACAGTGCTTCCTAAACTTCTGAATGACTTGTTCTAATGGACATGACACAATCAAAGAGAGGAAGGATCAACTGAACAGGGGGGAGAAGGTTTCCCTAGATTCCTCCAGGCACTGGAATTACCCAGCTTGCCACTCTGAGAACAGAGCTTTGGCATCAAGGTTGACTCCAGCCTTCTCCCTTTTGATGATGCCGTGATTCACCACCTGCCTGCCGCAGACCTCATCAGTAAAGAAGCTGCCCAATGATTTCTACTTGCAGCTCCACCATCCTCCCCTCTCTCAGGCTGAGCCCCATGTTTGGTCTGTGAGCCCACGGGTCAGGCTCCAGGGCAATGCTAACACAGTGGGTAGCCCCCTTGCAGTGCATGGGGTTTTGGCACTGCTGAGGAAATGTCACTGCACATTGAACTTGCCTTTGAAGTCCCTGAAAAATGTATGGCAAGGAATGCTATTCATTATGTATTTCTATGGAGAAGACTTAAAAATTCCTGCCTCCCTATATCATGTGCTATTCATGCTCTAAGCCCTATTTAAGCTTTACAGAGCTTCTTTTGAGAGGGCAGCTGGGAGGCTAAAGCAGAATGGGCTATTTGGGAGGAGAATTCTATGTGCTAAACTGTCCCAGTCTGGACCTTGGGGGATGGGAAGAAGAACAAAGGCAAATCTTATCTTCTAAGAGCAGTTCTTTTCATAAGATTAAACCTGCACCTGTTTAGAACAGCACAGAACAGCATAAAGTAGAATAGCATAGCACAGAACACAACAGACTAATTCAGCTGGAAGGAAGACTCAACGATCATCTACTTGAACTTCTCCTCCTGCTCTCTTTGGAAAGGGGAGAGCTCAAAGGACTGACCTATAATACATCCAGGAGAAGCCAACTGAGCCCTTGGGTACACACCTTTTCCTCCATAAACAGCTTTACAGCTTCATCCCCAGAATCCTGGTCACTGATCTCACCTTGGCAAAGAATTCCTGGCTCAGGCTGTAAAGACAAGTGGCCTCTCCAGCCAAGCTGCTGCACTTCCTCGAGCACCTTCTGATGCCAGTTCAGGAAGAGGTGCCTGAGTAGGGCAGGTCCACACTCCATGCAGTGCCTGCACAGTACAAGCACAAGTTGTTCAGCTTGGCTACAGTCAGGTTTTCCATTTCCAGTGAAACTGCTACTTTACTGAATGCAAAATAAACTAGTTTTCAACTCTACAAAACTGAAGCTGGATCCAGACTAACCTCTTCCTGAGAGACTGACCCAGTGGGAGAGGAGTTTGGCCTCTGAGTTGTGGTGTACAAAACCTCTGAACAGCCTGCTCTGTGACACTGAGGGCAGGAATGTACCAGCCCCAGGAGGTAATATGCTAGGTTTGTCCTCACTTAACTGTGTCAAGGTTTTGGCATGACTGAGACTTCAAGGTCAGTTCCTTTGCTTTCAAAGGCAGCTCTGCTCTGAGGTATAATTTCAAAGATTTGGGTTTGTAGAGTTTAAGCAGCTCCTGAGTCAGTGATTGCACTCCAGCTCTTATATAAAATATAACGCTTTCAGGAGCCCTCCAAACGGTTTTGGTACTTGCCTCCTGTGCTATAAGTCATTTTGTATCTGAATAGGTATCTTTTTCCTGATGCAAGAATTAAAAGAAATGTAGCCATTATCTTCACACTTCAGTACGGAAAATTGCTGCTGAATCCAAAGAAGGGGCAATGGTACTGGCTAGGAAGGTGCCTCGTTCATACAATCTCCTTGCAGAGTAGAAAATACTTTTTATATATATGGTAATAAGACCCTCAGTTTCTTGCTGTTAATACACTGAATTCCACTGGGGTGAAGGTCCACTGGAGCCCACCCCATCACACAGTACCAGCATTTTGGATGGAGTCTGTTGTTCAGCTGGAATACTGTTGTTCAGATCCTCAATGATTAAACATCCAGCACTGATCTCTTTTATGATGGTGGTGGCATTTTCCAGGAGTGGCTGCAGGAAGTGGGCACCTCATCCTGTGGAGGTTGAGGCTATCTTACAGAACAACACTAAGATCTCACACAAGATTTGCTTTCCCAATGAAACAGAACAGGTGAGCACTTACTTGTTTTCCCATCCTTGACCATTTTTCTAGCCGTGACGTGTTCATCCAAGAGCATGTTTGAAGATATTCAGTGATCTTATTTCTTCCTCTCTAACAAGAGTCTTGTTATTTCATAGACATTTGATGTGGGAACAAACACCAAAATCCGGACTTTGTGTCAGAACATCGCTTCCAAATTGCAGCTGAGCTCCTGGGAAGGTTTCAGCCTCTTTGTGAAGATTGCAGACAAGGTAACTCTTTTCAGCTGTGACAAGGTAGCCAGACTCCCCCTCCTCTCTTACTTATTTACCAGACCACCTAACCAACCACATGAAGCCAAGGACCAGAGCAGGTCATTACTGCTTCTGTCTTACTGAGGGGATACAACCTAGACTCAAACTTTAAGCACCCGACAGTTAAGTCTCTTGAAGAGGCTGGATGGAGATGCAGAGTTTCTATCAGTCTGTTGATACTCAGCTGGTAGTAAAAGCAGAGAAGACATGGGCTTTCTGGCAGCTGCTGGGATTGTATCTGGTTGGATGTTGCATATTGCTGGATTCAGCCCTCTTCCACTCAGGCTTTTCCCAGGACATATGCTCCATGTATACAGTGCCCACTGAGGATTAGGGAGAACAAGGGCAACCAGCACCAGCTGATTCCTCTCTAGCTTGTGAGGAGCTTCGCTTGCTTGAGATGAAGCTTAATCTGACTGCCTTGCTGAGAGATCCCTTCTCTCTGAAACTGTGATCAAAGCAAAAGCAGCACTGAGGCCAAGCACAGGGAGTTTCTGATCCTGAAAAGAGGAACCCAGTCTTTGACAGTATTTTCCAAAGAGAAGATGGCTGAGAATACAGTAGGCATCTTCAGCTTGACTTCAATAAGCAGCTTCAAAAGTAAAAAGCAACAGAAGATGCAATAAAAATCCCCATATGAAATGTAAATAAATTAAACCTTCCTCTATTTCTCTACTTCTTTCCCTTTGCCTCTGTCTTTCCTGCTGCCCTCTTACTGTGACAGGGAAGGAAAATTCAGCATGATATTTGGGTGTGTTGGCACAGGCAGTATTTGATATAAGGTGCTAATCCCTCCTTTCTCTCCTTCATTGTTTGGCCTCGGCAGGTGATCAGTCAGAATGAAGCAGATTACTTCTTTGACTCCCTAAGGCAGGTGACAGACTGGAATAGGAGGAACAAACCAGGGAAAGATGGTAAGAATGCCAGTATGACAGGAAGCTGCATGACATGCTGTGCTGAACTGGGAAAGCAGCAGATTTGTCCAGTAGGATTTACTCCATCTTGGGAAGTGTTTAGCAGAGTCTTATATCATTTTTGTTTGCACACACTTAGTTGCTGCCTGCACTAGCAGCAAGATCCAGTGACCCAATGCAGACAAGCACAGGCTGTCAGAAACACCAGAGCATCTCCGTGTGGGGATCTCTCCAGAAACTTAAAATTGGTAACGAAGATTTTTTGACCTGTTGTATCCACAACACACAGTTGGATATATACAAGTTATATAGGTTGATCCTCAAGTATTAAGCATCAGCCAACACATGTAAATACGTTCTTCACACAGTGTCACTAACATTCCTCGGGTTGTTAGAAAATTTGTAACCAGACTATTACTTGGTGATACCCGAGCACAAGTTATTTTGTCAGGGAAACACTTGTTAAAATAAAACAGTGTAATACTAATAACAGCAATTCCTTGCACTTAGCCCCCGGCTATGTATAATATACATTTTGAAATCTACATCAAACTCAAACTCCACTCAAATTTCGTATCAATTTATCCTGACCTTTGCTTATTTCAGGACAGCTGAGATTCGACTTCCTGCAGCTCTGTCATTGTATCTGTTTCTAACCTCTCTCCCCACAGCTGATACAGCTGCTAGGAGCTCTGAAAACCACAACATGAAGATTTGGGTGCACTAAATCACAGTTCATTGATGTAAGCACATCAGGGAACATACTTGCATCAGTGTCCCAGAATTCAGGTGTGCTGCACACCAACAGTCAGCTGTCATGAGCACCAAGAAATAACAAACACTCAACTGCAGGCACCCTCAGCTTCTCCTCTATCTCTGGAGAGCCCACATCTCAGATCACTGCATCAGCAGTGTCTGGGAACTGACAACTAATCGCTTTCTTGGTCATCTAAAATGACTTTTTGTAAGTTTTGGGTAGTAACTTTGTTTGTTACCATTAAAACCAGAATTACTTTTCTGAAGAAACTCACAAGCCATTTAAAAATTGCGGAACTGTCAGTGACAGAGAACACTAACAAGATCTGGTTTCCTTAGGAGCTGCTACGTCTGCAGCATATGAGGTGTATTTCATGAGAAAGCTGTGGCTGAATGTCACTCCTGGGAAGGATCTGAAAGCTGATACCATTTTCCATTACCACCAGGTAAGCAGCTCCCTAAAGCATAGATATAGTGTGTTCCAAGAAACCCTCCTGATAAAGTATCACTATCTCCTTCCCCAAGGCCTGCATTATAGAGCCTCCAGAGCAATGCCTCCAGAAGGCACAGCTCAGCCTCAGGAGCCGATTTATTTCCCACAGTGTTCACACCTTAGCTATGCTGAGTATGTTAGGAGCACAGCTCCCTTATGAGGTTGTTCTATGGAGATGCTTGTCTTGCTCCATAAATTATATAGAGAATGACAAAGTTTTGCGTTGGAAAGAACCTTTAAAGGTCATCCTGAGAACCTTCGGGAATTGAAAGTTCTTGGGCTGTCCTTGGCAAGACTCACATCCTGACCTCACAGATTTAAAATGTTTAAGTCAGTGTTTCCTTCAGCCCATTCTGCCTGGATTCAGAGCTGGTCTCTTCCAGGAGCTGCCGAAGTACCTCAGAGGCTACCACAAGTGCACCAAGGATGAAGCTGTCCAGCTGGCAGGGCTGATTTATAAAGTGCGCTTTAACAATGACCGCACACAGCTGGCAACCATCCCCAAAATCCTAAAGGAGCTGGTGCCAGATCATCTGCTCCGAGCAGTCTCAGCAGATGAATGGAAGAAGGTAAGAACCTCAGCTTTCATTAGTCATACTACTTAGAACTTTAGGAGAGCAGACAGACATCGAGCCACACATTTTTGAGCTGACTGTCTTTGAAAGCACTATAGAGGGATGCTATTGGATATTGTTGGATTTGCCAACAGGATACCGAGACTATTTGGGTCTTACAATCCCAAATTTTCATTCTGTCTACCAAAGCTCTGAAAGGTATCTGCAGTCCTGGATGACTGATTTGAGATGTGCATCTTTCTTTAAGACAGTAATCTACTTCCAGTGCCCAGAAGAAGAGTTAGAAATAGGGAAATCAGTGATGGGACTGGGAATTTGAGGATACTGGGCAGAAACAGAAAATTAAGGTATGTCATAAATATTGCATAATTTGGAAGCAAATCAAACTCCTTGCACCATCTGCATGCTACTTACAGCAAAAGGCTCTTTTATCCATGACAAGGCAAGAAAGTTTGAGCAGGTACTTCTCACTTAGTTTGCTGAGGAAGACACAGGACACTATTTTAAATGTAGAGGAAAAATCTACCCTACATGTTTCAGCAGATGTAATTCATGTCTGTGGGTGCTGAACACTGTCTTTCTTTTATTTCATCCTACATTGCCCTTCTACCCTGAAGTCCATTCCCTGACGCTGCTGGGCCTCCTTCACCCAACACATGAGTAAGAAACACGGCAGGGTTCTGGCTCCACCTTGCTCCCTAGCATGGCAGGCTGTTTACATTCTCAGTGTTCTGTTACTCTGGGAAAAAAACATGAGCTTGGTGATGATCTTTACTTGGTGCTGTCTTTACTGCTGGACACTGGAAACCTGCCTGTCTCCAACTGAACAGGCTTTGTATCCGCTCTTCCTAAACAGAGCATTACTGCAGCATATAGTAAACATGAGGGGAAAACTGTGGATGAGGCCAAGATTGCCTTCTTGAAATTGATACACCGGTGGCCAACATTTGGATCAGCCTTCTTTGAGGTGAAGGTAGGTTTGAGGGCCTGTGTGAGTGGATTTGGTAGTAGATAAGTACTGGGGGATACAGACTGACTAATTCTGTATCTGCATAAATGAAAATACATTATAAAGCTGAACTTCTGTGATGTGTTGAAAAAACTCAGTTCCTCCACAGTGGGCAGATGGGTTCTTTATCCATTCTGAACTATGCCTGTTGTTTACTTGCTATGTTGGTGTTCCAGTTGTAATACCTGTATTACAACTGCGTAGTAGCTGTAGGCGGTTAGTCCTGTCATCGCTCTTCACAACAAAATGCTGCTAATCTTGTCTCTTTGGGAACTCTTCACTTAGAACAGAACTGTATTAATCTGCTCACTCCAGAGAGGATACACCTCAAGAATCATTTCCCACTTGCTACTTTTAATTCCTCCTCGCTAGGCTCTTAACTTCCCTTAACTGGTTTGCAACCAACCATTAAGCCTGTCATCAGTGTAGTAAATAACGGACCTGATTCTGCTTTCATGTCACAGTCGCTCACGTCAACAATATATGGCCAAAAGGTTTCAGTGTTCATTTGGGAAAGAGCACAAGCAGCACTGGGCACTGTTAAAGGTCACTGTGCACCTCATACAAAGTTTCTTCATTTTGTGCTTATCTTGCTGTGTTGTTTACAGCAAGCCTCAGAGCCAAATTTCCCCGAGATTGTGCTGATTGCAATCAACAAGCAAGGAGTCTCACTGATACACCAGAAGACAAAGGTAATGGTTGTTTCTTATGGGTCTATGGAAGGAATGATGACCGTGCTAATTTAGGGACAGCAATAGGACCTTGTCCAGGAATGATAGGATAGAGACCCTCTATTGATTTTTTGCGTGAAACAGAAGAAAATTTTAATGCCTCAAGTTACTTCTTTGCAGTTTCTATACTGGAAAGGAAACATCTCTGCAAAGAGACGTGGGAATCATGATGCACCGGGGCAAAGTGGTAAGATTAGGCAGATGGATGGGCAGTGCACTTGCTTTAGAAAAATCCTTTGCAGGAAGCCCAGCTGTCTAAAAGCTCAGGCTGAGTGGCAGTGTTTAGCTGCTGCCTAACCCCAGCACTGCTCTTACCAAGTTCCCAGGGAGTATCACTATTTGCTTTTAATAATGAAAAAACTACCCAGCAAGTTTCAGATTATTGTAAATATAATGGCAATGTGCTAAGGCAAAGATCAATATATAATGAAAGGAAGTCTCATTAGTGTGATTAAGATTCACCTGCTTGGTGAAAATACAATATATCACTAGTCTAGATGCAAAAACTACCTTGATCCACTGTATTTATAAATGAAGAAAGAAAAAGAATGCTCTGGCTCTACAGATTTTCTTATGTAGCAGCCTGTTTTCATTTGAGAAATGTTCTACAGTGCAGTTTGTTTCCCCTTACAGGATATTTTAACAGTCTATCCCTTCAATAAAATCTCCAACTGGAGCAGTGGGAGCACATATTTTCACATGACAATAGGGAACCTGGTACGAGGAAACCGGCTCTTATGTGAGACATCTCTGGTAAGAAGAGTTTTCTCAACTTACATAACAACCTCCTAGTTGTTCTTTTACATACAGAATTTCTACAAAAATTTCTACAGTAGTGCCAAAACAGATAAATACCAGTGCAGGCACAAAAAGCATTGACTGTTGTGTCAATAAAATTACGACTTAGAACTGGTTCAGTGCTATACAATGCCATCTGATACAAAGATGTAAGACACAGGACACAAAAAAAATAGTAATTTTCCAAATTCTTCCCATACATCACAATTCTATCCATCTGAGACATTAAGACTGCAAAACTATGTAAGAGGCTTTCTGTCTTGCACATCTGCCTCCATCTATGCAAGAAAGCCAGCCTTTTAAGATTTTATATTTTCCAATGAGTGGTACCACCTTTTTAACAATTCGTTTCAGACTGTCCACAGACTCAGAGAAGCATCACTGTAATAATATTTAATGGTAGATTTGTAAAGATAACACAGACATTTGAAGACTAACTTCTCTGCCACAAATACAAGAATCTTAAGAGTACGAGTCAAGCTATAGAGTGAACACTAGGGAGACAGTAGAGCTATGCTTTGTGAAGTTTTGGATATCTATGAAGAGCAGAGGGAGAAATAGATAAATTGTTACTAAAACAGTGACAGCTATTGAAAGAGATGTTCATGCAGGAAAGAACCTAAGAAGAAGATAAACCAGGTAGGAAATGATAGTTATTTTTGTTTCTGGAGCTCTCTGAGTCTTAAATAGACTTTTTTCTTTCCTGACAGGGTTACAAAATGGATGACCTGTTAACATCCTATGTACGCCTGCTCATGAATGCTGTAAACAAGCAAAAGAACCTCCCAGACTGAGAGTGGGGATAGAACCCATCACCTGTATTTGTGCCAAACTGTAACTTCATTCCCGTAAGAAATGCCATTTAAAAAATATTAATCTTGGTGATCAGTCTTCTGACCGCACTCTGAATGAACTGCGTTGCTGAAATATTGAGAAAAGCTCACATGAGCATGTGCTTTCAAATATCTGTAACACTTGTCTATCTTTAGATGCAGTATGAGAATTCCATTCAGATTCTGGATTTAGAGAAAGTTTAGATGGACTTCAATGTTATATGGGAGTGGGGGAACCCTATGAGGTTAGCCTGATAGCCTGAATCTCCTCCATTCAAAGGGAGACACAACATTAAGAGTTGTCTTCCTTTTGGAAAGAATGACCCTTATTGTAGATGCTCCTACAGATTGCATAAACTCCATGAGACTGGAAACAAAGGTAGTATTTTTTCTCCTATTGGAAATTCTAAGAGTGGAGAAATGCCCTTCAGTAATAGATAACTGGACACTTTGAAAGGTAAGATGCTGGTTTCCATCCTAAGATCCCTAGGTTAGGTGCTGCATGTGACAGTAGCCTAGGACAGCCAGTTACAGAACATAACTGTCCTTCCTGCATATTGCTAAATTAGCAGGCTGTCCCCTGACTTACCACTGCCTTGGTTAAAGTCTTCTGTCTTCCACCTCTTATAGTGCTCTTGGAAACTAACAACGGCTTTTACTATGCAGTTTCTAGTAAGCATAAGCTTTGAAATTAGTCTGGATTTTGGGTCCATTACTTTTAGTTGCTCCTATTTTGAGTTATAGATGTACTATCCAGTGCAAATCAGAACTGAAGAACTCAGCCTAACAGACATCTGTTGAAAAGAAACTTTTCTGCTCTATAAAAATGTTCTCAGCTTAGAGTTATGCAGACATTCCTTCATGAGACAAGAATAGCTTTAAACTCCTGATTCTGTTTCCTGTTCAGCAGACAGTTTGAGTGGTAAAATTTGATGTAGCACTTATGTTCATCTCTCAAACCTTTGTAGACACATAGCTTTGAACCCACAGGAACCAGAGTGTTGAATGTGTAAAGCAGATACACCCTGTGGTGAGAGTAAACTTAGATGATCTCCCTCAGAGAAAAAGTCCTCCTCTCTTGCTCACAGTGAAACACGGACATGTCTTAAAGCATTTACACCAAGTTCCTTGAGACACGATCTGGCAGTGCTGGAAAAGCAGCTCTGCTTGATCTCTCAGCTTTGCCAATGGATGCACAGTGGTTCCCTTGTTCCCTCAGATGTGTGTGTGTGTGTGTGTGTGTGTAAAATTCAAATGGTGATGGGGGTTTTGTATGTGGGTGGCAGGGAAGAACCCCGGTCTCTCTGTGCATCTAAGCGAGTGCCACACCTGTCAGAATAGTGATCCCTTTGCAAGAGATTAGACACTCCTGCTGTAATGCCCATTGCTGGCAATGGAAACATTGGAGATTCATTACTTGGAGTGGTTTTGTCATCTTGTGTCCGATCTAACTGGCCATAAATGAGAAGTGTTCCATAATTCCCCTGAAAGAAAGAAATTTTTGCAGCCAAACTGTATTGTTTCTGGTTTTTAAATAAAGATTGCAGAAAATCAACTTTAATGTCTTTTTCTTAACAAGAAAAGTGAGTATTTGCTCTAGATCCATGTAACCTAAACCTAGCAAATACTCAGTACAGCCTGTAAATGATCATAGCATCCCATCTGCTGGCCATATACACAACACAATTTGTACAACCTGGCCTCTAAAAGGATGATACCCCTTTCAGCACATCCTCACCAACCAACACATCACCACAGAAGCAGCAGAGATCCAAAACATGAATTCATCACAACAGTGCCTCAGGTTTGGGCAATCCCCGGGGTTCCTCAGAGCTGGTAATGCCCTCTGGCTCAGCACTGCAAATGTAGTATTTTTTTTTTAACTGCATATTTTACACATATTTTACATTTTCTTTTTGTGTAGATTCAAAATGTATTACAGTTACCTTTATTACAGGAACATACAAAGGTACAGTATTACAACATTTCAATCCACAATGATACATTTTGGTTAGACAGCACAAGCCATATGTGATAAAATGAGAGCTCTATATGGTGCAGAACCCACACTGTTCAGCAGGGCCTTAACCAAGGCTGCTCATTCTTTTCTCAGTCTGTAACATCCTCAGCACTTAACAGTGCTTTACAGACTAGTACAGCTACATTTATTATGCTTGCCTGCAATCTATTCCTTCACCATCCAACCACTTCTGAAAAAAGTGTCAGTTATATAACCTAATACAAACCACGTGACATCAGGAACCCTCTGTACCAAAGGCTGACCCAATATTTGCCAACATTGCACAGACTGCTGTGAAAATAAACACCAGCATGCAAACACTAGAGAGCAGATTAGCTGCCATAAAGAGATACTGCAAGTGATTAGCATGCCCTTTAAATACAAACAAGCCTCAGCTACTGTGCTTTCTAAGAGCAAAACCATTTTCAAGTGTACTCAGTTAATGGTAGTGATTTTAGGTAGAAATAAGAATGTAAACTATAAATGTATAAAATGAAACAACAGCTTTTAGTAAGTGTAGACTTCTGAGCCAAGTTCAACCTTGGTGGTGTGATACTTAGGATTAATTTGGCCAGCAGGTCTATTTACAGCAATGGAAAAAAGCATGCCGCTTATTTCTGACTGATACCTTGACTTTATTTATTAAAAAAGAAAACAAACCTGTCAGCCTATCAACACACTAAGGAGAACTCATGAGTCTGCACTAGATTCTACTTGGTTTTTAAAAAGTAGACTCATAGGAGTAGAGGAAGATGCATTTTTTTTTTTAAAAACTATTTATATTATTTCTTGTACTCCTTCAATTCCACTCTCCCACAAAAGGTAAGTCAGTAATATTCCCTCCCTACTGTAACTCTGCACATTGCAGGCTATGGGCAGAAGTATAAGAAAAATAATTGTGAAAAATTAATAATTTAAGCGATACTAAAAGAGTATCACCCTCCACTAATACTGAGATCAGGGATTATGATGATTTTTTTCTGCCCACTAATTTTTCAAAATGTCTTGATGATAAGGACATAATCCAAATCCTAGAGAACTGAACAGCTTATCAAAGAGAATGACACCAACTCTCCTTTGAACTCTTGACGCTTACTACGTGTGCTGAATTTCTAGCATGAGATAAGGTAAGAGCACACACTAAACCTCTAACTGCACTACAAAAGAAATTCCACTCACGTCCATATACATGTATTTTCCATTGCTGAACTTGAATGGCCATTGAAAGAATATTGCCTTTTGCCTGCTAGTTACATAGTCCTTCCCTATCTACCAGGAATGTGCTGCTGTGTGTTCCTCCACCTTCTTGCCAGGAGGCTGGGGATACACAGGTGCTCAGGTTCAGCACAAGGCATGGCCTGGGACTGAGATTACAGGAACAGACCACAATGCTTTATGCTGAGAAGGATCTGCATAACAAACTGAGTGGAACCTAGAGCAGCACTTCTTATGTTTCACACTGACAAAAATGCCAACAATAGGTTTACAGGATGGGTCTTTACAGTGGACACACACTACTGCACCAAAACACATGATGCTCTTTGTGCCCTTAACTAAAAGTCCATTTTAGGGCTTGTGAGAGAACAGTGAGTAGCCATGTGTTCTCCTAAAGCAGCAACACAAGCAGCTTCTCTTACTGGAATCTACAAAGGTTGTGGCCAGGAAAGGATGGAAGAGTTTACTGTTAAACCTCGGCCTATCCCCTCATCAGTGTATATAGTGGATGCAGTGTAACCCAGTTAAAAGTTTATGCTAACTTAGGACAGCAAAAAGCAAAGCAGATGAGGGAAACCGAGTTAGCAAAGACAATGAGGATCTAAGAGATGCTCTCACATGTAGGATTCTGATCTGCACAGAGTTAACCAGGGTTTCCCACCACTGCTGTGGTATCAGGAGTGCAGTTCCATGGGTAGGAGATCCTGCAAGTGTGTTAATACAATTTTAAGGTAGATTATTGCCCCAATCCAGTTGCTGCTCACACATACAAGAAATGAGGAAGCTTTAACTTCTTGCTAGCTAATTCACCTGGGGCTGCAGGGTGGTGCCTAGGCCCAGCTGCTGTGTTCGTTTGACCTACTAAACTAGCCAGTTTTTGGAAGATTTAAATCATGCAAGGGACAGCAGTCCTCCAGTGCTTGTCAACCTCACAAAAGGGCAAGCAAGTCACACAGCTGTTCATGGAAAGGGATTTTCAGGCTGCCCAGCTTAGTTCAGCATAATAAAATACGGGGGATGCCTCCAGAGGACTCTGAAGCTCACTGTGAACATGCAGGCAGGCTCAGGAATAGCACTCCTGACGGCTCACCCCTAAAGTATTAAGAATTTTCAAAACCAGTAAATTTCTCAGCACCTTAGGTTGTAGTAGCAGAGATAGCAGGACCAGTGAAACTTCACTGGTGATAGGCAAAACTACAGAGCAGGACTATATGCTTGAGATGTACACATTCATGGCTGAGATCCTCTCTCTAAGTACACTCCGGGTCTTAAGCAGAAAGGTGATGGGGAAATCTTATTTGGGTAAAAAAATTTAAGAAAACTGCTTTCTGGCTTTTTTTCCTGCATAAGAGCATACTTGCTACGAACTGTAAACATTAGAAACTCCTTAATTTAATTGGACTTTCTGGAGCGTGACCAACAAGCCTATACTCAGCTTGCAAATGAAGTGAGAACAGGGAAATTGAAGTGCCTAAATTGGTACCATACTATCCATTTAATTTTCCTGTGCAAAAGAATAACCAAGGCTCCAGCCACACTGCCTCAAGAAATATCAGCTACGCCAGCGGACAGGATATGCTTTGTGTTGACCAGCAGAAGCTCTAGTAGCCACGTAGTAGTAGAGAACAGAGAAAATTAAGAGTTTCAGTTCTAATAAAAGGTTTCATTTCCCCGTAGCCATCTCCTCCTCAATGGGAGCCCAACTGCTGTGAAGAGGCTGACATGGCCTTGACAACTGAAATCTCCTCAGTACTGAACAGCGAAGCAGCAAAGCAAACTCTTGCAGCTGTCCTAGCACTGGGCCTAAGACAGACAAGCAGGCAGTGCAGATGCCACAGCTGTTGGTTCCTGGGCTTTTCCAGTACACCTGCAAACCAGAAGGACTGTAGGGTGCTCATACATTCTCAGTAGGAAACTGGAGAAAGACCAGAGCTTTTTTCATGTAGTAAAGAGTCACAACTTTCAGAATATTTGCCTATGTACTAAAAAACCTAAAAATTTCTTCATCCGCAGTAAGAAGAAAAATTTTGATACTTTATCTGAAAAAGAGCAATCAGACATTTCTTCCAGCCCTACACTGAACCACTGTTTCCAAATTCCTCAGACTAAGAGGAACAGAGACAGAACTACAGTTCAGTTGAGGAAGGAAAAACTGTACAATTCCACAAAGGCAAAAAGCATTGTTATTAGCAAATTAATAACCAGCTTGTAAACTGCTCAAGCAGAAACCATATTCCTCTTTCTGACAGTGTTAATAGACATTGCTTGAGAAAAGGCACAGTCTAGATGCAAGCAACATTACCAGAAGCAGGGGAAGGAACTGCTTATCCTGGTTTCACTTCTTAGTAATTGCATCTGTAATCAACAGCTGCAGTGAGCAGCAGCGTTTGTAAGAGTGCAGTCAGGAGACTGACAGACTTGTTTAAGCAGAGTTTAAATCTAGAGCTTTGGGATGGGCCTTCTTGGATGCCAGCTCTGATAACTTCTTCAGGCGTTTCTTCAGCTCCAGAGGGAATTTCTCATAGCACTTCTTGCACACAGGTTTCATGTCAAACTCCACAAATTTATTCCTTTAATACAAAGAACAGTTATTAAAATGGTATTTGCAGACTATATGCTTCACTGATTCAAATATCCATGCATCTACATCGATGTAGTTGATTGTGTTCTACTGCATTTATAATACAACTAATTTCCTCATCAGGTGATGTAAGAACAGAGATTGAGTTCTTACCAGGGAACATGGGTCTTTAGCAACACTAGTTAAATAAGGAGCAAGATTTTGCTATATATTTGTATGTAACAATCTTGAACAATAACTTTGATGCTGTACAATGCAAGTGTCACTTCAAAGGTCCTCTTTGTGATGAATTAGAGCTCCTTCATATGCAAGACCATTGGAGCAAACACAGCATAACAAGATAATGGTTTGAACCTGAGAAAGTAAGAATGTAGGATTGCTTTCTTCCTGTCCCTCTTCTCATATTTGAGGTAAATAGCACAGTATTTTAATTCAAAATAATCTATGCAATAGCAGACATTGTCATTGAGGGGAGCATGCAGACTTAAGGAGACCTGGAGGCTGCATGTTGTTCAGGGCAGGCAGTTCCTTGAAGTTTAGAGCCTTCCGTCTGTATTGCTGAATGAGTTCTCTTACCCAACCTTCTTACACAATAGATTAATAAAGAAAAACAAATCAGAGAGGATGCTGAGTGCCAGCTCCCTTTCAGTGCTGAAATCAGTGGAACTGTAAGCACCTGTTCCCACAGAGAAGAGGAATATTGCCCCTCAGACAGGCTCTGGTTCATGGCTCCCCCAAGCTGATACCCTGTCTTAGGGGCAAATGCTTCTCATGGTCCAAAATATAAACACTGACTTACTTCAGTGTGAGTTTGATGTTGCAGGTGGAACAGGAGAAGCAATTCACACACCAGGCCTTGTTAAGAGCTGATACCACTGCAAAAGCAAAAGCAGAAAGTAAGAGGAAACTGTCGAATTATTTGAATTCAGATTTATATCCAAATTCAAACAAGGCCAGATGTGAAAACAAACACTGGTGCCTTGGAACTGTGGGACTGCAACAGCTGCACTAACAAAGGGAACGAGGACAGCAACCCAAAAAGAGGAGAGAACAAATCTCACCATCTCCTTCAATCACATGGCTGCAGTTGTAGCAGACATCTCCGAAAAGCTGCACAAAAAAGAAATAAGAACAGGAACTCATGTTGTTGACTGCTCATGCTCCCCAAAATACGCAGCTGGTGTGAACATTAAATCCTAACAATCAAAGAATTCCCAGATACTGCAGCGGCCCCCAAATATACCAATTTAAATTTTCTGAATAACTTCTCATACACTTGCCAAATAGTCTACGTTCCTTTGGGTCTAATACGACTAAATACTACAAGACCTTTTTTGTTGAAGCCTCACACTCTACCACTGTTATGGGATCTTAAAGTCCTGTACATGTGGCAGCTGGAGAAGAAAGGTTCGGTAGAGCATGATGCTTATTGCAGACAAACATCTCCTGATGCTCAACTATGAACACCAAAGTAAAACTTAGAGCTTTTATCAAAACAGTAACACTTACCTCATTTATCTGACAGACAAAAATACCAAACTCATAGCTGTTCATTAGAATCAAACAGAAGAAAATAGGGTTTGACTGGCTTTTAAAACATACTTTTCTATGCTTTAGACAACATAACAGTTGTCTCAGGCCCATGGAAGAAAGTATTATCGAAGATACCCACACAAATAATTTAGAAGTACAATTACAGGGATTTTAATCACAACCCCTGGCCAGTGCTTTTCTGTCAACGGCACAAATTAAAATCAGTATCCCTAAGACATTTCTGTTCTGTTCTCAGCACTGCTTTTCCATCTACCAAGAAAAACTACTTTTTTTCTGTTAAATCTCACAAATTTCTTAACATTGCACTGCCTCTACCAATTTGGATTATGCAAAATCTGCACAGCTTTGCATATTTAAAATGTAAAAAAAGATTTGCCAGTCAGAGCAAGTGCCTACAGGACATGTAGATGGCAGAATTTACCTGGTTATAGTGAGTTTCACAATAAGCCAGTCCTTTTTTCTCATAGTGTCGGTGTCCCAAGAATGGCTTCTCACATTTGGCACAAACAAAATGCTACAAAAGAAAAAAAGACATTCCATGGCAAGCAAAGTGACTTTCCCATCACCAGGGAAAAACTTATATGGCTACAAATCACAGCTTAATAAATGACACTTAATCACAGAATGGTTTGGGTTGGAAGGGACCTGTTAACTGTGACTGGAGAGGATATATCTTAGGTATATCACAGCAAATCGGGAAATTAATTAGTTAGTAAATACTGTTCAGTGAACCATATTCTGCAAGAATCTTTACAATGCAATTCAGGCATTTTAAAATTAAGGTTATTACAGTTGTGAAAGCATAGCTTTCTTAGGAATCCTGATGGCCCTGCTGCACTCAGGCACACACAAAAGGTGAGGACAGTCTGAAAGGGAAGCAATCGGGTTTTGTCTGAATTGTCTATTACAGATCACCCACACATCTACAGCTTCCAAATAGCACTAGTCCTTTTCCAAACTGGCTTTTGAAGGAAGTTTCAGATTCAGAGAGGCCTCACCTCAACATGCCACTGCTTTCCCAGAGCGTTGACCACTCGCCCCTCGATGGGCCTGCGGCAGGCTCCACAGATGGGGATCCCCATCTTGTCATGGCATGGCAGGCAATACAGTTCTCCCTTCAGCTCTCGAGCCTCGGCAGTCAGCTCCTTCCTGAAAACACAAACATTCCCTGAAGTAAGAACACCAAGTGAAGCCCTTTAATGCCCAGGACGATGTTTTGGAAGACTGAACTTGAAAGTTAACTTAGGCAACGTTCATGCCACAAATGCAGAGTCATTAAGATAAGCTAGTGAAACACAGTTACTGTCAACTCATCTGTCTAAAATTGCTTCCTCAGTTTGCCAGACAAGAATATATGTGGAACATCATGTCTTCAGCTACATACTCTTGCAGACATACAAGGTGCACTTTTACACAGAACAATGCAGTACCATGCTAAGACTTGAGCTATCTTTGAATTGGAGAGCTCAGGTACAAAGGACCATGCCAAGTAGTGCTCAGCACTGAGCCACTCACTTGCACTGTTACCCAGTCTAGGGCAGTATTGTGTTACAATTGCACTGCCTTTGTGGCAAGTAATTCCGGTCAGACAGTACCACGTGGTGATGGCCTGTTCCAGAACACTGACACAGCTCACCAAGTTATCTTTTTTTTCCTATGCAGAAATTCAAAGTGAAACTATTTTGAACAGTAACTGCTATCTTTGGACAATACTACTATGGTAATCTGCATGTGGCCTTTAAGGCAGGTTCATACTGAGGAAATATTTTCATTAGAAAGTTGTGTCACTCAAGGTTAGAATAAGAGAATATTGAATGGCAAAATAAAATGAAAAAATAAAATAAAATAAAAAAAGTTCCTGTAGGCTTTTCCTTTTATTTCAATTTCTCCTCACCCAATTTCTGTTTGTTCAACAATGTGAAGGCAGCAAAGTTCAGGCCTTGGGAAGGACTGCAGTGATGATTGAACTGTTTCTCCCTCTCTTGTGCCAGAGTTTACAGTATGAGAACATACCCACAGTGGGTGCAGTTGAAGTGATCTGGATGGTAGGAATCATTCCTAAACATCAGAGGCTGCTCATCAATTATCAAGTGGCACTTCTGGCAAATGTACTTGCCCAGTCCCTTGGCTTTTTCACGGTTATGGCAGGGCCTGCACAGATGCCTGGTTGAACAAAGTAAAGAAAATACATGTTAAAAAATACTTTCTCTTAAAACAACATACAGTCCATACTGTAGGAAGTACTTTACTTAACACAAGTGTCTTCTAAGCTCAGACTAAACATAATGCACTTTGGTAGCCAGGCCAGTATTTCACACCAGTTGCACAGAGAAGAATACGTGGACAGAGCAGTCACAGAACTGTATTTCCTTGGAATACTCCTTCAATATTTACTGATTTACATCCCATCAGAGATATTACACAGTTACCCTTCTAGGAATCCTTTCCAACCCTTCAGATCTTTTTTGAGAGCTGGGCAAGGAAAGGTGGACAACACTCTCTCTCTATCACTAACTGTGCAATCTAACCATAACAGAGGCATTACA
The DNA here is from genome assembly GCA_035583155.1 of Acropternis orthonyx. Classification (NCBI taxonomy): domain Eukaryota; kingdom Metazoa; phylum Chordata; class Aves; order Passeriformes; family Rhinocryptidae; genus Acropternis; species Acropternis orthonyx. The sequence goes on along the minus strand of JAWWEU010000011.1, from coordinate 19,541,288 downwards.
GCACTGGGAGGGAGTCAAGGACAGAGAATAAAAAGTATTAAATCAAAGTGCATTGCTTGCATGCCTTTACCATGGCTAGATTCCTTAGTCTTCACTCGCTAGGACAAACAAAAGACCATTGAATGCTGGCTCTTTGGCCACAAATTCCTTTTAGTCCTAAGTCAAAGAAAATAAAGAACTATGCAATTTGCAATTTTGTGTGGTAAATGCAACTGTGTTCCTATCACATATTCTAGAACACATTACAAGTACATTCCTGAACAGGTAGATAAAGCAAGTTTCTGGTGGAAGAACTCAAGACAAAGGCATAAAAAAACTTGTGTAAAGGCTGATGGAATCCACCAGTTTTATCCCAATATTTGGGAGTTCTGAGGAGAAGCTGTTTACTTTACTTGCCTATTACCTAACCCTCTAGTTGGAACGCTGTGTGCTGGGAAGAATTCATGATAAAACAAAAATGATGGACAAATGACTTCTGTGGGTTGCTTTGTCCCAAAAGTAACAAGCTTGCTTAATTCCTTTCACTGTATCCCTACGTCAAACACTTGCTGAGATTTACAGGTCATTCTCAAAACACACCAGAAAAAAGGAAAAGTTCAAATGGGTAAGGGCAGATTTATGGATGAGGCAGTGGGTTCTTCACAGGGGCCCTTCCAAAATTCTGCTGTGATGAATCACTTACCCTTAGATCTGTAAAATGGGGCTAAGAATACAACACAGATGTTATTGTGAGACCTCAAACACTTATGGCCCTCAGCTGGCAGGCGCCTGCCTAAGTCCTAAGTATCGTTATTCTCTCAAAATCTGAGTCCTCCTGTCAGCAAGTGTCTCTGTCCAGGGTGGGAACTACTGTCTGCCCAGACAGAGTCCAGAAAAAGCAGACAGCACCCCATTATAGGGAAAAATGCAGCTGTGCTCATCTCAGCATAAAGGCATCAATTTTATTCGACAGTGTCAAATGCAGAGTAATTATACAGGGCAGGACATGGGGACCCTGAAGCAAGTGTCCTGAAAGAGATCCCTCTCATTCAGCTGAATGAGATGCCTTCAGCCATTTGCACTGATAAACCACTATCAACTACCTCCCCACTCACAAACCCTCTGCCCTCCCACAGACCCTCCTCTATTGCAAGCACGGGGAAGTGTTGGACAGGCTAAGCTGTTACCATAGCAGTCTGCCCTCTCCCTCTCCCCCTCCCCACTCCCACCATTATGGAATTATCCCATTCTGAAATGCCCTGTTGTATCTATTAACACTAGATTTCCCCCAAACAATGCTTCTCTCCACTCTCCTAAAATAGTCAAGGGACTCCAAGGAGTCTGTGTTCATGGTTGGGAGTTCAGCAGCCGCCTTCAGTAAGCACTGGAATATTCATGCAGGATGTTCGTATTTATACCAGCAGCAGCACTCCCAGTGCCAACAGCTCAGCTAGGATGAAGACTGCTCCTCAGTGCCAGGGTGTCCTCTCCCTGGCTTTGTTGTGTGACTGAGCTGATAATGCACTATCAGAGCAAGCAGGACACTACATAGAAAAGCTTGCCTCTCCACCCTCAGCAGCTCTGCAACTGCACTCTCTTTTGGGATCATCTTGTTTTCTCTGTTCTGGTTCTATTTGGTTTGCTGTCACCAGAAGGAGTTCCTAGAGATTTTGCCCAAAAGGACCCTATACTCCACCCACAGGACTGCACTGTAAAGAGGTAAGAGACAAAATTCTGTTAGAAGGGGCTTTAAGAGCTTTCTTCTTTTAGGAGCTTTCCTTTGGTCTTAGTTTTAGCTGCTGCCAGTGAGGAGCAAAGACACACATATACTGAGACGGATGAATATAATGGAAATGTCTGAATCTAAGACATTATTTTTGGAATTTTAAAGAATAATTTCCATGCCCTTCTTTACATTGCTCCTCCAAAACAAAAACATTTTCAAATTTTTGTACATAACGTATATTCATTTGTGCCAGTTGTATGGTATGTCTAGTGCTGATACTGCTTTGATGCTCGCAAAAAACAAGTATTTCAGCTGAAGGGGGCGGGGGGGTGGTGCTCAGCAGGGAGTGATTTTCAGGAGAGTAACTTCAGTCAGAAGCAGACTATTTCTAATGAAGAGTACTTGGAGTGAAAGATAGGAGACACTCCTGTTTGACAAGATACTAAGCACATAACCATAACAATGCACAAAGTAGTGTAATTGCAAACCACAAGCTGCTCTAGCTGAGGGCAAGAACAGGAATCTCTGATATCTACCACAAAAGCTAACGTAGAGTTCAAATTTATTTGCAATGGGCATTATAACAGAGCTCCGAACTAGCCAGGTAACTAACTTCAATGAGCTGAAGATTTATTGCCCTAGTTCATTATTTCATTAATGACAGATGGAGCATCTGTGGAGAGACTGATTGCGTTATGTCCATGCTGACAGACTTGTGGAATGTTATCTTGCTTGTTTCTGAGCAGAAGAGAAACAGAGCATAAAATACGGTCAGTGTGCACACACTTGGAATGAGCAGTGACATCCCTATTACAGCTCAGCCCTGGGAGGCCTGGGATAATGGTTTCTTCCAGAATAGTGCTCTGTTTAGCAACATGTAAATCACTAAATATTCACACAACACCAAGAGCGCAATCCAAGCGGAAATTATTGGATAATGAGCCAGACTCCTAAAGGAATTTTCTGTCTGTGGAGTCACAGACTCTTGCACCATATAGTTTAACACAAACTACATATTCTAAGGAAACTGAGAAGGTTTCTAGTTTGCTCTTACCGTTTATACAGACTAGTACAACAGGCTTACTAGAACTCCCAGTGCTTTTTTTGCAAGCATAAAAAACCAAAAGGAAGAAAAAACCTAAAAGTATTTATTTTGATAGGATAAAATCAAGGAAAATAGAAGTGGAACTGTAAATAGGAGCAGAGGGCTTTCAACACTGTTAGATAATTATTACTTTTATACAGTTGTAGTAATTTGTTGAAAACATGTAAATTCTAAAAATAAGTCAACAATTAATTCTAGTGACATTGGCTTTTTTCCTAACCTACCTAACTTACACCACAGTTTTTCACCCAATAAGTAAAATTATAAAATAAAGCTTTAATTATAGTTTCCTTCTAATTTAAAACATAAGCAAAACTAGAAGGAGGATCACTTCCCTTTTCTATGATTTCTAATAAGACAGTAAAAAATACCTTCCTTCGCCTTGCTCTTAAAAGTAAATTGGGTAACAGCAGTTATCCTATGAGAAGGCAGTCACTCCTTTGCAAAGACTGAATTTATTTCAATTTTATCATTAGTTCTAAACCTCTCTCTTCCTGAGATGCTGACACACTGGGTTTCTTAGATAGTTCTGACATACTCCTTTTTTACTCTACCCCACAGCATTTTGCACTGAAAGCAGATCTGGATAGAAATTCATGGCAGACTCAATGCTGCAGTCAGTGAGGACAGAACTCTCAACTTGCCTATTCAGTGTCTGGCACTGACACTCAGATGAATCTGAATCCCCAAGATCCTCCTTAGAAAATCAGCTCAAACGGAATCGGTTCAGTGTATGATGCTACTAAATCCCTAATAACTAGCTTGCAAACAGGGAAAACTCTGCTTACTGCTTCACTTCCTGAATTGATTTAAATCATTTCAGTACGACAAGAGCCATCCCAGTCTGTTCCATTAGACAACTACTGCTTCTGTCTTTTCAGCTGCTACAAGCCAGCATTTACTGCTTGCTCAGGTGTCACAACCATGGATAGAGTAATGTTTAACCACAGACCACTCCACCACTGACAGATGTGTCCATAAACATCACCCAATTCCATTTTTTGCAGATGAAAAGCAGAATTAAACAATGGGCCTGTCATAAAAAATGGCTTAATAGCCAGAACATGAAGTGATAGGCACTGTTGTAAATTAACAGTAAAAAGGCACGGTCTTGTGTGTTTCTCCTTTGGTATGCAACAGAAAAACACATATTTAGACTAATTACATCCAGGGAGGACCAGTATTTGAGTTAACATTACCATCACATATAAACTTCAAACTCTTACGTTCGAGAATACCTGCAAGTTTTACTTTGTAAGGGACAAATGAATACCAAAAACTGCAGGCTCCTCCGCAAACCTGTGAGCTTCATACAAAAAAAAAACTGCAACAGGGCATTTTCCTTTTGTACATGAAACCAGGACTTCACAGGTATTTTTATAGATAAAATGTCCCTTGGACAAAGGGACTGTACAGTCTTCCCTGTCCAGGCAGTTGCAAGCAATGGCAAGATAACTTGTTATTAAGACTCAAATCCAGAAGGATATCAAGGCAATGCATGGAGTAAGAAGGGCCCTCTGTGGCCATAGGAAGAAATTTCAATTTCTGAACTTCATTCAGTCTCCATTCTGCTGGTTTTCTCTCTTCACATGTGAACCAAACAGATGCAGTCCAGCACATTAATCTCTAGCTATTGCAGTTTTCTGTACACCTCAAAGTAACAGCAGCCAAACAAAAGATGATAATTACCTTGGAATTTTGCTTATATTTTCCAATATATTTGCCTGTCCTTAGCCCCATTTCAGGTTCTCAACTATCCCAATATTTTTAGACATCTGAATGATGAGTTATGTTGGGAAGCTGGATGCACTGTATATTGGATATATTTAACGATGTATTGAGCAATATAAAGAAACGGTCAAGCAGTACAAAACACAATGGTGGAGCACAACAGAGGTACTGCTGCACATGTGAGGAATCCAAGAGACAGAGACAATGCTGGAAATTCAGATGGCCTGCAATTTGCCACCACCTACACCCACTGACGATCACGTTATAAAAAGCCACGGGGAGGTGCCCAGAAAATCTTACCACTTTTTGTTGATGAGGTTCAGGGCACTGCAAACACTGGCAAAGTTAAGCTCAGTTTTACTACGCTGTATTTGGAAAAGGTCCTGAATAAGCTACAGTGGAGTCCAGACTCTTGAGGGAGGAAAAGGAGAAAGCTGTGCTGGGAGAGAAAAGCTGCAGGGAGGGATGACACTTTGGCAAGTGACTAACAGCATGGGCATTATTAATAAACTTTGAGTCAATTCAGTGTCAAACTGGAAAACTTTCCTCCCATATTGGGAATAGGTGCATTTGACTTAAATACAGGCCTATCGACTAAAATAGTCCTCAAAGATTTTCAGGAACCCTATGGATTTTTTTAATAACGGCAATACCTGACCTGTCTTCCACCCCCTCTTCTAGGACTAAAACAGATATTCTAAGCTAGGTCACCTTACAACATATACCTGTGCTGAGAAAATCTGACTCATTAGGAGCTTCTCAGTCCTAAATTGGGATTTCAAATTACAACACAGCAAATACCTTCTAGCTAGACATACAAAACCCACTTCTGCTCCTCTCACTTCTTGGTTATACAACTCACCACCGGCTAGCCAGCTCTCTACTAAGGTTCCCTCCACAGGAATTATTGGTCTGAAAAACCCAGCCAAGCAGGGGGTATTCAGAATTTTAATATACGGGTTTATACTCAGACCGACCTGTCACATTAAACACTGATACTAGCAAAAGGAGGACATACTGATTTCCATGTGTAGTTTTTTGGGTATTTTGTTGGAGTTTTGCTTGGTTGGTTGGTTGGTTGTTCCACATACCCAGGCTCTTTTGTAATACACTGTCTTAACTATTTCAGGTTTAGGGGTTTTTTGCCTCTTCAAAACTGTGGGGAAAAATGAATGGCCCAGCAGATTCAAGACTACTCTTCAATTGCTCAAATCAATCAAATTTTGCTCTGGAAACATCAGAGCAATGTGGCAAAGAGACACACATCGAGAACATCCTTTTTGCCACTTTCTACTTCCTGGACTTCATCCTGGCTTTTGCTGGCAATGCACTGGCTCTTTGGCTCTTCATCCGGGACCAAAAGTCAGGCACGCCTGCTAACATTTTCCTGATGCATCTTGCTGTGGCTGACCTGTCCTTTGTGCTGGTACTTCCCACCCGGCTGGTGTACCATTTTTCTGGGAACCATTGGCCATTTGGTGAGATCCCTTGCAGACTCACTGGCTTCCTTTTTTACCTCAACATGTATGCCAGTATCTACTTCCTCATGTGTATCAGTGTTGACCGTTTCCTGGCCATTGTGCACCCTGTGAAGTCCATCAAGCTCCGCAGGTCCTGTTATGCTCACGTGGCATGTGCCTTTCTGTGGGTCATCGTTGGTGTGGCAATGGCACCTTTGCTGCTCAGTGTGCAGACGGTCCAGATGAAAAACACAACTGTCTGTCTGCAGCTCTACAGAGAAAAGGCTTCACGTCATGCCCTTGTGTCCTTAGCAGTGGCATTCACCTTCCCATTTGTTACCACGGTGACTTGCTACTTACTCATTATCCGAAGCTTGAAGAGTGGGAACAGAGTCGAAAAACACCTGAAGGAAAAAGCTGTCAAAATGATCATCATGGTCCTGATGATCTTTCTGATTTGCTTTGTACCTTATCACATCAATCGCTACATTTATATTCTCCATTACAACGGGACGAAAACTTCCTGTGAAACACAGCGCATCCTGGCCCTCAGCAACCGCATCACTTCCTGCCTCACCAGTCTCAATGGGGCCTTCGACCCAGTCATGTATTTTTTTGTAGCTGAGAAATTCCATGAGGCTTTGTGCAATCTGTTTTGTATTAAAAAGACCGTAATGTTGCCTCAAACATATGAGGGTAAGACAAATGAAAGCTCACTAAGTGCTAAATCTGAACTGTGAACGTGACTCTTGTCACTGCTTTGACTTAAGGATGCTCTCTTCTACCAAAAGCAGCTGAGAGCAAAAACAGGCAGTAAAACAGTCCACCCAGAGTTAAACTCATCCCAAGAGGTGAAGTTCTGTTGGTTTTGTGGGACTGCAATTAGCAAGAACCCCTCTGACAACAGAGATCACACGTCCTTGCGTTACTTAAACTGCAGACAGAAGGACAGTTCTACCAATTTACAAGATGTGAAACTGAGGCTTGAGCACTTAGGAATAGGCAAACGGACAAAGAAGGAAATGGACTTTTTAAAAAGAACTTAATTCCCAAAGCACTCAGTGATGACTCTTCTTCCGCACAATGGAAGGCACAGAGCCTTCTTTAAAATTTCATATTGTGCCAGCAGTAGAGATCCACTCCTGAGACAGACATGCCTGATGAAAAAGCAACAGCACTAGCACATCTTGCCCAAGTCTCTGAATGCAAAGCATTTACACATAGTAAAGAGGAAATTGGTACTAAATGGTGACAAGGAAAAGAAAGACCAATGACTGCAATGAACCCAGTGTGGACTGGAATTAAGACAGGACTTACAATGTGGGTCTGGTGGGTTTTTTTAATTCTTTCCAGCATTCAGAACTGGAGATGAGCATGAAACTTCTCACCACCTTCTCTATCTGCCCTCTGCCATTTCTCAGAGCTGCAGACAGCTGTTGTACAACATTAATACACTTCCCCTTTTATGCAGTTCCCTGCAAAACCCCAGGTATCCTGATAACCCTCAAACTGAGGAGTGGAAAAGGGCTGTTTTAGGAATACAGCATTCATCTTTGCTACATAGTGAATTGTAAAAATATGAACCTAAATAGCAGTGAAGAAGTGTTTGAAGAAGTGAAGTCTACTTGGTCCAGAAGAAACTTCTATCTTTAAGATGGTTTACAATTTTTTTTTGGTGACTTATCTAAGAAGACTATTCCTTCCCTGTGGATAAAGCAGGGATTATCTTTATTCTCACATCTCTGCTTCTAGCAGAATATGTTGGGAAATGACAGGCAGACTATGGAAGACCATGTACAATAAGAAGCGTGAAAAAGAACACAAGAGTTTCTAATAATGTTTACCAGAAGACTGCTCCAGTGCTATGGAGATAAACATTATAGGAAATTATGTGACAGGTGAAATATATTTTTATGAGCTCCTTACCATTGTAGATTTGGCCCACAAATTATGAATTCAAACATACTTTATCTTGCTTCAACTGCTTCAATCTTGACCGCTTTCCCTAAACACCCTAAGTGCTACCCCAGCAGCCCACTCTAACAAGCTTAGGTGTCAAAAGAACATCAATAATGCCCAGCTCCAGCTGGCACAAAGGCACAGAAGCTGCATACAGGATGGAAGAAAAGAGGGAGCTGAGAAGACTACCTGTTGGACAGGGTAGAAGTATAAAACCTTTCCTTCCTTTCTTCACCATTTAGTTAGTGAAAATATAAACTCTGTGATAGACTACTAGGCTTTGCTCATAACATATGAAAGCCTAAAATTACCTCTGATTTGTGCACTCTCTGCTAACTGCTGGATTGTTTTATTTTCTTATCGTGGTATGCTTTTGTATAAACTCTCTTTTGTGGTTTTTTTCTTACTTTTTAATTAAATGTATTAACCGACCTTTAAGACTCATTTTTATATTTCAGTATATAAAATGAATGATTTCTGAAGACCAGTGGAATCACATGCTGAACAGGCTTTGCTGTAATCATCATGTTATTCTCTTGGCCTTTTTCTATATTCTGATTTCCTGCTCAGCAGCTTACTTGATAAATGGCCTGTCTGGGATCACATAATCCCTTTTTTCTCACACACTACTCAGCTTTCTGCCTGAATTCCCTGCCTTCTACCTGAAATCCCTTTCTTTTCCAGAACCCATCCACTAGCTACTAAAATTTGAGTTTCTGCATATTTCACTGGATGAAGAACATTGTTCTTCATTCCATTTCCCATCTAACAAGTTACTCCTTAAAGCTTCTTCTGTACCTTCTCAAGCTTTTCCTCTGTACAACTAACTGACTCCTCTCAGCGTCTCACTGCTGTATCAATAACCCACTGATAAATCTTTCCGAGCTGCTTCTCTATCTTACCTGCCAGCATTCTTCACAAAGCCCAGGTCAGCAAGGGTTACATCGCAGAGCTCACAGCGGAAGCATTCTGGGTGCCAGTTGTTGTTCATTGCCTTGATAACACGCCCAATAATGAACTCACCTGCAAAAGGAAAGCACAAGCTTCAGATGCATCAGAAAACAGTCATCAAAATCTACTGCCTTCATAACCCTTTCACTTTAATTCCACAAGTACTATTACAGTCTAACTTTGAAAAAACCCCAATTATTCCCACAACCAGAGTACCCCAAATCACTGCTGGTATCATGCTTTGTTTCCACCCAGAGCTCCTGTGATGGGTTTGATAAATCCCAAAAAACTCAGATTAAGGTTTTAGTTTTAGCTAGGCCCCAATTCTGTGGGTCAT
>JAWWEU010000011.1:19518385-19531940 GCA_035583155.1 Acropternis orthonyx | reverse complement strand
TCACTTCTTTTAACTGAAACTCTGTCACATTGGGAGGTAGTTGGCATTTTGCCAAGAGTCAAACCAAAACAATAACAGCTCCTGCTCCTTAAAATGATCTCAACAATCCCAGCCCAGGGCTGGCTGTCACAGCAATCCTGCGAGGTTTGCACAGCCCCATAGCTGTTACCCCATGGTGTTGACATGTGCCACGTCTTACCACACTCCCCACAGCAAGGAGCAAACAGCATCTGAAAGTCATGCTCACAGTACTTCCGACCTTCAAACTGCGAACAAAACAAGAGAGAAGGAGCCCCTCATGAATAACTGAACTACTTTTACATATCGACAGTTCAGCATGATTTTCCACTGAAATGACCAATGAGTTAAGGTCACTCAAGTTTCCTGGTTCTAGCCCACCCACACACCTGTTTAACAACTCCTAAAGGCTTTTCTTAAAAAAATATCCAGATATGGCTTCAGCCTAGTAGTGACTTTGCACAGCAAACAGTTAAATTAATAGCAATGCTGCTACAAGACAGTAAAAACCCTGAAGAATCCCAGAATACTTTTCCTAAAGCTACCTTTAATTTCATTTTTGCTTTAGTTTAGTTCTGAACTACTACTCCTACACAAGGCTAAAACTATTGTCAAAATAAAATGTTGCATGTTTAAAACAATGTGTTATTCATAATATGTGCTCACATATTTTGCAAAAAAAAAAATTCAACCTAATTTTTAGATGTGTTGTCCCACTGGAAAAGTTTGATAGAAAATGTCTAAAATAAAGACAAAAAATCACTTATGTATAATGAAATATTAAGGCCAGGTTGGAGGGGACTTTGAGCAGTGTGGTCTAGTGGAAGGTGTCCCTGCCCATGGCAGGGGGTTGGAACAAGATGGTTTGTAAGGTCCCTTCCAACCCAAACCATTCTATAATTCTGTGATGATTAAAAAACACTTTTAGTTTACTTTTGGAAATGCCTCTCACCCAAAGAGCAGCTTTTGCTGTTACTGAAGGAATAAGTGAGAAGAAATAAACAGAAATTAAGTTAGAAGTGCCTCCAAAAAACGGTAAAAGAGGTTTAGGGCTAAGAAATTAAACATGCAAGAAAAATGAAAATTCTCATTTCTGCCAGAATTTTCACCAAATCCCTTGCAATTTAATAGAGCTATTTCTCTTATCTTCCACACAGTCTGAGAGCTCACCTCATAAAAGAGTCCCTCTGGGAACTGCCGAAAGCACTGAGCACAGACAAAGCAGTTCTCGTGGTAGAGCTCCCCATTGCTGTTCACAATCCTCTCCGCAGGATCGAACCGTGCCTGGCAGCGCTCACACACCGCGTTTGCAAGAGCATCCGACATATTACTGCAACAAAGACAAGAGTAAGAACATTAGCAATTGCCACAGCCAATCACATGAGTATAACCACGTCATCCAAGCTTCCCCAACACCTATGAACACAACGTTTCTGCTGCTTTAAACTCCCTTTTACATAAAAAGAAAAAAATCAGTGAGTCAATTCATCATGGACATCAGTTAGAAATAATGTTCTGGCAACTCATATGTGGCAGATGAGGTCATGTAGCAGACTTACCTACTGCACACTTCTGGCTACTTCACCTATGTTCTCCTGCTAATAGCAAATATTCACATTTTTAAATAAACCAGAAGTTTGGAGAGCAGCAAACCCAATGATTCCGACTTCTGGAGATTTCTGGGCTCAGGATATACACCTATGAGGATTTTCTGACGTGTAATAAGCATGGACATCCCACTGAAGTCTCCCCTTCCTTGCAGGAATTAGCAGGGCATTGCCCCTCTATATGCCTCTGTCTTCCTGCAAAATTAGTTGAAACTCTCGGAGTGTTACAAAGATACGTGAAGAGAGAAGTCCCTCTGGCTGGAGTGGCCAATTCATCAGCTTCATTTGCTCAGAAAGTGAGGCTAAAAATCCCCCCAAAGCCGCATTCACAAATCACACAGTGAACCCTTCCTCTATCTCCCCTAAAATACGGAATGATCCCAACCTCTTTCACAAACTTTTCATGCTTGCCATCATGCTAATCGAAGTCAATGCAGTTTTAAAAATCATATATCACATGTCCAAATGGGGACAGGAATATTATAAGACAAGTCTCAGTTTCTTGTTACAATGCAATCTTTCTTTTAACCACCAGACTATGCAATAATACAAAACCTCAGTATTGTTGCACTTTTAGATACAGAAAAAACTCTATTATGCCTTCTGTGCAGCTTTTGAGTTCTGTGATTGTTAAGATTGCAACGTTATAGGTGGAAATATAAAAAATTTCCAGCATGTTAAAAATCTCCAAACTCTTTGTCTAGTACTTCTCCTGAGGTATGTAATATAAGCATAAAATGAAAGATGGCTTGGTTTAAAAGGTTCTTTCTCTTCTTCTTATATTCAAAACTACTCTGAGCTGAATGTCCACTGTTAGTGTTATTCTACAACCCAACACACCACTTTCCACATCTCTTCATAGAGAACAGTAATTCAATAAGCACGTTCCAGTAGCAGAAGATTCTCTTTCCTCTGGTCCTGCCACAAAACACGGCACTGTTTATATCCCAGGACTTTGTGCTTTGGGCACAACTGGATTGCACAGGCAGCTGCCTCAAACTTCTGAGGCACTCCAGCTGGCTCAGCGAAGCCCAGTGTCTCTCATCTGCAGCCTGCTGTAACCCTACACTGTGACCTGGAGCGACCACTCAGTAAAAGGACACATTCCTTCTACTGCTTCAATTCCAAGAGAGGCAAAAACCAAGGAAGACTGTAATAATTTCAAGAATGGAGTACCAATTTAGCAGAAATTTATTACAGCTTGTTTCCTTATTGCAGTATGAAGGAGCTTTAAAAATAGACATGAAGCAGAATTATGGACAGGCGGGAAATCCTGTAATTTCATAAACTAGAGATCACAGGTTAAAGAAACATTTTTATCCTGACACAGTATCAAAGGAATAGGTCAGCACAAAAATACCAGTGTTTGCGGCAAAGCTGAGAGACCTAATGGGCTTGGTTTTCGGTAACCACTCTCTCAGTTATACCATGCAAATGTGTGCCAGGACTTGAACATTTAATCTTCCCATCAAATATTTTTTCCCTCTTGAAAAATTTGATTGCAGAATTCCAAGACTTGAGCCAGCCAACAGCCATGATTAAGAAAGACTCATGTCAACATGGTGGAAAAGTTCCTCTGGGAAGAAAACCAGGCAAGTGAGAAAGTATTACACTCTACATATTACCAACAAAGCACCATCTAAGATTGTGTTTGGTGGGTTTTTCCTTTTCTAAATATTAAATCAACATTTAAAAAAAAAATCCCGGTTCTCTTTCTTTTTCCTTTCCCCAAAAGGACCCGTCACTGCCACCACCAACTTGCTGGGTGAACTCTGCCAAGGCCAGAGATGCCATCTCCACAATGGCAGCTCACAACAATTACAGCCTCCAGCCTGCACAGCCATGTTTCTGTGCAAAGCCACTTCACGCCACACACCAGGGAATACACTTGTCCCAGGAGAGATGCCCACACATATCCCACAGCTGTGTTGTCAAGAACAGGGACTCCTCAGGATGCTGCTGTTGACGCTGACAAGATTTCCTCAGGGGCATAAGGAAGATGTTTGTGACAGAGTCTGAGCTGTCCATCCAAATGAGCTAATGAGTGTGACTTGTTACTCATAGGAGAGAAACTATCAGTCCAGGAAAATTTAAAAAAAAAAGAACTGGTAGACAAAATAACACAGTTCTCTGCTGCAGCTAAAACCCAACCGAAATTTGTTGGGGAGAACCATATAATTGGGAGTCAACTAAATCACACATCAGCTCCTGACCAAGGCGCCTCCCGCAATACAAACCAGCAACTGTGGCTCTTTGACAATCACAGCTTGAATTTTACCTCCCTGCTCTGTTTCCCCTTCTAAGTTTGCATCCTTTATCACTTAGACGCTTTATAGGTTTACACTCATGCTAAAATTTGCCAGTTCAGCATTGCTCTAAAGATAAGACTTTGCATTTATTCCAAAGTTTTACTTTAACATTTGCTAGTTTCTTAAATTCTCTCAAGTACACGCCCCTGTGTACCCGCTTTCCTGTGCAAAACCAAGCATTTATTCAACTAGCTCAAGGTTAAAATTAACCAAGGCTGGAAGGAAAAGGGAGCACAGTGCTAATTCAGAGCAGTTTTATGATTCAGTTTACTACACTGCTGCAAAAAACACTTCTGCCAGCAGCATGGGGAGAGGAAGGGCAACACCAAACCCATCCTTTGGATGGTGGTAGTACCAGGAGTGACCACAGAAGTTTGACTTGCTGTGTCAGTCATGAGATATTTAAGTCTAAATCTTTCTCACAAAGGACAGTCCTCAATACAGAGTTCTGCTTCTGTTTCCTCATGGATTTTTTGCTAATCAGTAAAATAAAGAATCCTCCTCTGTTTTAACAATAAGTTGGTGACACAAAGACAGGAAAGGCTATTAAAACACGATGAGATCAACATCCTGAAGTTATCCTGTTCTGCACAAACTCAAAAAATACCAGTGCTTAAACAACGCTTTTTCCAATCTTTCACCATTATGTGCCATATCTTTAACAAATTACCTTTGTCAAAGTACCTAATTTACAGGAATTAGCTTTTTACCATTATAACTAGGTTTTTCCTTTGACTTCTCAGAAGTATTTACTATAAATCGTTCTCAAGCGGAAAGGAAAAAAAAAAAAAAAAAGAAAAAATTCCTTCTTTATAAGAAGTGGACATTAATTAGGAGACCCATGCTGTGTCACAGGTATAGGTGCTACAGGAATATTTGAAAGCATTTTACCTTCTATCACTGAAGTCAAAATTACCGCCTTTTCTAAACATTTGTTCACAGGGATCTAGCACTGGTGACTGAGAAAAAAGAAGCAAATTTAATAATTGTGCTGCTAACAGAGTAGAAAAGAAGCTCCAGCCTTCACGTTAATAGAATTCATTATCTTAAATGTGGCTGCAAGCCAAAATTAACCAAAACTGGACAAGCAGGAGAAGAGATGAACAGTCTGAGACTTTGCCAGTTTCAAGAAAGGAATTGCAGGAGCAAGGAGTGTTTCTGTCAGAAAAACCCAGACAAAAAAAATCACTTCTCTTTAATTGGTTTCAAAACCTTTCAGTTTTTAGTGTCAAATAGAGTTCTCCTTCATCACAATGCTGATGAAGAATTACTTTAATAGAGATGACCCCAAACCTTACAGATACTACAAAAAAAAAAAAAAAAGAAGGAAGACAATACTTTGAGATACAAGAACCCCGCGGCATTATCCAAACCTCAGCAGACAGGCAATGTTCCTGTGCTGGGGAGCCCTAGAAAGGCATCCTCTGCTCATTCTAGTCTACAGTAGAAACAAGTGTATATAGAAAATATCCCAATATGATCACATTGACATGGTCATTTGCAGTGTACATGCACACATGGGTAGGATAGTGAAGAGTCAAAACCAGAAGGGCTATCACCACTTGCATATACCACAGATGTCAGCAGCCAAGATAAAAAATCAGAGCACTCCAGCAGAGGGGCTTCTTCCCAACATCACAGCATGGCTGAGAATCTGCAGCTTCAAGTCCTCAGTGTTGACAAAAAGAAAATCTGCTTTATGACTTAAGGATCAATTTATGACTCTATGATTAACTTCACAGATAATGACAAATGCAAAGACAAAAGAAAGAGGAAGGGTATCAGTTCATGAACTTCTGCTGAAAACCAGCCCTCAACTACCCTTACCATTCCAGAATCGGTTTGCTGCAATTGACTTCTATCTGGACAACTTTCCCAAACTGAATGAACTTCTTTAAGGTTATTATTAAACTTGCCATAAAATGTTGGAAAACAAAAATCTCATTTGTTCAAGGTATGATTTTGTTGTGCACTTGTTAAACTATGTGCACAGCTTAACATTTTCAGTATTTCTCCTTCTGCTGGCATTGAATTGTCAGTTCATTCTGAGTAAGTATTTTTGCATTGGTTAAATAAGAAATGAATAGTGTTTCTCTCAGTATATCTTCCTTTACCATGCAGCCCCTGATATCTCAATGAAATGAACATTTTCCATTCTTATTTTGAATACAAGGATAACCAAAATAAAAAAACAAACATACAAATGCAACTTATGGTCACAATATGGAAAATCCCCAACCTCTCCTTAGCCTACCAGCAACAGCAATTTGCTATTAGTAGAAGCCAGGGGGGTAAAAAAAATTCCACATATTTCAGCTGAGAGCAGAGTACAATGCCCACGGTTGGTCTGCTGGGAAGCTGCTATCAGGCAGACCTTTGAGACCAGCAGCAGCAGTGAAAGTCTGCTGATATTCACATAGAAAAAGATCCCATGCCATGGGTACTTGTTAGTCCCTCTCAACACAAAGCAAAACTTATTGCCAGTAAATCATGATCAGTCACTTGAAAAGACACATATTTAGCAGTGTTCACTCAGCCCAGGCAAACAAAACATCAACAACAAAAAGAAACGTACAGGTTTTAAATAAATCATACCTCTTACATGAGAAACCCATGCTTTTATTATCAAGCATGTACCACTTCACCCAGAATGCCTATTTGTTAAATAACTCCTTACACACTTTTAATCTTTCCCTTCTTCACTTTCATTATCTCAAAGGAGCTTAAATATGATGTTTGTTTACCAGCACTGATAACACAGATCGTTCCCATTGTGTTCAACAATTATCACCGACTAGCAGCAGCACTATTTTTGGATTACTTTCATTTTCCCGAAGAAAGGACATAAAGTATCAGGACCTCTCAGGAAAAAGAAACAAAAATTATAAGTAGCTCAAAAACTGTGGATAAAATACAACAATTCAGGAGACAAATTTCTCAAACAGATTATAATCTTCAGCACTGTCACCTGCTGAGTAAAACCAAAACATGTTGGCTTTATGCTCACTTTGCTTTAAGAATGATAATGTGAAAAATGTACTCAATTTACCTGTACATATGCTTTTTCAATGCTTGTTTTCTCTCACAGGTCCCTTCCATGGTTCTCACTCTTCCTGAACAGCATCCTCTCCACTCGACGGCATCACCGTTTCCTTCATTACTTTTCTTACTCTCCCCTCCTTGCTAAATTCTCATGCATTCACGCCCACAACTTTGTGTAGGAAAAACTGAAAATTTACCAACTAACTAGTAAACTGGCCAAAAGGAGAATAGCAGGAAAAATACGGTTCTAGCGAGGGATTCACAGTTCAAACTGTAAGGCCAAAGCAATGTCTCGATTCCAGGCAAGCATCAGGTCTATTTCCTGCTACAAAAAGGCTGAAATTCAGAACTCCTTACTGCTAGAAAATCTCTCCTGCATGCTCCACGTTCTCCCCAGTGACATGGGTTTCAGATCCCATGTTGCTGCTGTAGTTCACAGTTCTCCCAAAATGCAAGAAACTAAGTTTTATTTAACTCCTGTTAATTTACCTCCTGCACAGAATTCACTAATGAAAATTCAGAAGTGAAGTAAAATTTTAATGTGAAGTATGGGAAAAGTAATGATGAAATTGAGCAATGGAATTGTCTGGACAGATTTAAGAAGCTCTGGTTGACATGTTCTAAATAACCTCATTAAGCAGGTACGCTTGAAACTTCAGTTTCTGCTGGATTAGAGTTATTTACAAAAACTAAAATCAACCAGCTTGCTAGTAACAGTACAGGTGAAGAAATGGACTACTGAACCCTAGAAAACAAGGAACAATAGAATTTTATTGACATTTTGAAAAATTACCGCATTTCACCTTTTTTTTTTATTCCTACAGTGCCCAAATACTTCACTGCTAACAACACTAGCACTAATGCTGTTTCTGAACACTCTAGTACAGAGCTCAAAACGGGAAAGGTTCTCCATTGTTGTTTTCCTGTTATTGTTTAAAACTGAAAGCTTTCTCATCAGGAAAGCCCTTTCCTTCATAATCTACTTGGAAATGAAAATAAACCTCATCCCCTCTGTGTGTAGACAACTCCCCCTTTAAATAAAAAAGCCCCATTACCAGAACCAAACAGCTATCAAATCCCTGGAAACGCTTCAGCAGCACCATTCCCCTTGTCTGGAAGACATACCCAGGCACGCCAGCTGCCGTGCGTGTCCTGTCGCTCAGCAGTGCCCCGGTGCCACTCAGCCGAAAGTGCCGGCGCTGGTAGAGTTTGGAGGATGCCAGTGCCCGGAGCCTCAGGCCAGCCATGGCACCCAAGGCCACCGCCAAGGCCACCGCAGAGGGACAACTGGAGCCAACACCAGCGACACCTACTCAATGAGTCACCTTCCTTTGGGGAGTTGCCTTTACATTTTAGAAGAACTAAAGCAGGATGCACAGACCCCTGCTCAAGCATTGTTTCTTAACAACCTGTCTCCCATTCTGCCACAGTCTTAAGGATCTGACAACTTCTTTCCTGTATTCCACCTTTCCTGTATTACCTACTTAATGCAGCACACCAGGGTCTACAGCAGCACCTCGCTCTGTGTTGGCCTTGCAGAATGGATCGGTATAAACGTCATACATGAGGTTTAAAAAAAAAAATCCTAACTCTTCACATAATTAAGACACTTAATTCAAGAAAACTTTTTGATCAAAGCACAGAGAAATACGGAAAAGCAAAGCAGATTACTAGAGATCTCGACAGGGAACACTTCAGTTTACTGCATATCAGCATCTGACCCTGGCATATCCAAGTACTTCCCTGCAGGCTGCTATAATACCACACAATGTCCCACAGATACTGTAAACAAAAGAACTATTCCTTCCATTTGGATAACGCCTATTCCAAAAACAAAGCCATAAAGACTTCTGCTCTCTGGACATGCTGTAGCCAGCAGAAGTGCCACACAGCAGAGGGTCAGGAAGCGGGCAGAAGGAACATACTTGGCATTCCAGCCTCCAGAGCTCTCTGCTGGGAACAGAACAGGGCCTTCAAACAGGAGTTCACCCTTTCTACCACTCCCTCTGTTCACCCACCACTGCAAGGGAGAAAGATGATCACGCTGCACAAATACCTCGGGCCTGGTGTAGGGGTTAGTAAGAGTAAAACCTGAGATTACAGAAGTCAGTTTTTGAGGGAATAAAGGGAAAGGAGTGGAGGACATGAACAATGGAATCAGTATCATTTGTCCAGCATCATCATGAAAAACATTTTAAGAGTCATTTCCAACAAACTCCTTCTTAGTAAATTGTAAAAAAAAAAAAAAAAAAAAAAAAAAAGAGAGAGAGACTTTTCGCAGTATGAGCATGAAAGCTTGGCAAGCTACAGAGGAGAAAAGAGAGGAGTGATGATTTCATCAGCTCTCAATGAGTATTAACCAGCAGATATCCCTTCTGACAATAAAGAAAAACAGAAGGGTTTGCTGGGGCCCAGCAGAACAGGCACACATTAAACACAACATACTTTCAAAACCACAAATTAGCAACATCAAAATCTCCAATTCACCCCATACTTCATTGGGAGTGTCAGCTCCTGACCTGACAGCAATCCACCATGCAGTTTCTTTCAGACTGTCTGGTCTATCTGTTTTTATTTTATGATGTAAATGGCACAGAAGAATAATGTCCTTCATACTGGGTGTTTTTGCTGACCTTTTAAATTTTAGAGCAATAAACCATTTTAAAAATGTAAGATTAAATCAGCTTTTTACTTTTAACACAAAGCAAAATATTAAATCAACACAATATTTAATCTCCCTTAACCTTAAGCAATCTGGCTAAAAACCTCCTTCTCTCTCAAACACCTAAACTTTTACTGTTCTGACTCATGACATGATTTTCAGTTTTCAAATAACCACTCTTCCACAGAAAGTATGACTGTCTTCGTCAAAAGGGAAGATGAGCAGATTAAAGAAAAAAATAACCCCCAAAACATCGCGACAATGAATATTCCATCTTCCCATCCCTCAACACAAGCTCACTCCACTCTTGCCAACTGATATATAAAGGGTGAAAATGCACAGGTTTGTTTTTCTTTTCCTCTTGACAGATTGCTTTTAAGAGACAGGGTTGATGCCAAAATCTTACAGTTGGTTACTTTCTGGGCCAAACCACAGAAGAAAGCAGCTACTTTTTTCAGGCATTAACGAGTGGGTTTTCCTCAGAGAAGCCCCAGAACAGACTAAGGACCTTCCAACAAGTTAAAATTTATCTAGAGAGCTGCAGAGAGCAGACTTAGATGGAAAGACAAAATTAAAATCACATTTTCAACCCTGAAGAGCAGAAGTGGCTGCTTCTAACTCAGAGAGATGAGACATCTCTCATTTGATGCAGGTACTTTCTACTCAATGCCGAGAACCTTTCTTAATACTATTACCCTTTATATTCCCTCCTTTATACTCCCCTTTAAACCACTTTACTTGCAACTGCTTCATGAAATGGAGCACAAGCACAGCAGCCGCAGCTTTCTACTGATTTAAAAAGCATCGAGTTAGCTAGCCTAATTGAAAATAATATAGCCTTATTTCTTACCTCCACTGGATTAGGGACAATCAATAAGCATATCTGTAAATGCAGCTGCTCTTCTTTTGTTGATTACAGGAAGTACATAGGCGTATCCAGATCCAAATTTGACCAAGCATAGTGATAACAAAATTTCTTACAAAAATAATTCTGCTCTGAAACATGCATTTAGGACATATTTTTTTCTTGGACTTTGTATTATATTAATTTCTAAAGGCAATGCAAAACAGCTGACGCATTTTTTACCTTTGTGTTTTCTAATCAACACCACAGCAGCCAAGTATTAAAAGAAACTCTCTTCCATTTAGGCATTTGACAATGTTTTGCTCACTGGTCATTCACAGAGCCTCTTTCTTAGAAATAAATCCATCACAAAGGAAAAAAAAAACCCAAAGAATAAAAAAACCCAAGCAAACAACAAACAAAGAAAAAGAACCAACCCCACCTCAATCATCAAAAATGCAAAAGTCCAAATTAGCAGATGGACCAAATACATCAAATACAAATTATAGAAGCAGTCTTCTCTTCCTTTATTAGTAAGGAAAGATGACAGTAAACTTCCCAAGGCATCAAAAATCACATCAATTGTATTTTTCAACACTGCAAAACACAGAAAGACTGCGTAGAGACATACTGGTTTTACATCTAACACGCTATCTCGTATACAGAATTTATTTCCGAATGTAGTTAAACAACATGTAACTTAATAAAACTATAATGGGTGACCAGCAGGTTAAGGGAAGTGGTTCTCCTCCTCTACTTCACAAATAGCCTAGCCCAGACCTGGCAGTCACAAATACTATTTGCAAATCCCAACTATCTAGTTACCAGTTTTCTCTAACAAAACACAGTCCTCACACTCTAACAGTGTAACTCGTAACACGTGTAAGATTTTAATTTAATTTGCTAAATAGTCACATAATGTTAATAATTTTCTACTACAAATATACAGAAGTGCATGTCTTTTTCTTTTTTCCTCCAAAGTTGTAATTTTCCCTAATGCTAAAAATCAATAAATCAAATAATTTATCATGCATCTATTTAAATTTGGGAGATGCCCTCTGCAGCTAAATGGGACAGAATACAATGAGAACAGAGTTATTTTTCATTAATTATCAATAATGCATCTGTAATCAGAGTATCTAGAAAGGAGTCCTTTTGTATTTCTACTTGACAAGAAAGGTGAAATGAAAAAGAATACTGTTTGAGCACCTTGTGTTTTCCCATCTTCCTTGCTTTAGCACACCACAATCATTCCCTTTCCTCTGTTAACAGTTTCAAGACCAGAGGCACGTTTATGTCCTGTTCCTGGCTCGGGAAGGTTCCCACTGACAGATACTGCAGGGATGCTCCAGCCATGGACAACTCATTCTGCTGAGAAGCTGCTACTCTAAATGGGTGATACTAGTAACACGGAAACAGCTGTGACAAACATCTTGGCTAGAAGAGTTAATTGTTCTGTCCTGGGAAAGACAGCAGATACAACTTTAGGAATGTTCAAAGTTGACAAACTTCCCGGGATACACATTTCTGAAAACATTAAATAACACTTGCCTTCACTTTTCACAAGCTAAAGCCAAGGCCTACTCATTTTAACAACCGTCTAAGTACACCCCAGGAAAAGGAGACAGAAATCCTGCACTGCTTTGAACCGCACACTCTGCAGTCTCAGCCTTGGAACTCCCCACCCACCCTCATGCTTCATGTCAGAGCTTCTCACTGAATGGTGCTGCACTTTAACAGGCAGGTTTCAGAGAAAGCATGGAGAGAAGACAAGGATTACTGTCCGCATTTCCCACTGTTCTCCTCAGCTGAGTGATTTCACGTGAGGTAAACCTGTCATTCTAAACAGTACCACACCACAGTTCTGTTAAAATAAAATCAGCTGGGTTCATACACAGCCACAATTCTTCCCAGGATCTTTCCATCTTGTCTCCATTTAGAAGCTTGATGGGTACATAATCTGTGAACATTTAAGACTTTTGAGTCTTTTAGTTGTAAGGAAATTAATGTAAATTTGTAAATACACACCTATTTCATGTCAGAAAAAGAAAAAAAGGACCTTTAAAGACAAGAGGCAAAACCCAGAAGTGTTTTGAGCATGTACAATCACCCAACAGCATCAATTTCTCATCACAGCAAAACTAACACCCACTCAAATCACAGATAAGCATACAGAATTATTCGGCATGCTTTCATACCTAACAACCTACCAGTTGGGAGCTACATTGAATTATCATAAGAAGCTGCATAATACAAACATCAGGACTTCACACAAAAGAAACGTGAATACTTATACACAAACTACTGTGGATCCGTTTCCGTATTCCTAGTCGTGAAGAGCAGTGCTTGAGGATTACAATAGTGATAGTAAGATTTAGGAGGATGAGTATTCTGGAAAGGGCACCCTACTAATTTTAGGATTACTTCTTCATGCTTCTCATCTCCAAGACATTTCACAAAAGCAAGCTTATTTTCACAAACTGCTTTATAACGTCTGAATTTTATTTTACAGATGGGAGAACAAAGGGACACTGAAGCACTTGTGTGAATCCTCGCAAAACGCCAGTAAACGCTTTTCCTGCCGTTTTTCTCACACCTGTGAATTAGGTGACCTTACAGAGTTCTTCGCTATCAGACAGCACTGGTGGAGAACCAAGCTCCAGATTTAAACAGCTCTTGGAACACGTTAACTCCAAGGCCAGCTCCAAGACGAGGAGAGGGCACGTATGGTCAGAGGGCTGGGTGTGAGGGGTCGGCAGGGCCGAGGCGGGGCAGCGGTGCGGCTACAGAGATGGGGCCCCTGGGGCGAGCTCAGCGTTCGGTGCTGCCGCCCAGCTCTGCTTCGGCACCCCCAGCGCCCCTAGCTGTGTCCGGGCACAGCCAGCAGCCCTGCTCCGCCTGCCCGGCCGCTCCGGGCCCCGCTCCGCCTCAGCCTCACACCGGCACTGCGGCCTCCCCGCGCCCCTCCCGCCGGGCACACCGCGGCGCTGCCCCGGGGCCAGCGGCGGCCGCTCCCGCCTCCTCGCACCGCCTGCCCCGGGGCCCGCGGCGGCCGCTCCCGCCTCCTCGCACC
>JAWWEU010000011.1:19247830-19497146 GCA_035583155.1 Acropternis orthonyx | reverse complement strand
TTATTCTAGACAGCTCTTGCCTATGTATTTCTGGTGCTAATTGTGCTACCATGTGATCTCAGTTAAATTTTTTAATGAAGAAATAAACAAAATTATATTAGGGTCCTTTCCTTTAGCATTATCTGCTCTTAGTTTTCCTGCTGTCTCAAATAACACACTCTCCAAATATAATATTTCTCATTCCCAGTCAATCATAACAGTTGAAATTTCTGCCATGTGCAGTATTTAGAAATACTTCTGAAGTCAGAGAGTTTGAACAGCCATAAATTGTACATCAGTATTACATGGTCAACAGAGTGACTTTATAAACAAATCAGATTACACTCCTGTCTATAAGTGAAAAGTGGTAGAAGAAAATTTATTATCATTTATCCTCCATTTCTTTATCTGTGGATAAAGGCTTATGGAGCTCAGTGAGATATACTTCTTATATAGATTTCAAGCAACGAACAAGCTTTAAGTCTACCACGTGTCTGTTTCTCTTTTGCTTACTGCATGTCAGTCTGGGCAGCAAAGCATCATCCCAGCTCTGGCCTGGCTGCTGCCTCAAGTGTACCTCCCTAGCAGCTAAGCCATGGCAAAATTCCTCTTCGGGAGAGGTGGAGAGCAATTGTGGAGATTTGTGTATCAACTCTGCCTTTTTTCAATAGAAGCTATCAAAATGTTTCTGCTTCTTGAAACAGGGTTTCTGAAAGCCAAGGGTAGCCATTTCACTACAGACAGAGAGTTGAATGAAAGAGGAACAACAAGGCTTATGAAAATAATTTAAAAAAAAAAAAAATCTGTAAATCCTTCTAAGTCATGGGAACTATATGAGACAGAAGATGTCCAAGACTCATAGAAAAACACAATTCGCACAGAATCCAAGAAAGTACGTTACTAAGGATGGTATATGCACAAAATTGCTATTAACATCAATATTGGGCAAAAATGGAAAAGACTGACCAGAGATCAGTACGTGGCACACAAAATATATTTTTGTTTTGTTTCTTACTCTCCCACCTTTCCTTCCTCAAAAAACTCCACATGTATTCATGAATGCTTTGCAAAAGAAATTCAGACAAGCAGCACAAGATAGATTATTTCTACCAGTCAAATTCAAAAGCCTTTCCATACCCCAAAATTAAATATGCACAGTAAAAAAAGCATCACGATCGATTAAACTGGAAAGACAAAGAGAATAAATAACATTTGTTAAAGGTCCAGGTTATGCTATGGGAAGGCATTCAACACACAGATTTAGTACTTATGCATGAAAATCCAATTGACACAACAGGTTATAACCATTCCAAGGAACCTGTTACGGCCCATCATGTAAATGGTTACGCAGAACAACACAGCCATTATGGTCTGCGGGGCTCTGCATCAGTGTATTAAAAATTCTCTGCGAAGAACAGACTTTGAGCAAACAGGCTCAAAGGAGCTCTTACAATAAACTATGCCAAGACCTGTCTTAGCAACTCCCAATTATACATTAACCCGCCAACACAAGTTAATATTGCTAAATTTGGGGAAAATTTAGTTACGGTATGGAAAACAGTCAAAAGTCAATATTCTTGAATAGATATCATATATTGCTTGTCCTTTAAGGTTTCATGTAAGAGAACAAGCTGTTTGAGATTTCAGTTGCACATAACTCTTAGAGAGTAGATTTCCTTTTTTCCCTTTGTCCTGGTCCTGTTACATAGGGCATTTACACTGGCATGGAAATAGGACCAGGGCCACTACTACCTCTTTTAAACTGCTTTGCATTTGTACATCCATGTCTTACCTTCAGTACAGAACAAACCTGTTTATGGAAAAATCACATAATACTGCCCATGAAATCTTGAACCTCCTGCTATTTTTCTTAAGGGAAACAATAAAGCTTAGGCATAATTCTTAATATAATTTTTCCATTGTGCCTTTCAGTTCTCCAGCTCTGCTTTAGCTTTGCATTTTTGCTGCACTTGTAGTAATATTTTACTCACTGTATGGTTGGCTAAGGTGGTAAAAGAACAATCCAAACAAAAGGGCAACAAAGATAAAATCTGAACCCTGGGATCACCTCATTCTGTCTTGTGCTAACCAGTGAGTTATTAGTGATGCTTCAGTTAATATGTATGTTCTCGCCAAGATCTCTGTGCAGTCGTTCCTTGACAGCATGTTTTCTTTCAACAAAGTCTCTAGATAGAAGTAAAGGCTATTAAAAGAAGTTTACCTTTTCAAACCTTTCAGACAATTACAGCATTATCTGACTCTGAGAAGCTTGTTTTGAACATTTAAAAAGGGCCTGATCATCACACCAGAAAAGTACCTGCATTCTAAAACTTTGGCCAGATTTTTGCAGAAAGCTAAATGTCAGGTCTCCAGATAGTAAACCCAATTATTCCTTTAATACTCATGGCTTTTTAAACCCCTTCCCCAGACAGCAACATTATATACAATTTTCAAGGACATGTGAGCTTTTGCTGATGGCCTGTAGTTCCCCAGATACTCACCCATCTGGTATTCCTTTCAGGGTATTTCTCTGTAGATGGATAAGACTGCAATTTGGATCAACTGTATAAAATCCTTGTGCACCCTCTGGCTACCCACGGTGATAGCAGCCTTCTGTGCCCAGCAGTTCTTAAGATATGCCATTTGCTGTGCACAGTTCTGTGCAAGGGCCCAGCAAAGCTCCCAATTCCCATTTCAGGTAAGCGGTGACTCAGATCACTTTCAATAGGGCAACATTTTCTCAATATCACTAAGAGATCAGAATCAGTCCAAACCCACAAGATTTAAGTTTTTCATTAATTACTGTGGGGCTGGTGGAAGCCTATGTTTCATTTCAAACAAATTACCTTTCAAACATCTCTATCTCAGCTCTCTTGGATTTTTTTCTCCAGGGTTGTCTCTTTATTTTCATGGGAGAAAAGAATAAAATGTGTTAAGTTCTTTACATGCAATAGGCAGGTACTGAAGTGTGAGCACAGCTGAATCCCATGGTGGCTGGATGTCTGCAGCCCAATTTACTGCACTCCTCCTTTCAATAAGCAGGCAAGGCAAAGAATGGAACAATTTTGCTTATCTACTGCTTGCTGCTCACTTCCAGCAATGGGTGGAGAGGCAGCACCATCTCTCACTCCATGCAGGCATTTTTCAGCTGCATGCCCTGAAATTGAAATTTTGAGATGTTTATAAATAAGTAAAAACCTGCCTGTATTTAATGCAATGTGATATTTGCATAATCACTTTTCAAGGTAATGAGTATAACAGAAGCCAAACCACAGAAGGCTGAATATCTTTAGAGCAGCCTGTGCCAACACATAAACACAGAACTCTTGTATCAAATTGCAGAGCAGTTTAGAACCAGCATAATCTATTTAGGGAACAATAAGCATCTATTTGTGCTGGGCAGGTGGCCAAGGTGAACAAATGAAAGACATATATGTAATTGAATATTAGATGAGCCATCATTTCATTTCACCACCATTTGTCTCTTGGAATATCTGTAACCAACCCTGCTGAACAAAACATTTCAGATAAAGGTGGCTGTCAAACTGCCTCTTCCAAAGCCAAGCAAACAGTTGGGCTGAAGCAAAATAAGGACAATTTGAAAGAAAATATTCTGAGTTGGTGGCTACTCTCTTTGTTAGGTGATGAAATCAAGACCAACATCAGCCTAACACACAAAGAGCTAGTGAGTGACATCTCTGACTCCCTGGAGAGATGAGAAATTAAGTGGCAGGTAGGAGGTGGGTCAGAGATGGAGATGGCTAACCTGTATTGACATAAAGAAACCAACCAACGAACCCAGACTGCCCAGCAAACCCCAGAGAGAGATGGACATCAACTTCTAAGGCAACGCTTCATCATCCACTTACTTCATAACCCATCAGGTAGTGACTAATATCAAGGGTCTGTGGTGTTTTCTTCAAAAACACTTCCAAGATCACTACAGAACTTTGGAGAACATAGGTCCATGAGTAAGGTGTTATTTCTACACAAGAAGAGGTTGTGGTCTTTGGTGGCCTAAATGTTTTGACAATTCTGACTGAAAATATTCCCAATGTTTTCTAACATAGCTAGTGTTTGGAATGTGAAGAGACTCACATTGCACCTCTGTACGATGTGTAAAAGTGACTTGATAGAGGAACTGAAATTCTGAAGCACACAACTCTAGATATTACTTTAAGTCACAGCATTTTAAGAAAATAAAGCAGAGCAATAAATACATAAGCAATTATAAACACAGCCTGTTAGAACTGTTCTTCCTCAGACTAATATTATTGTCTAGTGCTGCTCAGAACTATATATTCTAAAAACTAGGAGGTTCTCAAATCACAATTAGAAGAGAATTGAAATTTTAAAAAATGAATTAATAAAATTGTTTGAAAAAAGTCCCTTCTTTTTATAAATGCAAACCCCACACTTCTAGTACCTCAAATTACTTCTTAAGTCAAAATTGTCTGGATAATAGAGAGTTTGAAAATATAAAGAGAACTCTCTCTATATATGTATATATAAGACAGACTAGATAGCAAATAATAATGAGAAAAAAAGGGGAAAAAAAAATAGGGCTACTTGCTCCTGCCATGGAAAACAGAATCAGAAGTGATATGTAATTGGAAAAAAATTAAGGCTGTTTACCTAAAATTTAATAGTAAACTGTGAATAGTAAAAGACAAATGAAGCTACTGGAGATCACAGAGGATTCATTTACACAGAAAAATGAAACCTTAACTAGTCCGTTGTGCTACTGAGGACCTCAAGCTTTCACTGACTCTACAAGGAATGTTAATGCATGTAAGAGAACGAACTACTCAATATCCATCCAAGTGACAGCAAAGCAAGAATAAAGTAACACCCTGCCTGAAAGGTGTGAATATCTAAAAGGAATACCTTACCAAGCATTATCATGTCACAAGAGTGTTCAGAAATTGCTGCTTTGACCTCAGCAGTTGGTGTTACACAAAATTCAAATCAGCAGTGAATACGTTATATATTGCAAATTTTTTTTCAGGGGGAAAACAGATTCCAGTGATGTCCAGTATTAGAGAGTCCAGAGGACAATGACCACAAGTCTCATCCAGTAAGGAACATTTCAGCTTAAGGAAGAGAAGGAGAACTTTATCTTTAAAGGGACATTTGATGGAATATGCATGTCACAGGTAGGTAACCTGTCAGGTTGAAAGCTCAAAACAGAAAGCCAAAGATTCAACAAGAAACCAGGTTAGTGTGACCAAACCCCACTACTATGGCCATATAGCCAACCAATAGCTCAAATACCTGGGAAATCATTTTGCTTTTGTTTCCCAGCATGAATTCTTGCTTTGTAAAATGGCGATGTTTTGCTTTCCCAGCTGCACAGAATTTGCGTTTCAATCATTTCTTATTTTGCTAGATTCAAAGTACTTCAAAAATGCATAAGAAAATTTGGTTCCTTCCTCTGCATTTTTTTTGCTACACATATGTTAAACAACACTTCAGAGAGAAATCTCAATTGTCAAGAGCTCTTGCAGCCATGCATCAATCTTTTTAATAGAGTTCACTGGGGTTTTTTTCCCCTTCTTCACTATAGTAACTAAGACAGACTCTATAAATTCTGGGATTTTGGTCTGCAAATAAAAATCTCCTGGACGTGCCCTTGCATTTATAAATGTGTTAGTTACTATGAGATTTTTGCATTGTTTGCTTTTAGCAGCTCATGGCAGCAAATAAATAATAGTAAATCTAAGTCATTAATTCTACTGTAACTCAAATGCAGTAAGAATATCTAACAAAGCCCACAAGCTGAAGGGGAAAAGGTTTCTTTTTATATTTTTTTTTAAAGTCTCAAAGCTTGCATTCCCAAACCCATTTAGACATATCAGTGACCTCTGTAGAATTACCTTTTTTCCTCTGAAAAAACTCTGAGCAGAAATTACACTGTATTTTCTGACAATTTTGCCCTTTGAAATGTTCAGCTTTTCATCAGAAAGTCTGCATAGAAAGTATTATTTCTTAATTTTAATCTTACTGAATATATACCTGATTTACACAGTCAGCTCTGAATGGGCAAACCCTTGTTCTCCCAACACTGTTTATCTGAAGGTGAGAAGTCAGAATGGGGTCATAAGAAAACCTAACCACCCAGAAACCAATTTTTCAAAGCAATTTTTGAACGTCATGAGACAATACAAACTAATGATGCAGAACTCGATGCTCCAAGAGCTCCTCTTAAGCTAAAGAAGCAGTGCTGTGGGTCAGGAATTCTAAGCACTCTGGACTCAATGCTCTACAGGTGGGTGGAATGGTCGTGCAGCTGACAAAGTGATCTCTGTAAGAAAGCTCTGCCTGCTGTGCTACCTGGTCTCAAACAGTGATCAGCAGCAAGCAGAGGAGTATAGGAATGGTGATATTTTTGAGGCTTTCGTAAGGTATGGCTGAAGGGTTTTGTCAGCCTCAGAGAGCTCCTTGGTATCCCGTAGCTCAGAAATACTTTCTTTGATTTTGTGTACTGCCATTT
The DNA here is from genome assembly GCA_035583155.1 of Acropternis orthonyx. Lineage (NCBI taxonomy): Eukaryota > Metazoa > Chordata > Aves > Passeriformes > Rhinocryptidae > Acropternis > Acropternis orthonyx. The sequence continues at coordinate 19,490,674 of JAWWEU010000011.1, read as the reverse complement.
AGAGACACTGACAATATTTTGCCTCTTAGATACCTCTGTAGCAAGGACTCTCACCCTCTTCGGCAGCAAAATCAAACCTGAGTTTAGAAGTTTTTCATGTTGGCCTGATGTTTAAAATTTCTTTCTACCAGATAAAGCACCTAATATTGCTTAACTTCTCTATAACTGTATATAATCATGTAAAAAATATATTTCCAACTAGTAACTCACATGAAACTAAAATAAGACATCTGTAAAGGGACTTTCTAACAGAAGTGCCAAGAGATCTTAGTGAATCTTGTTTATAACTTTTCAGGGGTGATTTTGGAAACTTGAAAGGTAATATTCATTAAAAGAGTAAAGTTTTCCCCTTATTCACCTCTTTTGATATACATTTACATATGTCTAAGTGATCTTCTTTTAAAATATTAACACTTGCTTAGCTTTCTTTTGGGCAGTTATGCCTTCCTAATTTTCCCAAAAATTTATTCAGTAGTGGATACGTGGACAAGAACATGCTTTAGACAATTCTTTTAAAAACTCTGCAATACAAGTTATCTCTACTTGTTAAATTTTAAAAATTTCCATATGGAAATGATATTATCATTCTTGTCACTGGTGAAACAGTAAAATAGAAATCCATCTGGAGGATAAATCGTGGAGTTCTGTCTTCAAGTCAAGCAGAAGGAAGTTCTGCATTATCTGCGCTTCCTTGAACTGATTCCACCTTAAAGGTACACTATGGTAGGAATTTAGAAGTGGATGAAGCCATCACACTGTGGAGAAATCTGGCAAAAAATTCTGGTGATTTTATCCTGTACAGGTCTTTTCTCATGAAACACTTACCTAGTGAATTAATCACCAAGGAATAAACTTCGAGCGAGCCCTCGTTCATGTCCCAGTTTTGCAATAAAACTAAAAATCAAATCATCACAAGCTTATCCAGCCAAACATCTACTTGACTTAGTTAAACACATTAAAAGTAGCTAAAACAAAATAAAACAATAAAAAAGCCCTCTCAGCTGAATTTATTGTTAATTAAACACAACAGACCAACTGTGCTGTGCACCTCAGGAAACTTGAGGGGCTAAAAGAAAGCTCCAGATTAGATTACTGTGTATCATTCACAAATCCACCAGGAGTTTTGCTCAGCTACAGAAATGTTTTGCCTTGTGTTCCACACGGAGTCTCTCTAGATGGTCAATCAGAAAATTCTGCTCACAGTTTTGTTACCCTTAGCCTCTTCCCAACACTTTTCCCTAAAGTAAAGAAAAATGAGTAATTTCTGAGTGAGGAAACGAGATTGAGAAAGAGATTTAAAAAGTCCAAGGTAATATATATCCAACGGCTGGGAATGTTTGCCCTCTCTCAAACACAAATCACTTCCCTTTCCCTACCAGCAAATGTATTTGACAACAGAGACATCCATGGCACTTGATGCAGCACATGCAGTCTTTTGAGGATTACATTTATAGGGCTTTTGTGTCCCAAGCACCACAGGATGTAGGGCCTTAGAGAGACACCTTCCTCAGAGACACACCTTAATACAATACTGAAAGCAGGCTGATAGAACAGCCTATTCAAAAGGATATTCTAAGCTCAGGATTATGTTAATGAAATAATTCAACATTTTATTAACATGGGAAATGACAGAGTTTGATTGTGTCTGCTCTCTGAAGTCTCTTGAAATCTACTGGAGGATAGAGACAAGCAACACCTAAATACTGGGAAAAATATGAGCTCATCTACTCAGCCAATGGAAAGTTTACTCAATTCTTATTTCCCAAACACAGACTGGGGTGGGGGACACAGAAAGGCAAGGAAAGAACAGACAACTTCTGCTAGGACAGTATGACTCCAGGATGCTGTAACCTCTGCAATGCTACAGTGTCCTTTTCACAACAATATGCAAGGAGGGCAGGGTAATGACCCTTCTTGCCTTCACACCTACAGCTCACGAGCTCAAAGTTGCAGAAAGGGGAACTATTGCTAAACTTTGTAGTGCTGGCAGTTACAGAGGAGTAAGAAGGTTTCTGCATCATTCCTGGTCACCACCTGCACAAAGGACAGAGTTAATCTGAGCTTTTAAAATGTGGAAAAGCTATGTTACCTCTGGCAAGTCCATACGACTTTTACATTCAAAGTTTCACTCAGACCTATTTGTAAATTAATCAGTACATCAGGGAAACCACCCCACTGTCCATCTTTGATATAACAATACAATTATGATACAATCATATTTCCATTATTTCAATTTCCTTCCCTGGCTAGATAGAAGTGTGGCTGGAAAGCTGAGGACATTCTCTCAGTGTTTCAGTGCAAAGCATTTTCAGGATAGACCTTGAGCAATCTTAACCACTACTTATGCGATCAAACCCCCTCAACTAAGCTTTGCACAGAGGGCTGGATGGAACTAAAATCAAAGAATATTCATTTCATCACCCAAGAAAAGTGACTCTTACCCATGTATCTTTAGTCCAATTTCAAATGCAAGCCCTGGTTCTCAACAAAGAACAATGATTCTTATTTCAAGGGCTGTTTTCTCACCTCCTGCCAATGTGAGACTAGTCAGCACGACATTGATTAGAGGAACTGAAAGTGCCAGAGATGTTGAAAGGGAATGGATGACAATTTCACGGTAATTGAAGACTATATTTTTCTAGCAAATAATCACTACATGTTCAATGTTTCAATTCAAACAAAAAAAAAAAAAAAAAGGGGGGGGGGGGGAGTGGACAAACCACCCTTCATTTTCCTTATTATAAAACCTAATTAAACATTTAAAGAAAAAAATGTATTTTCTCCTGGTTACTTTGCAGAATCCTCTCTTCCTCAGGCTCCTAATTGGGGTCCTCTCCCTCAGGTTCATCCCGCCTACAGGTTACACAGCAGAATGTAAACTCCCTGCTCTAGGCTGAGTTCTGTCAGGCACAGGGCACCTAAAAAGCAGATGTTGCAGTACCTGCAGCTGTACAGTGAAATTGCTGTTCTATTTATTATTATTTCCCTTATCCCAGAGACTCTATGCATCACCCAGGGCAGATATCAGTTTACAAAAACTCTGTACATGCCTTTCTTTTCAAGAGGCAGGTATAACCTACTTTCTCTCATTACTTCATGTTTTTGAAGGTAAATAACTTCAGCTAGAAAATCTCTCCAAGAGCACATTGCTTGGCTCAGTTTCATTGGCCAGCCAGGCTTGCTAAAGAATATATTTTAATAGGCTACCATCTGCAACCTTCCCATTATAGCCTCTTTTCCAGGATGTGTGATATGTGACAACTTTGTTAAATGCATATAGGAGTAATCTACCATGCAACATTATTTCAGAGTGTCACACACTGGAATTCAAATTATGCCATTGCTTTCTATAAAGAAAATTGCCATAACTTCAAGGAGGAAAGTAATTCTGATAGTTATGAGGTAAAATGATGAATTTGAACCTAAATTTAAATCCTTACATTAAAACCAAATTAATTTTGTGGCATTGGGGGCACTCAGAGGAAAGAGATCGAGCAAAAGGAAACACATTTCCATGCACTTGAAACTTCCCTAACAAATCTGGCTCACCATTGTAAGGGACCAAGTGCTCAGTGGTTTAATTCTCTTCTTCCTCCTACAGCTACTAAGAATGGGGATGTCTATTAATGGCTGCGTTGGAATGGACCTTAAAGATCATCTCATTCCAACCCCCTGCCACAGGAAGAAACACCACCCACTAGAGCAGGTTGCTCAGAGCCCCATCCAACCTGGCCTTGAACACTTTCAGGGATGGGGCAGCCACAGCTTCTCTGGGCAAACTGTGCCAGGGCCTCACCACACTCACGGAGAAGAATCTCTTCCTAATACCTCTCTAACCCTGTCCTTTGTCAGTTTAAAGCCATTACCCTTTGTCCTATCACTACATATCCCAGTCTCTAGACTTCTGATTAGATAATGATGTTACAGGCGTTGACTTAGTACCTTGAAATTCTATTTCACAACATCTCATTCCTTGGAATTACACTTTGGTGTCAGTTTTTCCTTTCCAGCTTACAGAATATAGATTCCCCAAGAGTTTTAAAAATTATTTCCTTAATAGCTCCATTTCCTCCCTTCACAGATGCTAATTAACTTTGCACTGCCTTTCAAGCATGAAGATTTCATTGCAAAAACATCAACAAGTCAATAATCAAGCACAGAGGATCTACTGTTCTAGGTGTTGGGGATGAATAACATGGTGAAAACAGTTTTTCAGAAGTAAAAAAGAAAGTGTAAAGGTCAATATAGCTCTTTGAACTGACATTTAATTTCCTCATTCCGTTTAACTATGCAGATCTCAAAGTGCACTGGGGAGATAAAAACAGGATTTATGTTGTGAAACTTGAAGTCAAGGACCATACTAAGACAAATTCCTGAAGCAAAGTTAAAGATCTGGTATGAAAGAAAACAAACAGTATAAAACAAAATAAAAACTACAGCAGGCCAGTACTCAACCAAACAAATAAGCTGCCCTGGGAAAACACATATTTTTCAACATTAGCTGGACAAAGTACTAACAGAGGGTTGGGCAGAACTCTCTCCCTTAAAAGCTCTTCCCCACCACATGCATTAAAGTGTATCTACAGCAGCATAGGCAAGAGCTCAGTTTCCCTTGAGAAGACTACAGGCCACAGGAGAGGAAAGTGTATGTCCTTATGGATCAATGAGTGACAGCAATCTGATCATCCTCACAAGCTGCAATGGAAATTAGCACTTAGAAAAATGTGCTATCGATTGTCATTACCATCCCCCATTATCATCAGTTGTCAAAAATCATATTTTATAAGGGACGTGAAACAAATTTTCCACTTAAAATAGCATTATCACCCTCAGAGAAAAAAAGTGACGGATACAGAGTATTTCACCATTCACAAATTATCTTTAACTTCTAAATTAGAGGAGTTCCTTGAAAAGTTTTTTAAGGTGAAAGCTGCAGTTCTGATTAATCTTAACCGTGTGGTGAATGTTCACTGTTAGATATCTAAATTAGAAACTAATTTTTAAAATGTATCTTAATATTAAATGTAGATTAGATGTCAAACTTTAGGCACCCAAGGAGGAAAAATATGACCTTTCAGTAACATTAATACTAGAACATAGACTTGTACTACTCTTTTTCTACTCACACTTCCATGAAATGCACATTATCAGAATGCAAGCAAAGATTTTTAATATGTCTCAAGTTCTGTTAAGGCTTAATTCTGACTGAATCCTCTGTGAATATCACACAGCTCTCTCAATAACTTTTTTAGCCGTGTAATGCCTTTTTGTGTCAATAGATATTTAAGCAGTCCTAAACACATAAGGCAAAGTCCAGGATGAAATGAAGCTAGTATTTTGAGACCTAAAAACCTAACAAGAACTTGACAAGCCCATATGAGCTCCTGTGCTCGCTCTGCTTCCTCCTTTTCTCCATCTAGAGAAAGATATGAGCTGCAACTTGCTGTTAGGTAACCACCAACAGTGCAGATGCTCCAAAATACATTTCACTTACACAAGCAAGAGCACTGAGATTAAAATGTTAGATTGGCAGAGCTGGGCTCCAATGGCTTGGCCCAATATTCCATAATTCTAAGGATATGGGAAACTAGGCAAGAAAAACTAAGAGCCTTTTATTTTATCCCACTGCATAATAAGGAATCTCTAATTAACGTTAGCAGAAGATGTTTTTCCCACACCAGCTCTCCGTGTTACTGACTCTTGCAGTGTTTTTGCACCCCAGGAGGAGAACACTCTGCTTTCACTGGGACCACTAAGGAGTGTGTGTGTCCAGGGAGTGAGAACAGACCAACACCCCACCAGCTTGATTGCAGCACATGGTTTGGAGTGAAGTGCTAGCCCAAAAAACTGGCATATGAAGAAGTCTAGGACAAAAATGAACATAGAGCATACTGATACAATCCAAACATAGACAATGCTGCTTCCAAAAATTTAGAGACATGTACATGGAAAATAAAATGAAAACCATATGTTTATTTACTCTATATTTTCTTATATTTCATAAGTATTCTGTCTTTCTATCACCAGTTATTAAACTATTGGGACACCTAGGCCCTGAGAAATGCAGCTCAAAATCCTGTATCCTGGAACTTGACCTCTATGAGTAAAGGATCCTAATATGGGATACACAAATCTTCCTTATGGTTTTATCCATATTCAAACCTTTACCTTCAGCCTTGTAGATTTTCTTAAAATCTCAGTTCAGAATGGAGTTAGTTTTAACTCTTCTTGTAACAGATCAATAACTTTCCCTTCCTACACAGAAAGGTAGTGTTTTATACACCTCTCAAGAATGAGTCTTTTCCTATAAGACCATAAGCAAGATCCTGTTAAAGCTTTATCTGTTCTTAATTCCTCTGTATGAGACGAGTGCTATTATGAGAAAAGTCTGAAAAGGATACCCAAGTCTCAGGTGAAAGAATTTTCAGATGCTGAAACTACATTGCTATGTAAACATAAAGATTAGGAGCCATACCTGTACAACCACATAAAAGGGATTTCTGTATGATAGAAACATGAGTCTAATTAGATACAGAAACAAGTTACTTTGCTTGAGCAAGGCAGACCTTACTTTTAGTTCAAGAGTGCCATAATGCTGAGTTAAAAGTTCCAGTTCAAAATCAGTCAGAACAAGGTATTTGAAAGTGGGTATGACTAATAGAATTACATTAGTCTTCTTATTTTTTAATAAGAAAGAAGATGCTTTGTCAGAGATGCCCATATGAACAGACTTTCTGTTCAATAACTTTGAGTTAAGGTTCTGCCTTAATAGTAGATAAAATTCTAGAAACAAGAAGCAAATCAGACACCTGTTTTAGTACCAAGAAAGATATTCACAAACTCGAAAACATGAAAGACTCACAGGAGCTAGTGTTTACTGTAGCTGTTTTATCTCACCAGCACTGTAACATAGTCTGCAAAATATGTTTCCACTTTCTTAGGCATCAGTTTTTCTATATAAGATTTCAGTGGGATCTTTAAATTGTAAACATCCCCAGCACTTAATTACATGTACTACTGATTACAGGCTTGATAAGGTTTTAATGCTCAGGTGCAAAATCTATTTTTTATCTTGGAGAATGAAAGGCATCTTCTTCCTCACGACGGATGTACTAACACACCTGCCAACAAATAATTGTCATGAAAGGCAGCCATGGCTTTGATGCTTAAATCATGTCATCCTTTGCTTATCATGTACTAGATTAAACTCAAAGCCTCATCACAGTTGTGATCATTAAGCTCACCCTAGCTAAAAAATTGTCACTGTGTCCTGGCTTACATCTCCCAAGGCAGCTGCTTTCTTAGGGTAGAACGAGTCTCTGAAAGGATGGAGTAAAGCACATCAGACATAACAGAATCATCCAATCATCTATTGCAGACAACCGCATCACATAATTCTGAGCATAATAAAATCCATCCCAACACCAAATGTGCTCATGTCCCCTCTGCTCCTGTAAATGGCCGCTCCAGATTCTAATTCCATTCATAGTTCTTCTTAATTTCCACCATAAATTTAGTCAGGGGCACCGAATGCTCATTTTTTGTTATATCTGCATTGTTCATCATTTACAATAGCTCTTCCAACCTCCACAGTGTGTATCCCTGAAGATTTTATAGAAAACAATAAGATCTCTCTACCTTTGTTTTTTTTTTCCTTGGAACACTAATTTCAAACATTAAGATACTAACCCCTTACTGTCCCTTTCTGTTCTTCTGGGAGGGGGATGAGAAAGCAAAGTCTTTTCAATGGCTGCTGCAACCAAAGGACTTCCCTGCCCAAGTCATTCCCTCTGGGAGCCAACTTGACTTCTCTAAGGACAAAATGAAACCTTCATTTCCTTGCCATATGCCCTAAGCACATACGTGCACAAAAACTGTACTGCAGCCTCCTAGAACCAGGCTGTTGCTGAAGTGTCTTTGCTGTCCCAGCTTGAAAATGTCAATTATCACGTTTGTGTTTTGCTATGAGCAAGGCTATGCTTTCAGAAGATATTATGCAACCACAGGGAAAGTAATTAGGATGGATATTGCCACTAGTAGTTCAGATCACTTAATCACACTTTTCTGCTCTGAGCTAGTAATTATTTATCATAATTTCCTTGACAAACTAAATGTAAGACATTGTGTTTCATATTTTAAGAAGCAAGCTTTTTCTTCCTAGTATTTATCTTTGTTTGAAATGTTCCTGCTAATATTCAGTCTACAGATGAATCAACTTATTTTGACAGAGATAATAATGATTCAAAAGTGAAACTACTGTCATTTTGAATCTTTAGAGAAATATTTTATTCTGAAATATTAATACTTTCAGGATTCTACTCCTACCATAGTGTTCCAAATTAATTGTCAGGTCGTATTTTCATTTCACTGCAATCTAAACAGAAAATGGGTTTGCATTTTCATAATTTTAACTATTTCTATTATCTTAAATTAGTATATATAATTAATTAAACCTTGTATCCAACTGGCTCCTTTTCACAGATTAGAAATGAGACGCATCTTCCTGAAGCACTGTGTTGCTGGTTAACTGTTACACATACATGACATTCTTTAAAATTAATTCTGTACGTATGTGAAGATTTTTCAGTGACAAGCAAAGATGTGTTAGGACTGCTACAGGCCTAATAATATTGAGATAGAAATACTATTTAGATTATTTTAAAAATAACGCTAAATTTAAGACATGCTAGCACAAGAGAACACATTTGGATTCAGGACAAACATGTCAAAGCTCACTGGATCTGATTCAAAGTCATCTGGGAAGTCCATGGAAAGGTTCCCATTGTCTTATAAACAGGCTTTCAATCAGGTCAATGGAGAGCACGTTATGTACTAAGACCCCTTGTGACAACTTCATTCAGTGTTACTGGTTAAGAAAACATCTATTCCTGGCTTGACTAATATACCAATATTAATTCCAGAAGCCATTCAAGGACTACATTTGTAGCAATTTCAAAGGCCACAGAACCCCATTAATTTAAAATATCTCCCTTTCCAGAGTGATTTCTCTTTTCCCCAACTCAGCATTATGATGTTCTCTTGAAAACTTTCATAATATGTTTTGCAATTGTAGATATCATCTTTTAATTAATTCACCAACAACTGTGTTCCCTTTTCACAATAACAGGCTGCTCAAGTACTCTTTAATAAACTGCAGTTATTCAAATTAAGGGGTGAAACTCTAGATAGGAAAGGGGAATTTGGGTACCAAGCAATTGCTTAGAAACTTTTTATGCTTGATTCAAATACTTCATGAAGAATGGCACTATGTACCACCATTTGTTTGGATTATGTTTGGTTTAATTTGAATAACTCAGTAATAGCCTAATTTCAGTCTTAGGATTGCTGCTTTCACAGGAAAATAGCTTCATGTATAATTTAGGCCTGACCTCAGTTTTGCCTCAGATATATAAAACATATTATGTAAAAGGAGGAGATCAGTTTTTAAAATAATTTTGCACTGCTGTATTGATGAAGTGATCTAACTTCGTAATTGATCCAGTGGCCCATTACACACTTTATATCACTCAAGATTGATTAAGTGAAAATTGCATTTGATGTAGGTCTTATCCCACAAAACAAACAGTTCATCACACCAAAAAACGATGAGGCTGCACACTGGACAATCAATGGATCCATGCAACATTTATTTTGTACTCTAAAATATCACTAATACCATATTCCATTAGAAAACACCACTTGGGCTGTCATTTTTTTAACCCCTTTCCTATAATTTTCATAGATAGGAATATTTACAAGGTCAGTCATGCTGAATTACTTTGCTCTTTCCAAATATCATTGCAAACCAGCGGTTCATAAGGCCACAGAATGCCCAGACAGCTACATGTGGGTGCCATTTGAGCACATGCTGAAATGTCAGACACCTTTACACTGCTTTTTGTGAACCTTGGATTATGTTGTGGGGTTTTTCTGATATTGACTCTCAGTATTAGTGGGAAAAGTAAGAAAACAGAAGATCTGATTTTTTTCAGTTACTTCTCATTTGTTTTCATTGGCAAATGGTGCTCCTTCAAAATCAGCACATGGATAGTGTCAGGAACAGGATTTTTCCTTATCTCCTGACTACTGAAATGGTACCAACAAAATTGTCTCCTCTAACTTACTTTAACATTCCTCTAATGATCAAGTGTTAAGAAACAAAGTTCAGCACAGAAGTCTTTCCCCTTCCTCAGAGGTTGTTCTAAGCTAGTGCAGTGCAGTCAGTGAAGCACCTGTAAAATGGGAGTTACAAAAAATGAATTATTAAAATCACTTGTCAGCACTTTCCTCCATAACCACAGATCAAGGCATTTGTTCTGAATCCATAAAATTGCAGTCATAAGTAACTTAGGAAGTCAGACCATTCAAGAAAGCAGGGAAAGTAGGGAGAGCATGTTTAATACGTGATTGTGTAAGACAAAATGGAATTTCCAAACAGAATATTGATGTGATATTTCATTTACCTATGGTATACATTAGCTACAGCTGGACTATTCTTTGCACACGATGATTTGTATTGTCAGTGCCTCAAAGCTTTTCCATTCCCTTTGAAACATTAAGATCAATGGAATGGGGCTGAACCAGATGAGAATTGGACCCAAGAGCTCTTCAAGTAGCTATTTTTCTCCAAAAAATAAACAGTGCATCAGGATCTCATTGATTCTCACGGTGTGGCTTTGCTGCAGATGAGGTACTATTAGCATGTCATTTAAAGCAGGACTGCTGGTCTGAATCCACTAACGTCAGTCAGTAACAGTAGCTGCACTCAAAGCCTGCTTTTACCCACAGAAACCAGCTTTGGGAAGGTAAACGTACATTTATGTTGAGTATTGGGAGCTCCTTATAGGATAGTGAAAATCTCAAGAGATTGTTATAGAACAGACAAGAGCAAATATTCGCAGTAACTGAGCTAGAGGAACTGACATTTTTTATTCTGCATCCTGAGCTATTTATACAGTAGTGAGTCTAACTACATTTTTCCTTTTTAAATATAATTGAGGGTTTTTTTCACTTTACTTGACTCATATTAACTTATATCTAGATCCATAATTCCTAAACGGACTGCAAAATACATCCGGAAGTACCCATCATGGTTTGTGTCAAACCAGTTCAGATGGGATAATCTTTGCTTTAGAAAAATTCTATCATAATGCAAACAAACTATCCCAAGCATTCCACACCTTTCAAACAAACAATAGGACATGTGGCTATGAATGCCCGGCTACTGCTAGGACAGGGAGAGGTAGTGCTACTTGCCAGCCTCCAATTTACAATCTTCTTCCCAAATGATCTCAATAGTGCCTCACTTCCTTTGAGGTCAGCACACAACTTACCCAGAAGCAAAGTTTGGGTGAAAAAAACAAACAAGCCTACAAGAAAAATTCCTGGAAAAGAGCATTGGCCTATTTTCTCTTCTGGGAAAAAGCTGTTCCTCTGCAGTATTCAAGGGACAGCCTAATCCATTTTAACACCTTGTTAAGTGGCACAAATGTGGTCTCGAGTACAGGATTACCATTTCTGGACTCAAGATTTAAGAGAATTAGATATTCTATTCTGAAGTAACTAATTTTAGGGCATTTCTTAAATTTCCCAAACCTATGGATTGGGCTGACCCTTGTTGGACACCAGTCTTTGTTAAAAAGAAATGGGCCCCTGTTTAAACACAGCTCTTTAGTTTTCTTTCCTACCTATTCTCTTACATCAATAGGGGTTTAGTTCATGTTATGATCTTTGTATCATTACATTAAAACCAATCAATTTTTAGATGCAAATTATCTTCATTACACTACGCAAAAAGCCTGCTGCTCCTCCATTGGAAGCCTGCCTTACTCATTTTGTTTTGAACACACAGATGGACAAAATTAAGATTTTTTAGTCAACCTAAAAATGCAATTGCAATCTGAATATATTTTTATTCTCTATATATTAGATATATACTTAATATATACATTATATATATGATTTTATAGACAATTTCTATTAACACCCATTAACACTGGGACATTCATGACCTCTATGACTTTTATTCCAAATTGTGAACAAATTCCTCTCTGCCTTTATCACTTCTGGTTATATATTTTTGTCTCTAACACTGCCTTTTCCTGTGACATTTGTCCCACTTAACCTTAGATACTTTTCCTTCTCTTTCCTTATAACATTCCTTTCCTCTCTTGAAAGTCTCTCATAACTTTAGATAAAAAGCTGCTGAGAGCTAAATATCAATTACTGCTGGTGTGCAAAAGCTTCAGCTCTGAGTGTGGAACGGAAGCAATGGAAGCACTTCAGGATGAGGTATTTTTCATTATTGCAGTCTTTGCCTGAACATACATAACAAATGTGCTTGACAAACAGAGTATGAAATTGCTACAGGCAAAGGGCATTAACAAATTGGCAAATCTGGTGCCTTAGGGAAGCAACCAAGATGAAGTTGCCTATCCGAAACTGCTGTTCTGTCACTGACTAAATATACACCTTCTTCAAGTGCTGCAGGCTGGAAACTGAAAGGAACTCACTGAGGGGGTGCTGACTGAAGGATACTTCATTTGTGATGGCACATCGGCACACTCCAGTGATACATTCAGCTGAACTGCTCTTGGTATTTAGGAGAAATATTTGTCAACCCTGAAACACAGATCCGTGTGGAATATCCTGTCGAACCAACTTGTATCTAATATAACTGGAACTATTTACAATGCCAAGGACATTAAATTATGAATTATCTATTTCTGCACAATCCACAAGAGGTACTTCATGGCCTTGTCCTGCCACATTCATGGGAGTACAAACTGACCTGTTCACGTGCTTATTTTCATTAAAAGGCATATTTTGAGACTGATATAAGATTGACATGCAATGTAAGGAGTCAAAAGTATATTTTCAGATTGATACACAAAACTTGTCTATCTGGTAAGAAATGGCTTAAGGTGCAAGAGTTTTAAAGAAAGTAGATGATGGACCGAAGTTCTAACCATTCTAACTGGAATCTTGTTGAGCAGTTAATTACACTTATAGCCATGTATGGTAGAACATCACCCTTTAGCTCTAGAAAAAATGAAATAAATACTTTACTAGTCCTGCCGGTGGTATTAGCAAGGAACGTAGCTGCTCTCTGTGCTGCAGCATCGAAGCTGACAGGAGATATACAGCTACTTGTTTATCATAGATTTCTGGGAGACTTGAGAGTGACCTGATGTTCAGTCTTACAGGATTCACGGAAATTTGCAACTTCAGACAGCTGAGGTGAGAGCAAGGAGAGTTTCCAGGGCTTTGTGCAAATTAACAGTTAAAAAAACTAAGAGATGTATTTCCTGAGAAAGGTGAGAACTGCTGCATTAAAAATTTCAGACAACTGAGAAAACAGGCAATAGTAAACACTATTCAAACATGAAAAGAGAAGCACATCAAAGTGGGATGTAAAAGTGCAATTTTTGTAAGTAATAAACTGTTCAGTGGGAAGCCAGGCAGCAGCAATCTTTCAGCACTTGAGGATGTGTTCATTTGTGATTTTAGCTGTATAATCTGGTTGTTTGAAGCATTTTGATTCTTTTGGAACTTGCACAAAATGCCTTCATCAGGCCTCAGCAATACAGTATTCCATTTCCTAATTTGATTGTTATTCAGTAAGACAAAGCAGCTCTTCCAATAGGCAGAAAAACCAGGATGTCTGCAAAACAGATCTTCAGAGATTAAGGGTAAAGTTTCTCAAAGATATGGCCAAATGGCCCTCATGTCCCCAGTTCTAAAGGTTATATTGCAGATAATGAGGTCAACTTCAAAAAAGAAGTTACCAACATCTTTCTAGCACGAGATGTCAACAACTAATTGGAATTTGAGGCCACTGAACTCTGCTTTCATCTGTTCTGCAGAAATTCCCCTGCATGCAGGGCTGTTCTCCCTCAGTGAAACCAGTGCCACTGAGAATACTGGCAGGTGAGAGAGTCAGCTACAAGGACTGTTCCTCAGGTGTTCAGTGCCTTTCATTGTCCATTTTAACCTCAAGGATAATAATCTAAACACTATTAGGGCTCTTGAACAAAATAATTATGACAAAAAGTTGCAGTACACCAGTCAGAACTCCTATGGCAAAGGGATCCAAGGAGCCAAAATATCAAACCAGAAGAAAACTTAAAGATTACATTACATTTGTTTTCTTGTACCTCTGGAGTGCTTCATATTGTGACATGCTGCCAGTGCCAATCCCACAGCTTTTCTAATTTCAGATCTTCAAAAATGCAGTTAATAGCATAGTACTACTACCACATTGTTTTCACTTTGTCAGAAGCCAAACCAGATTTTTTTCTTAGCCTTAACTTACCTCAACATGATGCCAAAGCTCAGCATCTGACATCACTGAGATGCTCAATAATAGACCTTTGCAGAGCTGATCCATTTCTGACACAGCAATGGGTGCTATTAAAATTCATACTAGGGACAAGGATCCCTCACTGAAGCATCAAACATACAGCACTGGAGTTTTCTAATGGAATTTGGGAACAGAAAAACTAATTAATGAAGTTATTCTCCACCATAAAGTAACTGCAGTTGTTAGTGATGCAAAACCACTAGCAGAGGTTAAACTTCATATGTTGAGAGCAAGAGACCAAGGGAGTAAACATATGGAACTACAGTAAAGAGCAAACACATGAAAGAAATGTTGCCTTTGGGTTTTTTTAATGACTTCTATTCTGATTAAGCAGTTCCCTATTAAAATCATAATCACAAGCTGACAGTTTGCGTAATCATCAAATGATCCTGTAGAGCTCTGAGTTTTGGAAAGTGCTGAGTATCCCACCCACTGAAAAATAATCAGACTTCAAGATACCTCACACTGCCCACAAATTAAGGAAATAAAAATGCTCTGTGTCTTTGTGGAAGAAAAGAGTTTTCAGTATGTATCTGTGGAGAGTTTGATGAAAATCAAAAGCAGCAGCTGCTACTGTTTGTGTTTCTTGTATACAATTAACTCACAACCTCAGTGCCCTTACCGGGTAAATACTGGCATTACCATAACTAAAGGCATATTCGGCTTTGTGCGTGGCAGTCATATTAAAGCAGTTGATTAAATTACTATGGCTTTGTTCCCTTTGACCAAAAAACTTGAGTCTTACTTGCACATGGGAAAGTACTGACTGAAGAATACATGAATTCTGGCCACAACAATTTCAAATGGGTAGAGCTTCTTTTCTCTTCACTGTGCTGCAATTGCAGAAATAAATCTGAGAATGGTGACTACATTTTTCTCTAACTCCCTGACCTTTTCCCCCAGCCCTGGTTGCTCAGCATGTTTGAAAGAAACATCTATTAGAAATTTTTGGTGTCCAGCTTATATTAAACGTGCTAGGGACATATATCTACTCAGTTTAGGTTTTTTGGGTCTGTTTGATGGAATATCTAGAAATGAAAAAGCCACTTACAAGACTAGATATATGTAGGGCAGCAGTATCAGATATACTGTATTTCATAAGGAGATGTAGAGATTGACCTCATCCAGCAAAAATGGAAAGGGTCGATTGCACTCACAGTCAGAATTTGTGGCAGATACAGCAACTGATTCATTCCCTCAGCAGATTCTGTTTAAACTCATTTCCGAGTGTGATAGGGTTCCATATTTCTTAATAGAACAGGATCATAAACTGTTTTTTTCAGAAATACTTACTACCTTTAGTGATATTAAAGCATCAGTTTAATGCCTTACCCACACAAGCAAAGATATGTGGCTAAGAAGGTTGTCAGAGGTCACCTATTTCACCATTTTCAAAGAATTAGCAAAGTTCACGTCACTGCCAGAGGACATTTTAACTGCTAGATTTTCTTATAAGTAATCTTGCTCAGAGAAGCAAACAAAAAATTTAAAACAAACAAAAAAGCACCTTTTAGGCCTTTCATAGGAAAAATATTATTTTGATTTTAAGATAAATATAAGCAGCTTGTTTATTGAGAGCCCTGCACAGTTGCTTCATTTCTATACCTGGCACTGTTTGAGTGGACCAATTACAATGCCTTTCATCATAGTGGTTAAAAATAAATAATAAGCTAAAAATGCAAATGCTAAATAAGTGAAGAGCGTGCAAATAACAAACAATTTAAATCAACATGAATTAAATGGTGACAGGATGGATTTTGTTCACCACTGTAACCCTGGCCCATGACCCTTTAAACAATGCAGTTTAATCCCATTTATGTAGCACTCAGGACTAAAGCTCTATGAACACACAGCACCTGAGCAGTAGCATCCCACAACCTCACTGGATGGGCAGAACACTGGCAAGAGGATTTACATTTTTAATCTTTCATAAACAGAGACTAACATTTCCCAGCAATCCTCACTGGAAGGTCACGCAGGAACAGCCCCCCAGCTGATAAATAAAATTTCTCCTTGAGGGGGTCAAGCAATGTATATTAGGCTATGTATGTGTTCAGTTCAGCTCATACCTACAACTATTGATCAGCAGTTGAAATATCGACTGGTACATCTAAAAAGTGCATCTTAAATGGCAGAAGTTGAACTTCCTTCATTAATTTAACCACTTCAACAGATGCAACAGGAAGAAGACAAAGTCCAGTGTGATTTGTTTGAAATTATTCCAGGAATCAATCACAAGAAATTCAAAGAAGCTTTAGGAAGCAGCATAAGACCGTCAGGTAATCCTTCAATTTATTTAAATCAGTGAAACCCTTGACTGGTGAAATCAGAAATGGAATAGAGTAAAATTCAGCTCAACCCTCTCTGACCCCTTAACAATCAGTAAACAGCAGCTGAAAATGTGGAAAAAAGCAGGTTGCGAACACAAATGTATTATTGTCTGCTTTCCCTGCTGCATCAATAGATGGCTCATTTGAAAAACAGGTTTTCTCTTTATTAAAATACACCTTTTTACTGAACTCCAAGTATTTCAAGGAAGTATTGCCAATTTTGACAGACTTATTTGGAACAGAAAGACTTTCAAAGCAGTCAGAAAACGTAATAGTTTAGGCACTCTGGTAAGCAAGGGAGGACTCAGGTCCAAGTTTCCATTCTGTAATTCAACATTTTGTGAGAGAAGTGTTAATTTTTTTGTCAAAAAAAAAAAAATAAAAACATCTATTTTGCCTGTGATTGTACTGAAAATATGTCTTTCATTAAGAGCAATGGTCTTTTTCCAGCCAAACTCCATTTCTGTTGATGTGATCAATGGCAAACAGCTGGATCAACATTAATTTGCTGCCAGCCTTCCAAATCAACACTCCCTGGTATAGATAGCAATGTATATATATTGTTTTATTCTATTTGTTTGCTTCCATTCATTCAACATCACTGTTCGTATTTTATATTTTCAGCCTTTTCTTTTTACAGCTAGAAAGTCAATTTTAGATATTTGCCATATTAATAAAATGACAAGGTACATTTTTAATTACCAAAAAAAGTGAGTATAATCTAATAGTTTTCCTGATTATTTTGACCCTAAAATAAAGACAAAAGCCCCATGGAAAGCCTAGTATCAAATAGGTACCAAAAGCAGATGAAACATTGATATGATGTAGGAAAACACTACAATTTTGTGAGACATTTAAGACAGTCATACACGTTACCCAAAATCTTGACTTTGGGAGAAAGCGGCAGATGTTTTTATCTAAGAAACAGCCAAATTGATCAAATGAATGCAGCTATTCCTAGTACTGAAACAGGAAAGTCGGCCTGTAAAGATACAATAATGGGCCAAGAGGTTATAGAGCCTGTGGTGGCACCCCTGCAGCAGCACCCTGGCTGTACTTCTCTTCTGTGCTGTCCTTCTCAGTTTACATCTCATTTTGACTTACAACAAACCAGTTGGTACCAAAAGAAAATGCACTTTTCTCACAATTTCTTTGTTGTGTTTTTTTTCCCTAAGCAGCAATGCCTTCGTAGCTGTATATCAACCCCATTTTTTCCTGCAAAATAACTGTAAATTAGAGTACCTTCAGTCACAATAAGATGACAGAGTAGGGGAAGATGAGTAAGGCATCATAAAGCTGAACCACTGCAGACCATGCAGCTTTTGAGAGAGCCCATGAAAAGCTCTCCGAATAAAGCACATTTTCTCCTTGACCTTTACCTGCTGCTGGGTTCTGACTCACAAGATTGTGTTTTCCCTTGTGGTGAACATTTGTTACAGCTCAGCCTCATTTATCATGAATGCTCACACAGACCTTTCACAGAAAAGAGCTAAATGCCAAAAAATTACTCGGTCTTTTTGACTGGGCACCTGGGCAGGCATTGCAACAGTGACACCTCAGGTGGACCCTGCTGTCATTTTGTTTTAACCATGTTCCTCTTCCATCATCTTGTCATAAACAGAGTACCTGCCTGGCAATTTGTTGAAGGTGCCACATAAAAGAAAGATTAGAAAAGTTGCTAAATATTGAAGATGGGAACTTAATAGGAAATTCTTGTAGTTAGTTTTCTACTGTGATATAAAGCTGTGATGAGAATAAATGATATAAAAGCATATAAAAAATAAAAGCTGTTTGTATACACTAATAGTTCTCATAGTGTATTCATGATAATCCTTTCCCATCTGGTTACTCAAAAGGGCAGGCTTTTATCTTTATTTCTAAGTGTTAAGTCATATATATGAGGAAAAGCTGCAGTGTTTTCCAAAAGTCACCATTCCAAATAGCATCAGAAGCAGGGAGATAAAACGAAATGTAGACAAGTATCTGTTATTTAGGCTTAGAATTGCTGCACTGAATGCAGGCACAAGTAGGGAATCCTGTTCTGTGAAATATTCACCTTATCAAAGAGTCAAACACTCAAAAAATAACAGTTCAGTAATGTTCTTCCTCATCAAGAGGAGTATGCAAGGCCTCCATCATGTTACAGGACATTTATAACATTCCGAGTTTCAAAAATTCTAGCCCTGCTTTAATATTCATGCCTGATCTTACATATAACCAACCGAATCACAGCATTCCTGCCTTTTGTCAAGCTGGTCTTTCCCCCAGCTGTGCCTGGGGTTCAGGGCAGCAGCCAGGGAGATGCTCACAAAAGGCATATGAGGAGGGCACTGGATCCTCAGCACCAGCAGCATCACTCCACAGCTCTGCCTTATTATGCCACATTCAAGCTAATGTAGATCCAGCCTTTATCACCCTTCTGATCCCAAGCTCAACAAAGTAAACCCAAGCCTAACAACTTCATAACACACAGTTTTCTACCAGTGCTTCAAGCCAGTAGAGATTAGCCATAAAACAGATTGTCATAGATGCCAGAAACTGGATTAAAATAGGCTATTGCAGGCTGGAAATGTGAAAGGCACTATGGATGAGTCAGGTGTGGCCATTGGAGCTTCTTTTCAAGTGAATGGAAAGGGTTCAGCCACAGGAAGGACCTGCTTTGGGCAACTGCAGTAAGGAGGGAGAGATCACCCTCAGGAGAGAGGATTTCGCACAGTGTCTGTGGAGGAATGGAGACCTTAAGCTACGTGAAATACATCCACCTTTGGCAGAATGTAAAATCTTTGTGTTCGAAACATAACATGCTGTGTGCTTAATGTTTTTTTTCAATTTTTAATAACTTTTTAGTTTAAATGTAGATACAAAAGCAATGGCCTTAACTAGGAGAATTAAGAGCACAAAGTAGCATCCTGAGTATCAAAGAGTATCCTGAGACAGTTCTTAAATGGAAATGAAAAGCAGAATTAATCAGCAAGTTAGTAAGGTCAAACAATCTGCTCAGTTTTATAAATAACATGCGTAACAATGCCTCCCTATCCTTTCACATGGTGCATACACCACAGATTCAACGTCCTTTGCATTCCCTTATTTTGTGCTTGTAATTCTGGTCATCATTAAAAATATTCTTCCTCTTTTGCTTCTGCAGAGTTTTGGGGGGGGGTTGTATGGAAAACATTGTGCTATGTTGAATGCCATTAGATGCAGCCTTCCACACTCTGATTTTAGAGCCTGAATGTATAACTTATGAAAGTGATCAGCTGCATGACATTCCATTATACTTCATACCTAAATTGGATTCTTTCCTATTATAACCTACACTTTCTGGTACCTAAATTGCCTTCATGCTGACTTGCACTGATTTACTGGCATGTAATTTACACCATTTATGACACCACTAAATTTGGCTCAAGCAAAGTTCCTGCAAGTGGCAGCATGCTGTGCTACAGAGCGATTTGCTGGGCTGGACCAGATGGTAAAATTCTGTTTTGAAATTGTACCGGGGTGTGTGTGTGTGTGTGTGTGTGTGTATGTGTGTGTGTGGAAACGACAAGACAAGAAAACAAAACCAAAAAATCCTCACAGGAGAGAGGCTGGGAACCACTGTGAGCTAGGAGGCACAGTTAGAAGGCAGATTTGTGTGTATTTGTGTGCTTGTGTATCTCATTTTAATTAAGGAGATCTTATTTCCTACAAAAAGTGCTTAGAACTAAGTTCCACTGATTGTAACTTCAGCAGAAGTTATCCAAACAGGTAGTCCATTAAGGCAATGTGAATAGTGGCTATTAGGCAAATTCTATCTTTCACTGAATAACTGTGGGAAAGAGAGGATAGAAAATCTCTGGCTTGGGTCTGTCAGTGCCCACCATAGGGGGCATAGGAGGGCTTTGATACCCAGTAAAATATTGAGAGCTTGCTTATTCTGTGACACCAAGCATGAAAACTCAGTGACATAAGCGTGGTCTGAAACTGTCAACATCTAAAAAAATGCAAAAAGAAGGAAAAACACACAATTAAAAGAAATCAGAAAATAAACTGAGAACTCTTCCCTTTGTTCACTTAAGTAGTGCAGCTATGCTTATGCACCTAAGCAAAAGGATAGTAGATCTCCTGTTCCAGAAGTTATAATTCCTGTTGTATATATGCACTTCAGATATTCAAAGTGTATTAAAAAGCAAGAATAAGGAACTTTGTGTATATGATTCAGGGCAAATTCAGGTGAAGGAGACCCATAATGATTTGTCTTCTTATAACAAACATATAAGAGATATTTTGAATTTATCATCCTTTAAATAATAATAATTTTTAAAATGAAGAGACCCGTGTTTTCATTGCTCTTGTAAAAGTTGTAGTTCTCTCAGCTATAAGTACAGTACGATGAAATAGCCCATGGCTAGGGGAAAATGCCAGTATGGAACTCAACAAATAAAGCTCCTGTTGAATTCCACTGTTGAATTCACAGAGCTATTGATGTTCATTACAGTTCAATGTAAGTTTTATTGAATTTGACTATTTTTGCAAAAGAGTATATACCACAAAAGAAGAGTTTTGCTTTGTTTTGTTTACCTGAATGGAAGAGATAATAATTTTGAATCAGATTATGCTGAGAACTTGGGGTGGTTTATCATTGTTGTCAGTATTACAGTCATTTTGTAGCAATAATAACTAAATGATGTGTGAAATAAAAAAAATTAAAAGAAAGAGGAATGCCTGCATGGTCAGAGAAGAGAGTTCACAGACATCTGGCTGCTGCATTGGTATCCTGCAGTGCTGGAAAACTCACTGTAATATTCTTTTCCAATAAGAAGAAAATATCTAAGAGGTTCAGAGGTCACAGAACAGGAACAAACTCCTACACTTAAACAAGTTTCCACTTTCAGATTGGGTTTCTTTTCAGTATTCTCCCTCCTTTGACCTCCCTTCCCCCCATGTATTTCTTTTTATTTCTCTTTACAGAATTCCTTGTAGTCAGTGTATTTGCTTACCTAAATGCATTAGGATAGGGAGTTCTTCCATCTGTGCATTGAAAAACCTTTGCATTGACAAGCACAGAACCTTGAAATAGCATGTTATAACAAACTTTGAGGAAGATGGGTTCTCTTTCCTTGTTTCTTTACTCACAGAGACACTGGATTGCTGTCCAACAATTGAATTAAAACGATTATGTATCATTCATTATCAGATAGAGATAAATCTGCTAATCAAGGAAGTCAGTGTCTCTCCTTTTCACCTATGCTTGTTTTCCCACCCTAAAAATGATGACAATGTGTGCATCCTATATAGTGATTGCTGAACTGTTCACTCTGAAATTCCTCCCTGCACAGTCTTATTATTTTGTTTCCAAAAAAAAAAACCCATCATGTGTTAAATTTTTCTTCTTTTAAGGTTCATAAACAAAAGATAAAAGCACATTTATTTTTTTATATTGTGCAGGACAAATGATAAGGACAAAGTTTCCAGCAATAAATTATTTCAGTAATTCTTCTGAATAAACTTGCAAGAGCATAAGAATAATAAAGTGGTGCCAGATCCTACCATTCTGTTGTATTTGGTGGAATTTGTGGCTAAATATCTAAAATAAATTCTTAATTTATTTTTTTGATATTCTTATTACATTTAAACCATTTGAGTGCAGCAAATTAGATTTTTGCAGATTCTATGGAACCTGGAACTGAGAATAGGATTTTGTTAAACATATATACAATCTCTTAACTTAAGGTTTTGGACACCATTTGGCTCTTTCAAGGAAAAAGTAGAGGAAAAACTAGAGTATGTGTTTCTTCTTTTTTTAAGTTAATTTTGTTGGTCTTTATATTGCATCTTTATATATATATATCAGTGCAGCCCTCAGAGAGCAAAATGTCATTGTGACTGAGTTGAACAAAACTGATGCTAATAATAAACCTGCACATTAAAACCCAAAAATAATAATTGTAGCAGGAAACCTGAACAGAGCATACTTTGAGAATTATTTGTTGTGGTTTTTTAAGAGCACCAGACGTGCACAAAGAGGACACATGGAAATACAGGGAACATATTCTGAATTTACATCATTTTTTTTACTTTTCTTTCTCAATCTAGAAATGGAAAAAAAAAAAAAAAAAAGGAAAAGAAAAGGGGCCAATCAGGCATGAATTTCATGTTTCCTGGATTCAGTTCTGTGCATTGTGCTCTAGAAGGACCCTCCCTGAGCAGGGAGGTTGGACTAGATGACCCCACCACAGATCCCTTCCAACCTGACCCATTCTGTGATTCTGTGCATCTCTTTTCCCACCAATTCTACCACATAGATCTTTAATCCTGTACAAATTTTCTGCTCTTTTTTTTTTTTTTTTAAATGGTTCCTGTATAAGAATGTGTGTATGGGGAAGAATATTAAGAAAATACTTTAAAGATATCTTTCATATTAGAAAATCACACACCATTTTTTCCAAGCTGTGGCTGGAGTTACAGGTATGTAATCAACAACCTTACTATGGAGTCTTTGAACAGGACACTGGTGTTGTGTTCCTTTTGAAATATTAGAAATCTTGACATTCCAAATGATGAAATGCTACATTTTGCAATTGAAGATTAAGCAATATTAAGACATCAACTTCTACGATCATAGAAGTATAAGAAAAGTCACTGTCAAATGTAATCCAAAAAGTAATATTTTCTGCATAAAGCCACAGCAGAATAATAGCTCTGTATCACACATATTTGATCTTTTAACTAGAAGTAACGGCATGAATCCCATCTACTTGTTTTAGAGTAGCAGACGTGCAGTGCCTACTGCTGACTTGACATGCTGCAGAAAGCTGAGAGCAAGCATTTCATTTTCGAGTTTGCTAATATTAAAAAAAGAAATGTCTTCACAATCTTTCTTTATATGTTTTCACACGTGAATCAGTGAAACAGGGCTACTGTTTCTGTGGCAAGAGACAAGAAACTAATTTCTAAATGCACAGTCCATTCCATTCAAATATTCTGTACAACCTGTCAAGTGTTGTATCACGATCTGATAGTTTTCGATTCAAGGAGAATTCTTTTTACACCAGAAATACAGAAAGAAGGGAAACTGCTGTGGGTACAATATTTTGAGAAATACATTTTGGCAACAAATGCTGGGGAGAGAGAGTAAGAGCACAGGGAACGCAAGAAGAAGAGTGAAGAAGGAAGAGCTGGATTTACCAACATTGCTTTTAAAAGAGTCTGCATATTAAGCTGTTGAATATCTAAAAAAGCTCTGCAGTGAAAATGTAAAACAGTTACAAGCTGGGAAATGGTCCATAAAGAAATGAGAGCCATGCTTAATAAAGCTGAGGATTTTCTGCTTTAGCCTGTATGAAATCAAACCCTAGTCAGGGTTTCTGTGAGAGGATACAGCACAGGCTGTCTAGGATGCATCTCTAATCCACTGATGGCACTAGCATTTATCATAGCTATAATGGGAAGCATTTCTGGCAGGTTTCCTCTATTTAAATAGGTTTATTACCCAAAATTGTTTTTATAGAACTAAGGAAAAAAATGTCAGGGCTATCAGTACTAAGGCAATTGATATGCAATAACAATGTACATGATATTTTAAGGGATATTGAGCACATATTCTTACAGCAATATAAACTAACACCTGTTTCTTGTTAGAAACTCACAAAGCTCCATGAGAATTTACAGAGCCTCAAAAACTACACAATCATTAAAACAGTTTACAAAACATATTAAATGAATTCTAACTTCCTGCACTCCGAAATCACAGACAGCACAAATATTTGTAAAGAGCAAGGAATTCATCTGTTGCAGTGCTAATCTGGACCCTGATATCCTAGCTTTTCCTGGGACTGTTCCCTGTTCATTGCCACCCTTCCTATACAATCTATAATTCCTCCAATACTCCTTCACCTTATCCTCATTCCCACACTTCAGGGACCCTTGGCTACAAGTGGCTGACCTCTACCCACTTTTCCTAAGCTCTGGAAGTCATTGTAGCCTCAGGGAGGATGCTTCTGGGTAAGCATTGTAATCCAGAGTGTTTTCATCCTCAGAGCCAAACATATTCCAGCAAAACAGGTCTAGTGCTTACTGAATATGCTGTTTGAGCAAAGTCATGCTGCATGCTGAGTAAGTTCTTATTTCTTTGGCTATGTAACTGCTCAAAGACCTCAAAAAGCATTGCAGAAGGAAAGAAAAAGTCTTCCACAGTAGCTCACTCTACTTTTTTAGTACAGATGTTCCCTTTTTTATTTATATGATATTGTCTTGAAGGCAGAACATCACACCCATTCACCTCTTACTGTGAATAATAGTTTAAAAACCTTCCTTCAATAGTAAATCACCTATCCCTCAAATAAACAAAACCCACATGACACGGGTTAATTGAAAGGATATTTCCTAAGGCACTACTGTCCACCGTGGAGGGGCATTTTTCTTGCTAGCACTGTTAAATGGATGGCATTGGGAGAGATGAGTACACAGTAAATACTCAGAGCGAGAAAGCAGACAAATGATCAGAGGCACAAGTGGGAGCAGGACAGTGTCTGAATAGCTAAGAAGTGCAGAATTACTGAGGTGAAAATCCCTGCTGAGCTCTTTCCTCTGTGTGCAGCAGTTCCTTCATGAAAACTTTTTACTGGTGCAGATTTCCAGGCCACAAATTACAGAAGGCTCTTCCTTAAACGATTCACAAGTAGCACATATTTTTCAGTGTCCCTGGCAGATTGTACCCTCACAGCACTTTTCAGATAACAGGTAGATAATCTGATTTAAGCTGCACTGGAAGCAATTCTAAAGTTGTTGATCAGACTCCCATTGAGAAGCACTGAATTCTGGCCCTTTTATAGATGTGTGGCAGGTTACTCATGCTTTGTACACCTTTCTAAAGCTTGTCACCTTTATGCAAATGGTTGAGGAATTTGCCCAGCTATAACAAGCTGCTGTGAGCTGAGCACAGTACATTAATTCAGTACTTGTTCTCTTCTGCACACCCTGATGTCTGATCCTTTCATTTTGGCCTCACTAGATAGCACAGAGATGCAAAACCTTTGTTCAGGTTTGGTTTTGGAGTGGACTGCTGTTTTGCAGAGCTATCCATAAAGGATATTAGCAGCTAAAAACAACAGTATGAAATACTGTAAAAGAAAATAACATGAAAATTAGCCAACAAGTGGTTGGATGTCACAGTGTTAGGTGTTAGCAAGTGAATGCATGGACCCAGCAGTGACAAATATTTGCCTAGTATTACAGCAAGCAACCACTGACTCACATTAATAAACAGGGAAAACAGCTGCAACTTGACTTCCAACACTTTTAAGGATTTATTTGCTTTTCTCGGCACTGAATTCATGTTTTTTTTCTTACAGTGACAAAAGCAATAAATACTTGAAAGGAAGGATTTCCGTATTTGCAACAGAAGACAACAAATGCTGTTAAGAAACAAGGATCAACAGAGTATGGATAAACTACCTCCTTGCTTGCTTCCTCCTCGCCTTTGGAGATTTTTTTGGGTGTGAATACCTTGCAGTAATTTCCTTTTTACTGGACTATAATTTTAGGATATGTAAAGTTCCTGGAACCTGGCAGCACTTGTAGTTTTAATGACTGTATAAGCTATTTAATAATAATGAAAAAGTGTATTTATTTTATCCTATTAATTTTAGGGAGTACATCCTGTCAAATGTGTCTGGGGTTATAAAAACACAGAAAACGGGCACACAACAGCTCCTTTTGAAATGTGCAAAGAGAGAAACGTTTCACAATAATCTCATGCCCTCAGACAATAGTGGGTCATCCTGGTTATGGGCAGCTGATCTGTCCTTTGGTAGGACAAATTCCTGTAAAACTCTATATTTCTACACAGGTTCATCACACACAGCCTGAAGGTTCCGTTGTCCCACAGAGCCTCTGGGTCACATAACACAGACACAGCCCAGAGCTGCCCAGACAGCCGTGCCTGAAAACAGCCCTGCTGTTGCTCATGAAAGTGATCTATGATGTCCTGAAACACAGAAAGCTCTGGAGCTGGGTAGTTCTAATTATGGCACCACTATATCATACAGGTAAGGG
Source organism: Acropternis orthonyx (assembly GCA_035583155.1). Taxonomy (NCBI): domain Eukaryota; kingdom Metazoa; phylum Chordata; class Aves; order Passeriformes; family Rhinocryptidae; genus Acropternis; species Acropternis orthonyx. Next base: position 19,463,944 of record JAWWEU010000011.1, on the reverse strand, counting down.
GCCTGAACTGTGCTTTGTGTTCCCTGGGACTGGTTGCTGCAATCTTTAAAGGTAAATGTGACCACTTAACCTTTCCAGTCATTACTATGATTTTCAAGTGCCTCAAGAATATCCCTGTTAGCAACATGCAGTGTTCTGTTTATAGTTCACAGCAGTGTTTCAGCCAGCCTGCCTTGTGCTTGTTTTCAACAGCGAATGGAAAAGATATGATATAATGGATTTATCCAATTTATCAGAGAGGTACCCGCTTGGTAAAATACCTATAGGGCAATTTTGTTTCTCTACACATTTAAGTCTTTGTTGCCAGACCAGTTTTGATCCTGAAGAGAATAAGAAATAAAAATAAGAAGCTGATTGGTCTTGTTATGACCTTCATAAAAAAAAAAATTTAGGTCACAAACAATCACCTGGGTGATCCACTTCTGTCTAGTTTGCACTATAAATATTGATATGTCTCTGCAATCATTCATAAAATTAGTCTGGATTTATATGATGTAAGATAATTATGAAAGAATAGAGTGGAGTTTTCTTACTGATGAATAAGAGACTTCATTGATGTCTATAATATATAATTAGAAACAATGACCAGGCTATCATTTTGTTGATTGTGGTAAAAAGCTGCATAATCTGGTTATTAGAGTATGGCTGCTTTCCATCTTCAGGCTCTTGTTCTCTTAGATATTGTCTGTTGATGGGATGCATAAAAAATCAACAGGGTTGTCCTATATGTATGCGAGTGAATATTGGTGGGCTGAGTCTCAGAGTGACTTAGACCTATGTTTGCAGGAAGTTGCTTAAATTTGCTCACAGTTTTGCTTAATGGGAACTTGGAAGAAACCATTATGAGCACAACATAAATCTCTAGAGCTCACCCTGCATGTGCTAACTTCTTCCTATCTGCAAAATGGCAATAATGGTACCATCATGGAAAGATATCCAAAGCCAAAACTGTCATGTCTGACATCTCCCATATTCCATGTTAATCTAGAAAACAGAATTTCCACTGCATGAGCAAAGACACCCAAAGACAAAAAATGTATAGCTAGATAACCCATGTGAACTCGAGTATGCAAGAAACACACTGTTCTCTTTAGTCTGAAAAGAGCATCTCACATCCTACAGGAATCCTTGCTGAAAACCTCAGTCAATTCTGACTTTGGGACTTTTCTTTGAGGTCTAGAAAAGAAAAAGAAAAGCATCTTGCTTTTTCTTTTTTCTTTTTTTTTTTTCTTAATGATACATCCCTCATTTAGTAGAAATATTTCTATGACTAAAGATGGTAAACCTGTCTTGTCAAATCTCACGAGAAAATCTTGTAACAAAGTTTTAGCTTGAACAGTCTCTTTCATTTTTATTACTAAAGACACAATAAATTTAAGTATAGATATGCTTTTAAATTACCTCAATTCTTTAACAAGTGTGAACTCTGAGAACTGCCTGTAGTTCATTTCCAACCTTATTAAGACATGACCCCAAGGCTCTCCTTTGTAACTAAGAGAATAACAGCTGACATTAGAAGCTCCAAGCATTTTTCAAAAAGGTGACAGTCTAGTCAGCTTTAGTAAGCAGGAATTAAGAGAAATTCTCAAACACCTTGACCTTTTGCATTTGTTCCTGGATGAAAGAGATAATTGAGTGCAATTCCACAGAAATACAACAACTTCCCTAATCACAAAATACACAGCTGTGTTGCACAGTTTAGACAAGTACTAGCTGATCAAAAGGCAAGAAATGAAGTGGTTTCTACTTTTCAAATACTTTCATAAAAACCCATTTTTTTCTTTCATGGGGATGTATATAATTGTCCTGTCTGAAAGAGACTGAAAATCTTGGAAAGGCAATACACTCCTGGAAGAAAGAGAGATCCATCTCCCTCATGGCACACTCACACACTGGCACACTGACAAACATACAATTCCTTGCATCAGATGGTGAACATGAGTGCAGATCACTGCAGAAGGTAAGCTGCGGTGCTGAGAATGCAGTATCCAGACTACCCATGTTTTAGGGATTTTTCTTTGGAATATTTATAACCTAAGTGTTCATTAAGGATTGGGGCACCTCAGGTGAAGTCTTCCAGCACATCTCCTAATTTAGTTTTATCTGAGAGCAAACCAGCTGGCACGCTCTGAAACAAGAGCACCAGAGATAATGAGGATACTCTCTTCAAAAGCATGAATTTTCATCCAAATTAAAGGCAGATTCATGTATACCACCCATCCCTAACATAAGCATCAAAGGCAAGCACGAGCATACTGAATTTTAAACTGAATTTCTAGCCAAAGGGATGGGCAGAGGAATGAACAACCAGCTCTTTTGAATGTATCATTCTTATTTCAAATGTCTACAGCCCTCTGCCTTCTCCTGCTTGTCCTTTCTCAAATACCCTCCTCCCTGCTTGTTGCAACGATCCTTCACTAAACAACCAGACACAGCTTAAAATTTCTTATGTTTTATCTGTAATATCACTACAGCCTCTGTTTGAAAATGCTGAGTCCAGTTAAGACTGCAATTAAGACTAAAAATTAACACATAAACTTCAAAGAATATTCCTGAAAAATGTAAAGCCATTTAGTTCCAATTTGTTTGATCCCAAAGATGCAGGTCAATTCATATGGAATTCCATTTTCATTTCATAACCATAGCTCAGGAAAGGTGTTTTCTAAGCCAAATAGAAGCCCACAGTTGCTTTCTAAAGAGTACCTGGCACCAAGCTTTTCTATAATCACTACTACTTTAAACTCTGGGAGGTGGTTTTACTGTTTGGGGATATGCTGCTCCCAAAGTACCCTGGCATTTCACTGCATCCAGCTGCGGCCAGCAGTTGAATTCACACACCCTTCACATGAGTCAACGATTATGTGATGTTTTCCCCCCTCTGCAATCTAAGAAATCTATTGCCACATACACCAAAAAAACTCGGGGAGAGCAGGGGGTGTTAAGATACAATGAAATGTAATCACGTCCTGAGGAACTGTGTTATTGCATCAGAGAAATTCAGAAATACAAATGTTACTCACACTCGTTCAGCTCTTCTTCAGTACTTCCCACAGTTCTGGATAAATGGAAAGCGTTTTCCGGCTCTCACTAAGAGAGGCATTGTAATGTTCCTGCACCACACACAGCTGCTATCACTCAGAGATAATTGAAGGAACACACATGCAGCTCATTGCATGCCTTTAAGTGCCCTGTAAACACCAGGCTAAATTCTGCTTTCATTTGCAATGTTTAATGCAGTTATTAGCATTATCTGCTCAACGGAGCCCAATTTCACGATCTGGTTATGAATGAATTATTTCATTCATTTGCACCTTGGAAAAGCAGAGAAAATTCCTTGTGCAAAAATGAAAATGTCAGTATTAGCACTGGGGGTAAGATTTGAGAATTTCTTCCTTTCCCTCCTGTGCTGAAATTACAGTTTTCTCAGAAGAAAAAGTGATCCATGGGTGGGGAATCATTCATTGGTGATTCACAGGTATGATCCACAAAGACTTTTGAAAAGAATAAAAGATGTAGCGGAAAAGAAAATTTTAAAAAAAAATTATTTAAATATGTTAACACACAAATTCCACTCTCATACAATTTAACCTCCACCTTCTTTTTCCCCCACCCAGCAGAGCAAACTAAAAAGCAGCTACCAGGAATGAGAAAAAATTGACTTAACCTTTCTAGCCAGGGGAAGATCAACACACCAGTAAATAATTAGGAAAAAGTAGCTTGGCCTCCTGTGCACGCACCAGACAGAGAATCAGTCCAGGACTTTAGTGACTACATTCCTAATGTGGACTGCTGGCTGAGCCTACATTATTTACCATTAGTATTCAGCACCATCACTGATATATGGAAACATAGGGAGAAAAGATAAAAAAGCCTAATAAAAATAAAGCTATGGGGAGATAAAAACCTTTTTAGCTGTGTGCAAGATTTTTTTGCTCTCTCTTTGCAACCTACCTTAAATTAAGATGCTGAGATATGAAATTTTCAACAGAAGATATGGCAGAGGGGGTCTATACATATCACAAATTATGTAAGATATGATTCATAGACATCGGAGGTAGGATTATTTTTTTAAGACAACTCTTGTAGGGTGAGATAAGGTGAGTAAGGACTGCCTATATGAAGTACTTACTGGTCAGATAACAGTGGCTATGTGTATAATAATAATTAAGTCACAATTGTCTCTTCAGTTACAAACAGCAGGATAAGTGTGAATGACTGATTTCATCTACTTTTAGATGCTATGAACTTTCAGATATAAATATGGAACTGGATGGTATTTGGGTAAGAGGGCGGGGATTAAAGATGGTGCAATATATTTCCATTTCTCTTAACCACACCCCAAAGATGAAATAGGTGTATCTGCAGTGAAAGACACACCTGAAAGACGGCGTGTAAAGGTGGGGCCTGATCCTGGAGTGAAATGAAGGCTCACAGATGTCATTCCAACTGATTAAAAAGAGCACTGAGTTTAATGAATTGAATCTATGCAATCCCTGAAAGTGAGGCAACAACAAAACCTTGGGGAAAATTTGTGCTAAGCAAACTTATGTCTTCAAAACAGAAAACCAGATACATATATAACTTCCTCTTAAATATATGCCATTTTCATACTATGTCATTCTTAGGACAAAAAAAAATACCAGAAGTTCTTGGCCCCCTCAAATGATTGTTTTATTATTGTTCAGGCAAGCTATTCCAGAATATTTGAGTGAACCTTGAACCCAACACAGTCTTTTGTAATGATTGTTTTCTCAAAATTATAAACTGTGTATCCTTCTTTGTTTTCTGTGAACAAAGTACAAATATTTACAGAAAGCAAAATTCCAGGAAATATATGGCAGAGCACAGATGTTTCAAACAGAAATTTGGAAATTGTTTTGCTCCCCTTCAAACTAAAAATAAAAAAGGTCAATACTTTTCCTTGCTGTCCCCAAAAGGAATCTGACAGGCTGCATCAGAGTCAGAGGCTTGGAAGATACATCGTCTGTTAAACCACAGCAGACTGTGCCAGAGCAGATCCAGGCAGCATGTCAGCTACCAGCAAGGCTCTACCAGAATTTTAAGCCCTGTTTTCTTAATGAAAGTAGACTTCTACAATCACATCATCTGTTCATCTTTCACACTTTCACACATGCTTAATTTATTGGCCAAATCACAAACTTTGAAAGAGGTCTCAAATGCAGAAAGAATTTTGGTGGGTTTGAGATTTGGGACTGTTTTCTGGGGTGCGGGGGTGGTGTTGGGTTTTGGTTTGGGGATGGGATTTTTTTGAGTTCTGTGAGAATCTCCAGATGGATAAAGGGAAGGAATGTGCAGCAGGAGATCAGCTGTTGCATTTGATTTGCTGGCTGGCCTGTGAGTGCACACAGAGCCCTGGCCAAGGACAGCTGCCTCCCACTCAGAGAACCATGGGAGACACGAAAAGGAGCAGAGTATTACAGAGGTCTCAGGGCATGTCCTGGAGAACATTGTGGGGAAGCATAAAGGCAACGGGGTGGACAACACAGGAATTTAATGGGAGGATTTATGATGAAGCTGCTTCCATAGGCATTTAAGATAAATCTTCAGAAAACTTCATTAGTTCTGTTGCGTACAAAAGAACATTTCTAACTTAGCTATCACTGTGGAACATTTTAATTACACCTAATTAGGAAGTTCTGGCAGAAGTCTGATAAAACCTTTTTTCAGACACCACTGATGAATTGCAAGTAATTTGGGCCACTGTAGACACCAGAAGCAGCAATGAGAAAGGAGTATTTGAAGTACCTAACCAATATTACATTATTAATTTCAAAACTCAAGAATTAGCAGTGATTAAATATGCTTGAATGGTGAATGCACTTCTGACATTTCAATCAATTAATTGGTAATTCATCAGTAGAAATACATTTCTATTTCTTGAATGCTTCCTGGATCATAAAAATACAAAACCACAAAAGTCATTGAACTGAATGTGTCAAAGGTCTGTCTTCCTATCACCCTCCTGTGATAGAGGTCAAATGGGGAGCTCCAGAGAGTGACTTCCCAGCACATGAAGTCCCTGTGTGCTTCCCCCCTTGTACTCTTCATAGCTGGTTTGGAGTCTGATGTTCATAAAATCATTTATGTTGTAAATGACCTTTACATCATCAAGTCCAAACATCAACCTAATGCTGTCAACCCCACCACTAAAGCATGTCCCCAGGAGCCACATCCACATATGTCCTAAATCCCTCCAGAGGTGGTGACTCCACCACTTCCCTGGGCAGTCTTTTCCAAAGCCTGACAGCCCTTTCACCGAACAAATTTTCACTAGTACCCAACCTAAACCTCCTCTGGTGCAACTCACTTTGTGAGTAGGTGGGAAGGTATTTTTATTGAGCACCAGTATCAATAAAAACACATGGGGTATTTTCCATCCGTGAATGAAAGCTTCTTGCTTCTGTGAAATCTTTTGAAGGACAAATGAAGAAGCAATGGACAAGCATATTGCAGTAAGAATAAGAGTGGGGTGATAAAATGGATCTTCTAAGACATACTAGGATGAGGTTGTCTAAGATGGGAAAATGTGGAGTTCCCAACTGGAATGGTGCCTGATTGAATGAATCTGCACAGCCCAAAAGAGTAACAGTTTTGCTCTGGTCAACTTTATCCTTTCCAGTTTCTAAGTTTGCCACTATTTTCACAGCCCAGTTTTCCTATGAGCTAGTTTCCTAACAATGAGAGAGACTGTTGAAAAGAGGCTTTCTTGGGGTATTGAATACAGAAAAAGTGCAGCAGAGGTCAGCTAGAAATGTATATTGCAGTCTCTCTTTTAAGACACAGAATTAAGAACTGTGTTGAGACAACTTATTTCAGAGTGAGAGGAAGATACCTTCACGAAGTATTCAGAGATTATGAGACTGTTTTTCCAAACTCAAAAATATCTCTGTTTCTTAAACATCAGCTTTCCCTACATTAGTGTCAGTGCAACAATAATCAATAGCAGATTGCCAACAGCATGTCAAATCTGCCCTGTGTAACCAGCAGTACGGCAAGGAACAAACATCCAAGAGTGATAATGACTGCCTTTTTTTTAAGCTATTGTTCACAAACTTGCAGGAAGTTTTGGTTCTTTTAATAACAAATTGGCATGAATATTAATGCTTAAGATGGTAGGAAAGAGAGAGAGAACTAATTTTTCACTCTCTTTTTCCTGTTACAGACTGGCTGCAGAAAAATAAAACATCCTTGTTCCCATGGGGAAATAAAAATCATTCCAGCTGTATTTTTCACTGCTACTGGCCATCTACAACATCAGCTTAAATGAACAGGTAGGGCACAGCATTAGATGCTATGGCAGACAAGAATTTCTTCTCTATGTTTATAAATAAGGAACTGATTAAACAAACAAAAAACAGGGAATCATTTCATCAATTACTTTTTAGTAGAAAGCATAACTTATCACTGGGGAGATATCCTACCCTTCACAATTAGAAGTGGCAGCAAATATTTATGAAGATAGAATGGCTAGAGAGTTAATTTATGCTAAAAAAATTAAACGTAATTAAGAACTGGAAAGCATGTTTAAGTATGTGTTACAAGATCTCAGTCTCCAGTTGGGAATACGTGATATATTGTCCAATAAAAGCCAGCTCCACACTTACTTTTATCTGCCTCAGCACATAGAACTCATTTTCTATAACAAGATTTTCCTTCATTTTCTTCTGCTCTTAACAACATGTCGAATCATGGATGTAATACAAGCTAGAGCTTTTCAGAATTTTGAATTCAGGAGCACAAATCACAGTAGCAAAGAGATTTAGAAGCAAACTGACTGCTATTCTTGAAACGTTCTCTTTCCTTTGTTTATCTTTGGTAGAGCAAGGACTCTACTTTTACTGTTGCTGTTTTATCTTGGAACAATTCTTCCTGAAGCTTGAATGGTTTTGCAAAGACAGATAGTCAAGAGTTAGAAATAGGTTTTTCTATGTACACTGTTGCCACTAACAGACCTTGTAAGAATAGCTTTCTAAAACTTCCAGTGGATCCAAATGGCAGTAAACAATGACATGGAAGGAAAAATAGCAATTAACTGGGGAAATTCAGGGAATGGATTCTTCTTTGCACGCTACATTCTTAGGGCTTCAATCCAGATGCCAATCTCCTTCTTTTTCAAAGTCCAGTCATTGGAACTCTACCCAAGTAAAACCATAACAGCTCTTAACTCTGAAGAATCTGAGAAAGACTCCACAGCCTGAAGTGTCAACATGTAGCACTTCTTTACCTCCTTTGCCAGCCTTCTTGGTTAGTTTGTCTCTTAATATTACCCAAGTCTTGCCCACAAAAAATCAAATTATTATGGAAATGGTAAAATAGCCTATAGCAAATGCATACAGATAGAAAATTTTATTTAAAATCTCATCAGTATTCCATATGTTCAAGGTAATTTTTCATTAGAATTTCATGTCAGAACTAGCCCGCTCAAAACTGTGTCACTGTGAGGTAAAATAGTGCCTCTATCATTAACTATTCAGGACTCTTTCCCCTCTACCAATTAATTTTGCCATCTGTGGTGCCACTCTGCTTGCAGAACAAAAGATGTCACATAAAACCCGAAAAAGTTAAACTTTTATCTTCTAGAGAATCAAAATATGCAGTATTTCAAACTATCTGCTCACTGGTACCTTCTTACTGTAGTTAAAGGCTACATTGTTTTAGCACATCTTATTAAACTCCTGAAGAGAAGGATCAACTGAGAGCTGATTACAGGTGCACGCTGAATTGAGGACAACTCATCCTGTCAATTACCTTAACACCTTTTCCCAGCACTTTAAAAAAAAAAATTGTGTCTTATTTCTATCTACTAAATAATTATCAGAATTGTGTTGTGACTGTTTAATCTCTCTCCACAAGTTTTTCCTAAATCCTGAATCGTTTTAAGACAAATACACTTATCATGTATTTAGCTGAGAAACTCCTTGTTACAAAAGCAAGGTTAATGGAAAACTCAATTGCATCTACAGACTAAGATGAAATTAGAGTGTTTGGACTCTTCAGACACTGATGGCGGTAGTTACTCCTTTGACTGAGTTTTGTTTGTTGTAAACATTAAATTTCACTCTGTGTTTTTGGGTTTGTGGTGGTTGGTTTGTTTGCTTTTTAATACTATATTTGTTTGCCACACACACAAGAGGCCAGAGCAGCATCACCCAAGACCATCATACAACACAGGGCAACAGTTCAGTAGCAGGTGTCAAAATAGAAACTGAGGATCAAGAAAAGCAGCTGGAGCAAGGATAAAGTCAGGAAGCCAAAACCTAGGTGAAAGCAACACTAGCATCTAATTTGAAAACAACCAATGTTAACGTGTTAGACACAGCTCTCTCTTAGCAACTCGGAGTGCCTGTGTTTATCAGGGCCTGGCTGAAAGGGACTGCTTATATAGCATTGCACAGGAAAAAGAGAGCCAGAGTCTTCTCAGAGGTGCAGAGCAACGGGACAAGAACCAACAGTCACAAGCTGTAAATTCCTGCTAAAAAATTACAATCAGATTCAAGGAAATATTGATTTATTTATTTTAACCACGAGAGTGGTCAAATTCTGGAGCAGGTTGTACGATTTCCTTTCTCAGAGGTTTCACAAGAAGTTCCTGCACAACTTGATCTTTTGAGATCTGTTTGAGCACAAGGGTAGACTGAAGTCCTTGGTGGTACCTTCCAAAGCAGATGATTCTATGATTCTAAATCACAGCATATTTTATAGCAAAAACACTAGCAGTAATAAAAATGTTTAATAAGCGACAAGGAAATATTTACCCCAACATCTATACATGCATTCAGGAAAATATTTCTGTCAGTCAATATCAGCAGCATCTGATGAATCCTACTAATATTGTAGCTTGCTCTTATAAGGGGAAAAAAAAAACAATCAAGATTATTACCATAATACTTGTGTGCGAGCCACACTTTATTGCCTTATGGTCCCTCTCCAGTTCCTGTTTGTGAAAACGTGGATTCCTCAGCTCAATCTTCATGATTTGTTTGCACTCCTGTATCACTAACACTTGGCTCCTCTTGTTTGGCTTTGGTTAAACTTTCTCTAACACAACTCAGAAACTGCAATCAAGGGAGTGAGACAGTCACAGTATCCAAATTAATACTAATTCCCCATAAATCTTAGTAAAAGCATCTTCTCCAGCTGTGTCACACACTTTCAGGAGGAGAAACCTTATGGTGTCTGTACAGAGTATCCAACAGCAGAAAGCACAGAGAATACCAAGGCCTCAAACTTTAAGAGAGTTGCATTATTGTGATACAGCAGCAGGAAACATTACTCAAGTTCTATGTAAAGCCCTCCCTTGAAGCCTGGACTGGTTTATCATATTCTTTAGCACTGCTTGTGCTACAATGTTATTATTTCTATTAAATGAAATAATCCCCATAGAATGGGGCTTTACTTTCTAAGAGCCTGAGTGCCAGTTCATGTTCTTTTATTATCCTCCTTGAACTATACTTGGCTAAGGCATGTCTGCACCTGAAGTGCTTTGTTTGTATCATGAAGGACCATATCTCTTTTTCACTTTTTCATCTCGCTTTATTTTAATCTAGAAAAGGCCTTAAAAAAAAATGGAAGGCAGAATTAAAATTACTCACACATCATCACCCCTTAATTTCTATATGGGATTGTATTAGCTCATGTCCCTGGAGCAGAAAAGGTAAAAGCAACTGATCCTCAAGAGACTTGAGTTCATTGGGGATTTTCTTACTATTCTTTCACACTGTGCACTCATTAAGAAAAGTAAAACCGGGGTAAACACCAAACTATTCAGGACTTGATCCTGTTCAGAGAAACCGATGCTTCTGATGTCTGCAGAGAATTTCTAGACAAATCAATAAGCTACAAATGAAGAGTCCCTTTAGACCTTGCCTTGGATTCATGGGCAGTAAGTCACTGCAAAACATTTTGACTGAAATGTTTGAGGTTTCCTAAAACAGTATTTTCTGATGATTTTTTTTTTGAGAAATTTTCAACCAGTTCCAGTTGAAAGCCTTTTTTCTAAACACATTACCTATCTACTGTGCAACTAAAATATGCAAGAATCTTCTGACCCAATATTCACCATATTTGTGACATTACATTGAATCTGCCTTCTCCAAGTCCATGTAAAATGTCACTTATTAGGCACTATTCCTTTAAAAGCTGGTGTTCTGGCAAAATTTTTAAGACCCTAATATGCTGTTTGTGTAGTAATTCAGAGAATATAAAACAGAATAACTATGTGGGAAACAACTCCTACATTTCAATACAGATATTGATGCCAATAGATTGAGTCACAGGCAAATTTTTGATCAATATTGTCTAATTTTTGGCAGCCCAGTACAAAATAAACAGCACCTACAACACCAGCTGAACAGCAAAAACAATTACTCTAGGACAAATACCTTCAAAGTTGCCTGTAAACAGGAGATCAAGCCAATTTATGAAGGACAGGTAAAATTTCAAGTCATTTATAGATGGAATTTATCAAACCCATCACACCTACTCAGATCTCTGTTTTAGGAAAACGTGTACTTGGTTTAAAACAGGCAGTATATTCTGTAACAGCAGCCTCTCCCCTCTGCTAGCTCATGATAGGGAAGCACTGCTGTAAAAGGGACGACTAAGCTGGGAACCCAAATTTAAAAGGAAACACAATGTGTGTGGATAGGCTTATTACATGACGGAAAGTCACCAGCAATATCATTTTCCAGTGTTCTGGTGTAGGAGTCAGGAGGATTTGATGTACATATAACTACACATTACAATTGTTATTTTATTCTCTAGCAAGTTGCCATTTTTGTGAAAAGAGAAATTACTGTCAGCTTCCATTCAGAAGACAGTTTCTTTGTCTGCTGTCTTATAAAAGTGTCACCATTAGGCCCTTCCAGAGCTGTCTCCTTGTTTCATTAGATTTGACACACATTCTTCTCTCAAGTCAGAGGTTAAAAGGCTTTCAAAATCCAGCAATTCCTTCCCCCTCCCCATCTAATTCTTGATTGCTGCCTCTCTCCTCCAGACAGCTGAAGGCTCTGTGAAGGTGCTGCTGTTCTCCCTTTTGCCCCTTAGTACAAATGAACCCAGGCTGAGCTGCTACATCATGCTGCTGTCAGGGGCTCATGCTGCCAAACTCCAAATAAACTGCATCTGACTTGGCAGCTGTATTTTCCAGCATCGGTGTCTTGGCAACAACTAGAGGATGCCCTAAAGCTTCACATACTATTTACCCTAGAGAGTATCATTCATGCAGAGATTGTTGCTTGTTGCTCTTCACAAAGAAAGCAACTAGCAAGATGGTGACTGTTGGCTTCAAACACAACCGAGATCTGATGGTATACTCTGCAACATTAGCACAGTTCTGCTTCCCCGAGGAAACATTCAGGTTTTTTACCAATTCAGCAATATAGGATCCGTAAAAACACATTGATAAATTTAAAAGGGGTAGTAGTCCATAATGAATGTGAAAATTTGAGTACCTGGCTAAAAGGCATGAACTTTAAGTCAGTAACTGAAGAGAAGTGCAAAGCAGCCTTAAAGTAGGCAGGTGTACTAAGCAGCACATGTTCAGCAGACTTACTCTCCATCAACCTGGGCATGTATTTGAGCCCACAGCTACTTATAAATTAAACTTTCTGTTCACCTACTTAATACCATATTTTTGAAGACAAGAATATACTAAATTTTGACCATGTGTGTCTGTGCCAAAAGGTTTAGCAGTATCCAACTTCTTTTTTAAATGAGTGGTCACCCATTTATTACAAGGAGAGCAAGGTGGGATTTGTGTTTGCAGAGACACAGTAGGAAGAAATGGAGCAACTGAGTGTGCCAAAATAATTCCTCTGCTGTCCAGTCCACTCTCACAAGCTCCAAGTGTAGAATAGTGTGTGTCCAGAGTTACAGCACTGAGAGAGATAAAGGGGAAAAGTGGTACAAAGCAGCATGGAGAGATATGGTGGCAAATAAATAGAATTCCCACTGCCATGTAACTTACCTTTCCTGTGTGCTGAGTCCCATCTCAGGAAGAAAAAAGTAGTGAGCTTTACTCTGGAATTTTTTCACTTCAAAACTGGCACCATTTCAGCTCATGGCTGTAGCTTAGAAGAGGCGTGTTCTCAGCTGCTGAGACATCAATGCAGTCATTTCATCACAGATTCTTTCCCCATTTCTCTCCCCATGAAGAGGAGGCAGTGATGGCACTTTGAGGTCTGGCATGATATTCCAAGATTCCACCTCCTACTTTTCCTTGATGTACTGAGTTTTATTTGGTTTTGGTTTTACAGTGTTCTCCAAACAGCAGCAAGAATTACTTCACCAACTTTCAGATTAATTTTTGTGTGTCCATCTGAAAGCATAGTCACTATTTGAGTAAAGAATTGACATTATGTTTTAATCATCTGAACTAGTCTTCCCAACTCTTCCCTCTTTGTGATATCCTACAGGATAGCAGAGGTAGAAGCAGGACCATTTTAGCTGTGTCGTTCTGTTTAAACAATTTTAAAGTATCCCTCTCACAGAGGAAGGCAGTATGAACTCAAAACCCTTTCTTGCAAGACTTAAGAGACAGCGCAACAATGATGATGTTCTTAGTCTCCTTGAGCTCAGAAAAATCTAGATTTTTCTAGAAGTCAAAGTCAACCTTCGCAACGTAAAATTATTACTCAGTGAAAGAGAGGACTGATCAAATACAGCCTCGGGCATGAGGGTGAAAAAACAAACAGAACCATGACGAAACAACAGGTCACAGACCACTTTATCAGAGACCACATTAAAGACTTCCTTCATGTGAGAGGGTAAAGTCCTTTGAACAGAAGTGTCCTTAAATTTAAAAACTGAACGTGAACATGATGTTCCCAAATCCAGTCTCTGTCCTCTTCCTTCCTTTTTAGCATTTGTATCTTGTCTTATATCAGGATCCAATTCACATCCCCCTCTTTCTGGGCTTATCTTTTACATAATCTGGAACTTGTATTTACTGTCCATTTACACAGGTCAGCAATTTGTGTAAAGTGTCCCCACACATGCTTCTCTGAAACCAAAACCCTCCTGCTTCAGATCACCTTCGGCCCTGTGCCATTACAAGAATCACTGTACACAGAGGCTGTGTACAGGATCATGTTAATCCCCAAATCTCTGCATTATCAGTTACAATGAGATATGCAATCTGGAAAGAAGTTTTTGAAATAGATTTGTCGTGAAGGCAGGTGGAGCTGTCATACCATTTCTTGCCTTGATTTGGTTCAGAGTCATTCCTATCCTCCCAAACAACATAAACCTTGGTGTTTTGGATCTCTCATTGCAGACAGCTGGGTATGCTCTTTGGGAAAAATACCCATGTCAAAAAGTCAAAAGAAATGATAAAAGAATAAGGAAAAATCAATATAAGGATGCCCTGAAAGATGATAAAGTTATAGACAAACCAGTAGCTTGACACACTATGACCCAATAAAGGATCAAGCATGTTACGTACAGTTTGCAGCTATTATAGTTATTTGTGTATTTGCTTCCCTAAATGCATTTTAGGTGTTATTCTGTAGTACTGTGGGCCACCAACTGACAGCCAAATGCAAAACACAGAATTAAGGAAAATCCCTTTCTTAAACACCAGAGGTTACCTTGGCATATCTGAACAAACACATCTACCTAGTTAAGTCTTACCCAGCCCTTTCCCTTCCTGCCTTCTCATGGAAGTCTGTCAGAATTGTCATATTCCTAAATAATTTAAGGGTGAGGCTCAACATAGGCTAATTTTTAGGGCCTTTTCTCAATAACTGGTCACCCCCTAAATATTATAACTATTAAAGATCATCTAGGGCAATTCCATAATCAGTTTTATGGTTTCCAATATCTTCAGTGGCCTGAAACCACTGCTGATACCACAGAAAGAATTCAAATTCCCTCCCCTTGTGGTGTTTTGCACTGTTGTCATAGCTTAGAACTAATTCATAAGGGAACTCAACATTACTAAACCGTGTGTGTGTGTGTGTGTGTTTATGTGTGTGCTTCTATCTGCACAGGGTGGAAAAGCAATTTAGATGTGAGAGATAGTGTAAACTGACTTGGCATTGTACACAAAAATATTTTCAGCTTGTCTGCCTGCAAATACATCTTAAATAATACAATTCATTATGAGTGACTGATTATGGCAATCCTACCCATAAATCCTAAACCTGACATTTTAAAATCAGATTTTCTTTTCATTTTTAAGCAATGAAAGTACTTCTCCATCATGACATGATTTATCATTTTTTTCTGGATGAAATAACTAACTTAACAGGCCAAACCCTCTGGCTGCAAGGACTCATTATGCAATATGATCCTCTCTTTACAACACATATCCTTTTCTTCCATATTTGTCTTACAGAGAACAGATCAAACCGTATTTATTTTAAACATAATAGGTTGATTCCTTTCAGATTCTCATTCATTTCAATAAGCTGCACACAAAAGGTGCTATATAATACATAACTGAGTGCATATGGTGGTATGGAGACCTTTACAGCTTCCTGTAGTCCTTGTCAACTAGAGGAAGACAACTTCGCTTTTCATACAATAGCCTGTAAAAACAGTTGTCCTGGCCTGACCTGTTCCTATAGGATGTATCTCATCACAGACTGATTTTCATCCTCAATGAAAGTCTCAAAAAACCTTTACATTTTACATAGATTTGGAGATTATTTTTTTCCTGCAGAAAGCAAAATGTCACTCCCTTGAGAGCCGTTCTGAAAAAATACATAAAGGATGACAATCTTATACTTACATCAATTAAAAGTGTGCCCATGACTAAACTACACCGACTTCTGGAACTCCCTGGTTTTATCAACTCTGCTTGTGAGCATCTGCTGCTGTTACAGAAGTCTTTATTCAAACAGTTTACTGGAGCCAAGTGAGTTATATAAAATAATAAATCCCATCCTACCCAGAGCAGAAAAAACTTGCCTCAAGAAATACTTTAAGAAACTTTGCACATGTAGGTCACTACGTTATTAGCAGGAAAAGCAAAGTACTGTGCCACTGAAAGCTGAATCCACATTTTCAAAGTGAAATTTATCTTCCAGCAGTTCATAATTTTGCCATGAAAAACTCCTTTGGGCTGAATTTCTGCTGTGGAGACTCAGCTCAAACACAGGTTCTCTCTGAAAGTCTAAAATCTGGTTCAGACATCAAGAGGCTTAGTAAAAATCACAGAAATAATACATATCTCAACTGAAATAGGTAACAAAATCAGCTGCACACTGTGTGCCATTTTTTCCAGACTCATTCTCAGATTATCGGTAATTTCCATACACATTTATGCAAATGTAACTCTGGCCTGGGAAAACAGATCTCTTGGGCACACCACACCATGTGATTTTCACAATCATATGTTTGAAAATGTAGGTTTTTCAGAAGACTGTATACATTTCAAGTGGTTATAAAACATCTCTACCAATCTTGCAAACAAAAGACCTGAATTTTAAAAAGTTTCAAGCAGATAAAGACTTGTACAATCCCATACCTCCCTCTGGGATATCAGAGATACAGATGTCAGCAGGGTGGTCCACAACAGCCCACCATGGATATGCTATTTTGTCCAAAACCAGCCCAAATTTTGAAGCAAACCTTAAAGAACACGACCCTAACTAGACAAATGGGATGATGTTTTCTGCATTTTCTGTTGTGACTTTGGTACATGGTGGCGTTTTTTGTTCTTTGATTTTTCTGCTGGTCTTTGTGTAAGTCTTGTGTGGTAGATAGACAAGCAAGGGTTCCTAAAACAGACTCACATCCAGTGCAAAATGCCCCAGCTGATCCCCTCTCCCAGGCACACAGAACTGTCCCTCGATCTAGGAGGAAACTAGAGAGCTGAAGATTTCCTCCTTCAGACTCACAGAAAATATTCTATTACTTGAGACCTCATTAATTTTAGGACAAAATCAAGGCAGAAAATGCAAAAAATTCTGGATACAATTTTTGTGTACATAATTTGTCCCAGCATATACAGGTTAGATAGTCTTAAAGGTGGCAAAAAAAGGTATTCTGACATTTTTGTTTTCCGAGACAGACAAAAAAAGTTGACAAAAGTACTGTCTTTCTTGAGTGTGAGGTAAATGAATGCTATGAAATTGCATTTTTTAGGTTGCCTGCAAAGTGGTTCCTGCTTCTTACAGAGGAACTAATTTAGTTCCAGCAAAATAAACCAAAAATTCTTCTTGAAGGATAGTAGTAACATTAAGGATATAACAGGCTGGATTCTACCCAAATTATAAAGACCAAACTGCATATTTAAAGGCTACATGAGACTATTTGGTTGGTCAGAACAGTTGAATATTTCTGGTTTAATAGTCATCCAGGCTTTCTCTCCAGCAGTAATTTATCAGCAGCCTGTCACACCTTTGTGCTTCACCAGTCAATTTTGCCAGTCTCACACCTATGAAATACAAACCCCTGCAAACTAAACAGATCTGAGAAGCCCAGGCTTGAAATTGCTGTGATGCTGTACAATGATTAGAAAGCCTCTTTGCCATTAAGATTTCACTCATTAAGTCACATTAAAAAACCACAACCTATTAAAAAATAGTCTATTCATTTCACTTTGTATCTAATCAGTGTTGCTCCTGTTACATGCCCTATAAACACGAACAGAAACAGGAACACAGCTTCTTGTGAGCTTGAATTAGTGAGCTATTTAAACCACATAGAATATTTCTTATGAAATTACCTTCCAAAGTAAGCATCAGGGATTAGACAGAAAATAAAACAGACCAGTAAGAAAATCTGAGGCAACAGACCTTAAGTTACTATCTCTGCCTTCACTGCCTGAACATCTAACTTATCTGACCTTTCCTACCTAACACTCAGATATGTTATCCTAAAATAAAAGTACTGGTTTTGATGTTTATGGAATGAATTCCTGGATATTCTTATCAGCAAGTTATTTATAAATTAAGATAGACCAGGATATAAAAAGCCTGAAGGGCCAAAATAAAAGTATAAAATGCCTAACTCTACATTCCAGTGAGAATAGAACTCCCTTGCCAGTGTCCTGGCTTCTAACTTTGGCTTCCTATACTGTCCTAGCATGCAATCCAATTAATTTTAAGTGAAAAACATTTAAGCAGTCTTTGAAATCCAGAAAAACTTCCTCCACTCCATTACTCTTCAGCTTTAGAGCTATCAACAGTATTTTCATGCACTTTCCAAATTTTAATTGGATTTTGTAATATGAGGAATAAATTTTTGTCCTTAGGCTAGTCTCTCAAAGCTCCATTAGCTTCAGTGGACACCCATAACTAATACCACTAAACCAAAAAAGGAAGAACCAAGTCACTCAACCCTCACTCAGTATCCCTGAAAATAACAGTTACTGCTTCAGAATGCCACTGGCTACAGCAAATTCTGCTTTTCCTAAAGCAGTATTTAATCTTCTGGTTTTGCCACTTAAAAGGTCGATGAGCTGCCCGTGCAACGTCCAGACTAGTTTCTCTGTGAAAAGTGTTTTCAGATGTAGAAATAGAACAATTCCTTCACCACAGTTGCTTAATAGAACATATGAATCTCATTGCATGTTTATTTGCATGAACATTCTGGTGGCTCCTGGGGTTGACGTGGGCACAGTGAGGCAGCATGATGCTGGAAAGTATGAAGATGGGTTCCTGAGGATTGTAAATGCTTTGGGGACTCCTTTCCCTAATTTAAGTAGATTACACATCTTTTAGATCTTCTCAAAGGCAGAAAAATATTATTGTGTGATTATAACATATCAATACATAAACATTAACTTGAAAACTAGATGGAAGCAGTTTGTGCTTACATGAATCTCCAGGTGACACGTTTTGTGTTGCTGTCACAATTTGCATGGGCTGGAGCCATGGTGGCACCCTGTGGTTAGACAGACCTGTCTAAAGCTGCCTGCTGCTCTCTGCTGCTGCACAGCCCTCGTTCCTCCCGTGGCATTCCCAGCGCTGCTGGAAATTACCAGATAAAACACACAAGAGAAACACTGAGTTTCGTTGCACATCAGTATAACAAATATTCTACTTAGTCATCTCTAACTTGATTTCCAAGAATAGGCAGGATAGACTTTACTCTGAGAAATCCTGAGGCAGCAAGCACTGGGACAAACTTTGCAGGGACCAGGAGGTGTTCTGAGCCTGTGCCTGCCACTGTGAGGTGCCACACCTGGCACTACAAGACTAATCTATGTGCCAATGCAACCCAAATATTTCTGAAATACCAAAAATTATTCAACTTGTCAAATAACAACCATACTGGGTGTGGGTGGCAAGGAGGTGGCAGCGGGGCTGTGGGGCTGCTGTGAGGTGGACACAGATGGTTCCAGACGGTTCCTATACAGTCCCACAGCAGGACACAGTCCTGTCCTCAGGGAACCCAGTGCTGCCCCCGGGAAAAGGCATCAAGGACAGGGCAGGACACTGCTCTGTGATGAGGGAGAGGTGAGGGAAGCAGGACTTTGGGAAAAACAGTAGCTCCCCACTATGTGGTTGTTGGCCAAAAGGAAGTAGAAGGGTAACTGAATTAATTTTAAAGCTGTGTTTAAAGCTGCATGAATTAATATATCCCATAACTCACTTTTCCCTCCTCTCCAGAAGTGAATCAAGGTGTCTTTCGCTGCTTTCAGAGCAGTCACACCTCTCGACAACAGCACCTGATTACCTTCCTAGGATGTTGATCCTCAAGCTGTTAGAAAAAAGCCACATGACAAGAATTTGGAACTGCAGAAGTGTGGGGACATTAAGGACAAACAAACACCTCCTCTGTAACTAAAGGGTGAGTAGTTCATAAAATGGGAATGGCTTGGTAACTGCAGGACAACAGGAACCACTCCCTTGCAGCTTGAACATCCATTTAATGTGAAAAACAGGAATCATAAACCAGGGTAGACATCTTTCCTCTGTTTTGGAGGGGATTGGGAATGCCAGTGACAATGACCAAGCTTATATAAGGACTAAATCCCCCTGGTAATTAAGTGAATTACTACACTAACTAAATCCACTTGGTAACTACCCTGTCAACATATTTCTTCCCAGCCATTGGTAATGTAAGGAGCAGCATATCTTTCTCAGCAACATCCTGAACATAGACAGAGGGAGCATTTGGAAAATGAGAAATGGAAGTGAAATCTATATGACATTGGGTAAGGAAAAATGGCATTTTTAAGAAAAAGCAGAATAATCTTGCCTGTCTCATCCTTTTAGATAATTGTCATGACATTTGCTTTTGATATTCTGCTTGTACTTTTCATTAACTTATCATTTCTGTAGCATATTGTGTTTCATATTATACATAATTATACAATTTTTTTTAAGAAATATCCTGTAATGCTCTGCTATACAGTCAGTGGCTTTATTGTTGAAATTCGATTTTTCATTTCTGTTCTTAATCAGATTTTCCTTTTCCCACAACATCACATATCTGGTGGATGAATGTTCCCTGTATCCAACAGTAACTATTTTCCCAAGCAAAGTGCACCACCAGGTTGCCTTCCATTATACAGCCTGGCTTTCTTTTCCCAGAGGGCTGGAACTTTTCCTTTGACATGGAACAGTTGCCAGGTGACAAGGTCACATCCTTTGGCAATATGCTTGAATTCAACCTTTTTTATGTGGCAAGGTAGAATCTTGACAAGTATCACGTGAGTGGAATTTGGGAAAAAGCTGTTTCTTGACAGAATTCCCATGTGACAAAGTTTCAATATGTGTGAAAGAGTATCTGATAACTAATGGCATCTTATGCCTAATAAAGCTGGCAACTATCAGGGAAGTATTAACAGATAGTACTTAAATACTGGCAATTTATCTCAATTTGATAATGTGATGTTTTTCACAGACAAAAAGTACGGTATCTGTTTTCCATAAATTTATGTGAGTAATATTATTTCCTAAATTTTAAAGTACATGGCTGAGGAGTTTTTCAAACCCGAACAGGAAACAGGAACATCAGATTCTTGAAAATATTGCATGTAGTAGCTCTTGTTCTTACTTCTGCAAGCATAAGGAGATTTGCAAATAAAAAGCTACTAAATGTTTTGCAAAACAAAAAGTTTCTGAGTTTATAAATGCTACATTTTGCAAGTTCTGCTACTACTACTTACAGATAGTTCAACTCTCTGGCTGATACTTGTGCATTTCCAGTTGGCCACACTGGAAGAAGCAATGCAGGTTTCGGCAGCAACTAAACAATTCATTGATGGGACATCAGAGCAGCCAAACATAGAAAAATGCCAGAGAAGAGAAACCTCCAGATCAGCAGTTTATCAACAGGGTCCTAAATCCACACTGGCCCAAATCAATGGCTGTCTTTGAAGTGTGATATTTTGGTTTTCTCCCTTGCTTTAACCTTCACGTTAACATTTTTCTGAATTATTTTTCTGCTGATATAAATCCCAGCAGCCTTTGCAAATTTCATAATACATGTGAACAGAGATGAATATCCAAATTTGGAAGAGATTCCTTATGCAGAAGCCTGAATAAAACCCCACAATGCATGCACACACACCAGTGACTAATCCCTTGTGTTCATTGCTCTCACTCCCTCTCTTTGAGTTATTGAAATAGGGCTTTAGAAAAAAGGGAATTTGGGGGACAAAGAAGGGAGTGATGTTTTGTGTTGATTTGTTTAGCATCATAAAATCCAAGGTGTTTTCTACACAAGCTATCAAAACTAATAATGCAGTCATCGACATCCTGAGTGTAAAAGCTCTCAAGCTGGTGGGTGGAAACTTTGCCTACCTTGCTGCCTTGATCACTGATCAGTTACAGTCTCTCTGCTGGAACAAATAATAAGTTTTTGTAAATGTCCAATGAGATCTGAAACCACTTCCCTAAACTCTCAGATGGCCTGAGAAAGATAAAGCAAAGGCTTTTCCAAAAGGTGAATTTTGGAACCATTACTCTTGCTCCTCCCCCCTTGTCTGTAGGGTTTTGGTACATACCCAAGAAAACATTTTATCAAAAATTTCTTCTGTGTTTTTTACCGTTTCAACAAATGAGACACTTCTGCTAAGAACAGGAGAAATAGTAGGAAATTATCCCAATTAACCAGTTACATATTTTTTTAAAAAAGCTTCTCACAGTCCATTCTCTATTTGCCTGGAAGATGGGATGTTTATTTGCAGCCATTTGTTTACTAAAATACTGATTCACAAAAATTAAGTAAAGGAAAACACTACTAGTGATAGTGACGACTGTTGAAATGTATCTTAGGAAATTCTTAGCTATCTACCCAGTGATTACATTTCCCATAGTCATAGAACGACTTCTAAAATTTCTAGTACAACAACAAAAATCTATCACCTCTAGGTGGATCTCAGTGCATGAGCTGGAACAAATTAAATTTCAAATGAGCTTTAATAAACCATTCCTAGCACTAATCTTTTCCTTTATTCCCCTGACTTGTTTCTTTCCACAGCAGGTACAATAGGTATATTGTTTCCTGATGGTAAATTTCCAGCAGATCTACACCAGGAGCTGTGCTGCTCACCAGCTCACAACACAGACAGATGCTGCTCTCCGCCTCAAGCACCTTCCCAAGAAAGCTGTTTGATCAATTTAATCTTGAAAAAAGTCAGTGATAAAATCTGTTAGCCAAGGCCTGATATTGGAGATCTGCTTCCACACAGAAACTGAGAGTGCAACTGTCTCTGTTAGTTTTAAAGATATCATTTGAATCATCCATTGGTTGTTTCTGTAATTTCCTCAACAACAGCATATTTGTACAGCCCTAGAACCTCACCTTAATGACTGCTGATAAAAAACTTTAAAGCTAAGCCTTTACCTGAAGGAGTGCAACAGGAGTGTAAATAAAATACTGTAGCTGGAATAATACCTCCACTGCTTGAACTACACCCACATCCCAGGAGCCTGCATCTTTGTTTTCCAATTTCCCTGTCTCCCATTCAAATTTGCCAATTTCCCCTTCCCATTCCAGGGTTGTTTAGTTTGCGTTCTTTTTTAAAGAATCAGAAATGTTGATGTGTCCTCTACACACCAGGCACAGGTGTAACCCATAAGGTTTGCCATAAAACTCTATGCCTGCACTGGAATTATACCACACCAAATCAAATTAGCAGCAGAGACAGTGAGATGACCAATGCCCTAAGTTACTGTAATTGAAAATAAACTTCTGAGTGAAAAAGCCATGGCAAGCTTACAAAGTGAAGTGAATCTCATGGTTAAAAAACAGCATGAATCCTGTGATCTCTGACAAATGAGACAGGCTAAAATTCTTTCCTCACTCTCAAATAAAATGAGTAGCAAAACACAACAATCATATGACTGATTCTGCCTGTCCCACAGCAGGGCACTGAAAGTTAAAAATCTCTGTCAGTGCAAAGAATGTACATACCACATGCATTATGCTGTCCCTTCTCAGAGGGCAGATGTGGAACTTGCACATTGCTATGTCCTGTGAATACCCCAGACTGAAACATCTGCTCCATTTTCAAGAGATTGTGGCTCTGCCTTAATGGACAAAACACCTGCTTAGTGGATATGATTGGTCCAAAATGATGCCTAAGGATTTCAATGTGTATTTCATAGATTTTCATAGAGTTATGTAAGTTTTCCTAAGTCTCTCACATTTTGAGCAGCATTTGGAAGTCACTGCACATTTTTTCACACATTCATGAAATTTGGACAGTGTTTTGAAGAACACCTGCAAGAACCCCAACTGAGACATTAAGAGAACTTGGAGTCAAAACAGGAGAGTCAGCTCAGAGCCCTGGGAGGGGCTCCAAGGGTCAGTTCTGAGGAGTTCTGAGGCCGGGCACCAGGGGAAATGGTACCACGGGTTGGGTATAGTCATCAAATATGTTAATTACTGAAAGTTATAAAAACTAGTATTTGGCCAGCACGCATGTGCTTTTATTGTGTACCTAGAAGCTACTAATAAAGGGGCTACTTTATCTATCTGCACTAATATTGTTTGGAAAGCCTTTTCCAGGGTAAGGCATCAGAAGGCATCACTTCTGTTACACACCTTTGGTACCCTCTGTTATGATGCATGGGCTGCTCTCCAGTGGATGCTCATCTGACGGGGGCCACCCTTGAAATGAGAGCAAAGTTTTGCTCATGTGCAAAGAAAAGTTTTGGTCATATTGTGGAGCATCCACTGACTGCAAGTGATGTACAGATTCCTCCTGCCTTGGACTCCTACATTCTGGTCAGATACAGTTAATTTCATTTTCAAATCAGTACTTAAAAGAACACCAAGCTTTAGTTTATGTGGTTATATTAGCTGATAGCACTGGCCTATTGCTGAGAAATGAGATGTGAATTCATTTCTAATTAATTTACCTTTACATAGCATATGTCACATTCATTGGTCACTGTCCAACTTAATAATTGCTGATCACTTTGCAGGAATTTCTTATGATTGCCATTCTAAAAACATCTGCCTGAACTATGCCAGCAAATCTCTTGGCATTTTATCTTAACATGGGTGTCTTAAAAGCCAGGTTCTCTTATAGTTATTTGGAGTTTTATTGATAAGAGTCTATTTGGCCTGTTAAAGAGATAGAATAAAAGCAGAGTTACACAACATTGTTTAAAAAAAAAAAAAAAAAAAGGAGAGGGGGGTTTCTTCATTTCCAAAGGCCATATGCATAAGAAAATCAGTTCAAAAAAAAAAAAAATCATACATCAGTCCTTTGTATATTCCTCAAAATGAAATTTTGAATGGAGGTCAGACAAGAAACCCCCTAGGTATTTCAAGCAAAAAATATGGTATAAAAAATGCAATAAAAATATTTAATGAGTTTTTGACTTAATTTTGTTTTCAGACTGTCAAGTAAGAAGTGCAGTAATTATTCTTTCAAACACATTGACATGTTGGCCATATATACAAAACAGGATTTTCATGTAGCTTATTTTTAAAAAAATTATTTTAAAAATTATTAAAACAGAGAGAGACTTGTGTAAACTGACAGATTCTTCCAGAACAACTAATGTAAAGAAGGATTTATAGAGGTCAGTTTCAATGTAATTTATTTAGAGAGAAGCATTTGGAAGTGTCAGCACTGAAGATATAATATATTTCACTAATCTCTAACAGTCCCAAAGCATTAGCCTTGAAGCATTTTGGAATCTTTCCAGAGCATGTTTTCACTAACACTGAGAGAAAAAACAACAACGGCAACAACAACAAAAAAATCACAAAAAAACCCAAACAAACAAACAAACAAAAAAACCCACCAAAAAATAAAGAAAGATAGAGAAAGAAAGAAAAACAGTGTCTAATTGGATATAAGAGTGTTTGACCTGCCTGGTGAAGCCTTGACCTTTTTGTCCGTGTTTGCAGTTTGGCATGACCAACAATAAACAGAAACAAAGCCTTTGGTTAACATCTAAGCTGTCTCATTACACTGTGAGCATTCCTGATGACATTATTATGTTGTTTGCTAAAGAACAGTACCAAAATTATCAAAATAAGATATTGATACCAGCAAGAGAGACAATTATTTATTAATTTTAGAAATTAAAATTGCAGTTGATAAATCAGTTGAAGTAGACTGGAAGATGGACATGACAGCATATATCAGAAAAAGACTGCAGAACAGGACTAATATCAAGGATCTATTTAATCTAGGATTCCTTTCTCTTTAACCACACTCAGGTGTATGTGTTCAGGATTTATTAGTTCACCTTTCTGAAATTCACTGAGGAAATAGTCTACGCAACTGTTCATCCACCAGCCCCAAGACTCTGCCAGCGCAGTTCCAGAGCAAGGAGCTATACTCTCCTCATGTGTTAAGATTGATCTCTGTGAGCCTTCAGCAGGTTTTTCAAGATGCTGATCTAACACAGAACATGTGCTATGATTTCAGACCTTCTCACACCAGTTTTGTTGCCAGAGTCAAATTAGGGTTTTAAGAACTCTCTCAACTGACTTTGTAGTCTTAATAGCTGACAGTGATCTCTTTAACACACATCTTTGTCCTTCCAGGTGTCCCCATGTGAGATCAGCACTACCCAGAACACACTTAGAACAAAGGGAGTCACATAGAACTGTTCCTACTGCATCTCAATGACCTGCCAACAGCTGGGTGGGCTCAGCATCTAAGACTTTTACCCCACCACCCAAGAATTTAATCAGGGAGCCAGATGCTGCAAGGGCAAAATTGGTACTTTGACTCAGTGAACAATGCCCCCCAAAAATGAGGCTCCTGATTCTGAGCAAATTTACAACTGTTTTTCATTGCTATGATGTGATAGATTTTATTCCACTCTACTAGTTTAGGACCAGAAATAAAGCATAAAGAAAAGGTGGCATTTTCAACCACAATATATTCCTTCCTCTACCAAGGCATAAGATAAATCTATTCACAGAAACAGTTAAGCTTACAGTACAAAATCTCATTTGCCAGCAGGTAAATATAACCACATTTCAGAGAAGACCAAGGATTAATATAATGCATTCAAGTCCCCAGTCTTTCCCAAGAAAGGTTAGAACACTACTGAGAATACCTGCTGACAGATGAGGGTAAAGGAATTATCTAGGGGGCATATAAACCTATCTATAGCAGAAATATATGCATTATTTTTGCATTGCTCTATTTTATGCCAGCCTAAATTTATAATGTGAATGCTGCATTATGGTTCTGGGTCCCAACTGCACTTGCATTTGTCTCCCAAAGAATTTTGGGTTGTTCTGTACCACAAATTAGCACAAAACAAGGAAAAACAATGAGAATGAACTTAACTGCATTTTAA
The DNA here is from genome assembly GCA_035583155.1 of Acropternis orthonyx. Taxonomy (NCBI): domain Eukaryota; kingdom Metazoa; phylum Chordata; class Aves; order Passeriformes; family Rhinocryptidae; genus Acropternis; species Acropternis orthonyx. Next base: position 19,437,239 of record JAWWEU010000011.1, on the reverse strand, counting down.
AAAGATGACTTAATTTCACCTGTCTTTGAGGAATTGAGTCTTTTGTGAGGGAATCTCATTAGTCAAATAAATGAAAATATATTTTAAAATATGACAGAAGTTGGAAAAGGGTCTATTGTTTGGTCTTTTGAATGCCCAAGAGCCACAAGAGACTTTACATAACAGGCAAATTTATACAACAGGAAAAAATAATGATTATTTTCAAAATTAGGCCATGTAATAAGATTGGTTGATAAATATTAACTTAATTTAATCCAATTAAATACCTTCACTAGCATGCATGAATGACAACCAAAATGTAACCAAAAAGAGAAACAGACAGTAACTATTGCATTTATGACACGTAACATTTATGACTATTCACATGGTCTTGTGACCTTCAAAATGAGCAGAATATAATTTGCATATGAGGACTGGGGATTGTGCACCACTGGCATGACGAAACTAAAAACCTGCTATAATTCAATTAAAAAAAAAAAAAAAAGAAGATATTTGAAACTAGATCTAAAATGTCACAACAAACCTCTACATTGAAAACCAATTGCAGTCTGTATTTTGCTATATGCAGTGGACAGGCTATTAACTTTGAGTTTATTGATATTTTTTTATTTTGTTAAGCCAGTTTGTTTCTTTCATGTGTTTACTGCATGTAAAACAGTTTCAACATGTTTTGCTCTTATTCTTTATTAACAATTCCTGTCATACAGAATGAAAGAGACTAAAATGATGTTGACCTGATATTTTCTTTCTCCCTTTACTTGCACTTCCAAAATATATATGTCCACATATGTGCAAATGTAAAATATTGTGTCGTTTTTATTATTATAAAGGGACTACTTGTGATCCAATACCAAATTCTCTTTTGGCAAACATATTAGTCCATATTGGCATTGCTGAGGTAAACAGCAATATCAAGTACGGGGTACGGTACCAGATTTGGGATACTAAAGATTTGGGATAAAAGAGCTAATTTAGATGAAATAAGGGCTGGTCATGAGTGATACTAAAACTAAAATTCTCATAAGAATTCAGATCAAATCTGAGAAAAATGTCCAATTCTTCTCCATAACTGTAGTACTTTGCAGCTCAGAAATTTTAGATTTGTCTTTAACAACGACCCCATGAAGCAAAGGACATATTACCTATTTAAAAATAGATGAGGCACAGAGAACAAAACAGTGACTTGCTCAAAGTTCAGCAGAAGGAAGTGAAAGCCAAAACACAGGCTATCTGACAATTATTTAAGGCTGAAGAATAAAAGATGACTCTTTCTAGCAAGTCCAGAAAAGACTAAAAGTCTCTGATACAGTTCTTCTGGGGGAAATTTCCAGCTCATTTTTCACCTGCTTAATTCTATTTTAGACAAACATGCAGATTCCTGAGCACTTACCAAACCTAAACTGAAATCCTGAATGCTCATTCATTATTACCAAGTACCATATGTCTAATTTTATTTTTGGAATTGTCTTTGGCAATAACACACTCTGTCTGATGCTCTGTGGAAACAACTCAAATCTGACGGTCCTGAAAAGAGATTTTTAGGGGGAGAAATTGTACTGCAGATAGTCAATAGAATACTGAGATTTGCATGGAGGCTGTTTTGTTGACCTATAGGCCACTAAGAACAAGCAGAAAGGTGAAGAGATAGAGAATAAAAATCTTTGCTAGGGCTCACACAAAGGGAGAAGTAAAGAGGTTTGATAGACAAATCCAATAATGTAATTTCCTCGTCGTAGAATTTCTGTTACCATTTTCTTCCACAGGTTGGCTTATTTGGCTTTTTAAACTCTTTGCCTTTTGAGTGTTATTATAAACACATATTACAGATTTCTCTCAGGTTCACTTTTCCAAGGCACATTTCTCTGCTTGGGCAGTTCCATCATTACTGCTGTCTGCCTTGAGTGACCACAGAAACTTCCACGGCCTGGAGGCCAGGGCCTCTTTCTCCTCAGTCACTAAAGACCCCATGCAGGTTCTACCTTTTTTTTCCTCATCCATTAAACTCAGACTATCTTAAAGTTCTTTATCTGGTACACTGGTATCACAGGGCCTCAAAAGCTGGTGCCTTTAAGAAATCTTATATTTGTACTGTGGCAATGACCTAGCTCATGTATTTATCCCACAATTGTTCCCTTCATTGTAATTATAACTCAGTCCCTGCAGAAAGCTCTCAGGATGCACAAGTCCCTCTCTTCCCTATTGCTGCTATGTGGAGTAGAGGGTTTTGTTTCACTTAAGCCATAGTTAAAGGTGAGTGTTTGTGGAAAAACCTTATTGGTTACATAAATAACTTCGGCTCTTCTGAAAATCCATCAGGAGTTCTGCTACATGGTTAGACTCCCTAAAACCTATGGAAAAGGCATCACTCTCTGTCCCAAGGCATGCCTGCAATATTCCCTTGCACACAGAGAGGAGGTTCCCTACGCAGTTGTATGGAAATTCCATCAACAGCAAAAATACACCGGGCAGTTTTAGCTTTGTCTGCAGCACCGCCCTGACAAGGTACTGCCAGAGCCACTACAGAGTTCTAGGTAGCACTGAACTGGCAGGAACATACCCTGCAGGGCACTGGGCTGTGAAAATACATCTCAAAATGTGGTTAATTATGTCAGAGTTGCTAACTGTTCACAAGACATCCCATCCTCTTTTCTGCGGATTTTTTTTTTTTGAGCAATTTTGAAGAATACTATTTCTCATATTATGGCATGAGGTAAATAGTTAACATCTACTGTCTGAACTTTAAGCTATGATTGAAGACTTTTTCTTTCATTCCACATTTGCTACATTTTTAATGTGGTATCAGGGCTGTATTGTATAATAGAGTCAGTGTTAAAGCCAATGCAACACATGCATCAAATTAAAAAAAATAACCATCCAATTCAAGTGAATATTTATATATCTTTTACTCACAAAGCAGCTTTCACATCTCATTTATGACCATAGCTCAACATTAAAGGATTCCTTGTCAGTGAACTAAAGATAATGCTAAAGTCTACCGCCTTTCCTTATTTCCCATTTTCTCTCTTTAGGACAGCTTGAAATGCCTTTCATTGGAGCTACTGCAGTGAAAACTTTGGTATTTCAGCAAAGAATGTTCTTTTTAAGGTTAAAATTAAATACAACACCAAGTTAGCACATAGGCTACAAAAGCACCACAAGACTGAGATAAAGCACAAAAGCAGCCCTGAATTGTTGAATGCACAAACATTTTTAGCAAATGAAGGAATGGTTTAAGCAGATACTGTGTACTTGTGTGTGAGAGATGATGGTGAGGAAAAATGGAACACATATAAGCTTATTTTTTTTCCTAGACCCTCCAAAACTCTAAGAATGTAAGCAAATTTACACCACCCAGTGGGACTCATTTGTTAACCGGTAGGAAATACACAGGCAGTTAACATAGTGAGCTAATAACTTTCTAGAGCTTAACCTGCTGATCCATCAATTTCAGGCATCAGTCAACCCATGTCACTTAAGTAATAAAAATCGTAAATAACACTGAGAGACAAAACAAAGTGACAGCACAACCTCTAACCTTCCTCTTTTTTCCCCATGAAATTAAATAGGAATAGCAAATTCCAAAATGCTTAGCACCCAACAATAAGCATCACGGAACAGGTGGAAAGTTAAATACATGCTTGAGGCTGCAGAGCTCAAAAAGGTAAAACTATGGGACAACAGTGTGGCAAAAGAAGCCACATAACAGAGTGGGAAAGGGACAGACAAAATGCCCAAGCAATGCTGGAGCCCAGAGGACTCCCAAGCAAAGAGTAGTTTGCAGTCTAATTAAGTTATGCACTTAACAAACATTGTTCCAGGCACATTGACAATTATGAGCTATTAATGCTATTCTCCAACACATTGACTGTTTTGATTTTGAGGACAGCATGAAGTATTTTAAAATTACTATGAAAGCAGAAAATTCAAAGAAATCGCACTGCTGGACTGGTAAAAGACAACTGTCAGATCAACTCTGACAACAGTGCAGTCTTTTTGGCAAAATCTAGATCAGATCTAAGAACATTCTAGGCCTTGACTGCAGAGCAGCAGGAAGGAATTACAAGCTGGAAATAAACCACAGAAGTTAAACTGGGCAGGGACTTGTCACAGTGATTAGAAAGAAGAAATGCTTTAGTAATACCTGGCACGTTGCACCCAGGAAGGAAGATGAAAGGGATGTTACTCTCAACTCCAGCTTCAGCACAGCAGGGTCACGACTGCTCTGCTGCTTTACTGCTGCTTCAGAGCTTCATTAGTGAGTCAAAGAAAACCCCAATTCTGTACCACTTGCATTACTAATAAGAGTAATTTTATTTTTTTTTCTGTTTACTTCTTCATCCTATTGCGTTCATTCCCTTTTACCTCTTTATGCTCTCACAGTTTAGATAAACCATTTCTCATGAATAGATTGAAGTAGACCCAAGTCTTTTCTAGCTGCTTCAGGTTCCATGCTGGTCGTTTAGTCAACTGAAGGATAAACAAACAAGAGCTTCTATTAACAAATATTGATTTTTCTTAAACACAGCCTTGTGAAAGTGCTACACCAGGTGATATTTTCAGGCTAGAAAGTTACCATATGGAATTAAAGACATCAGAGGAAAGTTCAAACTGAAATTGTTGTATTAGTTACATAAATTTGATTGTGCTCTGGTTTCTGAGTGCTTGGGGTTTTTTTCTGCACAGCACATCCTATGCAGTAATTTAGCTACAACAGTGGTATTCAAGTAATTTCAAGAGCACGATGCAATCTTTTGAAAACAAAGACTATGAAAATCCCTGCAGAAATAATTGACTTTTCACTGAATATTAAGGGGAATATTTCTGCAAAACAAGCTGGGAGGGGAAAAAAAATGGAGACTTTTCCAAGATACTGTGAAATATTTTATTCAAAACATATTGAAATAATTTTCCACTTCAAAAGCCAGTATCTGTTTCCTCATGCAAACATTTGCTTCTGTGCCCGAGCATTAAGAAAAAGGTGTCTTCTGTGTCCTGCTTAGCATTTAAAGGAAAATTACTCAGGAACTCCTTAGCCTTGGCCATCCCTTCCAGCAACTTGTAAGTCACAAGTCAGAGTTCAGCACCATAAATGTTTCCCAGAGCATTCTACATGCATGTCTCCTTCCTGCTTACTTCCTGTTATACATGTGTATATACATACAGTGTATATTTATATAAACCCCCTAAGATGCACTTCCAAAAGCTCCCTTATCACCTATTTACTCCCTTTGAAAAAGCATTATTGTATCTCTCAAGCAAATAGTTAAGTCATTAATAGTTAATTAAATACTCACTGAATGGAGTAGGTATATAATCAAGGGGGTATTAAAATGTGTGTTATAGATATGACAGTGTGATGGCTATCAGGCAGTCTGGAGTGCTCTGCCATTACAGTATCCTCAGAAAGACCTACTGATGCTGTACATGCCCCTAAACCACTGCATTTGCTCCAAGAGGTGCTGCTGTTGCCTCTTCATCCTCAAACTACTTGCACTTACCCATACCAAGGGAACTGAGCAGAGTTCCCACTGCCATCATAGAGATGCTAAAAGAAAAAACTTAATACTGCCTCAAAGGGAAAAATCCTGTATTACTGTGGAATGGTGTGTACCTCAATTATGAAATTATATTTTGTAACCCTCCCTAGGTAATGAAATACCGTTAGCTTAGAACATTTGCTACATGTAGAAATGCATTGCCTGCCTAAAATTCACCTGATATAATGGCAGACTTGTCAGATTTGCGCCACCTGAACCATCATTGCAGAAATATCTTTTTAGGACTCTTAGAAGTTAAAAATAATATGAAAAGAATCTGTTCCTCCACAGTGGGTTTCTCAAGTTCAGACAAATAAAAGGGGCAAAACAAATGAGAGATATGAATTCACTATTCCTTATGGACTGACAGACACGACTTCATAAACAGCAAGAAATAGAAATGCTGAGAGAATTAAAAGCTGATCTAGAGTTTGTTTGGGGGAGAGTGGAAAACCAAAGCTTCTCCCTTGACTGCAAACATAAAAAGGAATTTCACTTCCCTTTATTTGGTAAAGCTGAACTCTCTCAGCTCCCCATTCTGAGCTCCCTCAGCTTGGATTCCACTCTTCTCTAAGCAGAAGAGATGCTGGCTGGTAGTTATGAGGAAAACCAGCCCCCATGCCGTGGAGAGCTGGCAGGACTGAGTGGGGAGAACAGAATGACTCACACTGAGTCTCCTTCTAATGAAATCTTGCAAGTAAATCTGGTTTCCCTTTTATTAACCAGGAGAAAATCGAGAATGGTTGCTCAAAATTCTTATCCATTATGCTCTTTCTAGAATGAGACCGCGCATCTGAACTTGAACTATGGTCAAGTTAAGAAATTCAAATATGTTAATAAAACCCCAAAGTTTTAGCACCAAGTAAGTTTCAATAAATGGGTGCTTCACCTCACTACTGCTTTTTAATTGACACTACTGCTACTCCTTTAAGTAGTCTTAAAATGCAGGCACAAATTAGTTGCTAAAAAGATAGATGTAGATGAATAAAACATACTGCTCACCTTTAAATAAATATCCACATGTATATTAATTAATAAAAAACTGGTTTATTCACTTTTCCTGTTATGGATTTATACAGGTTCTTAACCATTGCCTTTTCCTAATGTATCCTGATATAATTTAATTATTTTGCCATTACAGGTGGCCTAACCATTTGAGACAGTCCCTGAGAACAGGGAGACAAGGATCCCAGTAACACTGGTTTATATAGGCAAGAAATTATATATGATGTTCTTTCCTTTTCTTGCTTTTATGTGATAGTATTCTGTAGAAGAGATGACAGTTTATCAGATGGTAAGATGAATAAGTAGCAATCTTAACAATATTCAAGCAATTCACCTTTGTGGCCTTTCAGAAATATTTGAATTGACAAGTCCTGAAGGTAGGAGTTAACTAATGGAGAAGAGAGAAACTTTCAGAAGGCTGCAGAAAGTTAAATTCAAGTGTATGACAGCTCCCTATGCTGTCCTACTAGCAGGGCTACAGACAGAAAGGGAAGAAAATAGTCTCAGATCTCACAGAATCAACTGCCCCCACACAGCCTCATCTGTAGTTTTCTCTCAAAAAACATGAGCAAAGGTTATACACACAAATATAGAACAGGAGAAGATGGCTTAATCCAATCACATGAGCACTTTGCCTAAAGAATGGCAGAAATAGAAATGTAATGATGTAGAGATGTAGAGATTGTAGAGATTGCTCACCTCGGTAGGAGGTGTCTCCTGCAAGTGATAAAGTTGAATTTAACCTGAAAAGATTTTTTAGTATTCTATTGCACTTCTTTCTGACTTTCTTCCAGAATTATATTCCTGAGGCATTACCATCCATAATGTATAAATGATCTCTGCTTAGTATTACATTTATTGCAATATGAAGTATTTTAGAAGTTCATCATATGCTTCCTCACGGTGACACACTGGGACAAATTTTAAAATATAGGTCCCCTAGGTGACTGTAGGAGAACTTCTGCTGTGCATGCAGATGAACGCTTGGAAGAAGCTGCCAACATAACCTAAATCTTCACAAAGGCAGAAAAACTTTACTTTTCTCTTATTTACAGGCTCAAGTTACAATACTTGTATCTGCCCCTGTCATGTCATGGCACTTAAAACCCAGTCCCACAGAACAGAGTTTGAAGGAGATTTGGTCCTGAACATTTTCTCTGAACAGTTTTAATTTTTAATATTACTTCCATTCAAATTATCTATGGAACGTTTTCCAGCTTTCAGAGTGGACCTACTTTCCACTGATCCTTTAGTATTTTGATATTGGTATAAACCCAGAAAGATTCACTTTGATTTCCATCCTTGGTTCAAACAAGAAACTTAAGGTACAATAGGACATAGGACAAAATTAAAAAAAAAAAAAAATTAAAAAATTAGAATAAAAGTAATAATCTAATATCTTGAAAATAGCCTCTAAAATACTAATTATGTTCATGCATTTATGAGAATGCTTATTGTTGAAGTTCCTCTTGTGAGCACTTTGTGTCACTGCCAACAGTGCTATTGAAAATTTTGGCCTCCCAATAAAACAGCAAACCTATTTCATTGGAAAAAAATTCCCAGCATCCCACACTTTAAGAACGTGACTGCTGCTTACATGAATACAACACTTGCATCTCACATTCCTTTCATCTACCAAAAACCAGTTTGTAATTTATTTTCATGTGCAGTAAAGATTCTGTCATAGTGGGGCAAGAACTTCTGTGGAAACACATCCAGATACTCTCACTCAGCCCCACTCCCTCTGATGTAAGTGAAAGTTTTGACCAAGTGAGAAGTAACAACAAAATTATTCACTGTTAAGTTTTTAGGTTTTTATTTTAGATGCCAGAATAAAACAGATGACAGAAAGCAGTCCACCTTTCCAAGTGACATGCTGGTTAAGGAGACTTTCGAACATGATACGTCAGCTGAAACAGATTTGGAAGAGACTGCCAAATATCTATTAGTTCTCTCTACCATCACGAACAATTAAATCAGGCCATCTCTTTCATAAATTGATCAAGCTCCTCCTAAAAACCAGCTGGGCTTTATCCTTCCTACTAAAAGGCTGTTCTAGAACCTCATTTGTTCTGATGACTATGAACCAAGTTCTGCTTTTCAATCTCAATATACTCTTTGAAAGTTTATAGACATTTGTTCCTTAGCTTATTCTTGCTTAGTGTTGATTTTCCTGACAGTAACCTTCACTTTCACTTGCATTTGCTACTCTAAACAAGACTTTCATTGTTTCCCTGTTAGGAAGGATAAATGAAGGATGGAAAGCTGACTATTAGTGAGACACAAACTGAAGCTCTGCCTGTAGTGCCCTGCCTGGGCACACTGGAGAATTGTGTCATACATTGATCTCTTTACCATCTCAACAAAGTAGCCTCAGGTAGAAATGTATCTACCTCTGACAAGCTCCTGACTCAGAATGTCTGTTCTTAATACTGTGCCACATATTGCCCATTATGCAATTCTGGGTATATAAGAAAATTATACCTTTATAAAATTAAATTACTTTCATGAAATTGAACACATATTTTTAAGTAATAATTAATACTAAGACTCAACAATTATTCTGAAAAATAAGCATGGATGGGTATTAATAACACAAATGCACATTTTTATATAGAAAATAAAATGTAAAAAGATTCAGGTTAGCAGTCATTATTGTGTCAATTCTTCTATAAATTAATACAAAGAAAGTGAGTTCCAGCATTCCCAATAAGAAATGTGACAAGGGAAGAGAAGTGGTGATGTGCATACATCAGCACCAGCAAGACAAGAGTGGGTTTTGATGAAGAAAGAAAAGATGTTTGAAATGCAGGAAATGCTGTGCCACTCTGAACACAAGAGGTAGCACTGAGAAACAAACAGGTGAGCCTGTGAGGGGGAGACAGAGAAATAAGGCAAGAGTACAGTGGAAGAGTAGAGGTTAGAAACAACAATGCAGGCAACAGTGAGGTTTCCTTGAAAAACAGCTTGGGGAGACTGAATTTTGCCCAAAAAGGTGTGGTAAACAAATCAATATGGGAAATAGCTGTAATTGTTTTTGAACACATGCTGGGGTCTAAAATTAGCTTCCATTCACTGCAGAATATTGCTATTCACCACTGAACAAAAAATAAACTTCAGCTTGTTAGAGAAAAACATATCAAAGTTAACTCATTTATTTTGTCTGCCTGACATGCTTTCCAAATTCATCACAGAAATAGTTAAAGATCTGCCTTTAGAAACACACTACATCCAGAGGAGTATCAGTGGAGCCACATATGGTACTTATTGCTAGTCTGTGAAAATTGTTCTTCAGAAGGTACTGATTAATTCAAACTAAACTCTTTCTCAGGAACACACCAGATTTAATGAACTTGGAAAAGGTCTTTGATGAACAGGAGCTTGGAATACAAGAAGGTAAATGAAAGGCACAGAGAGGCGATTTACAATGACCCATAGTCCAGCAGTGACAGAAGTCACTGGTTAGTGAGAAAAGTCCAACATTTTCTAACCAACAGTCCAATCCACATTCTCCTGCATCTTTATTGCTAGAACAGGTCCTCTGGCATGGATGGCTAAGCTTACATCCACACAACTGAAGTCTCTTAGTTCGGAAAAGTACATCTGGACTGTCTGCTGGGAACAGCCCATCTTCCATGTCAACCTCCCTGCAATGACTGGGGGTTTGAAGGTAAATTTAAGCTGGCCCTGGGAACATGGAGAGTACCAGCAAGGAAAATTGCACACTGACAGTTTAGTCTGTGTCCTGGCCTGTCTGATGTGCTGTTACACACAGAGCCCCACAGACCTCAGCAGTGCTGTGATCATCTTGAAAATTCTGTCTTAACAATGTGTCTCAGAGTTCATTGCAAAAATAGAACTGAAGAAAAAACTTGTCAATTCACGACTATTCCCCCCAGCATTTCCAGCAGCATCAGCAAATTGTTTGCCACTCAATCTTTATCCACCCAAATTCAGACCTTGAGACTTTTCCTTAAAAGCATTCCAGCTATATAAAGGAAAAGAGATGTATGTATTTTTATTAAAAAGGCTGCTCATTTAAACAGTTACTGTGCTATTTGCCAATACAAGTTTCATTTTCTCCTATAAATTACTTAGTCTTTCTGGATCTGCCAGCTTTCAATAGTTTAATTACTCTGTACTTTACTTTTTAAAGAAATTTCTAATAGAAGTAACAACACTTCTTTGCTATACAGATAAAACTTGAGGTTTTTCAGACTTGAGAAAAGAATGTTGCCAGGGAAGGTAATAGTTTTCAAATAGTTTCTGAAAGTTATAGCAGGAACACTGGTAAGAAATTGTTCTCCCCTATCCACAGGGGATGACTTTATGGAAGAATAATCTTTAGATCAGATACCAGAAAAACTTTCCAGCTAAACCACTGAACTCGATTGCTACATCTCTGTGGTTATGGATTTTTGTAGAAAGTTAGACAAGCCTCAGCCAGGGGAATGTGCTGGGTACAGTTTGTCCTGCCCACGGGCAGAGGCAGACCAAGGTGAGCCCTCCAGGTCACCCTCTCTGCAATGGTCAATTCTACTGTTTCAAGGAGGGCATTTACATACACAGCAAGTTGAAAGCAAATGGTGGACATGCACACCTAGTAACTCTTCATGACAACTAAGAGATAATGGAAATATCTCCTGGATCAATACCTTCTTTCCCCAGAAGAATGTTGAATGTCTGTCTTTTAAGATTCTTTTCTTTAGGGGCAGTAATGAAAAACTCCATTGACTTTACTGCATGTTCTTTTTTTAGGACATCCAGCCATGAGAATTCCTCTGTTTTCAAGGGCTCTGAGACCACAGATCTATATTTTCCTCTCCTTTAGAAAAGCCTGCAACAACATTATGCAGTGTCCTGTTCTTAGGTTAGGAAAAGTTACTTTAAATGCTAATAAGCAGACTTAATCTCCAAATATTGATTGGAGAACTATTCTTTTTGGTTTTAAAGTGATAGATTGAAGTTATTTTTAAGTAAAACAAGCATCTGAATTCCCTTTTAAAACTGCAACTCCCCAACTGTAAAGACTGTTATGCAGAATGTATTTTTATAATTAAAGAGTAAGATGATACAGTGTTGTGTACATATTTTCATTACCTTTAGTAATCAGCAAAATAGACGGAGTGCAATAAAAGATGTATGGAACAACTTAATCTGTCTGGATTGTGATCCTTTTGTGCTCAGTTTAATAATTTTAATACAAATACACTGTCGTTTCATTTGCTGTGGCTGAGTAGTTTGAAAATGGACAAGGGGACTTTACACAGAAGGAAAAGCAATGCAAGTTTGGTGAAGTAACCTACATCTAAAATTACATCTCTGTAAACCACTTTTAACACTGAAAAGCAAAACAAACCCAGTGTGGATTGCTGTACAGACAGCACCTTTTGGAAGTCATGGCATTTAACTCCAAGAAATACTGTTTGGAAGCCGAACTTAAACAGTAAACCACAGAACAGACTCAGGTATAAATCATTTGGATATAAAATTATCCCACAAGTTAACAAAAGCATACCTGTGGTGTAAAGACAGGAATTGATCTAGAAATCCCTTAGCAGAAAGGATTTGACTTCCCAGGAGTCTCTAAGTTTTAACACAGAACAAAGAGGAAGGTTTTTATTAGGCAAAGAAATTATCTGGAAACCTTTCCTTGAGGAACCTCCAGGTGCCTGCTACTAAAAGTCATCATGGACAAAGGATAAGCAATACTGGGACACATTAACTACCTTTGCACAGGCCTGTCCTTTTTATGCAGCTCCATGGAAGGAATTGCTTTCCAAACAAGGAATTAGCAAAAGGCAAGAAGGATGACAAAATATCACCTGCCACTGCCTTCTTTTCATCACCAGTGAGTAAACTGAAAATCATATCCCCATTGACAGCAAAATTTTGACAACTGCAGTCAAGACTGATGAGATAAATTAAATGCAAATATATGCTTTGGTATGCCTGGCTTCAAAGGCACCATCTCTGTTTAAGCACCAGGGATTGCCAAGTACTGCCACTTGAAGTGCTCTGTCCTGCCTTATCCAACACCGAGGGGAGAGTTCGCCTTGCACAGAGTTCTCACTATGTATTTTAGAAGTTAGTAATCCCTGCTGGCCAACATCTCTCAGTTCACTGTCTCAGAAGATTCTACATTCTATAAAAGCATAATGGCTTGTGACAGAACTACTCAACATTGCTCCGTGTCTCTCTCCCCGTAATAACTTGGCTCCTGGTATTTCCCTGACCTGATTTCTTCCTGTTTGTAGCAGCTAAGTATCCCCAAAAGCAAATGGTATTTTACACCTCATATGTTTTCACCAGTCAGGGAAATATGAGCTGCAAAGGAAAATAACACGAGCACCAAATGTTATATGGGCCAGCCAGCCCTCTGAAATGACAGGATCAGACAGCAACCCAGCATGGTCTGTGGGATCTGTCTCTATTCCACAGCCCTGGCAGCAGAGCTCACTTTGTTCTCTTTTCTTTGTAACAGTAAACAGTTTACCATCACCCCTGTGATTAATCAAGTTCCACAGTGCATGCTATCTATGTTTCTGGAACAATTTCCACTTTTTAAAATACCCTTGCTGTACACATATTCTGTGATTGCCTGACTATTCACTACAAAACAGGAGAAAGGCTGTTACACTGAGGAGAAGACCAATACACAGGTCTACTGTGGGGAACCAGCTCTGCCTGCAATTCAAGTGCAGCTGCTGAGAATAATGCACATATGGTTATTTTTTTTATCTGGAATATGGTGAGTCTGAGTTTCTTCACAATTTTATTCCAACAGTTATAGATTCATTTCTTGTCATTTGCTGTGCTCTTTTGCAATTTGTGACAGAAAAACGATATATTTGAAATGGAACACCTCACGTATTCTGTAGCTTACCGTTGTGAGCAGCCCAGCTTTGACCTTTTCAGTATGCTGTAATTTCATTTGCTGCCTTCTGTCTCAGGCTCTCTAAACTGCAGGTAACAGACAAGAATGGTCAACCAGCCAAATAAAAAAATATTTAAAATTAAATTTCAAAGTATAATAAAAAGAGATCACTACACTTCACAACAGGAACCCTGTGCTGAAATGGTTCTTCAGCCCAGCATTGCAGTTGATTCTGAACATGGTGATTGATACCAGGTGAATCTATTCATCCAGTAAAACTCGGTGATTATTACCAGGTGAATCTATTCATCCAGTAAAACTCGGTGATTATTACCAGGTGAATCTATTCATCCAGTAAAACTCGTTATGACAATGGTATGTGAGACATGACTAACTCATTTCAGCTGCAACACTCAAACACTGTCATCATCCTCTTCGGAATACTAAAATGTCTCTAGGAAGAGTCACAACTTTGTCTCTTTTTGGACTTAGGATCTTTCCCCATTTCAAATGACTCACTATGGAACCTGTCCATAGTACTGACTGAGTTTCTTTTTCAGAGCAGTAAAGTTTATACTAATACAGGAGAGATGTCTGGAGAAAAGGAGAGGAGAGAAGGAGAAAAGACCCAACCCAAAGGAAAGGCGTGAGTACTGTCTAATGTCTAAATGTATCTATTTATGAAAATTTAAGAACTTGAAGATAAAAGGGCATAGATCCATGCTTTGTGATTTGATATTTAGGTTGTTATTTTTTAAACAGATGTCTTAATAGAAGCAACATATTTTATACTCTCAGAGTACTAGTTTTGCCTTTCCTTTCCATTGAGTAAATAAATTATTTTACCTTTTCACCTTTAAGTACATTATTAACTATATCATTAATCTTTGCCATTCTCTGTAAAGTTTATAACACAAACACAGTTCTATAAGACAAGCACACAATTTCTAATACTGTTAAATGCAGGATTGTTTATTCACTCCACACGTTGCAGCAGTTGTTGAATTATTATTTTATTATTTTAGAAAAGAGCTGCTCTTTCTGTGTAAGGTGAAGGCCTGAAAGGTAGCATAAAACATCATGGCTCTCTAGACAGCAGCTGCTTGATTCAGTACATCAGCATTTAGAAATATTAATAGGAACAAAGGCAGCTCAATACCTCCAGTTCCTGTTTTACCTTTAAAGCAAGGCTCAATACATCACCTCTCCGGGGAGTAAGGAAAGGTATAAGCTATGAATAACTGGAAAATATATTTATTAAAGCATGTTCACTCTTTCTATGGAACATAATTCAAATAAGTCATTACACCTTGTTTTCATTTCTTGTATCATTTATATCTGGTATGATTTCACAGCCCTTCTCTTTACTCTGAATGTGCTATCAGCACATCTGTGGTACGGGACAAAAGCACAAGTGTTTTGAAGGTAAAAACCTTCAGAAGATGGTAAAGAGGTGCCTTGAGTGAGACTGTCAGTGGCCTCTAGACAGAAGTTAGAAGGGAACAACAAGCAGAGCAAGAGAAAGGAGAAGGGGAACACTTTCAAAACTGACCAGGTTGGGGTATTTATTTGTAAGCAGATGACAGAAAATCTGAAAAGGAAATGCAGTGTTGAAAACCTTTTTTATTAATTCCTAAGTGTATCACAAAATTCTGTACATTTACCAAAGTACTGTCTTTTGCCACAGTCCTTTCATGGTCACCACTTCACAAAGAGGTAAAGAGGAAAATGGGAAGCATCTATTTTAATTTTCAGCATTGAAACAAGTGTTTGATATTCTGTCAAGCAGATAGGTTATAACAACTTTACAGTTATTTCTTGATAACTTTATATTCACTTATTCAATAGAATTATTTATTTCTGATAGAGGTCCTCTGGGAATTCATGGAACTACCTGCAAATTTGTGTGAACATGCCCTACAGAAAAAGTGCTCTTTGAGCCATCCAATCCATACTTCATGAGGCTGTGGTAAATAAATAAGGTGAGAGGAAAGGAGCCAGAATTTTTGCAGCTGATAAACTGATTTTTCATGTTTGTGCTTTTTTGGGGGTTGTGTTTGTTGGACGTTTTTCAATATTTGCTGAAACTTTACAGAACATACCAGTGCTCACAGCATTTTTCTGAAAGTACAGCTTTGGGTACTGCATGACTTCTATTTTCCTTTGCTAGTGCAGGCTGTCCCATAGGCAGTTCATATGGTTGCCTTGAGCACAGACAGGAAGAACATTCATTCCACTTGAGAAGATTCTGTGTTGGTTTTTTGGGTTTTTTTTATTGTAGAAAACTGGAAACCAAGGATTTTATGTAATCATACTGATATCACATAATAAGATCATTGAACAATTCTATTAACTTCATGTAATTAATAATTCAGGGCAATACTGAGTGTCAGCTGAAACAGCTTATTATCACCTTTTTTTCAGTGAAGATACTACTCCTCAGTCATGCACCTCCTCCAACAGCCCAAGAGCACCCCTGAACATAAAGAAAAGGGGTAATGGATGAACTGTCTTTGTGACCCCTGCTATGATGAGGCACAGACAGCTCTGGAATTCCAACCCAGTGTATCCCATCTGCCAGTGTGTTTCCCGAGGCACAACCTGACTAAAACCAGTCAGAGCTCTAGCCCGTGGTATGAACTGGCTTCCTTGTTTATGCTGTTAAGAGATCAGTGTTTCTGTATTTGAACTCATTCTTACCACCTAATGCAGAACTGAGATCTTGATTCCATCAGGAACCAACAAAATATTTACCACAAACTGCAGTGGGGTCAGAATACGAGTAAGGAAACCATATAATCAAGAGTTTTTACCTATAGATGGAGTCCAGAGGAGAACAGTATGTTCCTTTAACTAGAATTTCAGAATGTTATTTCTGTGGCCCAAATATATTTTTGTAGCTCTCCTGAGACTGATCTATCTTCTTAAGAGCAGTTTAAATGCTATATTAGGACTTATGTAAAATATGTTTAAATTACAGTAAGTGCTACCTTATATTTTATACCTGCTGTACTCTGTGCTGCTTAAGCATCTCTGTTGCCCACTTGCACTATTCACACCAAGCAACTTCAGGCTGCCTCATTTCCCTCCTAATAATCAGGCAGTGCTCTGGAAGAGGCAGCCAGAACAACTCTCTCACCTCCAGGAGTGCTTCTGCAAGCGGTTCTGGTGCTTGCACCGAGACACTGGCCTGACTGTTCAGCTCCAATCTAACCAACCTATCTCTTAAAGACCTCTTGAAAGCAATGTTAAAAAACTGAATACTAATTTATTCACGGACCTAAGTGCCTCAGATGTAAATTACCTCAACTGAAGTTGCAGAAGTTCAGCAGTTCTGGAAATTGGGTTCAGCTCCTTATTAGCAAATGAGTAGCAGATTAATGTATCAAGGTGACAGAGTCAGGTTTTTCTGGTCTCAGTAAAATTGGCAGCAAATAACAAATCAAACTGCCTTCCTAGGATACATCATTGATTACACTGTGCTGGCCATTAAGTTCTCCACTTAATGTTGTGACTGTAAGTGACACAGAAGCTGGATACAGACTGTGTATGGACTGGGTGTATAAAACTGGTGAGATGTTAGTGTGTTGTGCACATTGATTTGCTGAACTAGAAAACCAGAATAGAGAAAACCAGAACACACACACACACACACACACCCCAAAACCAAAACAAACAAAAAAAGTAAGAACTTCTTTCTGAGTTACCAAGAAGTCTTGAAAACTCTCTCAAAAGATGTAAAGGAAACTCTGGGCTACACATCTCTCCCAAGAACTGCAACTATCTTGACAAATCCCTGGACAGTTCTCCATTGAAGCCATATAGACTAAAAAAACCAGACTCATACAAGTTCAAGTTCCCCTATTATCTAATGAAAAAACAATTCAAATTGCAAAGAGCAAGATCTCAAAACTACATGGCTTATTTTCCTCTAAAGAAATCTTGAGTGGGAAAGGAAGGATCAGTCAGTAAAAACACTGTGTATTTGCCCAGCTATGTGGAAAATAAACACAGAAATAACATTATATATTTTTGAACCATATTAGTTCAGAGAAAGAGTAGCAAGATTTGCACTGTCATTGGTAAAATGGTGAACGTGGTACACTCCTGAAAAAGACTGGTAGCCATCAGAACAAAATAGCCAGATTGGTTATAATAACCAGAGATGGTTATAATGCTTCAAAACACCCCAAGAGACTCTCCCTGCTATATCAGAAGTCAAACACTTCACAAGGGGTATATGAACCCCATATACCAGTGTCCTTGTCAGTATTTCTGTAATCTTTTAGCCATGTTATCTGTCGGGATGTAACTCCCAAAAATCTATGTAACATTGTGACATTAGAAATACAGTAAATTAAAAAATGAGAAACTAGCTCTTTCCCACCTTCCTAAAAATCAGTAAGATACATTCAGAACCCTGAAACATTTTCTGTGGCAGAGGGACAGGAATCCCATCTCAGTGCGGTCCAACCATGGATGACAGTGATCATTACAGAGGAAGGGCCAACATCCTTAGTTAACTGCAGTTATCAGTTCCCTGTTTTCAAGGTGAAAGAGGGAAGAGTTGGACAAAAATAGCACACTGTCTCTGAAGAGGTGGATGGACTTCAGGTCTAAAGAATTGTAATATCTCTCTGTAGGTACTATTGTGTTTGGGTTTTTTCACAAGACAATAATGACAGGCAGTGCATGTAGTGCTGTTTTACAGTCACGAGGATACAGCTCAGGACCTGGCATTTTGAGTAGAAATCGGTAATACCACAACAGCTGTTTCAGAATGAAGTTCAGGCTTACTGGGGCTCTGCCAATGAAACTCTTGGATTTGCTCCTGCCTGTGTGACTGGATTTACTTCCCAAAAAACACTACAAATGGCTGCAGATGCAGAGGGAACCATAGCCTTAGAGCAGAGAGAAAGCAGTGCTGGTGGAGAGGGATGAGCGAATGACAAGTTCTTGCAATGTGTGAAGTTACTGATGGGTTCTGATAGCAGAATTTAACTTTTAATGTCAAAGGAATTTTTCTTTACTTGAGAAAGGCCGAGTAGAATTTAAGAGTCAAAATAAGCAAGAAAACAATTAAGAGCTGTCAATTCACAACAGATGCAAAGCATGCAATATGTAAGGATGATCATATTCATGTTTTTCCTCAGCACACCACTGAAGAGATAGAAACAAAAGGAAACAAAAAAGCCTTTTTTCTAGGAAACTCATAATACATTACTTTAAAAAGAAAAGAGCTAATATAGTGTCCACTTCAAATTTAATCGCAACTGCCAGAAGAAGTCCCTGTGGCCACATACATCTAAAACCACATACTTTTGATAAACATACGCTTGCAGATCAACACAAATTGTGTTCTGCATGATCAAATACTAACCTTACAGGTGCAGTTAATGAACTTTCAAAATCTTTTGTTTTGTTAGCAAGACCAGTTTAAAATGAGCCTCAAAGGCTCGATTTAGGCCCCCTCTCCTAGGCAGGATTACCATCCATCAGGATTATCAAGTTTCTTTCAGATTTATAAGTCATGTTGTCTTTACATCTTATATTCAGGTGCTGATGTAATACTATTACAACCAGTTGTTCTTGTTTTAGTTTTAAAACAGGGCAGGAAAACAAATTGTTTCTTGTTTTGTAGGATTGCAGATCACAAGTGAAAGCTATTCAAGTTTCAACACACAGGTTTGCCTGTACCCATCATGACCTCAAACACACTAAATTATTCCATGCCTTGTCTATCCTTGAGCAAAAGTTTGATAGCAAACTATCACTGAGAAAAAGAAGTTTACAAAACATCATCCAGAGTTAGCAGTAAAAAGGATTAGTGTCCACTTCTAGTATGAAGCCAACAGTGACCATCTACAGCTCAAATCTAAAGTCTGCATGAAAATTAAACAACTGAGTCATGTCATTTTATCTCTGCTGTTGCTAGTAGTTCTACTCATCCTTCTGAAGTTTGCTCTTGGGTTTACCTAAACCACCTCCCTAGTGAAAGAAATGTATCTGTGAGCAGTCTCAACAGCAGAACAGAAGGGAACTGAGTCAGAACTTGCTGAACAGCAGCACATGGAAAATAAGAATATAAGCAGAGTTGATAAGGTCTCCCACAAACTCCTTGAGTGATATTCCTCAAATATCTTTCCACAGGGTTAGATCAGGACTGATCCTTGAAAAACCATGCAGAAAATCAATTCACAAAAGGCTTAAATTCAGGCCTCTCACAGTGCAGATTCTGTATTCAGACTGCACTCACCGAGAGTATCCCTCGTTTCCTACGGCACGCTGGTTCAGTCACCAGTTAAAGGAGCGACTGCTCCCTCCTGTGGACCTTTCAGACTAATGTCTTGTGAGCTCACTAGCGTTACACAGAACCAAATGCATTAACTACCTCACCCAAAGAAAGCAGCCTGGTAAAACAGGAGAGCACTGAATACACAGGGATACCCTCAGGAGTAGTTACTGCACTGCTTTAATTTCTTTTAGCTCTTTTAGACAGCTCTTTGCTGGTCTCAGGCTTTGAGACCCCTGTGTCTCAAAGCAGGCAGTGTGACTGACACAGAGCCTGGCCACAACCGCCACATCTGCACCTCCAAAGGGTACGTGAGTCACATCGCGGGTCTGACTTGTGCCTGAACCCTCCCTGTTTTGCTGCCTCTGGGAAAGTTGCAGTGAACATCAATGACACAGCCACTGCAGTAATTCACATCAGCAAACTGCTTCTAATATCTTTTACATGCTGTCTCCTTCTCCATAGAAACCCTTTCATCTCAAATATTTGTATTCCAAGACAGTCAGATGGTTAGAGAGAGGCTCCTGGAAGCCTCTTGCTTTTCAGTGGTAGATTGGTACATTCTTCCTTGAGAAACTAGTCTGAGACTTCCCTGTATGGTGAATGTGATCTTCACTGACATATAATGAGCATTTTACTACTCTCATCATGCTGAATCAATATACACACACAGAATTTCAAGTAAGTTGAAATAAACCCATTTGGTTGGCTCCATGAAATTTGTATGAAAATATGCATATTCTTGTTACACATCCGTTTTACATCTGTCATCTCTCTTATTTTCTCTTTCTTTAATCATCTCATCTACTCTTCTCCCTGTTCATCTTTTGCATTCTTTATTCTTATTCTATTCTCTTTTATTCCACTTTCATTTTGATCTTGTTGCCAGAGGGCAAGAACTGATAGTGGTGGTGCAGAGGAAGCATTCAGGTTTTGGAAAACAGAGGGGAATGAGAAAATCTCTCACATACATAATCAAATATTTCATTCATATTCTGAAACATCAGGGACCTTGAATGAACAAAATTACAACAAAAAATTTAAAATTACAAAGAAATAAAAGTTTCCATCTTTGACTCATTTGGCATAACTGAAAATGTCCTGCCTTTCAAGCAAGGAATGTAACTTTAGCAGTGTTATTTTTGAAGCTCTGACAATGAAGTTCTTAGATGCTTAAGGAAGATAACATTATTTACAGAACTGCAATGTGTAAACACTTATTTTCAAAATTATATTAAAATTAAATCAGTTGGTGATAAAACATCAATGAAAACAATGTGAAGATTTCATAGAGACTCATTCATATCATATGTAGACATATGGTCATCATATAAAGCTCTGACATGGCATAACCTGACAGGTCTGGCTGCATACACATGTAACTTAATAAGCAACTGCTGTTAACAACATTTCTGTGAAAAGAACTACGACTCAGACACTGTATACTTAGCAAGAAAATGCAGTTTCTTCAGTGACATTTGGAAGGTGTTAAAATACTATGAAGAGATAGTCTAGTTCTATGGTGGCCTGATACAGCACCAAGCAAGCACAGTGGGATCAATTAAGTGTTGGACTGCCTGGACTTCTTCAGTTGTTGGTTGCAAGAGTTGAGAACAGGTGGTAGAGACTGTGGGGGTGCTTTTGTGTTCAATAGCACAGCTTTTTGTGTCCTTATCTTATAGACTTGCCAGCACCTCCTAAACTTCTTTCACTCTCATAAAAGCACAGGGGGAATGAATGTCATCTCTTATGTATTGCAAATATCTATTTTCCTATTAGGAGGAATAAATAGTAGTGCACTTCATAGATTTAAATCAATCAACACCTACATTTGTTCTGATAAGAGTAATAAACACAGAACTAATGTTATCTCAGCAATCATTTCTTAAATGCAGACCCAGGACTGTATATTAATCCAGGCACAGAATGAAGGTCTACATGGCACAGGGCAGAAAAACATGGAATATAGCCCCAGTGGGATACCTTGCTGATTTAATCATTTTGCTCTTATTACCCAAGCCATTTCTTTATGAAAAGTGTGCAGTAGGGCTGCTTCATTTTGTGAAGCCCTAAATATAGAACTGGACCAGAACTTCCCAACATTCAAGTTTTGGACCTGATTTGTTTGTATTTTGGTTCGTCTTTTTTGAGAGGAGACACATGATTTTTTTTTTTTCTAAAAATCCTAAATACATCATATGTGCATGTTATACAGGTTAGCATTATAGTATTTAAACCTGAGAATTATACTTAATGCTAATGTTTATGTCACCAAATGAAAGTTTGACATTAATTGAACTTTAGTCCCAGACAGAACCAGAAGCTACTTAATGGAGCAGTAACCTCATTAAGCACATATATGATTTTTCTTGTGTCAATAGGAATTTAATTTCTCCCAATAATTGATGCATAACTGTTTATCAGTTTCTACATACTTATTTAATCTTATTTTTATACATTTCATTGCAATCCTGTAGGCTCGTTACCTGGTTTTGCTCTCTTTAATTGTGGCCTGCATAATCCACACTATTTATCTTGCTGAAACAACCTGAAGGTTCACACTGCACTTTATGGGACAAAAAACCAGCTATTAAGTATCTTTAGAATATAATTCTCAAAGCCAAGTTCAAGGGCATTAGCCATGTGCTCTTAACAGGGAAGGAAATACTTTTGACATGGTTTCTGCTCCAAATTTGGTGTTACTTATTTACATGGCAGAGTTGCTGAAATTGAATCAGGAACTACAGGAATGCTGAAGACATTGTCACAAATATAAAAATACTTCACTAATAGTATCTGCTATTCTAACACCAGCAGGGCTAAAGGACTACCACTAGGTTGTATATTCATGTTGTTCCATGGTGATGAAACAAATTAGCTGTAATTCATTTAAAGGACCCAGTATGATTTTTACTTATTGGTTCCTAGGGAGCTGGTAGATGGCTATCAAGTAATTTTTCCTTACACTGTTTTTGGAGTTATTAGGAAGAAAAACCAATCAGTTCAGTGTATTTTCAGTCAACTTCATACACGTGCTTAGGTGAAATTCCTTTGTAGCAGAAATACTATCTTGGTACCACACAGAACCAAGAATATCAAATCTGAGTGTAAGACACTTGAGTATTCCTGTTCTTTTTCAATATTACCACTCAAATTCACAAGGTTAAATTGATCAATAATAAAAGACCACTTCTCCTCCCAGCAGTCTGTTAAAATTTTAGCTTTTGATTTGATTGAAGCACCTTTAGCTGAAAATTAAAATGCTTGTATTTTTGGACTGCTCTTTTTCCCTCAACCAAAACCAAGGCACATACTTAAGGTCCAACTTTATACTGCAAATGCAATTCTTTGAGTACACCTCAGTTCTCACCTTGTTTGGGAAACTTAATCACTCACTAGGATTAGAGGGAAAAGTGCATTTTGAAATGACATAACAGATATTGCATAGAAAAAGAACCACTGGGTATGAGGTTGCTGTAGAAACTATCAGAAGCACTAAATTCACCAGTTTTTTACATCTCACCCACCACCCAAGTGACTTTATGGTATATAAAGGCAAATGACATCTGCATAGAACAAATAACATCTCCAGCATTATTCCCACCTGAGCCTGACCTTAGCTCATCACCTGTATGTTATGGTCAGTCACTGAAATTATTAGAAATGCCTCTGCCTGAATTAAGGTGCAAATGAGACCAGATGCCAAAGTCAATAGCATGGGGTTTATATAACAGTAAATGTGAGGCAGAGAGATAAAAGAAAGAGGGAAAAGGAGGTGGGGGAAAGCAAGAGAGTAACAGAGACAGATTAAAATAGAAAATTTATCACCTCTGTGGAACCCACAGCATTCCATGGGTCCTGTTCTTCTGGTCTTCTTGGTGGTGAGGGTCCTGTAAAACATAGAATCCAATATATGTTCAGGAGATGCCAGGCACCTTTCCTGGAGGTTTGTCTCTGGGTTTGTTGCCTCACTTGGGTCACGAGCAGGCCTCTGGTGTCAGAAGGCCTCTGGCGGGGAGCGCTTTGGGGGTCTTTGATGGTTTATGACTCTTCTCAGCTGCCTTTTACGTGAATGTCCTGTGTGTACGTGGTCTGCCTGAAGGAGTGGGGTTACTCCTTTGGTATGGTGTGGAGAGATTTCATCATCACACACCCCAAACCCTCCTCCTCCACCACCTCCCGAGCTCAGCTAGGGCGGATTGTTAACACAGACATTCTTCCCTGGGCCTTGTTTACTTCTGCTCAGACCTGAGATGATTAGATAGTAGTCTTAACTCAAGTTCCCAGTTACAGTCCAAATTCCAGTCAGGGGGCTGGAGGTGCTCTGGTGGTCACAGACAAGCAGTTGCTTCCTTGCAGTTTGACAAAAAGACTTCCTATGAATTTGACCATGTTTAAGACATTAACAACATTTCAGTCCATCACACACATAAATTTCGTGAGCAGTTCCTGTGGGAAGTCCCTGTTCAATTTGCTCAAGTTTGGCTGCATGCAACAGCCAGCTTACACTTGATGTGTCTGTAAACCAAATATTGTTTAAGTTAAGTTTCTAATGTTCAGAAACATTCTTTTTTTTTTTTTTTCCTTTTGGTGATCACACACCAGGCTCTAATTACCCGTAGCACAGATTATTTTGAGCTCTGGGTCACATTTTCCAACCACTGGAGCAAAAGAAAATAGCAGACTACTCTGAACCCTCACTTTTCCTTGCAGACCTGTTCTGGCCCTCTTGTGTATAAAGGATGATGACATTGTAGTGACACAGTCACTGTGGTGGGTGATCCACACTAACAGAATTACGTGTCTGATTTAGCATGACTAAGGGGAGCTGGAGGTGTTTGCTGCTGAAGATAAATTACCCTTAAAATATGATACCTGGTGAAGCCTGTGCAGAGCAGAAGCACGCAGGGAGTTTGTGTACACAGTGGTACCACAGGGGTGCTGGTGCACGTAATAGAGATATCCACACATGCTAAAGGGAGAGCTCCAGAGCTGTCACACTGCCAGGGAGCTGCAGTGGCAGGACAGCACTGTAGCCTGTGGATAAGGCACTCTGAGTCCCAAAGCAAAGCTTCACCACACACTGCAGCCCAGTTCTAACTTTGTGATCTTGTAGGTGTGCAGCAAGTTTCACTCCTCTAGAGAGAACACGTGCACTGTCTCCATGTGGGCCTCTGAAGAGCAAGTGATCTGCATACCCTTTGGTTCTTTACTCCAGTCTTCCTAAATTGTAATCTAAATTTATTTTAGAGCATTTTTTTAGTGTAATGTCTCACTAGGAGGACATAGGATATTAAACCATATGTGGTATATAAATAGTATGGGCTATTGCCAATGCCATTAGAGAGGCTATGTGGAGCATTTCATGAAATACTCTAATTTACATCGTAATGGCTCTATTGCAGCTTTGCAAAATCCCAGTGTTATTGAAGGGACACAGGGCACCACGACTGAGAATGTCAGTCATTCAACTACTTCAGTCACATTAGTGACATTTTATCATCTCCCCAACTCCCCCATATGTCAATCCTGCAGTTCATTTTGTTCAGAATAAAGTCATTTTAATGCTTCCTTTACTATTTGTTTGCAGTAGTGAAGTCTGATAAATGTAAATAACTTCGGCTATTTTGCAAAATGCAAGAATTAAAAGCTAATTCTGTATCTATGAGGGGGGAAAAAAAACTTGTGAAGACCTGGAGAATTGTTCCCTTTCTTGCCCATATTTTTGTCCCATTTCTTGCAAAATCTGTAATGTCTCCATGATGATAAAATGAACAAAAGTACAGGTTCCAACATCCAGGGGATTTTTTTTTTTTTTACTGGTATATTGAAATATTTCATTCAATTTAGTATTGGACACATGGTAGTGCAATAAGGCAACTTTCAGAGGCATTAAATTAGTTTACAATATAAATTCCATTTGAACATGGAATTCTTGTTCATCCTCTTGTTTTCTAAATCCTTCAAACCAAACTGCCTTTTCCCCTATCCAATTATTTATGGAGGAAAAACTTTCAGTCTGAACTAACTGAAGAGAATGTGATGACCTGAGTGTCACTTTTTGAACTCACAGCAGTGTATTCATAAAGGACTCAAATGAGTCTGTATCAGGTTTTTTTTTCCTGATTGTCTGTGGGGTTGTCTCTGAGCTGTGCTATTATGATAAGCTTTCCATTGTCAATATATACTTACACTATGGGCAGCAAAACAGGGAGAAATATTTTCCTTTTTTTTTAATTACAAAATAGCAAATTAAATTAGGAGAAAAAGATTGAAAGAAAAACATTCGTAAAAGTCTGATGAAAATGCTCATTGATAAATTTATGAGGAAAACTTTGTGATATTTCTTCCCTCCCCTGCCCCAAAGCACACATAAGTTAATACAATTATATTATATAATAATACTTGAGAACAAATCTCATCCCTTGAAAATCAGAATCACTTTACCTTTCAGTACAGTGAACTATGTCTCTACTATAACAGAGATCAGTAGCTAGATGAAGCTGAATTGTGCACGTAGTATCAGTCACAGACTGACAGTCAATATACGTATAAAGGAGTTTCTGTAATATTTAACAAAATATATAAACGTGATTTCTTTAAAAAATCGAGATAGAAAAAACAGAAAAAGAATTCCTGTTTACTGTAGATAAACACACTTCATTTTAATTTTCAATTTATTGTCACTTCATATAATAAGCCCATTTTGTTTGCCAGGCATTCTTTGTCACTTTTTCCTTTGATTTTGATTGACAAGTACACAATTAGAGTTACAGACATGTTAATTAATTAAGTGATTGAACACTATGACTGAACAGTGTTCATTAAATGGAAGAATAAAATTCAATCACGACTAAACATGTTTAAAAAAGTGAACTTTGTTTCAAAAGCATGGAGTTATTCTAATAAATTGATTTGGATGTATAAGTGTACCATTATTCAAACAGCTTTAAAAGTAACACAGCTCAAAGGAAAATGCCATTTTCTACACCAACAGAGCATGTAATAGTTTGTCATTACAAGTGAGGTTTAACTTACACAGAAGTTACTGAAGTTCCTTGCAAGCTTTATTCTAGAAGGAACGGACCACACTTCAGCAGGATGCAGCACATTGACATGTTGTCTGTTTGTTGCTACCCATTTTTAACCATTATTTTAGAGTAATAAAAGTCACTTTTTCTTTCCATTGGTACATTCCTTAATTTTAGAGGCCAGTGGTGACTGTAAATACTGAGCTGTATTCACCTGCCCACTTAAAACATTCACTCAGGAAATCTAAAATGCACTTCGATAAGTAGTTCACAACACACACCTACATCAAAGTTATCTTTAGAATTCCCTTACCTTGTCAGAGTTCCGATGCATTTTCAGTACTACAGGAGGGAGAAATGCAATAAATCATGACTTATTTCATAACCCTGACACAGTAAATAGCCTGTATTATTTAAACTACTATGGCTGATTAAAAGTATACTGGAAGGGAACTCTGTATTGATAGTCTGGTGCCCACTGTCCCATTAGAAAATGTTTGTGTCAGCCAAAATCCTTGGGAAGACCCCTCTGAAAGCTAAATGCACACACATTTCCTAATATTAGTAGAAATCTATAATTTCTGGGCTGCAATATGCAATTAGAAGCTTTGAAGACCAATGACACTTCCAATAACTATTTAAATGAACTAGCTCTTCTGAGAATACACTGTCTCCTCTTTCATCAGAACACTGCTTGGAAATCCACTCTTTGCAATTCATTCTATCCCTGAAAATGTGCTGGGAATAGAGTGCAATACAGACCATTGGTACTGTAGCATCATATACACATTTTCAACATAAATAATAAGTCCGTTTCTGTAAAGCCTTATATTTGGATCAGCAGTTCCAGAGTTATTCTACAATGTAACCAGTCACACCCTCTGTAAATAGTGGATTTTAACCTCTTTCCTTGCCTTCACTCAAGAGCTGGGTTTTTTTCTTCCGAACTGACACAGAAATTGCAGATTTCCTACAGGGCCTTGATCTTTTGAGAGGTTACTCCATCCATTTGGGTTCCTTTAAATGAATAAGTTGAAAAGGTATTCAAAAAGAGAAATATTATTTACAACTGGCATTTTCAGACACACCAGCAATGCCTGTCCAGCATTAATGTAAAGCTGCTTAAACTCACATTTATTCTTTCATAGTTGTCATGGGCTAAAAGCACAAACACAGTTCCCTCAGCTCAGTGAGGGCAGCAGTATTTTAGACAACAGTAACACCAATGACCCTCAGTTACGTCTCCCCACCTGAGGCTGCACATCCCAAGCTGGGCAGAGCTCAAGTGTCTTCTGCAAACAAATCAGGAAAGGTTACTTGTGTCCTGCCTGGTGAGACATTTTGGATCTCTGTCCTGTCTCCAGACGCTTTGCAGTCTGCCCTGTGTGAGGAACTCAGGAAGCCACGTGCTGCTGCCAGAGCCTCAGGCACCAAGAGCACTGAGTATTGCAAGGGGAAAAAAAAATCTATGATCTGGGAGAGGCTTTTTAGTGGAAAATATCACATTTAGAACAACTCAAGAAAAAAGAATAAAAGGCAGCATGATGGTGTTAATAAGACACTGCAAGCAGTAAACCTTATTTTTTTTAAAAAAAGGAGTCACATTCATAAAATTAATATATATAATATAATAGAAAAACAACATGATTAAAGGGGAAATTTAAGCAAATGAAGAAAAAATGGCAAATTATTTACAATAGGTTCTACCTGCTCAATCCAGCTGGTTGACCATTAAAATATATACCAATAGCCGGTCTATAGAAGCCACCATTTTTTACCTTCCTAAAGATGCCTTTTTTTTTGCTGAATTAACAGCCATCTTTCATTTGTACAGTTCAGCAGAGTATTGAGTGAAGACAGAGTAGCTTATATGAAATGGTTACCTCTTTTCATGTGCCCTAATGTATCATGCTCTGATTTATAAGTGATAAATTTTAAACACTTACTACACATGTAAGTTTTTTATTTTGGTGATATACAACTGAATTTAAATCATAGCAGTAACTTATTGGCCAGATAATGAACTTATTACTCATAGACAAAATATATATTACTCAACAGTTTCCTAACTGATTTATAAAGTATAAAATTGAATCAGTAACAGAAGATTCTGGAAAGCAAGTTAGAAGAAGACCATTTCCTTTCAGGTACCTTTTGCTTTTATTTCTCACATTTTTCCAGCTAATGGAATGAGAAACTACTGTTATTTCTCACATATTATAGCAACAGTGAAACCTGAAAATGAACACAAACACTGCAACCAGTTGATGGATAGGTGTACAATTACCAGTGCTACCTCACCACACAGAAAACAAGTATCTTGCTCTCTCAGTTGCTCCTTGATCACCAAAGCTGCTCTCAGTTTTCGTGCACTCATTGGGGTCACCATTTTTCTGAAGAAACTTCTATTCTAAACCCTTTCAATCTAAACAAAGCACCTGCATCATAACACACCCCAAAACAAGCATTTTGATATTTTTTAATTGCTCCTTACGCTGTTTGTTTGTCAGTGGCTCCTTGCAAAGAGCCCCTTTTGTCTGACCTTTCCCCGTGCCTGGAGCTCCAACTCCCAGCTGTGCCTGGAGCTCCACGTGCCCCTCATTACCTGGTGTGCCTGCCCCAGGTGGGGCAGGAGAAGCTCTTCTCAGGCACCTCAGCTCAAACAGGACAACGAAATCTTGCAGCAGTTTGAAGCTAAATATTTGGACAGTTAAACAAATTACTTTGTTTCATTTCTTTCTCTCTCAAAAAAAAAAAAAAAAAAAAAAAAATAAATAAATAAATAAAACCAAACCCAAACCAAACAACCTCACAAACAACTGAAAGCCAAAAAGACACCCCACTCTAAATGCAATTGAGCAAACGACAAACTTGGATTTTAAAAGCATGGGGACAGAGAAGTTTATAACACTGTTGGAACTGATATGGGACTTTTAGCACCTAGAGATAAGTGAAAGCTGCAAAACAAAGATGATGAATATTCATTCAGAGTTTGCAGTAGAGCCTTACATTTTTGCTAACCGGGAGGGGAAAGAAACCAACCAAACAGGAAAACTGAAGTATTTCACCAATCCTTCTGGTTTCTGCAGAAGACAGCTGAAGGGTAAGGTTGCTAATTAAAACTATGAAGGAAAACAGCCCAGTCCATCATAGCACTTGCTGGAGGCAGTAGCATGGCTTTAATTGCTGAAAGCTGAGCATCAGTAATTGTGTTGTGTGCTCATGCCAAATCCTGAAGCTAAAGTTTGTGCCATGCTATCTTGGACATAATGCATCAGTCTTACTGCAAAAACTTTCCAGTGTAAACAAGCCCAGATGCACTAAAGCTGACAGGGCTCTGCAAAACTGCCACAAGCAGAGAATCCTTTTTGCTACAGTTTTTTATAAGCAGCTTCTGTAAGCTACTGAGGCTCAAAGGTACACAAGACAGTATGTTCTAATGCAAACAATTGTTTGAAAATTAGAATACGGCTCTTCATTTTTCCTTCTGTTCTCATCAATGTTAATTTCTTTCTGTTTGTCCCTCCAGGAAGGCAACCTGGTCAGAAACGGAGCTTTTAATCTTTCCCAGTAATTCTGTCTTTTAAGTGTCCTGATTCTTTTCACCCTTGGTTTTATTACTATAGTTTTCTGACCATATCAAACCAACTAAAGAATGCCTCGAGTTATTTGAATTTTATACTGGTAGTATCAAAGGCATAAAGGCACTCTGGGAAATGTTCCTGAAGCTCCTCTTTTTAAAGGTCTGAGCCTTTTGTCATCTGAAGAATTCATTAGTTGCCCAGAAATATATAAAACAATTATCTACAGGGCTAGACATTGTGACTCCAATAGTATCTGTGTCAAGAACAAAGTGAAACAGGTCAGCATATGAAGGTTGCCTAGTTGCACTTACATCAAAACAGGAGGGACAGGCACTTATATACTTTAGCACTTTTCACAAAGGTACTTGTCTTCTATGTACATGATAGCAAAGCCTTCAAAGACATTTAAATATTCACTAGAAAAACTACAGAAGTAATGTTTAATTGAAAGAAGAAAGGTTGAAATAAGAAATAAAAGGTCGATCTGAAAGGGTTTTAATACACAGAACCTTCTTTTGATTGTGGACTTTAAAAGATAAGACATGACTTTTAATCATTTATGGTGTGGATCATATTTGTGACCCAAACACAAGTCTCTGGTTATGTACAAGGCTGAGGATGGACAAGTTGAGAATAGCTCTTATGTAATTGTCATGTCAGATCCTAATTAGACACTGAACACCTGACCCATGAAAACAACCGTGCACTATGACAGGAATGGGCAAAGGAAGGAACAGTCGTGATTTCAATTGTTCAGAATAATGTCTGTCTGGGATCTTTAGGGTGCTATTAGTTGCCAGCTCTGTTAAGATGAAAGAGCATCTCATACTGGAATTTTGAGAATTAAATGCTAGCTGGGATAAAAATTTAAGCCCAGGTACTGAGGCGAACCTCAGAATCATGTTTATCTCAAGGATGCAAAATGCTGTTACTGAACTTAATATTAACATCCATTTCTTTCCAAAGAAACATAAGGCACTTAACACTCTGTGTAATTCAATGCAAGAAGGAAAAGGGGCATTTAAGTTCTTTAACATCTCTTGAAAAATCTTATCTACACAGTGACAGTCAGCTTGCAGATTGGGAATTTTGCCAGGTTGAGCAACACAGACTAGTTCAGGAAGGACCACCAATCTCTCTCTAAAAGCTGCATTAAATCAAAACAAGAGGCACTAGTTCTGCCAGTTGTAATTCAAATAGTGCATGACTCAAAAGTAATCTCAAAGTAGCCAGTGATCCATTATTTCTAGGAGAAAATAAGCCCTCATAAGCAACTGATTACTTTTTCAAAGTGACTTTAACAACATTCTTCTGAGCAAAGAAGACATCTAGGTTTCAAAAAGCAATCTTATAGAGAAGTTATCCCTAACCTGAAGTATCAGTGTTGCAATCTTAAAGCTTCAGAATTTTTTCTTTACAAGTATCATGGCTGTGTAAGCAGCCAGTGGCCTATCCTCACTATTCCAGGTATAACAGACAGAAGGAGGGAAAGGTGAGGAATCATTTTGTTAGTTATTTTGTACAGTACATTTATAGACCTCTTTTTCACAAAACTCCTCAGAAAATCAAGGATCCCATTTTCAATTGTGTTACACAACATATAAAGAAAGGGAACAAACTTTTCATAAGTATATGATACTTATTCTGAAAATTCTCTTATTTTCATATAATCACCTAAAATACATCCATGACAAGCAAACATAGGTCAGGTGCCAGGTTTAGACACCCACCCATACACATTTATATCCATTTTTGAGAATCTGAGCATATAGTTCAGCAAGAAATTGAAGCACGTGGATAGTTCCTATTGACTTGAAAGAAAACTGAAGACAACAGAATTCACCTGCTTAAATTACCTTGAGGAAACAAGTGAAAAAGGGTGTGTATGCCTCTGAAAATCAGACTATTTGCTTTTCTGTCTGAGAGTAGACATAAAACTTTGACTTTGGGCTTTCCCACTAAGAAACATTGGTGTAATAATCATGGTACTGCATAAAGAATTTATTTCACAGTTTAATATCTCCTTCAGAGTATGTCAACTTTATGTCAATCATTACAATTTTGACTGCAATGTAACACTTCTTGGGTTTTCTGATACCACTGAGCACACCCAGTTCTGAAAACTTTTCATTGACTGCCATAAAATAAAGTAACTGTATTCTGGTAGAAATAAAAGTGATTTGTCATCTTGCCTTAATTTAAAGAAAGCTAAAATAAGCCTCTCATCATCTAACATGAAACTCTTCTGCTTCTGTCACTAACAAATTCAACTCCCATTTTTCACCATTTACTAACCTTTTCTAATCAAATTATAAACAGGATCTTCAATCAAGTGGAGAAATGCACAGAGAAATTTCCAGATTTGCAGGACTCCTGCATCTAATACAACAGTGAAGTTCTGACAAAGTACAGAGGGAAAAACATTAAACTGTATGGATTGTAATAATATCTGGTTTGGATAGAGGTAAAAACTGTATAGATGGCTACTTGTGTGATCTGAAGAGAAACCAAGAGGAAATGAAGAATACATACAAAAAAAAGGAGGCAACAAATTCTGTGACCTATATCAGTATATTCAAGGGAATGCAAGATATTCTGGAACAAAAGAACATAAAATCTGGATTCTTGTAGAACCAATTTTTGAGTGACTTAACCCGAACATTTTTGAATTATTCATTTCCCCCACTGCAAAAATCCAAAAAGGTACAAATGAGTGACAGCTCAAATGGCAATTCATAAATTATGAGCTCTGCAATGATGACACCAAACATTTAAAAACTACTTATTGCAGCAATCAATAATGGTCCATCTACTGCAGGACCCACTGAGAAAAGGCTACAAAACTCATCAGATCTCAGTAATTGCACGATTACTTCTTATGTATTTGGACATCCTTGTTGATATGAATTTAATAGCACATGATAGCATCAATAAAGTTCATTATAAACCCATTGTATTAGTCAACATGTCAAAATCTGTCCCCCGAGTCTCCAGAAGGTTTTTATGTTTCAGAGACAAAGCAAACTTTAAGCAGTAATTTTACTCAGTGTGTATTTGCCTGCATATGTGGCTCACTGACCTGTTTGGCAAATCAGTCTGCACTTAGAGGTGTCAAACTGCAGACAAGAGCAGAAGGCATTTTGGTCCTGTTAACAGCTGCCAACTTTAGAGTTTATAATTGGTTACCATCTGGGATACATTTTTTTTAAAAAAGCTACAGGTCAGTAATTTTACTTTGTGAATTTTAAGATGACTGAGCATGCAACAGGGTTGTAGACTACACAGCCACAGAAGGGGGTAAACAGAAAGCAAAACAAAGATATACGAAGAAACTAATCCAAACAGAATGATATAGACAGCGAAATATAAAATAAAATCATAATGAATAAGTGATCAAAACATTAGTCACTTGAGATTAGAATGTGAATAATCTTCAAGAAGAAAAAAAAAAATAGTTACTATCATAAAATATCGCCATGCCCGGCAAAAATAATTGAAGTTACAAAGTGTAACTCT
The DNA here is from genome assembly GCA_035583155.1 of Acropternis orthonyx. Classification (NCBI taxonomy): domain Eukaryota; kingdom Metazoa; phylum Chordata; class Aves; order Passeriformes; family Rhinocryptidae; genus Acropternis; species Acropternis orthonyx. Next base: position 19,403,397 of record JAWWEU010000011.1, on the reverse strand, counting down.
AAATAAGAATAAATTGAAAATGAAAAGAAACACCCTAAACCAAAGAGATACAGAACAAGTGGAACAGAAAAAGAAGTTGCAAAAGAAACAGTGCAAACAGAGAATGTAATAATGATAAATGGCAAGGTAAAAGACAGAAAACTCCCTGAGGAAATGGCTTGAGGGAGCAAGCTGTTCAGTTATAAGGAAAGCCAAAAGTAATCTTGCAAAAGTTTAAAAGAAAACTAAGAAGGTGAAGGTGAATAAGTTATTCCATAGACCATTTTTCATACTGCTTCTTCATTGTTAATTTAGTCAGAGACAGAAAAAAGTGAATTGCATTACATCGTGTTTGGAATGTGATATGATTAGACAGTGTGAAACCACGAGATGAAGCCATTAAAAACACATAAATCAAGGAAAAATATATATTGCGTTTGACAATCAGAGCCTGTGGAGCCAAACTCTAGGCATGTGACAACAGTGAAACCTTTTGTGGTTTTCAGCCATCCCATCCATCCCTTGCAGGGAAAAGGTGTTTTCTTCTCCTATACAATCTGTAAACTGCATTTTAATTTTTTTTAAATTAGTTTCTTTTTTATAAGGTTACTTTCAAAGATCAAAATCTTTTGCCTTCAGTCCCTTCTTGACATCTAGACTATACTGTCAGCAGAAAAGGACTTTCAAAATTGGGTAGCAGAAATAGTGAATTTTTCATTCTCTGACATCCTGAAGTAACACATTACCTGTTTCATCGCTGCCATTTGGCATCCAGCCCTTTCATTTCCTAATGCAATCATTCAGAATAGTTTGTTCTCTTTCAAATGCTTAACTGACATTTTTATCATCTTGACAGATTCAACAGTCTTTCAGCTCATCCTTAAAAGAAGGAACATTAAGACAAAAGTAGATTTCTAATTAGCAGAACTAAGAAGTCTGCTGTCTTAAACATACACAAAACACTAAATGGAGAAAATGAGCTGAGGTGGAGGGTTCAGTAGCTCATCAATGGGGGGAAAGTATAGGAAACAGAGTAAACTACTGTGATTATTTAGCTAAATTAGACCTTTTTGCCTCCACAATAAAAATGCTTAAATCTCTGAGGTGCAGATTGTATTGTTGGATAACTACAAAAAGCGATGTCTAAACCTTTTGAAGCTCATTTGCAGGTCAGCTTCCACAATTTCCGCAAAGCTGAACACCCCCAAGAAAAACCCCAAGCTTTTTGTTTGATTTACACTTGCTTCATAATTTTATCAGGTGCTCCTTAGCTCCAGAATAATTAGAAACCATGGATACTCATCCCCTATTTACCTGCTTCAAATTTTTGTAGTTTTACAGAACTCTTATCAGGACCAATCCAAAAGCTTATCTGTGAGTTTCATGACCGTCAGTCAAAAAAATAAGGCCATGCCACAGTCATCCCCACCAAACATTTCACAAAGACAAGCACCTTATTTATTCTACATAAGCCCTGTTGATGTACAATTGCATTACAACCACTTCTCTCTGTTTCTTATCCTTTACTGAACTTCAAAATTGACCCTGCTCTGAGAAGGGTTGGCACCTTAAGATGTGCCTTCTGTATAAAATTATGTTAAGATAAATTAGTGATAGAAATATCCAAGAGGTTTTTGTATTTTAAATCCTATTGCTAGCGATGTCCAGCTGTGATTCCTCTTTATAGAAGAGTTAATTGTGGGGTCTCACTGAAGGATTTCCAACAGTTAAGGTATAAGTACACGGTGAGGTATGGATACACACATATTGGTTTTGTAGACTTTTAGATGTTCAAAGTATTTATATCCACCACTTTCCCATTTAGTGAATGTGAAACAAATGAGAAGAAATAATTTGGTAGCACTTAAACATGGCTATGTATTAAATGGCATAATATCACTGCTTTATTAAACAAAGCCTAACATAAATACATAAGTATTTTTGATGCACGTTTTGGTAAGTAACTTTTGAATACCAAGAATAACAGAGTGGAAATGGTGTAAACAGCTCACAGGACACTGCTTTCTTTTCCAAGTTTTCTCTGTACTATCCTAGTGTATTTCATATTAACATTTATGACAATTCTGCATTAAGTTTCCTCTTAGAATTGACAGCTGACAGAGGCTGCTGTGGTTAAGGGTAGCTTAGAGTTCCCAGAGGTCAAATCCAGCTCTGCTCTGGCTGCGTTGAACACACAATTACTCCAGTGTTCCATAATCTGGAGGAACAAACCAGGGTGTACTTAAGGAGGAAGTGCAGCAGACCTGTTAGCCCTTTCCTCTCATTAAATCCATACCTCACACACTTGGATAGGTCAGGAGACTCATCTAAACTCTTTTATCGGACCATGGGGGATTTTATAGTATCTCTATTGATCTATAAAACTCCTGATTTTCACTTCTGAGAATGAACACTTGAATGAATTTTTGTTTGATAAAAACAAATGACTTTTCAAAAATCTAGAAAATTAAAATGTGTTGAAATTTTTATGTTTTCTTTTTCCTGAGGTGTGAAATACATTTTCTTTTTCATGCCTTTCAATTAATTCTAATGAGCATCACCATCAAGCTGAGCAACACTCGGGGCTAATTATCTTGAGCACTGAAGGATCATGGAAGGACTTCCCTCATGGAGTTTTGCTGTCTCGAGAATTCACCTCTCCTTTTCCATCTGTGTAGTCAAGAAAAAACATTCCCATGGCAAAACAACATGAGGAAAATATTCCATAAACTTGTAGCCACGTCATGGCCACTGCTGAAAGAGCCAGCCCCACATTAGCAGGCCAGCTGTCCACAGCTCAAACAGGAAGGGCCTCTCAACATTTCATGGCCTTCACAAAGCCCAGTTGAGCCAAAGGAGATCTGGCTGGGCTTGTATTGAGATAAAGAACTATGATATCCTCTCAAGATTAGCCATATTTGGTCTAAGCACTTTGCAAATGTTTATGACCTTACACAGCACAGAGGATACTGCACATTTTGTGACAAACACATCACTTTAGAGGAACAGATCAATATACAAATGCAGCAGCAATAAAAGTGATAAACCCATTTCAGTCAGTCAATTTGATATATAACTAATGAGAAACAGTTCCAAGCAACATAAAATGTAGAGAAGTTACACTGGACTGGCCGTGCTATGATCAAGGTGACAATACAGTCTGCTTTGCATTAAAGATAGTCCTAAAGCTGGAAGCATAAGCTAAATGCAGATCTCACACCGATCCCATCACACCAAGGCAGAACTGCACACAGAACGTGCACAAGGCTTGGAGTAAAGCTGAGAATAAAACATGACTGAGGGTGAGAAGGTGTGGGCAAGTCATGCAAATATGTCACTTCAAGGTCCAAAAAGGGTCTTTTGTAAGTCGAGTGAAAAATCTTAAAATCTGAAAAGCTTGTCCCAGAAGTCGTTATAAAAATTTTCAGAACAGCACTAACATACTTCAGCTTTTCAGGTAGGTAACAACAGCAGTGGCATTTTGTATTAATTGAAATATTTTCACCCATTTCTCTGGCAGTTCACATAGGAGAAAACTGCAGTATTCAAGTGCAAAAGTAATAAAACTATAAATCTAAATATATCTTAAAGACACAGAGGCAATCCCTCTGCAATTAAGAATAAGTTTTAAAGGGCTTTCAATTACATAAGGGAAGTTATTGCACATTTTATCAGGAAGATGGCAGGTAGTTGTCAAAAACAATTTCAGAAAGAATGTGCAAGAGGTAGAACTGGGTCAATAAACTGGAATGGCTACTCTGTAAAAATAAAAAGAAAATATTTAATTCTTTATCTTGTTGGATTTAGGTTTGGAGTCTGAATCTTTTGCTCACTTGACAGTGAGGAGCATAAACTCTCTGAACCAATGTTCATTATTACACAGAGAAGAAAAGAAATTACCATTACATCTTGAATGTAGATCTGCAAACTATGCATGGGACAGGCACTGAACTTTGGGCCCTGGCTCTGACACTGCTCACTATTCTGGATCTGAGGCAGGCAGAACATGACCTAGAAATGTCTATGGGGCTGCAGCAGCACTTTGCTCTGGTAACAATCCTCTTAGTCATTATTACCAGCACTGGTAAACCATGCTATCAAATGTATTCCCACCTCCCCCTGTGCAGGGATGTAAAGATGGCTTTGCCACTTTGCCCATCTATCTATCCTCTCTTCCCATGGAAAAGGGCAACCCAAAGAAACCTTAAGAGCTGATCATTAGTTTCACAAATATTCTTACATCTCAAAATGGTTCCCAAAGTTCCTTGTGCTATTAATTTTAAGTCACTTGTTGTGTTTGAACTCTCCATTCACAGCATCATGTAACTGTCCTACCTGGGCAACTTAATAGCCATAACAAGAAATGACATCTCTTTGAATTATCATATAGTTCTGTAACCACTTTTCTATTCTTGATATATACACATCTATGTTAACTTTTTGTGAACACAGTTTTGACTAAACAAATTTTAGTTAAAAATAAAAATAAACAATCATTCAAACACTAAATCTGATATTGATTCTCATTAATTGAAATGCATCATCTCAATCTGGATATCCCAATCCCTCTTATCATTTAGCAATATATACTAACATATGAAAAACTGCATACAGGTAAAATAAGGCACACAAATACAAGCTAAAAGCATACAGATGGACCGTGGGGCCCCGTGAGCACTGTATCCCATTTTATACCTCTCACTTTAGGATGTGTACCCCTTTGTAAAGAAAATTGTAAAATGTCCAAGCCTGAAAGCCCAAAATTTAAAGGCAGAAAGGACAAAATGCATTCTAAAGGGGAGAAGAAAGTTTACTGTAGAATGTTGCATTCAGCTGATGACTCAGCACCTGAGGAAATGATAATAACACGTAGTGTGAAAAAAATACTTGCAATTCTTTGACATCTGGAGCACATCAAAGAAGAAAAAAATTCACAAACACTGGCTCACCAGCTCATTGAGGTTATTATGGAAATGAACCAAAATTAAAGAGTATAATTTATTATAATTCTTTTTCTTATAAATTAATTAACCCAAATTTTAGCCTACTGTCATGGTGAACTACATCAGATTGGTCAGGATCTTTCTGAAGGTCAACAATCTTTGAACCCATAATCAGCACAAACTGAAGCAGTCATGATTTGAGTTAAAATTGTCACCCCTAAAACTGTTTCTTTCTAAATTTCTACAAGAGAACTCAAGTGGGAATGAAGTATTTTCTCGGACAGAAAAAGGAACGCCTAAGTGAGAGTTATCACTGATGTGCCGAAAACAAATTCATATTGGATGTCAGATAGAATTGCTCATGACTTCCAGTCTTTTCAGGTGCAGGGCCGGGAGGGAGAGAGTAGCTACACACAGAAGTAGGGTAGAGCTTTCTGAGGGAGGTAACAGGCAACTAGACCTACAGAGGTTTGTAGGCGAGGATGAGCTTACAGGAGGAGGGACTCAAAGCATCCTTGCCATGCTGTCTCGAAGCAGCCCTGGCCACTGGCAGCGGGTGGTGAGCTGCACTGCCAGGCGCCGCTCCTGCCACGGCTCCATCGGAGCAGAATTCACCCATCTGTCACAAGGGCTGTGAGAACGTCTCAGAAAGGTTAACACAAGCACCCCATTGTTAAACTCCAGAACAGGTTTTAAAGAGTGAAGAAAGGGTGACCATACTCACCATTTTTAGCTCTCAAAATGGAGAATTATGGGACCTGAGTGGCAGGGGCGCTGCACGGGTCGTTGACAGGTGATGGATGGTATCTGATGAACAAAGCAGGTTTAAGGCTGGCTGTAGAGTTTATTAACTACCAGTCATGAAAATAAATTATTCAATGAACTATAGAAAAATTCATCAATCTTTTATATTATTAATATTTTTGCAGATATTTTCCAGCTGTACAGGATATGGTGTCATTCATCTGTAGGTCAGCAGCAGGAATCTGAACCAGGTTGCCTGTGTCAGAAAATAGTTAACGCTGGATAACCTTATGAACGCCTTTCCCTGGTTCTTATAAGAATGAAAGAGAAAAGATTTAATCCCAATCCTGAATATAACATAAATGTGGTAGAGAATTTGAATACCGGGAAATTCTAACCAGCTCCAATGATTGCCTTTTGATATAAAAGGGAATTGCATGTTTTACACAAAATCATTGCAAATTAATTAAATCCAAATAGCAAAATATGTTTGAGGGAAAAACTAACTGAATATTTTTAGTAGATTAGTTTCGAAGTGTTTTCAGGTGTTGAAGTTTTTCCAAATTTCTTTCAGAAATTTGTACAAAACATTAAATTTTTAATTTTAAAATACTCAGGAAGGTTTACTATTTATAGGTACTTCACAGTTTGCTGTTACTTATCTGAGTATTCAAATCAGAGGTAGTGGAAAACCCCCACTTTGAAATGATAGGGTAGCTTTTACTGTATAAAGATCTGGTTTACAATTGAATTAGAGTATTTGCTGAAAATAACCAGTAAAAAAAGTCATATCTATAAATCAGAGAGCCCAGAGGATTTAGAAATCCTGACTGAAGCAGGTGTACAAGTCCCAGTGCATATAAGTCCCACTGAAGTTCATGGAACTTCCATATGGAAGTGCTTTCCTGAACTCAAGTCAGAGACAGGAATATCTATAGAGTATTATCTTGTCATTCAAATTTTTTACTTGGGACTGGAAGCCCAAAATAACCAAATTATCTAAATCTCCATTAATTTTTATTTTAGACCAAAACCCTTGTTAATTTCTAAACTTTCATTCAAATGGCCTCCTAAACCTACAAATGTCTTCATATATATATATACATACATATATATATATATATACATAAACAATATGGATGTAACAAGTAAAGTTTGTATGTGTGCATTTACATGAGGGCTCTCAAGTGCCTGCATAAACCTGGATTTTTGTACCATGGCCAGTACCAACTGACACATAAACTGAGAACTGTATCACCCATTAGTTTTCATTAAAATACAGCTAACATGCTGTGCACTGAACAAAATGATAGTGCTGCAAAGATGACTGTTTTCTTAGTTTTTTTTAATCATGTGAAAAACACAGATTCTTTTCCTCCTATATTCAAAATTTATGGCCAAATTTATAGACTATGCTTTGTATGTGCAACACAGCCCAGTTCTATGAGCCTTTCTGCAGATATGGTGCTCAGGTACATGCCGACTTCTCAATCAGAATTTAGAGAAACCTGGATTAGGGAACACTCCTGTAAGGATAAAATTCTGTAGGGCCTTTGTTTTGGTACCAGAACTTCTCCATCTTCTACCCACTGGCTTGGTGAGTCATGTTCATGTTTGCCTGATCACTCTCAAGCAGCGAATCTTGAACTGTTTCCTGCAAGGTGAAATAAATAGGTGTGATAACTGGGAATAGACTGTCTCTGTGTCTCCTTTACCCTGGTAACTGTTATAAGCATCAAGCCACTGAATAAAAAGAGGCAAACCTCCTGTTTTGCACTTCAAAAGACGATTATCTTAATTACAAGTAGGTGGCAAGTTGAAAGTGAAAGGAGCAATGTCTAGTCCAAAATGCTGGGCACTACCTACAGCAACGGATCTCCTTGCAGACCAAATCCTGTCCTGTTCCATTCAGTTCCATTGCAGGGTGTCAACTACTGTTCACCCTCTTTTGAGATGCTCACCCTGCACCTAGAGGACACTTAAGTCTTCACATACATTTGGCATGCATTTTACTCCAGAGTTTTATTTTAAAGAAAATACCAGGCAAATGCCATGGGGGTTTTTTATTCCTCTTCTGCTTCCTTCTCTCTTAATACCCATAGAAGACTTCTCATGTGAAGCCTCAGAGCTCATTTTATTCACAGCAGCCCCAGAAATGTGACTCACCATACCCTGAAATACTTTGGTATTTTTACCAGCTGCTCACACTTCACATTAGTCCACCCCTATCTGTTCTCCCAACTAAATGCACCAGCTTTCTCCAACAGCTGTGGAAAGTCCACTTTTAAATGTCAAATCCTAGGCAGTCCACAAGTTTCCCAAACACTCATAACCAAATAGTGCCCTCTGACACTTCAAGGTCAAACATTTCTTAATACCTTCTCTCATCCTTGTATTGGGTTTAGCTAGCTAGGTATGAACACCAACATGCATGGAGAAGAGTATCATTCTCAGGATACGCCAAATCATCCAGTCAAGGTTCCCAGAAATTTCAGGACATCACAGAGTGAGACAGAATTCAGTCATTGACAACTGTAAAATGGTCTCACCACAAAAAAACCAAACCTAATAAATTAGATTGCATAATTTCCTTTTATATGAATAGGACCTTTTATTTAATTGTTTTGTGCAGTTGGTGAGAAACACCATGCAGGTTTAAAAGTGAGGATGAGATATTAACAATGTATTTATCATCATTATAGACTTATGACTCTGGAGTCCAGAATGTTCTTGTTCTTAGTTTAGTGCTTATTCCAACAAGCCACAGTGAGAAAACAATTGTGGTAACAATTTTCGCTACTGATTTTCATCCAGTGAGGATTCCGTCTTTAACACTTAGAACCAAGACTTGCTGGTTTTACCTCCAAAAGGGATCTCAGCCTTTGTAGCAGACAAAATTCCCTGTGCCATGCTTTTGTAAGAGTCCACTCTTACTTCTTTGTCAGTGTCTTCTTTCAAAAACAATCTTAAAGTACTGAAGGTAGTAACTTGCCTCAAAAACAGTTAGTTTTTCCTCTCTCCTTTCCTAACTTCTGAGTTCAGTTAATTCTGTCCTTGTTTGCACTTACTTTACATAGTTCATTTATGTAAAACATTATTTCCCTTCTCTTGTAATCTTCTAAATGCAGATGAGCTCTCTTACTGTGGGCACTCTCACTGGGTATGAAATTTACATTTCATATGTAAATGTTTGCTCATCCTTCCTTTCAAACAGGTTCAGTTTAGATATTCCCAAATGATTGCTTTTGAAAGAACTACCTTCAGGTATTTCCCTTCTTACATTGCCATCAACTGCAGCTTTCACAGTTTTAAGTAAACAAGGGGAATTAACATCTGTACTGAATATCTCATTTGGATGGTGATTATAACGGTGATAGAAGTTTAACTTTGTATCAGTTGGCTAGAAGACGTTGTAAAGGAAATTAAATTAATTCATGGGTCTCATTTAAGCCTTACTACTTTTTCTACAAGGCTCTTCACCTATCTAAAGTAATTTATATTTTTAAAAATTAGAATAAAGAAAAGAAAGTAATTAAATTTCCTCTCTCCCTTGTTAGCCTTATTTCAAACGTTTCCCAGGACTGCTTTTGAGGCCACTGGGCACAAACTGTACGAGCACTGCTCGCCCCTGCAGGAGCACTGTGGGAGCAGGAAGGACAGAAGGCGAGTTACCTTGAATTGTACGGAAGATGGGTCCCCCCACCTAAACCCTCACCCTGACTCCCAGGCTGCTGTTGTGCCCTGTGTTGTTGCAGGATTGTCGACAGGAGAATAATTTCTAGAAAGCCCTTTTTTACCAGTCCCTTTCTCAGACAAGCTGAAAATTTCCACAAGAAAGAGAATCGAGCAGCATTTCGGGACAGCCAGACAAGCTTCAGGGGAACAGGAGGGGAAGACAGCACACACTGCTATTGAAAGAACGATCACTCCGTACCACTGGGGACCACACAAAGTCCCAGAAAAGTGGCTGAATTCTCAAGTGAGCCAAGCTGCAAGAGGATGTCCTTTCTTTCTTTACAGTGAACACTGCAGAAAAGACCAAAAACTTTTCAATTTATAATACATAAGGTCTAATACATGACCCATGAAAATACCCGCTTTTTAAGCAGTGAAAAGTGAAAGAAAGTAGGGAAAAGAGAACACAGAATAAGGAGATTTATTCATTACTTCAGGGCTAAAAATGGAAGCAAAAGATGTCTATAGGAGTTGGTGCTTTAATTAGTATAACTCTTTGTTACTAGGCTTTTACCAGCACCAGAACACAGCCTTTAAAATCGAAGAGAAGGGAAAAACATACTGAGGAGAAAAATCTCCATCACCAGGGAAAGGGACAGGTGTTAGAAGCTACTTTAGTGGTGTCAGATTGTCTGCTCAATCCATTCCTGCAAAGTATTCCTTCCTCAGCAGCTTGAGCAAGACTTTTACAAACTGGTTTACGTTGGTGCATAAGGACATAAATAAATACTAAGTAATTGCCACATAAATACTTTATAGAGATAGGCATCTTCTGAAGGAGGTCTTCTGAAGCCAGAATATATGAATAAAATCTTTTCAATGCACTAAGTACTGTGTTCCTGCTGACAAATTCTCTCCAGGTCAATTTGAGAAGTATTTAATGAAAATTATCCAAATAAATAATGCAGGAGTAAACCTATTGAAAATTTAAACTTTCTGCCCACCAGTTAAAGTATAAACTAAATTAATTAAAACTTTACTGCCAAGTCATGACATAAAAATTATTTCTGATTAGTTTGTTTTAAAGAATAAACCTGTTAAATGAACATGTGATTTTCACCAAATCAACTCTGACTTACTAAATAGGTTTGTCCTTCCAATATCATAAATAAGACTAAAGATTGTTCAACCTATCATATTTTTCCACACTGCCCACAAGCTTGCTAATCAGAAGCAATTGATAATATGAAATATTTAATTGTGTAATGTTTTATTAATCTCTGCTCATGAAATGTTAATAGCAAAATTTTTTGCTCATACAATATGGGGCGCTTCGTGTATCGAGCAGCTTTAGCTCTTGATGGATTTTGGTGCGGCATATTTTGTGATGGTCAAAAAATAACAGAAGCAAAAAGGCTTAATGAGGATTAAATGCACACTCACTAGGACCAAAAACAAAATGCAGACTATATTCTGGAAAACACTTAAAGGAGTATAATTTCCTTCATGGCTCCCCTAGGATCTGGAGAAGGGAATAATGATTAACTTGCTGCACAAACTATCCAGCATTTACTCCAGTTCAATGGCATGACATGCAATTTTCAAGGAGTACACTGGGCTAATCTGCCTGGATGACTAAAACTTAATTAACACAGCAACACCGGACGATGTGTGGGATGACTGTGAATGGCAGTGCAAGTATAACAAAACCAGCAAGGTATTTGAAAGAAAACTTCAGAGCTTCTGTTTAAAGAGGCACCGAGAAAATCCTGTGTTCCTCTGAACTCTGCACTTTCTCCTCTCACATTCTCACCGTTTTCTTTAAACACAAACAGCTTTCACCCTCTTTGCCACTCCTTCTTGGGGGATATTTAAACTCTCATCCCAGCCTTCAGAAGTCCTATAATCACTTTAAAAAAACCCACAAGAGTTGAGAATTCTGAAGTCATCTTTAACCACAACCTCGGCTGTGGAACTCTCTGCCACTGCTGCCCTTCTGCCCTCAGGAGCACATTCAGGGCAATGGCTCTAATCCAGAACAGAAATTCCTCTACAGATACTGCCAATCTTCACTTCTTATCTGTATTTGGTGATATGCAACAACCCTGGTCACCAGGGTTAGCAGCCAGAAGGGTCTGTCAAACATCTTGAGCCTAGAGGATGAATTTCAGTCGAAATACAGAACATAGGTGGGATTATTAAGAATTAGAGGTAAAATTGTCCAAAGCAATACTTACCTATGGAATGCATAATAGTCTATTTTTTCAGAGGCAGAAACATGTTTGTAGCACTTACTCATAGAGAGTTCAGGCACTGAAAGGGCTGTCGCTTTTTACACATGTAACAAACCCAAATATTTAAACAAGTGCCAGAATAATCCCAAGGGCCCAAACTAACAGGGCAAATCTTTTTTTTTTTACTCAGTAAATCTTAGCACCACTTCATGGGCTACATGACAGGTGAAGTCTCCAGAATTCATAGAAAATGACTACATCACTAATTGCACTACTTAGCAACATATTTGGCTTTTAAACAAATAGCCTACTTCAATTGTTTCGATTGTAACCTGTTTGAGAACATTACAATTAACACAGAATAAACTTGATATCATAACTGGTGGGTTAGTTACCTACTTCCAGGAGGAAGGATAAATACAGACTGCCTGCAAAAACCGTGTAGAGACAACACTAGCAGTTTGCAATGTGAAGTTAAAGTCCAATGCCTTACCATCCTTAGCTACCCTGAGAAAGAAACTGCCAGGCTACTGTCCTGCCTCTTATTTCAGTTCCAAGGAACAAATTCTTAAATTGTTTACATTAATTGAAATTCTTGACACTTTGTTGCATAAGTCTCAAACCTCCAGGGGTTCAGATAACACAGTGTTTGAAGAAGTGTCCAAAGGCTATCCAGCTAATATGCTTTTACCCTTAAAAAAAAAAAATCTACCTACTTTACAAATGAAAAAGAATTCTGGACTTATGACAGCATGTTACAAGTTTGGGTTTTTTTCAGCTTCAGTGAGGATCGTGCTGGCACTCCTAACAGATTTAACTCTGAGCCATACATTGGCACTTCAAGTTATAATGTTTCTATGCAGTGTCAGCTCCCCTGGTGAAGCGTGCAGACAAGTGCTACAGACATCAGTGTTCAGGACTGGGCTTGGGAGGAAAGTTAATGAGACCGTGCAAATCACATCACAGGAGGTCAATTAGATCATGTTCTTACAGAGGCTATTCCAGTCACGTAGAAAAACCAGAGAAGAGGGAGGGGACAACCCAGAAACAAATGTCTGTAGCAGTTAGAGGGAAAGGCTGGCCTTGGACCACAAAAGAAGGTAAGTGTCACACGGGAAGACTTTTATTTATTAGCCTGAGCTCAGATCACCAGGCTGGTTTCATGAGAGACTTGCAGTGAAATGTGCCAGAGCAGGGCTTTATCTCCTTCAAGCACTGGCATTCCCACTAGCACCTATCAATTAAGAAAAAAAAAAAAAAATCCCACAGTACAGGAAGATTAAGCTCTTCAGAAATCAGTATACACAGCGCAGGATCACAGTCATTAAACAGAAAATTTTTTTAAAATAGCTCCCAAGAAAAGATTCAAGTCACAGTATAACTCTTTCACCATTTGAAGGCTCCTCTCAAAATATCCCTGTGTGAAAAATGTGTGTAAGAATATAAATGTGAAGCAGTCATAATATTGCTACTAAACTCCCCTTCTTTCATAGGGGAGAGAATGCCATCTAAAAGTTTTCCAGGATCCCAAGAAGCCAGGAAGAAAAAAAAAAGAAAAATCAAAAGTTTTATCAGTTGTGTCCCCAGTCCAGCACAGCTCCAGCCTGTGGAGATAAGCAGGTGCTGAGCCTCACTAATTTCAGGGGAACTGCTGCTGTGCTCGAACTTATATGTGCACACAGAGCTTTCCTGGATGGGAGAAGATGAGAGCAACAACCTGAAAATGAGGTTGTTCAGTCTGCTGGAAAAATTTTGCTTTTAAGGTTTTGTGTAAAAACTGCCATATTCAATATCTTAGTGTTTTGTTGTGTTTTGTTGTTGTTGTTTGCTGGCTTTTTTTGAGTTTGTGTTGTGTTTGTTTTGGTGGTGGTGGTTGGGTTTTTTTAGGACTCTTAGTAGGGGGTATTTTGGCTGTGTTTTTTTTAGGTTTGTTTTTGTTGGGGTTTCTCACCCCCACCCCGTCATTCATTAGGAATTTATGCCTTTCAGTGTGTTTATGTACTGGAGTATTTTGATTTTACAAATAAACCAGTCCTTAAGCACAAGTCTGATCTATGTGGTCTCAAAATGTCACATGCATTCTAGGTATTTTTATGCACTGAGGTATCTGCCTTCAGTCACAAGCACATTCACTACCTTCTCACAGAAATATTCCTCCTCTTTGAAAGTGGGAGATGTAGCCATGAACACCCTAACTAATATTGACACAGAAAGTCTGGCAGAGCTGAGAGCTCAATTGTCCTATCTACAATTCTCAATTAAAATAATTCCTTATCATCGTTATTAGAAACACTAACATATATATCAATTATTAACAGTATAATTTTCATTCTTGAAAAATAGTTGATGAAGTGCAACTGGCTTTCTACAGACCAGACAATTCTCAAATACCCTGTCTTTCCAAGACAGATCCATGTGCAAAAGGAAGCAGGGAAAGCAGAGCGTGAGAGAGGCTGACAGGGAAGAGCTATGGTCCCATGCTGAAGATTGCAGTCCGTGAAAACAAACAAAGAAAGCATAAGAGTTGCAAATTTTTGCTGAACGATCACCTGGTGCACCAACTCTGTAATTAGTGTTGATAGGTTTTTGGGACGATACCCCAACTCATATGTTACTCCAGTCACTTCTGTTTACCACTTTGAAAATGTTGCCAAATTATTACCCAGTAAATGGTAATTGCTCTGTATTTGTTTCATCATCATAAACATTTGTGACAAGAGACCTTGATCAGCATTAATACCCCAAAGAAACACACCGCTCTCTTCCACAACCCTAATCAGTAGTGTACTAATATAAACATCCATTCTCTCTTGTCACCACCAGCAAAAGTGCCAAAGAGGGTGAAATACTGGATGCAGCAACTGCATCAAAAGCAGGGTACAGTAGTTATGCTTCTCAGTGTTTTCCCTGATGCCACAGAATCCCTCATATATTCCTTTGGCCATGTTGCCACAACCCCCCAAAATCTTTCCAAACACAGCATTGCTCCATTCAGCTTTCCAGCATAAATTTGAATAACAGCTGTTGCTCTGCTCTTTCTCCCCAAGCACTATAAAGCTGATCAACATGTGCTTTGCCCTCCTGAAATCTGTCTGTTTGGAATTTTTGGTCATGTTGAAGTGCTTGCTCTACATTTTCCTTAGAAAAAGGTGGAATTATGGACTCTGCCAAAATGGTCCATCCTACCTCTTCTAACAAATCATGACTGTGGCTAATTGTATAAAAGATAAAGATGATTAACATTCAGGGAGGACCATCACATGCTAAAATGGTATCCAATAAGCATATACAGGAGTCCTCTTTGTATTATTTTATTGTTCCTCAAAAAAAAAAAAAAAAAAGCTAAAACTTAATCAGAAGGAACTTGTTGATGTCCCTTTTTTAATATCTAAGCAAACACTGATATTAATAATAATACTATCTCAAAAGCTGATTTCTAGTATACTGTAAAAGATGAGGACAATTAACCAGTTAGACACTAAATTATGCTTTGCTAGAGGCTTAGAGAAATCCTTTCCCTTATCTGTACTAGCCTGAGAATGTTGAATTGAAGAAGGAAATACAGGATAAAAGAGAATTGTTGCACTTCCACAGGGAAACATTGTGGATTTTGTTACAGCACAGGCTGTTTTAAGGAGCTGACTGACCTTACAGTTACTCTTTACTCTTTCAATTGGCAATAAGTTCCGTTCAGTTTCCCCAAGGTCATAGAATAGTTTGGATTAGAAGGAACCCTTAAATGTCATGTAGTCCAACCTGGTTTGCCCATCATGGTGACTGCCAAGTGATTTCTCTGTCTTCATCTCCATCCACAAGGTTTTTCTTCCCTTTCTCCCCCTGTCCTACTGAGGATGGGAATGAGAGAGTGGTTGGATATCTGGCAGCTGGCCAAGGTAAACGCACCAGTCTTGGGGTTTTTTTTTTGGTTTTTCTCCTTATTTATCAAAAGCAATAATGACACCAAGAAACTAATGAGCACCTCTGTGGTGTGGTGGTGTTCTGTGTTAAAGGAAAACACTGTTTTACTATAAAAATGGGAGAATAAAAATGGGATTTGTGAGGCAAAATCTTAATTTTGCTTAAATCCAAAGCTCTCAGCAAGGAAAAGCAGAATTTACCTGAGGAATAGACCTGTTTGTGTACAATAATTTCATTACATATAACACTCTCATTGTTTTCATTAATATATTTAAGTAGATAATAATTTAATATTTCAAATAAATAAATAAATAATAATCCATAAATCAATGAGATTGAATAATGTTACCTACTATTCTATGGGGTTTTGAGTGAATAATTATGCATATAGCCAGTCAATCAACAAAACAGTGGTTATCCCATGGAAGGAGAACTCCTCTCAATAGGGAGTGAAAAAACACTCTGGATGATTAGAGGACCTCTCATCAGTCACCTCATTAACATTAAAGTCAAGGGTGAATGCCATGAAAATGATACTAAAACTATGATACACAAAACCCTCTATTGACAGCATATATTTTGACCTTTCTGCATTTTTGTAAAACAAAATTTAAAATAACCATTTGATACCCAATCAAATAGTGATTACTGATTTTTGTCCAAAGTGAAATTCTTCATTAATTTCTTACATATGATCTATTTCAAATTAACTTGGGAGCTGCTGAGAAGTTCCTAAACTATTGATAACACTAATGGTCAGAAATATACCTGCTAGCTAAAAAAAATTAGAAAGGCAAAAGCAGAAAATAACTTGAAAAGAAAAAAGGAAACTTGGAGAGTCATGTGTATATAGAAAGAAGCTGTAAAATATTGCTTTTGTGTTGACACATTACTAAAGTAAACAAAACAATTTAGGCATGTTCATGTGTATATTAATACTTCCATGAAAGAACTGTACAATAACATGACTTTTCTGCCAACAACCTCTTTGAAGTTGCTTACATTTCAGAATCTATTATAAAAGTCATCTAATGGCACAACATAAAAGCTATACCATTCCCTTTCCTGAAATCACCTTGCTTAAAGAGAGCTCAGGTAGCTATTTGTTGTGTGTAGATACACCCTTGGGGTCTTCCAGCAAGCAGAATAAAGATAAAGTTTAAAAACATTCTAAAATTATCACTGACCAGCTTCTTGATTCCACCAGCTGTTCCATCCTTGCCTTAACTGTCCACAAACTATCAGGTAGGAGCTGATCACTCTTTTCTCCTTTTTCCACCTGCAACAAACGTGCTACAGAAGGGAAAGGAAATATTTCACATCACTGAGATGACAGGCCACAAAGCAAGGATTTTCCTCTCCTAAAGGTTCTTCACAGTCCCTCTTCATGAGGAGCTCTGTCTCTTTTGTGAGCTGCTGCTAATTTCAACTGCATGTCTGCTGTGGTTTCCAGGTGAGATCAATTCAATATTTTAGTCCAAATACCAGAAGCAATCGAATTAAACTAGGCACTAATCATCAGATGAATTTAATATTCAATCAGGAAACTGTATAAGTGATGGTAATAGTTCTTAGTTCTCTTTCACATGCTAAAAGTCAAATGAACTACCATCCCAGGTACTTGGAAAAAGGTACTGAAAAAAAGCTGCCTTTTATCAGCAGTGTTATCTGTGCTGAAACAATGATAAAATATTAGGGAATTGCAGACATTGTGAAAGAGGGAAAGGGACATATGCCATTTTATTTCCTGAATATATTTTTATTTTAACACAATTACAGAAATCCATGGCTCATTTGATACAGCCCAATTAACATGTATTCAAGATGTTCTAGCTGTAAAATTAAATTCACAAGTAATAAACTTCTACCCAACAAGAACTTTGTAAAGAAAACATCAGAGCATTTTCAAGGCAATGTCAATCTTGTAATTTATCTTTGTCAAACTTATTTCATGACCAGCAGTAAACCAGCATTCTTATTCCTTGCTCTGCAGATAGTCATATGGAAATAAACCTCCAGGCATTTTGGTTGCAACAATCTACCTGTCACAGAGGCACCTGTTTAAAACTTTTCTATGCTAAGCTGTTTGGGCTCGAGCTGCAAACACAGTGAACTCCTAAGGTCAGGAAATACAGCATTGCTTCTTTATCCACATTTGCACACACAGGTTTCAACAGTGCAGTTCCAGACTAACTCCTGTTTCCTCATGTTTTATCTCAGAAATGGGTTCAGCTCCTGCAGCAGTAAGAGTAGCACAGAAAATGTAAATGTGATAGCAATGGCCTGGGTAGATGAGATTCCATAACCTCAGACAGCTGAGCTTTGTGCTTCCTGGGGAAAATGAGTCCCCACGGCACCCATCCCTGATGGAAACAGCCCAGGGTGGCACAAACAGGTGTTTTACTTTATAAATAATACATCTATTTAAAAATTGCACTGCCCATCAAACCATTTGCTCTAATCAGGACATATTAAACTGTAATCAACTTTGGTTTGTTATTTTAAAGCTAAGATTTAACAGAAAATATACTTGATTCAGTGGGGAATTATCTGGTAAAGAGCTAGAGCAGATCAAATGGACTTGGCAGTAACTCAGGAGAGGTTCACAGTGTATTAGCTCAGCAAATAACTCTCTTACCAACCACAACACCAACTGCACAAATGTGTTATACACCCAACTCCTTTTAATATGCCACATCCTTTGGGTTAAATTTATTTTATTCATTCTTGTGAAAAGTGCCAGACTGGAGGTGTTGGAATCCAAGTTCCTCTTTTATCAGCAGAGCAGCAAAGAACAACAACAGTTGCTGTGTATTGCTGAGCAGTCCAGCTCTGGAACGGCTGCTTCCAGGGCCAGGAATAGCTTTTCATCTGCCATACTGGTGCCTTAAGATCCTTAGTATATAGAATTTTAATCTAGTTTTTAACACTTTAGAATAGTGTCAGCCAATCACCCTTTGTACCAAATTTTTGAAATATTGTTTAATATTCCTTGTCAAGGGTTTCAATGGATAGGGATTTTAGCAAGAACATCTAGTTTGTGTAGAATGTAACTAGAAAAACATAACAGCAGGTGTATTCTAGTTAAAACTATCCAGAAGGCCCAGAAGACCCGAAATAGTTCCAAGCAGGACAGAAGATGTTGATGAAGAGGAAGATATGGAGGAAGAGTTGGTCTTTTATGACACACCCCCTCCTCCCCCACTCAACTGAGGGAGCTGTGTTGAGGGTGGTACAGTTTTGGAAGTGGGTGTAACAGGATTAGGTAATGCTTTGAATTGTTCATTAGGTAACTAAATAAAAGCAAGAGGCTTTTTTAACTCTGTATGCACACTTTGGAAGAAATTAGATTCTCGTGCATCTGCCATTGTAATAAAAGGAATGTTTCCTGCTAAAACTCACAGATTGAGTCTTAGGGTTTTCTTTCAAGAGCCAATTTTAAGCATCAATACTAATTCATATCTAATTAAATATGACGGTTTCATTACCACCTTCTTATTAACTTGTTACAACAATCTTACTGCTACCACAGAGGCTACGACTACTGATCAAGATTTTTGGATTTTTAGCACTGGAAACCTCTTTATTGCTGCAGAGCTCAAGGGGCAGGCATCAAACAACTTCAGCTATTTGTAAACTGGTGTAAACTCAGCTGTGGAATATTATCCATATCTCAAGATGTCCCGTTTCCAGATGTGTGTACTAATCATTGTATGTAGGTAATTTTATGAATTCTTATGACACCACAATTAAAACAGATTCTCCTTACATGTCTGCCTCAATTTAGCAGTCCCAGTGACTAAGTATTATTCTCCTGAAGGAACTGATGGCTCATCAGTCACAGAGCTAAGTTACTGCAATGCTTATTCTTAGAGAATTCACTGGAGTGATTTCAAGCAGGTTTGCAAATGACTCTTAAGCTAAACAAGATAACACAGAAGATATATAGAAGAAAAACTGGTGAATGTCAGACAAAGTTGCTCTGAAGTGACATAAGCTGAACTGTTTCATTTAAAAATGCCATTCACTAGAGGGCTTCTTTCCTATAGTCAGAGCCAGCAAGAATTTTAACAAGAGCTTCTTGAAAGAAATTATAATTAAACAGGACATTGTACATCTGTAATTCATGAAGCCACATGAATTTTTCTGAATGGGAGGAAACTGTCCCAGTCTCACCTTCAAATATTTCAAATCCCTTAATGTCACCTTCTGAGCCAAAGCATGATATCAGGGTGGGCCAGAGTACAAAATTCCTGTGTGTGTACCCAAGTGGGTGTATATTGCAGAGCAGGACTTGCACCTCCTCATTTGAATCTTTTGAGAAAGGAATGAAACTCTCTAAGATTAGTTCACAAATTATTTTTTTAAGATCCAGCCTATGTTTGAGGTTGAGATTAGCTCAGTTGGTTAGAGCACAGTGCTAATAACACCAAGGTTATGGGTTTGATCCTCATGTGGGCCACTCACTTAATAGTTGGACTCAATGATGCTTGTGGGTCCCTTCCAATTCAGAATATTCTGTGAAATTCTGTGATCATATTACAGTTTATTCACAGGAGAAAGAAAAGTAGACTGTAAATCAGTAATACAAACAAAACAGAGGTGACTGTTTCTTACCATTTTTTCTCCAAAAATGCTTATTGCCGTGATGAGCATTTCAGTTACAGCAGTGAATTTTTAGTCCTTTCTCCCAGTTTGTCATAACAGATCCATGGAGTCAGTGGAGCAGCAGAGATGTAACTAAGGGAAGCATTTACTCATTAGCAGTAAAGGCCACAGCCAGGAGCAATTTTAAGTCCTACAGCATGTAACAAATGATAATCATATTGAGCTGCTCACAGCGTCTTCTTCTCCATTTTAATTTCCAAGGAAAAATGAAGCAGCACAGTCTCACAGTTCCCAGAGCACCTCCTTGAACATGTGTATCTTTCCCAGCATGCTTTTAAGGGAACAGCTTCCAACTTCATCTACCTGTTGATCAGCCTCTCATGCTCACCTTCCCTTCAGCCAAGCTGCCACTTACCCAGAGAACGGCCTCCAAACTGACAGATTTTTCACAAGCTACTCTACAATCTACAGATTTCTTTCTGTTGCAATGACTTAGGAGAAAAAAATTATCACCAAAATTTTACTTTCTAAGGAGTTTATAGAAAAAAAGTGGCATTTAGATGTAAACATCAGCATATAGACAAACAAAATGCAGTAGATTATATTTTCTTGGTCTACATAATGGGACATGAGGGCCACCAAGATTATTAGAGGGATGGAGCACTTCTATTGCAAGGGAGGGCTGGAAGAACTGGGATTGTTCAGCCTGGAAAAGAGAAGGCTTTGGCGTGGCCAAATTGCAGTACCTGAAGGGAGCCTACAAGCAAGATTAAGAGAGACTATTTAAAAGAGCAGGTAGTTACACAACAAGGGGCAACAACTTTAAGCTGAAAGAAAGTAGGTTTAGAATAGATATTAAAGGTAAGGGGTTGCCCAGAGAAGGTGTGGCTGCCCCATCCCTGCAAGTGTTCAAGGCCAGGTTGGATGAAGGCTCTGAGCAACCTGATCACTAGATCAGGGACGTGTCCCTGCCTATGGCAGGGCCTTGGAATGAGATGATCTTTAAGGTCCCTTCCAACCCAAACCATTCTATGATTCTAAGACTTGTTCCCAGGTATGAGCATCTGAGTGGACACTCTCAGCCAGATTCTCACGTGCAGTAAGGTTTTTTTATCACACTGTCAGTGTAAAGAGACTTGAAGAATATTTATTGTAACTTTAAAACACCAGAGAAGACTAAGGAAGCTTTGATGTAGATATGAATAAAGCCCTTTACTTTTTATAGAACTGCAACAGTGACAGTGATTGTGTTTGCAGGTGAGCCAGCCCACACAGGACTGTGTTATCCAACAAAGGCAATTATGAAGGAAAACAGGAACTTTGCCTAGGAAAATATTGCATTCAAAACTCACTGCAGTTTGATCTTCTGTACATGTTTCCCCAGCCATCAGCTACTCCACAGGACACAGATAAGTAATCTAAAGGTTTATGTCTTACCAGCAGGGCATCATGTAAACAGAAAACACTCACCCTTTCTTTGTCCTGTCTACTCACATTCCACAAAATAGCAGAACTAACTGCCAAACACTTTTCATAACTCTGCTGCCTTTGCTCATTTTCCTGCTCTTTTCCTTGGAAGTGCAGCGGGTACACTGAACTCAATACATCATGACAAAGAGATGGGATTATGTGCTTTTCCTTGACTTCATCTGTGCATGAGACACTCTAGCACAATTCACCAGACACTTCAGATAAGAGTAAGCTGAGAAGTGGGAGGAGATAAATGAAATGAAGAACAGAAGTGATAGTATTACTTTCCTGCCAGCATTAACTTACTTCCAGTCTGACTGTGGATTTCACAGGGTAAAACCTTTGATCCACAGCAGTTCCAGATTTGACATTTCCAGAATATGTATCTATTTTCCTCTAACTCACACAATCTTTCTCTTTTTGAATGCCTAGACTCATTTCACATATATGCAAATGGTGTTGTTTATGTTAAAAGTCAACCAGTACTTTCCTGCAATATCTTGTCAGATAAATTCTGGCCTCATTTCAAAATTAGTATTTTGGCAATACCTCAGCAGTTTCAGTCAATTTTGAACAAAAAAATTAGAGAAAGGTCTGAATTCCCTTGATTCATGAAGAAGGAAGAGTATTTGGAGTTCCAGAAATGAAATGTAGATGTCTCAGTTATACTGAACAAAGTTCACAGACATAAGAAGAGAGATAATGGTAATATGTATGTGGCACTCCCTATTGACTAGATTGCATGGCCTCTTGTCCTTGTGTCTGTGTGTCTGTGACACAGAGAGACACAAAATACACAAGGAGCAATTTCCATGGAATGATACTGCAAAGCAGAAAATGTACCTAGTGATGACAGAGATGGTAATCTTCAGCCACCTGAAGGTTCTGTGCAGAAGTTTATATTGAAGTTTGTCTCTCCTCTAGACTTCTTATCCCTCTGAATGTCACCTCAAAGCAGAAGGCACCCAGCTGCACCAGAGCTGGTACCGCTCTGATCCCTCTGGTACTCTGAGCATTCCACTTCGCTCACATACATTCAGTTTCCTTCTTTAGAAACTGGGTTTTTCCTACTGTATGCACGAACAAATTGTCAGCCTGTAGCTTATAAATTCATTGGCCAGTTTCCCTGAAACTCAACCACAAGATAGGAGACTTAAAAATATTCCGTGCCAGACGCCAGAGAAACCACACGAAATAAACCCCTTCATGTATATCTTTACTCTGGCACAGACTACAATCAGGGCTTCCTTAACGTGCCAGGCATCAACTACAATGTACAGATCCAGAAGAAACCAGACTGCCTCAGTCCCAGCTCAGAAGAATCCTTTGAGCCCTCTGCAGCTCTTGACCCTGGAGCAGAGCCTTCAGTAGGATCCTGCTGTAACTCTGCAGGGCACTCGGTGCCCACTGAAACTGGAGCTGTGCCTGTCACAAGGATGGATTGTTTCTCTGCCATGCAATGAGAGGACCCACAGAGTCACAGAGCCAATGACACCCCTCCTGCTCACAGCACCCAGGGCTGCAGCTCCAGCCCGTAACTATCTGGGAAGCTAGCGAGTGCCTTTAATGGTTTTAAACTCAAGTAATATCTAATTATGAAATAATTCAGCTTAAGAGATTTTCATTCTAGGAAAAAATTCTAAATGTGAATTCACAGTTGATGTCATCTGCATAATTTCAGTGCAATCAGCAGAACTGCACCATTTTAGATCAACTAAAAAGCTGGATTCAAAATGCAGCCCTTAGATTAACTGCCTGGCAAGGACTTCATTCATGCTCAGTTTATACAGGGTGCAAAATCTTTGCTCTTCTCCAGTATTAGCAGAAGCTTTACCTTCTTAATTATTTAAGATAATGCAATGAGGTGGTCACTGACCTGGTAGAATAATGAGAGAGACAGTCACTGAGCTTCAGATCATCTTCAAGCAAGCAAAATTTTCACTTTTTCTGTGAAGATACAGCTCCAGTAATCTATTCAACACTGCCATCTGTACTTCTCATAAAAGAAATACATTTTTTCACAATAAAACATG
Organism: Acropternis orthonyx; assembly: GCA_035583155.1. Taxonomy (NCBI): domain Eukaryota; kingdom Metazoa; phylum Chordata; class Aves; order Passeriformes; family Rhinocryptidae; genus Acropternis; species Acropternis orthonyx. The sequence continues at coordinate 19,379,793 of JAWWEU010000011.1, read as the reverse complement.
AAATGTTAGTAAGGGATATTTAAAGCTTAATCTTTTGCTTGAATTTTCATCAGGGAGTACTAAAGCACAATATTTTACCAACAGCATTAACCTTCAGACTGGAGATTCTTACATTCTCCTTTGCAGTACTGCAACTTCTGCACATTTCTGTCTTTCTGGAAGGATTGCCATTAAAAGCAATGATGAAATTAAACTCTTGTTTCAAAATCACTCCCAGAACATAAAAACACTCTTGGAGATGCCTCTATGAGTAGTCGGGTAGATAAAAGGATTATGTAAGCCCTACATACAAATTCTTTTGTGCACTTTTTTCTATTTATGGAAATTATTATTTCCTAAAATTCTTGTTCAGAAATAGAGAACAAAGTTTCTGAAATGAAGTTACAATTTCCACTGTACCTGTAACTCAATTACAACTCATTATTGCAGGTGTGACTTTTCACAGAGGAAGAGGCTGTGTGCAGTAGATTTTCCATGTGTAAAAAGTATTACAGTTGTAAAAACTCAGTGCTGAAGGCAGCTGCTGAAAAGGGTATTTTCTGTTATGCCATATGAACCACCAACCAAAACCACCACACCACCATCTATTCAAATATCTGACTTCCAAATGATGCTAAAAGAAAGTTGCAACTAAATCTACTTCCCATTATAGGCCAGAGGACTCTCGCCAGAAAAATCAGAGTACGTGTGGCTTTCTCAATGACAGCACCATAGAGACAAGTCTCAGGGGCCTTTCCCTGAATCATAGCTCAAGACATGAGGTTTGTATTCTAGTCTCAATTTTATCTGGAACACATTTTGAATTCCAGACATCATCTGGAAGCAGAAGGATGGTACATCATAACGCACAGACATACGTTGTTTGTATCTGTCTTCAGAACTCACCAAAATGTTTTCACATACAGATTTTTCTCAAAAGTGAAATTTTGAACATTATTTGTGTGGCTTTACTGTGCTTTAAACCACATTATACAGCTTTTTAACATTATTTAGAAAGTTAAATTATTTTCATAAGACTGTGAAAGTATATTAAAATACTATGGAAAATATTCTTTAAAATGAGCTTGTTTGGTAACTGGAAGCAATTTCAATGTTTGGCCACTTTTAATTACATTGCATCTGCTTTTCACTCAGCTTTTCTTTTGGGGAAAATCTGTCCCCTTCTTACAAAACCAAATAGATCCTTAATCCCAGTCCAACTAAGTTTGCTCAATAGAAGGTAAACACCAAATTATTATTTTTTTGTCAAAAGCAGTGATGTGACTGGTTGATATGACCCAGTCTGTACTGTGGAAAGTTGTAGCATTTATCTCCCCTTTCCAAGCAAGTATTGGGCCAATGGTAAATGCAGAGTGACTCTACAGTTTGACTATTACTTCAGCTGGAAGCACACACTAAGAAATGTTTAATTCTATGCATAAACTGGAACAAGGGGAAGAGGAAGGACTGAGACCTGGAATTATTCCCAGACCATTCTCTGCACCAGACATTAAAAGGTGTCAGGAGTAAGGGAAGATCCACACTCAAATCCCTATTCTAAATTAGTCAAAGGCAGGACAGCTCTCATGTTTTCCATGTTACAAACAGCCTCTGGATATGGATACAAGGCTGTTGGTGAATCCTGCCACATCTCAGGTATCGGCTGTGACAGTGTCATCAACTAATTATACAAACATACAGCAGAAGAATAGGTGCTTCACCAGTAAAAACTTCACTGCTTAGAGACAACTGCCCCCATGGTCAGTCAAGAGCTGAGTAAAGATTTTTGTGAATGCTAGTGACATCTAAATACTGGCATCTAAAAGAAGATTTAGTGCCTCTAGGTTTCTGCAAATCAACCCTAAGGAGACTTTTCCCATCCTAGGCTTTCCAAAAGAAAAGATTAATTGGTCATCAATAACATTCTTTATCTTCCTGGCAAACTCTTGCTGGATACAAAATGTAGCTAATCATGTCAATCCATTTTCTTCTATTGTTGACATGAAATATCATATACCTCCAGGCTGGAAAGGTTTCCTCATTTTTGATATTGGAATAGTTTCAGGCAACTGAACCTCCAGACAGTGGAGTGCAATTGCTGAGGGAAGGGTGCAGCAGTACCAGTGCCATTTTGCACACAATTCATCATTACTCTTTGCTCTCCAGAAATTTAGCCCTTCTGCAGCCTACCCTTGAATTTTTTCTTTTGTTCTTTCAGAGAGAAATGAGTCAGAAAGCTTAATAGGCAGAAAATCTTTGAAAGTCATGACCTTAGAAACAAAACCAAAGGCACTCTCAGAGGAAAAAGGTGAATAGACAATATTCTGATTGTTGCAAAACCGCACTTGAAAAGCTCCTGGAAGATAATTTGGCATTGTGCCATTTAAAATACAGCCACTTTGTAAACATCCCCTTCAGTTTAAATCTTGAGATCAGTTCTCCTGAAGGTGCATTGGTAAGTTTGCATCCTTACTGCTGCGAGGCTTTTCATGCACAAGGCAAAAACAGGCTGTAGAGACCTTTATTTTATAATATTTCTCTCAAAGTTAGCATGGGTTTGGTAATTGCACAGAGCCATATGACAAGAAATTCACCCACCATAGTTCATAGATCATTGAAAGAGCAGATTTTTACTTCAGGACGACCAACAAATAGGTCAGCACTACCCTTCTGTTTGTAATGTGCCTATCTGGCTTCCCACCAGTCGTTAACAAAAGAGTAGCAGGATTCAATCAAAAATGCATCAAGGCAATTCTCACCTGAAGGTAAAAGATTTGTATATTCCATCAGACACTTGTCAAAATGTCCTATGCAGAAAGGCAGCCCTCAAATACTCCTACAGAGTATCTTAGATATAGATGTTAAATAAAGTCCCTAATACTGCTTTTCACTCGTGTGCCAAGTATCTCTACGGAGTTTTCCTGAGAAGAAATTAATTTCCTGCGTGATACACATCACCATTGTTGGATTCTGTTGTCTGCCTGCTTCTTCAGGTAGAGAAAGCTGTCCTGTCTCAGTCTGAATATTTATTCATAGCATAGCAAGGACTTGACTAGGTTGTCAGATACAACATGATCATTTACTACACTTCTAAATTAAAAAATTAGTAGACTGGAAGCAGAGATAATACCAACTTACACATGCACACTAACTTAAACCACCTTTAACAAAATTCTGCTCCCTTAAATTTGCTTATTCCCATTTTTCTGTCAGTACTTCTACTGCTGTAGAAAACGTAATCCCATATAAAGAGCATAACTTTCTGCCCATTTTATTTATATTTTGGTATAGGATGTTTGGATTTGAAAGTTACATGAAATAACGCTTTGCAACACCTTGACAAAACAACTGTAAGAATGGCCCAGAACACAAAGTTGACTGCAGACTGTGTAAAACATTCATTGAGGTTTTCTGGCTTCTCAGAGAAAACTCCCTTCTTGGTGTGAATATGAAGACTTGGTGGTTCTTGGCAGTGCAGAACTGTCTCAGTAGTAAGTGGAAAGGTTCCTGCTAATAAATGTAGTTTCAGGAGGTTAAAACCGTCCCTTCAGGTGCCGCAGACACGGGTTACCCCTGCAGCGTGGGAGGATGCGAGTCTCCGAGGCAGTGCCAGACGCGGCATCACCAAGCGCTCTGAGCTGAGTTCCGTGGGCTCAGCGGGCACGGACAGAGCGAGGGAGCTGGAGCTCAACACCCTCCCTGATAGCAGAGCTGGGGAACACCAGTGTTCCTGTGCCTACCACGGGAGTGGCAAAGCCCAGGCAGCGTGGGAGGCACGACTCCCACCCACAGCCAGCAGCTGTGACAGGCTACTTTAGAAGAGGTGAATCTGCAAGAGCAAGTGCTGAGGGAATGATAGGGAAGAAGCCAGGAATCTCTGCTCCACACAGAGGAGATGGACTGTTTGAGACTAAACTTGAGGAATTATACATTTCTCAAATAATTATTTTTTTCTTTAAATATTATCAAATAATTGGAAGTTATATTACCAGTAGGAGTCAAATGAAATGTAGCGTTTACTGTGACTGAAACATTTAAATCAGCTGAGTCCCAGAAAATCCCTCCTGAAAACTGTGTGTAACGCATTTGGACCACAGTCTTTAGGGAGTATATGAGAAAAGGTAAATTGAATATCTTCCTCATTCTAGGGGGTGTATGAGGCAAATAAAACCAGGAGAATAAAATTCTCCTGAGTTGTTTTCTGTACTACAGCTACAGAAGAATTACATGTAAGGGTTTTTATTATTATTGCTTGACCATTATAAACACTACTAACTGGGAGTTAGGTCTCCCACATCAAAAATTTATGGCACCATTATTTAATTGAATAATAGTGTCAAAATAGAACATTTATGAGATGGAGAAAGAATGAGGGTTGGTAATAGCTGCCAGAGAATCCTGGAATATGTAATGAGTTTCTAAACACCAACTAAAAATTAAGATGTTCCTATAAAAAGAAGTGATTATTTACCAGCAACAGCCACAAAGGGAAACCTGGACATTAGAGCAGAGCTGTAATACAACACTCCAGCTGATACTGGGCAACTTCATTGGATCAGTAATGAAACCAGCAGAAACACGGAGTAAACCCAGGCTGGTGTCTCTAAAAAGGGGGGTTGATTTTGAATCAAATGAAGTACTGGTTTAGAAAGTGTCAGTATTACCCTGAAAAAATACAAGAGAAACTGGATTATTGTAATTTTTTTTCATTTTAAAAACTACATGAAACATTTTATTTCCAGCATTACGTCTACATAATGGTATTCTCAGCAAACTCATTATCATATCAATATCTATTTTTATACAGGACTACACAGTTCATAGAATTTACATCACCTTCTTCCATGCTCTACCTGTGTGCTGTTCCCAGGGCTACTGGCCATGGGATCCATAGGTTACACAGTTTTCATGCATGAGGTACAGCAAAATGATCACATGGAGCCAATTTCAGCAAGAGGAGCTCATCTATCTGGATAAAGAGAGAAATAATACATGCCAACCCTATCATTTTACTGTGCCTATTCCCTGGGAGACCTTGCTTTTTTTGCCTCAGGTGACAACAGTCCTCAAAGGTCAGTGTCCAGGCTCAACCTTCACATTTAAGTATATAACAGAGGTTAAAAAAATCATGAGATCACAAACAGGACTGTCAAACTGTGTAACTGAATTGTCAGAGAACATCACAAGACCCCAGCCTGACTGATTAGTTCTGAGTCAAATCAGTTCTTCTCCCCAATTCAGATCATTTATTTCCAAAGATCAATTTCCCATATCCTTGTTACTTTCCTGGTACTGAATTATTGAAAAGGTTTTGACACATTCAAAGACGCATTCAGGTTCCTAAAAGGAATGACACTCAGTCATTAGTGCCACTGGCAAACAGATGCACAACAGAAGAAGGAAATGTTTGAAAGTATGAGAGCAAGATAAAAAGCACATCATGAGTCAAAATAAACATCACTTTGCTTTGATTAAACTTGCTCTAAAATAGACCTCATATAATGAAGAAAATAGAATACCTGCAGAGAAATTCAAATATGCACAGGAAAGCCTCCAAACACATTGTACCCAAGCAACAAGAAACCATACTCCTAAGAATGACCTGAAAGTCTTTCGCTGTTGATTTCTTTTTTTCTTTGTCCTTTAATAACAAACATAGGGAAAAAAGCCCAAAAACAAACAAACAAAAACCCAAAACAAAATAACAAAAAGACTTAGTACATTCTTTGCTGTGTAAATATTGCAACCACACAATAGGTCAGCCCTTCCAAAAATTCCCATCTCAGCCAAGGACACAAAATGCAGAACAAAGTAACCAGGCTCTCCCTCTCTTCTCTCTGGTGGGTAGCAGGCACTCACCAGTGTTGCAGTTCCTCCCAAAGTCCTTGTTCAGTCCCTCCTTGGAAATTAAGCCCTTTTCAGTTGCCCTCTGGCTGATTATTTTCCTGAATTTGCTTGTCTGATGCTTCTTCCAGCCCTTGCAAATGCTGCAACTTGAACTATTTTCCTCTACTTTTTATCTGAGTGAATCCTATTTAGTACAAAATTCATTAATCTAATCATGTTATTAAAGAATGAATGATCAAAACCATGCAGAGAAACTTGATCTCATGTCCAGTGAAGTGTTGGTCAAATGCACTGAAGAGGTTGTGCTGAGTTCTGCACCAGGCTGATGTTTTCAATTACATATCAAGATTTTTTCTCTGCAAACTCTGAACAGGGAGTTGTGTTTGTTTTTTTTTCATTTGCAGATTTCAAACTTTCATAAATGTGCATTTAACAAATTTATCTCAGAATAAATTAGAAGATATGTCAAAATGAATAACTAGACAGCATGTATTCATAAGGGCAGTGTTTTGCTGAAGTCTTGCAAACTGCTTTCCTCCAAGCTGAACAGGAAACCCCTGGAGTTCATTGTCTTTGAACCACTGCTTCCTCTTCCTAACCTGGGCACTGTCCAGTCTTTAGTTTGCCCTTGAAGACAGGATTAAGTAATACCCCACTTCATAAAAACTCAAATACCTGCTATAGAATTAATCTTGCAAAAATTAGGTAGATGATAATTCAGATAAAAGCCACTCCTTGCTCTTATTTAGGACACTCCTGAGCTTCAGCCAGAGAAATGGAAATCTGTGAAAGAGTACCTTGCTGAACTGTGATGGATTATATCCCAAAGAAGATTAAGCCACAAGACAGAAATACCTTGATAGATTTATTCCATTAGTCTGCAGAAAAGAGGGACATTTAATGTGAAGAAATTCCAGTTTAAATCACTGAGCCAATTTTATTTTGGCTGTAACTGAGTTAGATCTCAATGGAGCTACAAGTAGAATAAATTTGTCCTCTGGGATAAATGTTTTGATTTTGTTGTTTAAATATTTTCTTATTTACCCAGTGAGTTATTTTTATATTACAGTACCTTTTTGGTCTGAAATAAGACTAATTTCCATTCCTGTGGTCAAAGCCATTATCTCCAAAGCACTTATTCAGATGGTACATTTCACTTTAAATTTGATCCCAGCTCCAACTGTACCGTTTTCTAATTACATTTCTGGTGCAGGTTTCACCCTTCTGTCTGTGTGAGCTGAGTTATTCACAGTTAGAATTTTATTGCACCTAAATTACAAGTTTGGAATGTTGCTTCACATGTGATTAATTTGAGTAATTGTCATGGGTCTGCCAAAGAGCTCATGTTCACTGAGATGAGGCTTTATAAATTAGACAGGCAGTGGGTCTACCAGGAGAGTTTGTGCAGAAGATAAAGCCTGCAATAGCTAGTGGTGTTTTGATGTGTAATTAGAAAATGCATTGTTCTCTAATTAAGGAAATTAATTAAAATCAAGCAGATGGTAATCAAGGCATATTGCAATATAATTTTCTCTAGCAAATGCATTACTCTCAGGTGCTATCAATGTACAGTATTGGTTTTACACTGTAAATTTAGCTCCAGGACACATATTCTGACTAGCTGTTTCTTCATATATTCTTCTCACTTTTTTCAATTTTTTTTTTTTTTTTATCTAATTGTACAATTAATCCTGTGCTACACGTGAAAGGCAGTGGGTTCAAAATATTTACTAAAGGATATTTTTCTTTTCCACAAGAGTTCTGGTCAAATACAAACTAGATGAACAAATATTTCATCAATGAAAACTGCAAATCAATTTCATTGATTGTGTAATAGAATGAGAATGATCATCATACTGACCCTTGAAAACTTAAAATAGTGCTCAGTTTATCAGACATTTAACATTCTCCATATAAATGTTTTACACAGAAATTGCATCATTGTTATTTTCTTTCTAAACACCTTAGAGTTCTGAAGGGAAGGTAGATAATAGACCACCAAGCCTCTGGAATGGCAAACATCTGACAAAAGCTAAAAATCAAGCCCTCAAAACAACCTGAGTTGTTTCCCCCATTTATCAACACTTAAGAATAACAGACTCTTGAAAACTCCAGGATCAGATTCCCCAGTTGTAAAGGCTGAAGTTTCAAAAATACAAGTGACAGTAGCCAGAGTAGCCCTTTCACCTTCAGTCATTCAAAAATGCTTGATTATGTTCCCCTCAACACAGTAAACATATACATGTATTCCATGTATTTCTTATGATTGAAGTGATACATAATTGTATTCAGATTTTAGTGAAAACAAATGGAAAAACATCCTTTCAAACAATTTTTTGATCCATTCCACTTGGTAACACTACATGATTCTCCGTCCAATGGAGTTTTAACAATTTTTAACTGAATTTCGCTGAAATGTGTCAAGTAGCTAAGACTGACTTAGTATCAGGAAACCAATGTGTTTATGATTAACAAACATTCCCATCCTCATCTGAAAAAAAATAATAATAATAAAAGGGGGGAGCTGATTTTTAAAGCATTGCACAATCGGAGCCCCTTGCCATGTTAAGGCATGAAAGCAGGTTAAAAAGAGTAACATAAAGTTTCCAGAAGGAAGACCTGTATCAACTTGCCTCTCTAGCAGAAGATTCAAAGTGTGTCTCTCAAGTGCAGAGATAACCTCGGGCTGCATGTCATAGTGCCACTTCAGGCACTGCTGAGGATCAGAGGGTATGTCTCAGCCATTCTCTCCTTGCATGAGACACACTGGTCCATGCTTATTAGGAGGAATTCCCCTATAAAGGGCTGATCCAGGATTCACCATACCCAGAATGGCAGGGGGCTACAAAGATGTCAATTCCCACTGAAAGATGCCAATCCACCTTGCTCTGTTTGGATTTGCTGTGTCTAGGAAAGCAGTGTTGCTTAAATTTGGAAGTTTCACCACAATTCACCTTCCTCATTAACAAGATCACCTTTATTGTGACCTGAGGTCAATGCTCCTGTACAGTCTCTCTGTTCCTCTAATGCACCCTCACAGGTCAATACTCCTGCCTTGCATCAGTGCCTTAAAGAGTCTTAACAAGATGGCTGTTTGAAAGAGATTTTAATACCATTTTTCCCAACAAAGATACTTCTTTGAATTCAAAAGGCTTCTGTAAACACAAATCAATGTGATCTTCTGGGTACTTAAACAACTTCTTAATTATAATGTCAAGCTTCTGGTATCATAGAAAGTGCTTAAAATGAGAGATGCATACTGGGAAAAATGAACAAGTATTACATACACAAAGAGCTATTTGCTTTGGGTCTGTAACATCTTGACCCAGCTTTGCAATGAATAATGCAACCTTAGAAAAACTATCTAACCATGTTTCAATCATCCATCTGGAAAATAAAAGCAGTATCTATTACTGGAGATGATTGTGAACTGATCAACAAATGTTTACAGAATCTTTTCATATTGCATATTGACAGAATAATGCCAAGGTAATCTCCTAAATGAAAAAAGGACCCTGCAAATTAAGATTGCAAGGAGTGCTTGGATTAGCTTGCTTTTGTAAGCTTCATCATCCTTTGCAGTCATAGCCTGGAGTTAAAAACTCAAAGTCAGACTAGAGAGAAGCACCATCCTGTTACATGGAACGATACGTGCATGTCCGTTTCTTCTCTTCTCATTGGGCTTTGTATTGAATGGTCATTTTTTGTGACTCTTCTGTATTAATATTCTTTCTTATCATCAAGAAGGTCCATGAAATTGCCCGGAACTGTAGACATGTTAATGCAGAACTCAGAACACAAAACAGAGAATCAAATTATAGACAAGGCAGCAAATAACCCTTACTGTTCTAGATTATCTATATATAATAAAGATAAAGAAGGATGACAAGAGGCAGTGATGAGACCCATGAATTTGGGAAGCTATTGAATAAAACACTGAGGGAACAGCCTTTTTTTGACAAAAGAGAAGATTTGTTGTTTTGTTTTAAAAGTCAAATGATATTTCCTAAACAGCACCACAAGGTCTCTAACTGTTCAAACAATAGCCCTGGCCATGGGAGGATCCTGTATTCATGGGATTCCCTTTCAGCTCTTCTAATCGAAGTCAGTTTATCTCACTTAGTAAAGATTGCAAAATATCTGTATCATACATTTTTCAGAATGCCACAAAGATGATAGATGTTTCTGGCAACAGTGGGGTCAGAAAGTAATAAGCCTTTGACCATAATCATTCTATAGGTCCAGTTTTGCCTGTACAAGAAAGAGTGAATGTGATGTGATAAATCAAAATGGAAATAGAGAATTGAGCAGCAAATCTGACCTTCTCCCCAGTCAGTCTATGTATCTCAAGGCCAAATCCATTTTGGCCAAACAGATTTTCTACAGATATTTATATGGACAAGAGCTGATCATACACACACTTTTCAGTTAGAAACGCTGCTGATCCCCAGTCCATTTTGTGGTACAATTTTCTTATGGCTTTAAGGAAAGAAGATCCATTAGTGTGTAAGTTGAAAGTGCAGTTTATATGCTGATGTAGTTCACTTGCCAGAGCAATCCAGAAAATTATGTCAGGAACAAAAATTAAGAACAATGAATGTAGATCAGTTTCCATCCAAAACTAACAAGGAGCACTTAATTCTTTAAAAAATCAAGGGGTTCTTCCCCTCTATCTTATTCCTTAAGCACCGACTGTTTAACAAGAAAACTAAATCAACAAACAGGAATGGCTCACTGGAGATCAGAGGTCAGGTGCTTCCATTCTCTGGGTAAACAGGATATTTCAGAATAATGGAATGGAAGGAACAGGTTTTCGCTTTATCATTATCTCAACACAGTTAAGTAGTAGTATAGGTAGTAAAAGAGAAATTCAATTCCCTGCAGTTTGAGGTTTGAGCAGAAAAAGTCCTTTGTGAAAAGCGGAGACTGTCACACATAAACTATACACCAGTAGCTAAATTTAGAGTTTGTCTTCCTATTTGTTGCTTAATATTACTGTTGTGACATACTGAAAAATGTCTTCCCTATTGTACCTTAGAGAATATATCACCCAGTCTACTGCAATCAAACGAGCTTTCAGACCTCTACCAAGGTCTTCCAGATTATTAGAGGAAACAGAACGGGTTATAGGCATTTAATTCAGTCTTACTCTTTTACAGCTTCCTATCTGCCATCTGTTAACTAAACCTGAAATCTTAAATGTTGCTATAGATTCAAGGTAACTTTCTACTGCACCCAGATGTCTCCTTTGAAAAGATGTTACCAATTTAGTTGCTACCAGTTCTAACACATTGCAGACTGCAGACTTTTCCACATCAGTCACTGATACATCATTACTGCCCACACCAACATGTATATGGGTGTATTTCCATGTATACAAACACATACATCAGAGTATGACTATGTCTGTTGTAAAATATCATACTGATCCATGGGCAAAATTCAGCACGATTGAAACCTTCATTACACTCTTAGCTCACGGGCCTCAGAGCTGTCTGGTTACTTCTTCAATATTAAATACAATCACAGGTTAATCTTTACCCTGGCTGTGGTTAAAACTTGCAGCTGCAACACATTTTGATAAACAGAAAAAATTCCCATTTCTTCACTCTCAGTCTGAGATCCTTCACACACCTCTGCAGGGGAAAAATCGTTTTAGCTGAGATGAAAATTGAACAAGGTTGTCAACCTCTTCTGCGCTTCTTTAAATAACACAAGGAAGGACTCCTTGCAAGAAAAAAAATGAAAAAAAAACTATTATTGAATGTAAAGAGAGTTTTCAACTAGATGGTGAGAATAATTTAGCAAGTGTCACTTTGGCTTATTCAGACTTTACTAGGCAGAAAGCATCTTGTTGACTGAAGATGAATTTAATTCTTTCAGATGGCTGCTAGAGTCACCAGACTGCCCTAGCAAAAACACACACCAAAAATCTCATATAAAGCCAACACAGCAGAGTTAATCTCCTTTCTGCTGGTTCAGAACAAAACAATTGCCACTTTATGGGATAAAATGGCTATAAATAGATGTTCTTGTGAAAACTACATCTGAGGCTATCCTGTGCAGAAGCTTCAACATGAGATAAAACCTGTTGTACTTGGAGTTCCATTCTCAGAACCCAATGCTCATTGCTGGAGCCAGAGCTTCTCATCTTTGTGAACTCTATGCCACTTTGGATATAAATTTAAATAAGGCACCAGATGGTAAGTCACATTCACTCAGAATTCCAGATGTAAACCAAACCTATTACAAACATATAGTCTTTTAATAATATTCATAATTTTTTTTATATTTGATAACTTTTTGTGGTCACTGGCTTGCTAACATTTAACACTCTTTCCAGACAACAAGCTTTTCTAACTTTGGATGACAACCTGTCTAATGCCAGGGACAGGTGTGCGCACAGTTCTTGTACTGCAAGAACCTTTGCTTAGCAGTTTGCATGAGCAACTCTGCACAACATAGATAAGGCAACTAAATTTCCTCACCCCTGGGTACACTGTGCTGCCAGAGCTGTACTGGTGAACTCAGTGATGCTCCCACTCTGATACCTGATGCTCCCACAGCCAGTCTGGTTCCTTTCATGTTCTGTGCTGCTTTCCTTACCCAGCCTGGGCAGTGCTGGCTGAGGTGGCTCTTCACTGTATTCCCATGACCAGAGTTGGTGTGTTTGCTGTTGTTCCACGTGTTCTCGAGGCTGTGGATGACAAGAAAGGGCCGTGGGCTCCCACTAATATTAATACAGCTGCTAATGCATTTCAAAGTTTATTTTTGCATCTTCGGCATTAAACAAACCAGTGAAGCAATTTCTCATTGATTTCAAAACCTCCTGTCCATGAAAGCCTGGGCCTTCCTCAATATAAACCCATGCTTCATTGGGCAGAATACCAATTCCTGCTAATCAACGTTTTCAGACACAGGGTCAAAGCAGTTTTATTGTCTTTCATTTTCTTTATTACACTGAATTCAAAGCAGGGCATGGAATTGTTTCCAATGTCATTCTATTGCCACCTGGTGCTCATATCATGTAACCTCCTGGAGACTGAAAACCTCAGTCCAGCCTCCCAAGTGTCTGAAGGTCCATGGAATATATCCAGGAGGACTGCAAAATCTCACTGTAAACTACATTCACTCTCAGCAGACTCAAATTTTCAACCAAGTGGTCCATTCCTCTGGGAGAATTTTACAGGTCAGAACATTCAAGAGCACTGATAATCACTACATGCATATCCATATCTATATACATATAGTGTGTGTATCTGTGGGGTAAGTTGCCATATATCTGAAATTCACCTGCAGCCTCAAGATAAAAACGAAGCAGGCAGCTTCCACACAAGTAGAAAACAGGATGTAACACAGACTATTTAATTTACTTTCCTTTGTAAACATTCCCCTCACAATATTCTGATAACACAAATCCAGTTACAAAATTAATTTATCCTCATACTTAAATACAGTGACATATTTTGGCATGTATTTCAGATATTTTCTGATTTGTTCACATATGAAGTCCATAATTTTTTATGGTCTTTCTACGACCTTGAAAACCTTTTGAATTTTACATTGAGACATCTATTATTCTGAGATAAACTGGGATTTATGAAGCTGGAGCATTAAGAAAGTTGGTTTATATTGGCAGAGCTGAGATCACTTCACCAATTTTGTAAACAGTTATGTTGTATTTCTCAAGTTTAATGTTTTAGGAACAGCTCCGAAACCTGAGGTATTTTATTGAATCTTTTAACTTAAACCCCTGATGGATTAATGCAGATTATGCTCAGTGAATTGCATATTATAATCAGGTTGCATCCCAAATTTCAACCATTTTTTTTCCTCTGGCATTCAATCCCTAATTCACCTGTTCTTAGGAAGCATGCTAGAATAAGGATCAGAGAGGATTTTTTTCCATTATAATTTCCTCTGAGCTTTTTCCTTGTTGCAATGTTAGCAGAAATGGAAGGGACAACAGAGGCTGTGAATCTTGTCTTGCTCAGCTACCACACGAGATTCTGCCCAGGCAGAAACTCAGCCCTGTGAACATTCCCTTTGTATTTGTTTGCAAATCCAGCCTGACTTGACAATACCCAACCTGCTTCTGCCCCTCCTGGCCCCAATGCTCCTGTCTTTGGGAAGCAGTTCCAGTCCCCTCTCCACTTACTTGCAACCTCCTTATTTGGATAAATAGCAAGACTTTCCTGAAAAAAGAACCTTGTTCCACTTTCACCACTTTCCCAAAAGATAACATTTCACTTTAAAATCCCCAAATATTCTGATGTTTTGTATTTTAATGTCTTGATTCAGCTTAGGCTTGGTCTAAAACAATACAAGTTGCTTTCATGTTTTTGTCAACTTTTTTTTACATGCTTAATGCACTGTAGCTTTCCCGCAGGTTTGCTCTAAAGGAAAAACTACACTATTCTAAATAATGGCTACCACAGTAAAGGTAGCAAGTGATCTACTGCTAGTGTCTGCAGTAAATTTGATTCTCACTATTCTGATTAAATACTAAACTTCAGTCACTGTACAGACTTTTTGCCATTATTCAGGTGGTTTCTATAGCATCTTTCCTGCCCTCGGTTCTGAAAACATTGTATTTCATTTCTTTCTACTGCTTGTTTATTTTGTTGGTTTTCTTCTAAGGACTCATAGAACATCGGACTTTTTTTTTTTCCCTTCCGTTTTTCCCCCCAGAGACAAAACCTTGCCACATATGAAAACTGGTTCTCTAGAGTTTATTTCAGCTTCAAAGATATCAGTTCACTGAGGAATTCTATTAAGGTTTTCCTAGCTACTAGCCATTTCTTTATATATGAGCCTTTAATGTATTCAGAAAATGCTTTACTTTATTGATCAAACAGGTTACTTTGGGACAAGTTCCAAAATTCTCAGCAGAGTTACTGAAAATATCTTCTAGACTCCACTGGGTTTTAGGTCAAATTCTTGATAATTATTAACATGTTTGGTGCTCAGAGACTGAAATTTAAAATTCTGCTATGTATTAAACATTATAGGTTCAAGAGAGATCAGTCAAGTTAATACTGCTTCATTTTTCTTCCAGCTAAAGCTCAACTTTCAATCTGACATTTTCCCAAAGCAGATAATGGCATGTCACATTCTGTGGGCCGTGTCTGAGATATTTTCCTCACAGCTGTCACCAATACATAGTTCATATATTAGGAATTCATGGAGAGATTTTACATCTAGAGCTTCTACTGACATAAGAAGACTCTTAGTACTCTGCGACTTCAAGAGTCATTCACACAATCTACTGGTCCTGTCAGCAGAGAGGCTGCTTTCCTTGCAAGGTAAAACATGATAACATGATAAACAGCTTTCACTCACAACTGGGAGGCTGCTGCAACCCCTGGGCTAGAGGGAATACAATGGCAAGCCTTTCTTAGCAGTCTCTGCTGAAACTCTCATATTTTGTACGAAATACTCTGTTGGAACTTATGTTAAAATGCTCACTGGGGAGTGGAAAGAGCCCAGGTATCTCTTTGTGCAGTCCTAACCACAGGCATGAGCTGCAAGCAAAGAATCATCCTCTTTCTACAGCTAATCCTGCCCATTTTCATGCCACCAAAATTTCAGCTTTCTCCTGAATCACACAAATCAGGAAGACTAATCATCTGAGATTTGCTATTGCCAAAGACATCAGGCTGCCCCGGGGGCTTGGTGTAAACTCTGAGTGCTGCATGACAGGTCAGTGCATTTCCATTCAAGCCTAAACAATAAAACACACAATCTAAAAGAAAATAAAATGGCTGTAACATTGTGACAAGAATAAGCAGACTTAGGGGGAAAAAAACATTGTATTTTCCTACAGCAGCATCCTGCCTGCTGAATGAAGTAATTTCTTTCTTAGGTTCTGTAGTACAAGCATCTATGTCACAAGGAGCTGTTTCTGCCCAGTATCTCAGTTTGGAAGGCAAGAGATCAAGAATACACAACAGTGAGAGATTATTCAAAATGTTTTGGAAGGACTCTAGAGTGAACTTATTACTCCAATTGCCAAAGAAATCCTTTCACTGTGCCTCATGAACCAACACTTGTGCAGCCAACATCATTTCTCCTTTCCATACTTTTCATTTTTTAACAGTGAAGTCCTGAGATTCTTTGGTTTTTTAAATTTTTTTCCACTTTATATTTTTATATTCTTCTTTATAGCCTTTATATTTTTGGCCAAAGTTTTACAAACCAACACTAGATGGTGCTTTCTGATGAGAAAAACTTTGGCCCCTTTTTCTTTAAAACATCCTGCTGCACACTTCTGAAGTGCTGTAGCACTGGAACAAAGTATGAGCATCACAGTTGTGGAGGGCTTTGAAGAACCATGCTGTCAGGTTCCCAACACTTGTCTTCTTTCTGAAGAAACCAAACTCATTACAGAATCGCTGTAAAACACAGAATAGAAGAATGTTCCAAATGCTTCTTTTTTTCATTGTGTAAAACTCGTGTTAAAAAGTTAATCCATTTTGTACATATTAATGTTAGAGGAGAGAGATACCAGCTGTGGAAGGACAGCTTAATCAGCCCAGATCTGTGACTGCCTGAGCTCTGGAAACTGCTTGCTGCATTTATATGGACTGTTGCTATGTTCAAGGACTGTTTGCTGTTTAATGTCTGTACCCCATTTGAGGATTTTATCATGTTATATGTCTTTTCCTTTGTTTCATTGTGTGTCCCTGCTGGAACTTTCCATCCCTCATGGCTTGTAACCCACCTCTGATTGGTCCCTGCTTGCAGCAGGGTAGCATTTCCTTGTATGCTCTGCATTTGTCTCTGTGTTCCCAGTTTTGGAGGGTCTTGCCTTGTACTGCAAACCCCTCCCAGGCTCTTCCCTAAACCCCTCCCAAGTTCCACCCTGTTCCAGAACCTTCCCTACTGATCCTGTATAAGCCAGGCACCAGTTCAGTGCAGGGACCAATCAGAGGCAGTCACAGATCTGGGGTGATTAAGCTGTCCTTCCACAGCTGGTATCTCTCTCCTCCAACATATTAAACTCATCAAATTAATGATTGTAGTCATACATAGTATGCATAAGGTATTTTATTTCTATATATATATATATATAGAAATATTTAAGGTCTTTATATGATTAAGTATTGTGTTTATAAGTATAATGTACTCAATATTAATAAATAAAAATAATCTTCTTCATGGCAAGTGATGGCAAATTCTGATACCACATGAGAAATAAGAAGGGAAAATGATGTTCTTATAAATTAAAAGCAGGGATGAACTGTCTACTGAAAATGCTGACATAAAATAATTGAAATTGATGTTCTCCTCTGTGTTCAAACCAAGTTAGCTGTAGTTTGGCTGGACCAGTGGCTCCTGATCTGTGGATGTGTTCTTTTTTGACACTTTCATTTGGTCAAAAGGAGATCACACTGTAGAAAAGACACTGTGGTCAAGGTTAACAAAATGATGCTTTAAAAGAGCTTATTCTCAACCTGTTATACATTCTTAATAAGTGCATAAGCCTCATATATGTGTCACTTTTAATTGGATTAAGAAATTCTCTCCCAATACTGGTTAAGTGTATTCACTCATTTTATGTAAAACACTTAGTAGTTAAATAAATATGATCACCAATTATGACTTTAATGAATCAGTGCTGTAAGTTCCCAGACTGAGGAGTTGGCCATAGAATGAACATGAACTAATTACATCAAACTGAAGAAGAAGATGAGCTCTATATAACAGCTAATCCTGCCATCAAGGCAATCACTAGTAATCAGAGATTTGCTATTTTCACCACCAGCTGCTGTACACACTTAGGGACACACAGTGGGTGACCTTCCCACTGAAAGCATTAAACTGCTCCTCAGGAACCAAGGCACTGCTCAAAGTTTTGATTCCTACAAAATTCCTCATTTCCCCCACAGTTACACATTTGTGTAACAGGAGTTGGTTGTGACTGTGAAGTGACAGAAGGCCTGATTCTGCCACCCTTGCTGAGGCAGAGTACCCTCTTTGATCTACACAGATCTCCACCTTCCCAAGAACACTTGCATAGCAAGGCACTGCATCAAAAGGATGACAGAATGGAATTGGGAAGTAGTGGGAAAGAAATCTTATTCTTAAACCTCAAAAGGGCATTTTAGTGATCCATTTTATCATATTCCTTAGTTATATTCTAGAATTGTAGAAAACTAATTTAGAAAAAAGTTTTTGGCATTCTCTGGTGGTTTAATATTGTACCATTAGCATGGAAGTTGAGTGTGGAAAAAGTAAAGAGAACTTTATCTATCCATGAAGGTAAGCCAATTGGACACAGAATACTTGAGAACCTCTGAAAAAGTGAGGCTTTCCCAGCAGCACCTTCTGCAAAGGAAAAGGAAAAGATGCAACAGACACCTGATTCTGATTTCATTTACATTGTCATAAGTCAGAAGTGGCAAAATATCAAGTAAATAATGCAGAGATTTGAGAACAAAGTGTGAAATACATAATTTACAGCAGCTTCTGAATAAAAGTGTGCAGCCCTATACTTGGCCAACACAGAGACAGAAGAAAACAACATTGCATAGAACTAATTAATCTTTCTCCGTTTCTCAAAGGTCCCATGAATCAAACAAGCCAGAGATACAGCATGGGCATTATGATTCAGAATTATAAATAAGTACAAATCTTGCTAAATAACAATTCCTATAAGCACTACTGAATGTGGAAGCTCACTTCCCTCTACCAAACATCCAGATGAGCATGTACAGTGATTCAGGGGAAACAATAAAGTGGCTTCTGAACTAAAAATTCAGCTGTGACTGAGTTTGGCAATGGTACATATAATGGCAATTCAAGTACAACTACAGCCGACCCTTTGCTGCTTATTGTAGTGATCGGCACACCACTATAGCTTATCTCACAAGTCTGTCTCAACCCATCATATTCCCACTTCCCTGAAAGGGAAGCATTGGAAGAGGCTGCCCAGGGAAGTGGTGGAGTCACCATCCCTGGAAGTGTTCAAGAAACAACTGGACGTGGCACTTCGTGCTGTGGTTTAGTTGACGTGGTGTTGGGTCAAAGGTTGGATGGATGATCTTGGAGATCTTTTCCAACCTTAACAATTCAATGATTTCCCCACATGTTTCAGCCTGTGCACAGCAGAACTAACAAGCAACGAAGAACAAAGCAAAGTTATTTTTCTTCAAAAGGTTTTAGTTTCTTTGCACTGTTTTTCATGAGGACAGAATGACAGGCCAGCAAGGACTTCACACAGGCCATTCCTGCTCTTCTTGCTAGATAAGCTCTTCCTAATACAGTTGTCAGCACTAAAATACTGTTGTTTAAACTTTTTTCGTACTTTCATATGGAATAAATAAAGACTCCAACCAGTCAAGAGAGGCATGGTCTCATTCACCCTTCATAGTGGCTGCAGCTTTAGACATCTGTTAAAAATCTGGGTGGAAGTAAAAACATTAAAGAAATAGTTTCTAAGTCTGAGCACTCCTCTAGGAGAGGTGGAATTACCACTGGGCAAAGAAAGAGAAATCAGTGGCTTTACAACATGATCACTTCTACCCTTCTATAAACCTCAAAAGCTATTTTGGAAACATTCTAAATGGAGACTCTGTTGGTTGGCAGGGGGGTAAAACCAGATTGATTTGATAAGCTCCTTTTCAACAACCTGCAGGATTGATAGATTTTGAGCAATCCCCATGAGATTCCAAGATGTGCTCCCTTCATCCCTTCTGCTTCCCAGCTACATGCTTAGCCCAGCTGCCTGGCAATGTGGATTGTAGTGGAAATCTTTAGGAAATCTTTATATTACAATGTTAAAGGAGTTGTCGGTTTCTCTGTCCTCCTTATTTAATTGTTTTTATCTCCAAACACGATTAGTTTTTAATAGTGATCATCTAAATCTGCAGTTCACACTTCCATCTCTCTCAATGGCTCACTGCAAGCTTTTGCTACAGAGCAGCTGAGTTCAGAACTGATACAAGATTTATTCTTTTATTCTTTGTAGTCTTTGTTCTAGTAATTAAGGGAATTTTAAACCAGAGTCCTATTATTCTTAGATTTAGTTAAATCACACTCAATGGGAGTGTGCACATTTTACTCACTACTCAAATCTCTGTTGCACAATTTTATTTAGCTTGTATTTCCTTGAAAGAATATTTTTATCTTGAAATAAGGGTCTGCTGATTCTGACAGAAGCTGGAATCAGTAGCAATATACATAACTCCTTAACTGAGATAAATGAGCCACGGTGGCCACGGGGCCACTGTAATAACTGAATCTTATTAAAACAAGATAATTCAGAGGAAAGTGTTTCAGTTAAAAGCATAATGGCAAGAGAACTTCAGAGAGGAGAATTTGGCTAAGATAGCAGAAAGCCCAAAGGAAGCATGCTGGAAATCAGAGTGATCCCATATGTCATTGTAATGATAGAAGTCAAGGAGAATTTTATCAGCTTTCAGTAAAGATCTCCCTTATGTTACAATATTGATGAAAAATGAAAAGAAATTGCATTCAAGCACAGAAAGAGATCAACCATCTGTTTGGAAACTGCTGTATCAGACAGTTCATGGTCTGCACCTGAGGTAAGAAGAGGACAGTGCTGTTCTCATTAAAGTTCCCAAAAAAAGAAGCTGGACTCAAAAGAGAGGTAAGAGAGATGTGATAAATCCACATCATAGTTATGTATCGGGTACTGGGACATGAGGGACTATCCCACTTGTTATAACAGATTTTTCTTGTGTGCTCTGGAGCATTCATTTCTGGCTCACTCTAAATGCTGAAGATTAAAAGTACTGAAGAGAAAACTAAATTTAATGGCAGATGTAGAGGTCACTCAGGGCAAGGAGTCATCAGGGACAACTGTTTTCAGGGACACATTTAGAATGGTGTGAATTAAGTTTAACATTGTAAAAGGCAATGGTGTGTACAGATGGGGCCCCTTGGAACAAGGGGAAGTACAGCTTCAGTAGGAAACCTTTACAGAGAATGTCAAACACCATTTCTAACAGCTGATGTCTAGTTCCCAGGCTCACTCATGCGTGCTGCTGTATTACCACTCCAAAGCCCTGACACAGAGGCACATGACGGAAGACTGACAGAGTCCATATTCTGAATCCAACCTCACAAGAATCATTGAAAAGAACTTGTTCTGCCCATTGCTGGTCTGCCTGTCCCTGCCAGTGCTGAATCTGCATCACACCAGCTCCTGTGGCCACAGAGACCAAATGCTGATTAAAATAATGTTTTATGCGGTGTGCTAGAGGACAGATGGCAGCAGCAGCTGGAAACATTTGCAAAATGTATGTTCTATAATTATTAAACCAGCAACAAAACAACCTCCAGCACACACAGAAAGAACTGCAAAGCACTGAGTTGAATGACAAGCCCACAGAGCATAAATGTTCAAGAAGGACCACTCAGAGGAAAGTCACTTTGGCTAAAATTGGGCTCCTCAAGGGCCTACTAGGGCTGGGAGAGGCGGGGATTCACTGACCTGTCTGATGGGGTGCTATAGGAATGAAATTTGTTTGATCATCAGGGCTGACACTTCCACTCCTCTCCTGGCAGTGGCATGTGACTAAAATCGTTTCTCTGCAGCATAGAGGACCTCTACTAGATCAGGCAAAAAGGGTAATTTTAAGGTAGCAGCTTGTTCTGAAGGCAATGAGACATATCTGGGTACTTTCACAAAGAACAAGTCTCTCTGGCAGGGATAATTAGCAGATTATAAATGCAATCATAAAAACAGCTCCAATTAAGGAACTACACGATTTTTTAAAAAAAATTTGGGCTTTCTGGAATCCATGAAAAATCCCTCCAGTGCAGTCTCATGCCTCCTTCCAATCTTATGTTAGCAATCAAAAAAACCTGAGTGAATTTTTAGAAAGAAATAAATGCCTTCCCATTTTTCACGTGTACTCACATTGCTCCCTGAAATTTAAAGTCTGAACATCATACAACAGCAGGTTCTTCTTTTCATACCCAAAGCACTGGGATGTCTCCATTCTCTTCCTTTAAACATTTTTTAAAAAAAAAAACAACCAAGCAAAACCAATGCCCTAATCCTAAACTAGTTGGTTACAACAGGCACAGACTGCACAAGTATTCAATAAAGCACACACAGGCTGGATTTCTGAACTAATGACAAGGAAGGCCTGACCTAACTTATTAATCTCCTTTCCCATGTACATTTTCTTACATGTGGCAGCTAACGAGTTTTGGCCAGTGCAGCAGAGCCTCAGCTGTTGTGAGCAGTCCTTCCTGGCACAACGAATTCCAACTACAACAACGTTGTCAGTAGGAGCACATCCTAAAAGACAATACGAGACATAGAAGTGATGGGGAATGGCCAGGGGAACAATACCTGGTATATGATGTCTTTCCCTACCAGCTGAGACGGACAGGGATCTTCACAACTTAACAGCAATATCTTAAGATGAACAAGGTATACAAGAATACAAACTAGTCCCTATTAAGCAATATTCCCACCACCAACACTGTCAGTTTGGGGTTTATGCCAAGAATTTGTAACTGTAAAAGGTATTGCATCTGAAAACACACACTAACTTGAGGCCAGAAATTTGGGAATGCTTACAGAGGAGATTCACTGAGATTACTTCCTATGGCTTTGATCCACAGTATTCATAACTTTCCAGTTTCTCAAACTAATATAATACCAACTATACTATACATTAAGATAGTGCACTTTGTCCATTTCCAAAAAATAAAAAGTGAATCAGTCATTCTTTTTTTCCTTACTGCTCTGATGAGGCACCAGTTCTACTGCATTTGTTTACTGACATGAGAAACTGCACCTGTTCATTAGCACTTCCCCTTTTCACAGACATTCTGTTATCAGACTCCATAATTGGATGAACTGATTATTTTGAATATAGATTTTCTCTATGAATCCATTTTCTAGTGTATTGATTTTGTTTCTGACAAGGTGACAACATCTCTATGTGTCAAAGCTGTTCATTGGGTTTTTAAGAAGTCCTGACAGGCTAATGAGGTACCCTAGGAAAAAATCACGTTTGTAAGAACAGTAGCAACTTGTTGCATAAATGTATCATAGGACAAAAGGAACCAGGAACTTACAAGTGTGTAGAAAAGCACATAAAATTGACTACTACTACCACTATGAGCCTTTGTCTTGTTTTCAGCTCTTCACCAGGACTGTCAAGTAATAGAGTCCCATATAAAAAAAATTCCTAACCACAACCTTGAAGTAATGGAAAGAAAAAAATTTACCAACCAAAACTAAATCAAATATTTCAGAAAAGCACATAGCACTTATTTGTATAATGGCATCATAATGCCTACTGTTATTCTCCTTTCCTTTTTTAGCGCTGCACAAATTGAATGATTTTTGTTAAAAATTCTATTTCTTCTCCCCAGTGCCACTGCAGTGTGGTGAGATGAGGTTTGTACTGAGGCTTTTATAGGTTTTCCCAAGGTGTCTCCATTGTACATTCGAACACATCCTTAGTGGTTCAAAATCTGTGTATTACTTTGAAATTAAAATGTTAGTACCAAATAGCAGCTGCTATTGTGCCCGTTTTCACCAAACTTCATGCTCATTGTAATTTATTACAAAATGAAGTACTGTGTCTGCTGTTTGGAAAATCACAGGCACGGCACACAACTGTGAACTCATCTGTATCACAGAAAAGAAAAACAACAAGCCAGACAGACAGCAGTTCAGTCATCACAGCAGTTGTAAGCATAAGTGGGAGTCTTTCCCAGAAAGTAGCAATACTGGTGATAGAGCTGATTGTCCAATGCCACCAAACAGCAGTGCTTTGCAGCCAACACAGCAGTCACTTGTTCGTATTTGATAGAAAGAGTATGATGCAGCCAAGGCAAGGTACAGAAATCACCTTTTAGATAACCTTTCACTTTTATAAACAAAGCTGTAGTGCAGCCAATGTTTTTGACACTTCCTGCAAATACATCAGAGATCTCAGGCACTTAGATTAAAGTGCTTGACTTTATGTTCTCATGCAACCATACCAACAAAGATTTATCTCCACGTGTGAAGACAAGTCCCTACAGCACTGGAACCTGGAGCCTGGTCCACAACTGCCTTACTGTCATGACAAGGCTGCGCAACACGACTGGTGCAGAGTTTATTCATTTGCAGCTTACACTCCTGGAGTTCCTCCAGAGACCGCCAGCAGCCTAATTCTGTAATACAGAAAGAAAAATGAAGCACATTACTATGGAAATGAACACATTACCAAAACCTCATGAGCAGGGCTCTCAGATACCCTCAAAGAATTGTTACCACATTAGATGAAAATAGTAATGATAGGGATATGGAAGTAATGAAGTGAAGGAAAGATAAATTTTTTTTTTTAATTCCCAGTATTTTCTACCTCCTTCAATACCTGTTGCTTTACTCCTTTTTTCTTACAATATTCTGTTCCTTTGGATTATAATTGCCAGGTCTGTAGGCAGTTGTTATTTACTTGTGTTTAGTGTTTCCATGCTCAGGCTTTTAAAGGATGGGGCTGGTAACTGTTTCACTTAGGGTTGTATATGGATAAAAACTGAGCCCAATAATCAGGTTGTTAACCGTGACTGTACCAGAGTTTTGCTTAATTCACTTCAGTGTTCACTTCAAAGCAAACATCCATTTTCTGCTACCAGAAAACATTTGTAGTAAAGAGTGCCTACTTACTGCTGCTTCATTTTGTACCAGTTGTATAGTGCTCTCAAGAGCTCTTGAATTTTTATACCTGGTTTGATTTACATTCTTTGATATAGAAAAGAGAGCTTGCTTGAGGTACCATTTGAACCATCACTCAAATTCAGCCTTAAAATTTACTCAGGAATGTGGTACAAAAATAAGCATGTCCCCACTTATTCAATAACAAATACTCAGCCTCCACTTGACAGCTTGGGCCAGGGATAGCATTTTCTTGGATGTCACCTCTGCAGTGTTGTATCCTCCTGTTGAAATGCAGTGAGAATGACTTGTACAGATTATGCACTAAGCCCATTGGCAGGTGGGCAGATTGTTTCTAATAGCCAATGGGCTTTCTTTGAGTGTGAGGAAAGTGGCATTTTGCTAATGTTGGTAACAGCTCTCATGGCTTGTGATGCTGTAACAGCTGAAGAGTGCCCATGAATTTTAAGTAATGAAGTTCATTGCTCTGCCTTACAGGAGCCTCATTAACTACACACAGTTCCATTGGGAGGGAAATTGTTCAGGGCTCTGTCGAGGACTGTCTGAAAAGGAACTATAATTTCACTGTCTCAAGCACTCTTTCCCTTGACAGTAATACACCACATAACCTTTATTTTGTTTATTTATCTTCAGAACCTCCTTAGAATAAATGGGGAAGACAGGGAAGTGAAATAGAACATGACTGATCTTAATTGGTTCATGTGCTCAGAAGCACTTTGGACACCTGAGATTTGCTTTAGTCAAGGTCACATTGAAAACCTTTGGCAAAATGAGAAACTGAAGCTGGGTACCACAGAGGCAGCTTTGCCTACTAGCAGCCACCCAGCTCTGAAAATAAAACCTACCCTAAATCAAGAATTAAAATAATAGTTCAGGTGCAAAATGAAAAAAAAAGAGAGAAAAGTGGCAACAACGGATTTATGGAAACAAAGGATCACAAAGACTTTCTATCTCAACTTCTTCCACCAAACTGAGTTCATAAACAATCTAGATGGAACAACTTATACACATATAATATACCATACACCTGCTGGAATTTTTATTAGAAACTTGCTTTGTCACATCAGAGACTTGACCGTAACAAACAAAGTAAATATATATCTAGCTCTAAACACAAAAAAAGTATTAACGAAACTGCCTTTAAAGCCATCAGATATAATGCCTCAGATTTAAATACATGAGAAATGTGTGGCAGGCTATTTGCAAAAGCACCACAGCTTCAGACTTACGCCATGAAGGATCTGGTCGAGATGTCATACAGGAAATTCCTTAGGAACCCTTAAAATTGCAAAGGCTCAATCTCAGACTGCATTCAGATATTTAAATAATTCTGAGGTGAGGACAGAGGGTACCACGAAGCACAGAGTCTAGACCTAGAAACTACTCATTGGAACTACCCTACAGCATATTTTTAATCTTATTGCTTTTAAATAAACTACTTAACTACAATAACCATTTTGCTCTGTGGTACACTAATATCAGTCAGGTGATGCAAAACAATGTAAATTCACATTTTAATATCAGTATCTAGGGTTTGTGAAAGAGACCATCAATTAGACTGTCTTTTTCCATTAAATAAAGAGGAGTCTAGATGACTCAAACTGAGTAGATGACTAGATTTTGGAGAGCCAGAGTGAGGCTGTTGATCATCATGGTGGGAATGATCATCTTTTCTGTTTTTCACAAACAAGCACCGCTCTCAAACTCACAAAGCAAAGAGTTTCAGCACATTTTCATGGAAAAAAAAAAAAAAAAAAGAAGAAAACCAAGGGCTGGTTCGTGAAGGAATGGTACAACATATAAATAGATGAATAAGGGCTGCATTATACAGACATGTATATTCCACCTCTGAAAGATTAACAGAAAAATCTGCTATTTCATACTGCCACTGCTATTTCTTTCCTTGTATTGAATATTTAATCTACAGACATACTACGAACACCACAACCCATAAATTATCTGATTGTAAATAGAGTAAATAGTATAGTAAGACAAGCAGGTTACTATATCTGCATGAAATCTAGTGTATATTTATGTTCTGGTTGCCACAGCCATTAGCAAACACCAGTCTAAATTATTTAAGGTAATCTTTCTCTGAGTCAAGAACACTTAAAACTTATTAGTATGTATTAGAACTTAAAACTGATTCAAAGTTTGCCCATCTATACAGCCTTTTAAAATGTTTTATTCTGTGCTCTTTTATATGAAATTCATTCCAGTTTGCTTTTGAGTGCAGTGCTTCCAGCTCTCACCCATTTTAAATGTCCGAGATTTTATTTGAATAAATAATAAGTGAGGAATGGAAATTAACTTAAACCTGTCTATCAGCTACATTGTGTGAGAATTCTTGGTCTTGTCTTACAGTTATGGCTACAAAATGGTTTTTGAAAAGAGCATGAATGTTCTCAGTTGTTCATGAAACAGATCTGTGCCCTGTGCAGCTCCAAGTGCATTATGGAAACAGCTTTCTATCACAAGATTTTGGTTCTTGTGTTGGCTCTGCTGCTGTGATGCTGGGGAAGCCAACTGGCCTCAATATCCCCAACCACACAGCAGAAATATCACTACCTTGAAAAGAACTTTCATTTCCACAAACTAAAAATTACTACAGCAGAATGAACTTTAGTACATCTGTCTGAAAAATCCTTTCTCTTTACTGGCACTCTTTTGATGGTGGGCTGCAGAGGATGTAATGATGGGTTAATAATAGAATTCAGGCTACAAAGGGCACGATGCTGGCAAGCTGAACATTGTTCTTCATAAAACGTTGGAGTAAATGCTTCTTTTTTTTTTTTTTTTTTTAATTATTACAGTGGTATAATTTATTTTCATTAACCTAAACAATTTCCCTATTGAGGCAAATTTCACGTAACAGCTCTCACAAAGCATTCCATCCCTCTTCCAGACATCCAAGCCATAAGCAGGGAGCACAGCCTAAAACAGCAGTCGTAGGGTTAAAGGATTCCTGCCTAGTTCCTTGCAGGCTTATCCTACTGAGCATCTGAGTAATAGCTGAAACACATTTTAATAATTTATGTGTTTGCATGTGGTTTCATGCAACCCTGTTTTATCTCAGTTCCTTACTTCTAAAAATAAGCAATTGTCTCCGGTTTAATATTTGACTTATTCCCAAAATGATTCTGTTTATTTTTGTCCTGAAAAAACAGAGTGGTTATTTTTTGACAAATTCTTTTAAACTTCGCTCTTTCAGAAACATAATCTGACAAGAGGGTTTTGTCCAAATGTACCATGCTCATCTTTTAGCTCTCCAGACTCACTGTTTGACAGCTGGATCATTTTTATCCAGAGAAACACTCTGAAAATGCAGACACTGTCTGGCGCCAGGTGCACTGCAGTTACTGAATCCCAGAATCACTGGGGTGGCACGTGGGATGTTCAGTTATTCTAATGGGATCTCTTGCTGTTCTTGGATTCCATCGGAGGAGTCTAGCAGGCCTTTTGAGCAATCCTCACACACTACTTTCTTACTTGAACATCTTTCTTTATCCTGGTCCTTAAAATAAGCTGAAAAATTCCATCATATCCAATTATTAAGAATATAGCCAGGAACTTGAGGTATATGGCCTGTATGAAATATATGAATATATATAACATATGTGTAATATATATGTTTCCAGTTTGAATATCTTTAAATTAATTACAGCACAGAATAACAGACCACACCACTGCCAGGTGATCATGGTGCTTTTTTCTTTTTTGTTTCTCCAGCTCCTCACCTATTTATTTACAGAAAACACCAAAAAGTGTTTGTCAATATAAAGAGCCAACCAGTTCTTAATTGGAGCTACTGTGCTTCCAGGTTCATATGGTACTTAGAATTCAGCTTTCCAAAGAAAATACATCCTACTGAATGCTTGTTCATTCTGTCCATCACCAACCCACCAGCTCACACCTGTTGAAAATTCAGTGTTCTTCAAAAGAGAGCCTTTATGCATATAATCCAAAAAGAATATGCTTCTATGAAATAAACATTAGAATTCACGTAGGTAGAAGTTCAAATGTCAAAAGAGTTTGATGTACCTCTGCCATCTCTACTTATGGATGCACCACACCCATCACCAGTTTCTTGGGCAAAAAATAAGCTGCTCATTTTTAATGATGTAAAATTCAGCAGAGTTGGTTGCCAAGAGGTGACCTCTTGTGCAGTCACAGACCATCTCTTTGCAAAAGTATAAATTGCTCCAGAACAAGGGCTATTTCATTAAAGAGACCTTGCTTTACATGGCAGATCTTGTTCCACAGACTGCAATGTTCCTATTGACTGTAATTTATATAAATATATATAAATATTGATAGAGCTACAGCCAGGGGAAGAGTTGACAGAAAGCTCTCATCCTAGGCTCGACTAGATGTCAGAAAGCCAGAGGATAATTTGGAACATAGAATTTTGCAAAAAGAATATTTCCTTCTGTCATAAATAAACTCTTTATTTACTTCCCTTCACTTAAAGAAAACAAAACCAGATTAAATAAAAATAAATTGCAACTTCCATTATTTTTGGCTTGTGCATGAACTTAGAAACACTCAGTTGGGGACCCTCGGAGGACAGACAGCAGACACCTGCTATATTCCTGCAGTTGGTGTAAGGTGAGTAGTGACAGTGTGTGCTCCTTACACAACCCCATGGAATAACATTCCAGACCTTGTCAGGGAGCCTTTCAGTCCCAACACACTTCAAACCTGGGGTTACCACCAAGTCTGACACAAAGAACCAGCCTTGTAGGCTTGGAGATGCCACCTGCCATAGACAGGCCAAATTCCACAGGAGGATGGAACAGCCACCAGAAGGTGCAGTGATGGAGCTGGAATTTAGTGAAAGCCTACACTCAGAAGGGTCATAATTTATTCTCTTTTTGCCAGAGATCTTTGTTAGCTAATTATTTGGTCAAGAAGACAAATTTGTCAAAATTAATTGTTGGTTTGTTCATCTCAGCTTTTTAAAAGTAATAGGCTTTTCATTTGAGAAAGAGGGACTGTGAAGTGTATGCAAAGGTCTGGAAAAACCAGGTTTTGCCCTGAGAAATGATTAATCTTCTGCAGCTGTTCTCCTGGACTATTTTCAAATGTGTTCAACAAACCTTGGAGATTTGCTAGACTGGTGACAGAATTACTTTACTTGACTAGCTTCACATTTTAATGAACTGTGAAAGCCTAAAATTTGAGAGAAGATAGCTTGTACTGATTTGGATGAATAATAGGCACAAAAGTTTTAAATGGAGAGCACCAACAAGCATTACAAGACTCTAAACTCCCCCACTATCTTACTCACTGCTCTGTTGGTTATTCCTGCCCAAGACTGCTGCATACTGCTCATTGTCCTCAGAACCTGCACATTTTCTGTCTCACAGGTGCAAAATTGGGCTTTTTCTTTACAGCTGTTCATGACAAAAGAGAAGGTAAAGCAGAAAAGGTTGAATTAACACTTTTTCTTGATATCACAAGCCTTTTCAGTTTAGCTTAAAACCATCTTCCTCATTTTAGGTCACGTTCCTCCCAAAACAATTTCTATATGTTTTCAATCAATTTATCTTACTTGCTTCAACTGTTTCCTTCTGCTAAGCCAAGCCCTAATTCAAGAGACCATTTAATTGTCTTTAAATTTAAACACATTTTTAAGCTTTATGAAAATCAGTATGTCATGGAAGCCACATTAACAGTACTAATTCACAAATGGACACAAACCCTTGTTTAAAGTCTTTGTTTGCTAGGGATGTCTTCCTGAATCAGTATTTCCATGTTATGCTGTGACATTTTCAAGTAATTTAGCAGACTAAGTGTTGTTCTCTTGCAGGTTGGCATTTTTGAAAAATTATGCTGTTGTTGAATAAGGCTGGATTTGGAGATGGTTTTGAAAAGCTTTTGCTGAATTGCAGCCTTATTCATTTATTTCAGCATAGAAATATGTAGCCTAAGCTTTCTATCTAATTCTGTCTCACATTTCTATTGGTAACCACCATAAGCCATCTGCTTCCACCTGCTTTTTGTCCTCTCCTTCTGAAACATAAACTTTCAGTTTATCCCTGAAGGACATTGTCTAGCAGGGGATAAATAAAGCACATTCCTTTTAGACATTCTTTTAACTTGATGTTTTGGGGCTGGGTTTCATCCTAACTGCTGTACATCCTGGCCTCTCACTGATAATATCCTTCCTGTTGTCAAACAGCCAGCACTGCATGGCAGCAGCCCAAGGCAGTTCCAACTGGTGCACACCCCTGTGCTGCCTTCTCTGCCTCTCTGTATCACTCATTGTACCGTCCCTTCTTCTTCATTTATCCCCCTCTCTAATGATGACCCTGTAAATAAGACTAATAACACCAAACTTTTCTACAATAAACTTTCTTCCAGGTCAGAGTCAGTGGTCATTTTCTTCATGTCCATCACTTGTCCTGTACTTTCCCAAACATGTCTCTCCTTGTAGAAAGGAGATAAATTTACTGTCATTTTGTGCTGCTTTCCTTGCCTCAGATGCTTCTAAGCTGTCAAGACACAGGCAGAAAGTTACCTTCTGATTTGACCTCAAACATCTGATATTGAGCCTTTCATACCCTTACCCTGCAAAGTCCATAGTGAAATGTAGCTGGTAAAGGACACTTTAGGGTAGTGAGAAGGAAGCATTCAAACTGTCCCCTGAGCTCTGACATTCCTGCACCTTTCCTCATAAATTCAACTTTCCCATCTCCAAGCATCTATAAATTTTCCTAATTAAAAAATACTGGCAAATTTAGGTCCTGCCTGGCACAATTCCCTGCTATATGTCCTACTCCTGTGCCAGTCTGATGAGCCTCCTGCACTTACAAGTGCTAATTTTCACAAGCATCCTTAATTGCAGGAACATTTTATAGCTGCTTAAGTTGGATATCTGAGTTATCTACTTAATAATCTATATGTTGGAAGATGACACTATTATGCAATCTGAGACTGAAAAATTATTTCATGAGATGTAGATAAAGGACATGAATTCAAATGACAAAATGCAGCTGTCTCACTAAACTTAGAGAAAAATGATCATAGAAAAGTGTAACACGCAGGTACATTCAGCTCAAAAACCGATCACAGATACATCCCACTGATTTCCTCACTCATTCCTAGAAAAGGATGAAAGTGTCTCATTTGTGATTTTTCACTTAGAATTGAATTGCTACATCTGCTTTGCAGCATCCTGGGAGAGTTCACTACATACCAAATGCACATGGAAGGTAAAATGTTTCTGGAAAACAAAGAGAAGCAAAATTTTCCTGATGGTTCCTTGATCAAAAACATTCACCCTTTAATCAAAATACTAAAAAATTAAGAAGCACTACAATTGAAATTATTACCCACAATCCAATCCTTTGCATTTAAATGCATTCAATGATCCAAATGTAATTACAACTATTCTAAATGACATGCCTGTATTTTTGGATATGAAGAGCGTTTCATTTCTCCTCCTAGAAACCTTTCTCTTTCATTTCACTGGAATGACTTCAGGCTAGGATGAGTTGCCCTCTAGATGTTCCCATCTCTTTACTGGCCTTTGGAGACATGAGTCATCTAAGTAAGACAAAAATCTCAAGAAGCATATACAGCAGCAACAGGAAAACAATTTAAAAACCCAAACAACCCTTCTTCCTCTTATTTGATTCTCTTCTCTAAATGGAAGTGCAATCTTGTTTCTCTCCAGCAGAGCAGCAAGTTCTTGGCATGGGATTCAATTGCATTGCTTGAAAACTTTGTGGTTAAAACAAGGTTTCATCTGGCGATGTAGCAAAGCTTACCCTGAACCCACAGACTTAGTTACAGTGTGATCCACCCATGAAATAAGAACTCCCAAAACAAATAGCTGAACATTTGGGATAGTAATTTTTCAGTTATCAGGAGCCAGAATCTCCTGATGACACATTACTGACCGCTGAGTGGCAGTGTAAGGAAAACAAAGCCAGGAAGACACAGTGAAAATCCATGTGAGCTTTCACTGAATCCAGAGCATCACAGAAACTGCCTCAACATTCAAACAAAATATCCCCATGAGGAGAAATATCCCCAGCAGGAGAGAGACATTTTATCAAAGGTCACTGCCGACGTCCTGGCCATGTTAGCTGGGATTCTGCATCTGTACATCAAATACATACCACATTTAAGAGAGGGTTAGAAAAACCTTAAGCTTCTTTAGGAAAATTCAGAGAAAGATTGTGTTTTTCTGTTAGATTATATAGTACTTCACCCTAAAAGCAGAAGGACTATAAATCAATTTGTCAGTTAGATGAATATTGTTAAAACAAAACAAACAAAAACCCCACTGCATTCAATATCACATAAATATTCAGAAAATATTGAAAATAAAACCTTCCTGAAGAAGGGTCTGGAACTGAGGAAATCCTATAAAATATACTGTGACCTCCAGTCCTACACAGATCTCATAAGAATAATTGCTTAAAACAATAACCTTGAGTTGCTTTCCAATAACATTCTGGGGGGAAATAAAACCAAACCAAAAAAAACCAACCAGCTTTCCGAAACAGGGAATTCTAAAAGTATCTGAAACACAGAGAAAACCAAAACCTCAAGGAAGAAAAAAAAAAAAAGAGAAAGAAAAGAAAAGAAAAAATGAAAGTCCAAAGAAAACTTCTACCAGGGTAACAGGTAAGTATTTGCACTAAGATTACTTCAAAGCCTAAAAAAAGATGTATTGGGCCACCACTGATGTTCCAGTAACAGCTGTCTCCCTACCTGCTAAGATCAACAAAAGTCAGAAAGAAAATAAAACATGCAGGGATGAATTGCTGGTGTTACCAAAAGGATTTCAAATACAATCTCATGATTCCTCAGCTAATGCCCTTCCCTTCTCCTCCTCTGTTTTGAGGAATACGGGATGAGCAGCACAGGAGGAAGCTTTAAAAATTGCACATGAAAACTGAGGAAATGTTTCTTATTTGTAAATAGTTAATTTGGGTGGGAAAAATGTGCAAAAATTGCAAAGTGAGGAAGAGGTGTTGCACTGCACTGCATGCAGAAAGGTGACAGCACATGGCTGGGTGCACAGCCCATAGGACAGAGAGAGGAAAGCGAACAGAAATCTTTCAAGACACAGTATACCTGAACATGAGAGGAATTCTTCTTCCCTTTGTGCTGCTTCTTCAGAAGTGTTTTCATGTCCAACTTAAACCCATCAGAACCCACACTCACCTCTGCACGCTCCTGCCCTTGTTTGTGTCACCACCAGCAATCACTAGTGCGTGGCAAGTCAGACCAACATGCGGATAGATCTAAAAGTTAATTTGTTTTCTTCCTCTTCTGCTGCCTGCACGGCCACACAACTGCCAGCATAGGGAGGGCAATGCACAGTCATTGCAGTTGGACCAGGGGAGAAGATTGGATTGCCCTTTTCAACAGCAGCTACAGGCTCTTAGGGTGTTTTATGACAGCAAAACTGGGAAAGTAAGATCATAGAATAGCCACATTTTTCTAATCTTTTCTATTACTTCGAATTATGAGAAACTTGAAACAGCCAGCTAGAAGAGCTGCAATAAAGTACACCACAAGCCATTTGGCATCAGTCTTCCAAGACAGGCAGCTCCGTGCATTCACAATTTTTCTGTGCAAAAAGTGCTGAATATATGCTATACTTCACTCTTTGGAGTTAATTTAGCAACCAACATAAAAGGACAGGAATTATGATACAAGAATTTTTGAATAGGGTGCTGTAAAACAGGAAGGCAAATTCGGAATATTGATACAATAAGGCAGTTAGTAAGTCACAATTATCATAGCACAGCCTCTTAAGTGCAATGGGAAAAAGGCACCATCAGAAAAAAAAATTAAAATAAGAAAACCCCAAATATTTCTCATCCTGCTTGAGTGGGCACTGCTGGGTTATTAGCACTGTTGACAGCTGATGCCATGTGCCAACACAGGGGTATCTCCCCTAGGTAGTAACCGATAAGTTCATGGCCTCTTGCTGTATCTCTTTGGGTCTTAGACAGTAAAAATAGATCAATTTGAATAAGGTTTGAATTACTTAACAGCAAATCATGGTTTCACTCAGGAAAAAAAGCCTGAAGATCATGCCACTGACCACAGCCCAAGTTGGATTTCTATAAATGTATCTACAAAAAAAAAATACAGCAAAAACATGAAATAGACCAAAACAGTTAAGCCATTTCCCACTCCTCTACAATGCAGTTATGCCCAGAAGAAGATAAGAAGTTAAACACAGCTGTGGAAAAGGGCAGATGAAAACTGTGTGTGGCCTGAGCTGAGGGGCAGAGAACTACTTTTGTATTTTCACTTTGATTTTCACTTACACCTGACAAGGGTG
Source organism: Acropternis orthonyx (assembly GCA_035583155.1). Lineage (NCBI taxonomy): Eukaryota > Metazoa > Chordata > Aves > Passeriformes > Rhinocryptidae > Acropternis > Acropternis orthonyx. The sequence continues at coordinate 19,344,994 of JAWWEU010000011.1, read as the reverse complement.
ACCAGCCTGAAGGGGCACATTACACCCAAAACTTAGGACTGGTTTATGATGTTTGAGCCATTGCTCAGCCAAATCCTTGCTGTGGCTCAGGACAGACCCTCAAACCCACCGTGCAGTTACCCAGGGAGGTGTTTACAGGGACAGCTGCATCCCCCAGCTCAGTCCTTTGGGTTTGTGGGTGGCCCTTCACCCCTGGCACCACCACCAGCCCCCCCAGGAGAAGGTCACCCTCAGGAGTACCCTCCATGTTACTCTTCATTGGGAAAGCACCTTAAAAGCTGCATTTCCCTGCCTGGCATGTGCTTTCCACTCACACTGCCCCTCTGGTGCCCTTTGCCTCAAGGGGCACCCTCAGATGGGGTTGTGTTTTGCAGGATTCAGGCACAACTTCTTTCCCACCTCCACCTGGGCTCCCTTCCCAACACACAGACGCAACTGAATCCTGTCCTGCCCTTCCACCTCCACCAGCTTTCCCTCCTCTGGAATAAAAACACCCTCAAGCAAGTTAAAATCACATTTGGGCCTGGCCTGTGACCCATTGCCCCCTCAGGTCGGTGGCTCTCAGACACATTCCGAGTGCCAGCAGGGCCAGGGGATGGTGGTTTCCCACCATTGCTGACCCAGCAGGTGCTGGGGGAAAGCACCAATGCCCCTGCCACAGCCAGCAGGTGGGAGCTCCTGAGGGATTGGGAGGGAAAACACTGAAATCCCTTCCCTAAATTTGAGTATCTACACACTGAATCTCCACAGCCTCCTTTGCCCTTTCCGCAGTGCTAACTCCACTGTGATTTGGGCACTACCACCAATACCTCCCACGGATACCTGCAAGGATGACAGGTTACTTTGTCAGGACGTTCCCAGTCGTGGCTCTCCTCTGTCCTGGACTCCTGGAGGCAATTCCTGAGGCGACTCCAGCGGGCAGGGACAGGGCTGCTGTGGGCTGGACTCCCCTGGACACACTGCCCCACACCCCCGTCCCAGTGGCTGCAGCCTCCAGTGCCTTCACAGGCCTCCATTCCTGTGAGTTTTTGGTATCATCAAGCGAAAACAACAAAATAGAAAGAAACTAAGCCAGAACTTCAAGACAGAAAAGACAGATGTACTTTCTTAGCTCATCCCTGAAGTGCTGAAGAACAGTCTTCAAGGAAGTAAAGGCAAAATGTTGGTTTTGGTTTCAGACAGTTCTATCTGACTGGAAATGAACTAATCATAACATGTGAGTGCTAAAACAGAAGGGCAGGGAGCAACCAGGACCTTTCAGAGGCAACCTTGTTTGTAGCTTCTGTGAGAGGTGTATGGTCACAATCCCACCAGGAACGGTGCTCACCAGCAATCTCCTGGCCGGCTAGCGTGTGGTGATTCCTGAGCCCTCCCTCATCGCCTGGCATGAGCCAAACATCATCTGGACAAGAATATTTTCAATTTGTGCTGCTAACAATGGGGTAACCCTGCCAAGGTGCTAAAACATATAACCTTCCTTCTTGAGCAGATACTTGGTGAGGCTGCCAAGCTGTAAGAACGAGGCGCCTCCTGAGGACCTGCATGCACAGGTCAAGTCACACATCCTCCCATAAACTCCCGCAGCATCCTGACACAGCATCATTGCTACAAACCCATTAGCATGACAGAATCAGCCTCTGCAGTAACAAGAGACTGATGCTTGCAAACTACCCCAGGAGTGCTTGGTAATCTTAAACGCCTCGTTATCATGTTCATCGTCCTTTTATCTTTCTGGGCACCGAAGTTTGATACAATCTAGAAAAACTATTTTCACCTATTAACTCTGTAGAAACAGGGGCTGTATTTAAACACCTCTCAATGAAGGAGCGGCCAAAGCACCGGCTTGAGCCAAATACAAAAAGTCTGTGTCAAAATTAGAAAGCCAACTTGCATCACTGTGTGTTTAGCAAGCAATTATGTTTTCTCAATGAAGTGCACTGCAGGAACCGCTTACAGTTCAGCACTCTGTTTTTTTGTTGGTTTTTTGGGTTTTTTTTGTTTGTTTGGTTGGTTGGGGGTTTTTTGTTTGTTTTTTTTTGTTTTTTGTTTTTTGGGTTTTTTTTGTTTTGGTTTGGTTTTTTTTTTTTTTTTTTGAGGCAACCACTTGTATAGCATTAACTCTTTACAGTCATCTTTCCAGATGGGACAATACAAGACATGAGAAAGGTGGGACAAAATTAGAACACTAATATTAGATTTCTGATGTAGTGCTTGTAAATATGTTCATGAAATACAGTCAAATCGAAGTGATCTGACAATGCCTCAAGGTTTAAGTCAGAAATCACACAAATTAATAGAAACAAAACAATGCACACTAATAGCAAGAACACAATTGAAATTAATAGAAAGCTAAAAAAAAAAAAAAGCCAAACTGCTAGAAAAAGATGATTTTGAATTTGTCATTTACCCTTGAAGGACCTGCTCAATATTTTTCAGAGATTGTCATAATGACTGCATTAAGTTGTTGGGTCTGCAGGAGACTACTATATTTGTACTTAGTAATAAAGCTTCTCTTCCTTTTGTTCACCAGTCTTCTCCACCTCTCCCTCACATACTTCTTTTAAAGACTTCATTTTAAGCTGCAAAAGATAAAGCACTATTTTTACTTTGGCGAATACTTTGACCTAGTACCCGATGCCTGATTTTGGAAAATGACAGCACCCTGAGCAAAGTGCATATTGAGTGGATAAACACCAAATGCTGGTAAACCCTGAAGAGATTAACCACAGGTGATTATTACCGAAAAGTATTTCCAGTTGAGTGTGTTGCTGTTTGAAGTTTCATTGGTGATTTAGTTGAAACGATCAGACCATAGGTTATCAAATTTACAGACTAAAAAAGAACGGACGGGGTGACATAATGAGGGAGAACAGGGCAGCTGTACAGAAAAAAATTGGGACCACTTGAAGAATTAGACCTATTCTAACACAATACTATGAAAAAGCCAAAGTTATGTATCAAAGAACAAGACATCAGGTTTTAATTACGAGAGGTTATTTCAGAAAGTAGAAGCTACAAAAACATGTGGGTCAGAATAGACACACGGCTAAAAATGTGAGTTTTCAAAGAAATTCCATGGCAAACGAAACAAAGAAGGAAAGAAAGGATAATCTCTTCCTTACATCAAAAACGAAGTGGGGGACAGGGCCAGAGACAGATTTTTTTCACCTGGCTGTAGACCATTGGCTCATAAAACCATTTTTAAGAGATGGCAGAATCTGGCACAGACAGATGTGTCCTTTATCAAAAGTTAGAGATGTTTCCTTCCAATTTAATATTTCACTGTATGGTTAGATCATCAAAAGATGATCGAGTTGGGAGTCATTTACAATGCATATGTATCAGTGTGGTGAGACAATACTGAGTGCTGCATCATTCTTGGATTTCACAAGAACTACCCCAGTGGCTGGCAGCTCTGGCAGCTCCAGCAGCTCCAGCAGCTCCAGGTACGTAATTTTAGGCAGGGGAAAGAACTTAATTCTTAGCATTAATTGTGGTTGTTATTCAGAACTGGAACAAGCTATAATAAGACAAGATGAATGAAAAACACATTTATTGTCTTCTAGTTAAGCATCACAGTCCAATAGAACAGCTTTGAGTTGTTGAAATGAGATGTTAGGACCTTCTTTCTAAAACTATTAAATTAACTAACATTTTCTTCTAGACTTAAATATCTGTGAAAACATCTGATTTCTTTCCCCATTCTATTCCCACAGGGGTGCTATGGAAAAAAAAACATGTCTTGAGAAAATCTTCATCATTCTCCTCCCTTACTTCACCAGCAAGGGCAAGCATCACAGCTTGCCAAAGAAATACAGATTTTCTTTGTGTAGCTTAATGCATATTGCAGATAACAGTGTTTTGGGATGTCCTTCCTCTGCTTGTGCTGCAGAGAGAGCAAACATCTGGCACAGGGACCTTGGGAGAGTGACAGGTAGCCAAGAACAGCTTCACTTGTCTGTAATTTCTTGAGTTAGGAACCAGTGACAGCTGAAAATCTGCTTTAAGTTTGACAGAGGAACCAAGAGACATGTGCTGGATCTGTGTTTTCCATGCATTGCTTAGCAATTTCCAATAAGAGTGAAACTGGACTTTTGATCCAACTTAGCCTGCCAAGACTAGTTTTTGTGATTTTTCTGTAATTCCTAAATTCTGGCTTATTTGCCTCCTCCTTATCATTTCATACTACTTCTGCAAGTAGCTGCCTTTCCAGATAAGCCTGGAGGGAACAGCTTGGTGCTGCTTTCTTGCAGAAAAGGTTTAGAGCAACGGAGTTTCTCTAGAACAAAAGAATCATTGTGAAAGGACTTATAAATTCCAAGAATGGACAGCATAAGAGAAGAATACAGAGGGCATACTTCTGTGCCAGGAGATACAATTTCTGACTAAAAGCTAAGATGGTGAAAAGTGGAAAATAATGAGCAATTTTAAATAAAAATTTTGATAGGCAAGTGTCAGGGGATCCTAAACTCCATCCTAAATTAATTTTAAAAACTCTATTCATAGTTGATGATGGGAAGGAAAGTAAAGCCTGCAAATACACCTCAGTTCTCATTTGTTTTGTCAGCTTCCATAGTACTTTTGTGCTACCCAAAGCAAAGATTGCCTTTTTAGAAATGACCTCCAGTCACCACGGCCTGTAGGCAGAGGGCTCCCATTTCCATTACAGACCAACAGAGAGAGCTTTAGGCCAAGGAACGTGGCCACAGGTGGGTGGGTTGACCTACACAGGCCAAGGGCAGCCAAGACTTCAGCCTGTGCTTTAGCAGGAACAAGACTCACTGCTGTGGGAAAAAGTGCCTTTAACAAAGTGTTTTTAAATCTGTGGGCAAACCCAGGAGCTGTGTGATAAGTGAACTGGAAAGGTTTGGATGGGATGGCTCGTAGAGCAGAAAATAAAACTACTGCATACAAATTGTCAATTCACTATTAGCCTTCTAACTGATAAAAACAGAGAAGGAGCAATTCTGCTTTACCTGCTATTTTCCTCCTCTCTACTGTATTTAAAAGAGCTTTGAAAGTCTTTTTTCTTTTTTTTACTCCATTACAGAAATTCACAGTAAGTTCCTACCATGTTTCTGAATGAGAGCAGAGTATGTGTAGGCCTACAAAAACATTCAAAAGGAAGCTCTGTGCAAACAGCAGAGAATTTTAATTCTCAGAACTCATTCATCTTTGTTTTCTTTAAACAGGAAAATCATGAAAGGGAAAAATCTTGATTAAGTATATGACATCTGCTCTTTTTAGTTACCTTCTGCATAGAAGTGATGGTGTGATCGTTACTGCAGGATATAAATAGGATCGAATTTACAAAGATAATATCTTTAATGTGACTAATGCTATACTCTAAAAACCAGACCAGCTTTCAGGATATGCAGGCTGAAGCTTTGATCCTCAAGGCAAAATACAGCTTGAAACTAGTGATACAAGTTTAACTTGCACAAGTTAATCAATTACATCATCAAAGAAATTTTTACCTACAACAGAGTGGGAAGACTGAGTAAGTCCTTGCTCCTCTTAGAGAGAGGAAAGGTGGGTTCGTCAGAACACAGAGGAATTGCTGGTGGTTCAGGAATGTGAAAAATTATAATAGGGCACAGACCCAGTATATTTATCAACTCTCAGATTTCTGTGTAGCAGAATAAAGTTTAAACAGCTCTCAATCTGAACTTAATTTTGAAAACTGGCATTTGTATTTCAGTGGAAAACAATTTCTGCGCCTGAAAGTGTCTCTTCTTTTGAATTTCAATCAGTTGGTCTCATAAAAGACACCATTTGACCCTCTAGTTTCTTTAATTACAGGCAGGTCACAAAAACTTGTAGGTTCAGTAAGGAAACTAACAAAAGAAAAAAATCAAACTATTTTTATATTTCTACAAATAAATTCCAAAACCAGGAATCAAAGAAAACTTTAAAGCCTTAATTAAAGATCAAAGAAATAAAAAGAGGGTATGGTCTAAACTGCCTTCCTTTTTCCAAGTCACAAAGTTCCCTGATTCAAAAGGTCAGTATTTCAAAAGGATTAGGAGCATCTCCTTACGTCCAGTGGGATGTACATGTTTAGAAGACAAAGGTTTAGATCCTTCCAGAAAGATAAAGTTTTTGGAAAAAAGAAATCACTTTACCTTTCAATGTGGAAGACAGAACATCCTATCACAGCTGTCCATTTATCACCTGTTACTTGATAACATTTGTTCCCACTTCTGTGATATTCTGTGGGAATACCAAGTAATGCAAGTAATCAGCCTTTCCTCTATTTTCCAGACTCAGCAGGAAGCTGGAGGTCACAGATCTCAGACAGGAGGAAGTTTCAGAATTATAACTACAGATTTTTTATTTTATTTTTAGGTCAGTGTAATCACTGATAGTAAATTTGTGTATAAAATTCCTAAGTGGGGGAGAGTTAAAGATGTGAGAGGAACTGAAGCGTAGAGCCTTAAACCTCAACATTAAGCAGCTCTTTTACCAAAATTCATGTTCCTTTCAATCTTCTGCAATGCTTTTATGACAGCTCAAAGACCTAAAACAAATACTTTAAATACTGCTAATTCTCCTGAGAAAAAAATTAAACTGGGCTCACTGAAGGTTGAAGCACCCACTGCGATTTTCCCAGACTGAGGGCCCAGTAGAAGAGTCAAGAGAACTTGCATATAAAAGGCAAACACACAAGACAAAAGGTGTATTAGCTGCAAACTGCAAGTTAGAAGTGGTCTCTTGTGTCTGTGTAAATGTGCAGAATGAGGCCACTTGGGGGCATTGGACTTAATAACTGGGCAGTTATTAAATGTAAAACAAATGAGGTCAGTTCAACAGAAAGCCACGAACATGACATGTCTCAACATCTGTTTAAGTAGGCTCTTGGAGTCATGAACAGCTAAGTTCAACAATAAAGCTGCTCTCCTCAATGTGGGTAGGGAGGAAAACAATGAAATTACAATCAAAATAAACAAAAAGAAACACTTTCCTCCAGACATGGCTGGAACACACTGCCACTGGAAAATACCAACATTTTACAAAGATACTGGATTTTCCTGAAGTTTAGCTTGGGAAACACAGTCCAGCTCTCAAATACCAGTGAGGTAAAAGATGCAGCAAGATTAAAAGCAACGAATACATGAACTGGATGAGTTCATTTGTATCATGAAAACTTACAATCAAAGTAAAACTGGAAAAATGACAAAGGCATATTTCAAAGCTTACGTCAGTTCTCATTCTAGACTGGGAGGCAGCTGCTAGGTTAAATCACATCTGTCTACAAGAGGTTCAGCCCTTCTACCCAAAGAGTAACATTCTGGTTGCTATCAGAGTTCTTGCATTAGACCCACAGAAACTAAACTGGGTTATGAGCAACATTAGTTTCTTGCAGACAAAGCCACATACACTGTGGGGCAAGTTTTCTGAGAGCCAAGGTTGATGTTGTCCACAGCTCAGTACTGTTACCCATGAGTGAGCCAGGAAAGAGCCTGCTCCTACATAACTGCTGCCATGGAAAGAGAGTCCTTGTTTTGCTATGCCACCCACATATAAAACAACAGGTTCCTCACTATTTGGTACCTATGCAACTGGAGGTGTTATCTGCATTAGAGCAGCAACACAGAATAATTGAGTATTAGATATAAAACAGTAGTCCTACAAAGCAAATAGAACCTACACACACACTAGGCGTTAAAGATGGCAGAAGGATGATTGCTGTCTTGGATCTACACAGGAAAGGATCAAGGCAGGGAATCAGCAAATAATAAAGGACATAAGAGTTTCTGGCACAACTTGGATTTTATCTTCAAACTTCTGAAGACCAATTTCATACTCAAAACACCCTTTCCTCTTTAAGATGGCTTTTTCCAACGGAGGGTTATTTACATAATTAGATGGTAGGACTTAGGAAACATTTTAATAGCAGCAGCACCTGAAGCCAGGCCAAGTATACCCAGGTAGATTAATCTGGGGGTGGGAGTTTGGTTCTGGTTTGTTTTGTCTCTAGACAAGCCCTGATAGAATACTTAGCTCAGAAGGATCCATAGCCTATTAATTCCCAAGAATGACAAGCAGTTAAACGTTTTCTACAAGTAAGGTAAAACTCCAGTCCCCCGAAAAATGCCCCAAGCACTTTTACTGTGCTTGGGAAGTCACTTCCAAATGCCCATATCAAAATTCTGGCCCCATGCCTTAGAGCTGTTCACATTTTGCTACATGAGAAACAATGCACTTGCCAAACTGATTTTCTCAGTAAAATGAGAAAAGGCTGAACCATTTTGCCATTAAAAACATGTACTAGTTCCCAGGTATGTGTGCAGCAGTTACTTCTGTCTCTGTTAAGCAAGTCTGAAGTGTGATAGAAACATTATTAGAAGACTGCATTTTCAAGTTAAGCTTGCCATTTGAATAACCTTATTTAATACCTTTTTCTTCTTAAAAAAATAGATAAATATGGAAGAAAACGATCTGGGCAACACTGTAAAGATTCTGATCTCACCTAAGTGCCTCTATGATGCTGGCTTATGACTGCTATTCAAAACTGTCAGTAGCAATTCTACATGAGGATTGGCAGAAATATCAGCTCATTTTTGAGTTTTGTTTGCTTTTCCTTAGAACTCTGAAGACACCTGCCTTGCGTGGTGTAGCCAGAGAAACAGTACAATAAACTCCAAGAACATAGCTGTCCTAACTGTAAACACCCCAAAATCTGTTAAATTTATTAAAAACATGAACTCTATTTTTACATCTAATGTCACCTGGAGAGATTAGAGGCTCTATAACTCACAAATGTTCACAGCTACACAAATGAAACTACAAGTATCTCATCCTGACACCTATTTAAACAGGATTTGCAAAGATGCCTCCCAGTTGAAATGCAGACCTGTTTAAGCTCAGCCACATATTGATGGCTGCAGACACGCTGCTGCTTGGCTCAGTAACTGCCCCACACTGAGCCCGGCTCTGCCGAGCCCTGGGCTTCTCTTTGGCAAGTGTGGGAGCTCGTTTGGGTACCCCCATATGTTCCTGCAGCAATAGCAATAATCACAGAGCAGCTGTGCTCCGTGCCTAGGAGTTAACTCATTAGGTTCTGACAGGACAATACATGGAACAGGCATTATTTCATACAATTACAGAGCCCAGAGACCTTCAGAGGCTTTTGAAGTAAGCACACTCAGTGGTAGAGCTTTGGGATGTTAATGCTGTGCAACAAAGGTTGAGTGGCAAGGAAAATGCTGTTGCCTAAACTTTAAACATCAACACTAAATACCTGGTGGTGGTGGAAGTGTAAAAATTTTATTTCTTTGTCCTCTAATTTTACTTGTACTCTATAATGCGGTTTAAAAGACAAAATAAGGCAAACCCTTAGGGAAACACTATTCTCCTGAGTTCTTCTTCTTTGTTCTCTGCCCCCACCACAGTACATTCAAATTTGCTTCAACACGCATTCAGCAGGGTGTTCTGCTTTGCAGCAGATCCTTCAAACCATTTTCATTTTAGATGCTGCCTGCAGAACACACAGAGATCTTCTCTGAAGGAACAGTTGCTACCTCAAGAAAAAAAAAGGGGGGGGAGAGTTTGGGGAGGCACCAGGCTGATGCATGTTGTCTATTTCCCATGGCTCCACGTTTCCAGAGAACATTTCCCAAGGAGGAAGGAGTTTTTTGGTGTCTTTTTGAATCAAGCAAACAAAGGATTTCCACTTCATGATCACCAGACATTCTTTAGTGAGATAAACAGGAATGGATAAAGGTCTTACATTCCTTAAAGTATACAGAATAAAAACCACTGCGAGATTCTAAAGGTTTATAAATGAAAAGGCTTTTGAAAATCACTATCAAGGAGCCAAGAAGTCTAGCTTCCCCTTTGAATATTGCACTCAGCCTCGACTAGGCGCATTTTTTCGTTCAACTTTCTCACAACGTTCACCTAACTACACTTGCCAGCATGTTTTGCCAAATTAGAAAAACTGCTGCAGAAACCATCTGCTTGACATTGCTTACATATAATAAAGTACCGCTCAATACAATGTATTGGAAATGTTTGGAGATCTTTACATGGGAACCAAGAGCAGCAGTGCTGACTCAGGCACATCTCCCGCTGATGTCAGTGGGAATTGTACCTGAATGAGCCCTGTTGGATCCGATACAGGGCTGGCTGCGGAGCGATTGCTGCTCACTGCCATGAGAACATATGGTTATAGTTTAACAATACCAACTGCAATGGAGATGAGAAGGAAATTTTATAGCGTTTCTGGCTTGCTGCTCTTTTATAGCTATCAAAAACACTCACATGATTTGTACATGTCTGCTTCTGCAACAGCTTTTCCCAGCTTTAAGTGAACACTGAGAAACTGCTGCAAAGTTAGGTCCTACCTCAACAGCACCAGTTTGAGCTAATCTGTTGATATAAAAACTTGAACATAAGAAAGACTGTATGTGAAGTCTAAAGTAACACTTCACAATTTCTCTACAGGTTGTACTCTGGATGAGAATGCAGGCATTTCAATACATCCCCATTGGTTTAATCTGAAGCAGAAATAAAGCACAGACTTTGCCAGCCTAGCAGTAGTGATATGTATTTGACACTTGCTACACCAAGGACAATGGCTTCTCAAATTTGGCTCCAAATTTATGTGTTATAAAATTACAGCTTTAGTATGTCTAAAAGCTAAGAGTGTCACTGAAGTTACAGCACGTGTGAATCCTGATCACCAAAGTAGCACCTCTAGGTGGGTAAATCAAGCTCCCTCCCTCAAAGGAGTTGCAAAAGGGTGAAAAATGGCAACACTGAGAACATAACAAAGGAGAAGCTATGATGCATGTTTCTACCAGTCTCAGCCACAGTTTTAACAGAAGGGATTCTGAACTTCAATGCTTCCCAGGAAGGGGCCACATTAGAGAATCAAATGCCAAAGAGCAGGTGAAATACTTCCTATTGCAACCCACTAATTAGCACACACCCATCACAAAGGTTGCAATTTGGTTGCAGCTCCCATGTATGTGCCCTTTTCCTTCAAATACTGCAACAGACTCCCATGTTTTGCTTTACAGATTTTCTATTACCCTTAGTTTATCAGCCATGGGAACACTTCCAGATCATGCCCAGAAAAGCCAGGCTCCTTTTGCTCAGGCACAGGGACACAAAAGCTGAAAACCATCACATCTATTGTCTATGTTTTTTCATGTGAAGAAAGGCAAAAGTGGCTGGAAATTAAAAATACAGCTGCAAGGGAGATCTCACTGCAAATCTTGAAGTAGTACAGCTTTGCAGTAAGCGAGCATCCTCTCTGTTAGATATTCCTCAGAGTGGACCTCTGGGTAGGTATCTTCCTGCATTTAGGTGGCCAGGATAGAGAGACTGAGAAATTGCAACTGCATTGGTTGAAGGAAGATAACAACTTCATGTTTGACCTCTGATTTGGGCAAAAGCCAATGCATCACCACTTTATAAATTATTGCTCAATTCACTCCTGAAGTAGACAGTAAACAATATTTGCATTCCAGTAAAGTGAGCAGAGAGAATCCACATGAGGGACACCCAACCCAGGCCGGAATTCACCAGCAGAGAGGAGACTCTCTTTGGTACATTTGTTAAGGAGGTACTCTGACTACTTGCTCAGCCTCAAGGCTTGACTCATCATAGCAATACAGATGGGCACTCTGTTTTCCCTACAACCCCTCTTGGAAGAGAATCTACTTGGATAGTTAGGAAGACCACTGAAGTATCAGTAATATTCTACATGGTGCATTCTCACTACAACACTTCTGTGGACCAAGAAGACCATATCAAAAATACTCTGATCCCCAAAACCAGGGCCTTAATCCCATATGAAAGAGTGTATCTACCATTCACAGAATTACAACACTCAATTAGGGAACAGTAAAAGAATAAAACTACTGTCCCTGTAAAACTAACGCTCCTGAAAGACAGGTGTTAGAAAAAAATACTTGAAAGTTAAAATAAGGATATTTGGTTTATAGGTATCCTCACAGAAGGGGCACCAACTGAAATTCCAATGCAACTTTTAAATAATTAGGTTAATTAACATACAGAGGCACCATTAATTTATGTTATGACATCAATTCTCACTTTAATAATAAAAAGCTCTTGGCCTGGGTCAAGTGAGAGAACAGAAGGGACAACACTTAACAGTTGTGCCACTAGTTATTCAAAGGAACTTGACATCTCATTACATACAGTAAAACACTAATTTTAGGAAATGCTTACCTAAAATGGACTTCAGCAGTGGAAAAATAAGGCCTACCAGGATTGTTATGCCACTCCTGAACAGCTGCTTACCTTGCTTATGAGAGGTCACTTGACACAGCTATATTTTAACTTTTGTGTAAGTTATTATACCCTTAAAGCTCTTTCTTCTTACGTACCTATTGAGACAAAAGGTTTAAATTAAATAAAGCAAGTGGGAAAAGTAAGAAATGGTGATCACAGCTATAATTTCTTCCCCTTTGCAAAATGAAGGTAAGGAATGCAGTATGCACCTCTCACCTTAAGTGAAAGCCAGTCCACAAGTTAATTTGATGCTGAAGCAGGCATCAACTTACACATTAAGCCCAGACAAGCAAATACTAGTTATTTAATTTTTGACATCCCTGTGTTACCTTGTCCTTGTTGCTTCCACTCCTCCTTGTGGTGTTTTATCCTGTTCATCTCACATTTCTCTTTTCCAGCTGGAACTGTTATGCTGTTCCCAGGGGTGACTGTGAGAGCAGGGCAACCATCTGCGGGTCAGTGGGTTTGCCTGTACCATCAGTACACGGCACTCAAACTCCAACCTACCTCAAAAGCACAGAGTCCCAAACACAAAACTGATGTTTTATTTAGAAGAATCCGACCAGAATGGTGTTAAAAGCCAGAATACAGCTCTATTCAAAGTGAGTGGGATAAATCAGGCACAGGATATGATGTTGTCTGTGATGTCTCCCACACACGAACCCAAAGCAGTGATCCCAAAGAAGTGCTGAACAGAAACATTTGCAAAGTTGCAGGAGGAACTGAACTTCAGCTCTGTACTGTGAGCAGTACGATGTTATTTAACACTTCATCAAAGGAGATATGAGTTTTACTTTGGACAGTAGACTTTATTAGAAATTTTCTCCTCATTCATCAATAAATTCACATTAAAATATGCTGAAGGCAGCTCAGTCTAAACATTTGACATTCTGCCATAACAACAACTTCCAGTTTAAAAACTAGATAACTGATCAGGCAGATAACTTGAAACATGTAAGAAACGCAAATAGAAAGCAGCATCTTAAAAAACGGGATGAGCCTGAAAAACTGATACATTTCAGATGGAGTCGGGGAAAAAACCAAAATCAGTCACCCCAAGATGGGAAACAGTTAAATGAGAACTCCACAGACACTAAACAGATAAATAAACATTATAACCACACATACATTAAAAAGAAAACAAAGTACTTAGAGTTCATACCACATAAAAATTATAAATTTGTTCAAATAAAAAAAAAGTGACAAGCTTTCTAAAATATGAATATCCTAAATTCTTGGGTAGTGAACACTTTGTCATAAACTGCAGAAGTTTGGAGGGACTAGATTTGGTCTTGAAAACAACGAACTGCACCTTCCTGTCACCAAGTCCAAAAACTGATTCAACACTTACACCATTTTTTTCCTCTCATGTTTACAAACCACAGACTCTTCTTCTAGACAAGAACCTGGGTTTTTTTGAACATTAAAGCTTTTATATATTATAGACCTAATTATGTTGAACACTCAAAACTCCCAAAAACTCTGTGTACCAAAGACAAGGTTTAAATATTTTTCAGAAGTTACTGTCAAGAATTTTCCTTTGCTAATTTATTTTTATTTATTGGGGTAAGGTGTAGGAGACAGAAAGAAAGAAAAAAATCACAATATTGAAGAATGCTCTGTCCTGCAGGACAGTGGATCTTGCAGGTCAGATTTTCTGTTGGCATTTACCAGAGGCAACAAAGATAAACCAACCTATGAGAAATGAGAATAATGGCCTTCAGGACTGTAAACACAACAGGCAACAGGAAACACATGAATCTCAATCAAATCAATGTTTTCACATTCTTTAGTAGTCCCCCACAGTGATCTGCTTTCACTGGTTCCGAAAAAAATATATATTAAAAATTAAATAACACTTAAGTGTCCATCACAAAGATTTATATTTTGCTGTAAACAATTTTCTGCCATTTGCATTGATGTAGTCCAATGTGAGGCCAGAGGGTTCTCGACATCTTATTGGTACTGTAAATAATTTTTCAGAGACAGAGGCAAAGGTAGAATTTCTATGTCATGCAGGCGGTCTCTGCCAAGAGCAAAACGAATTGATCTTCGGCACAAGTCCATTAAAGGCAGGGGTTCCGCTGAAAAACATAGAAGAAAGAAAAGAAAGAGTTAATTTTTCAGCATCTCCATTTACACACAATGTTTTATTTATTAACATAGATTCTGTATTCTATCAAACAGTCACAAACATAGTAATGGTATTGGGAAAACTCTGATGATCTTGAGGCAATTAAGATGATCAATAGAAGCCAAGGCAGAATTTTACATGTTTCACCCATAATAAGGGGCTGCAAAGTTTCAGACTGAGCTTCCTTATCTGTGAGGTTTAAAATAATAATCCCAAACCACTCTTCAGGCTTACCAAGCTGCAGCATAAGAAGTTACTACATTTCCAGATTTCAAACAAGACAAGGAATTTGTAGTCTGTTTATAACACAGTATTTGTCACGTCATGTTAACATGAACTACACTGGCAACTTCTGACCTTCACATACCAGCTCCTTCTGCATTTTAGAACTGGAAATGCTACTTAAGGGTACCCAAACTTCGCAGCCAACAGGGCTTTTCCTGCAACACTCTCTTAGCATTTCTTTCTAGGAAGTTCACTGGAAGCAAAAAACTAAACAAAACACCCTCAAAAATCTAGATTAAATGTAACCTTTTCCTCCTTGAATAAATTAGGGGAGGAGGATTCGGATGACTGGAGGGCAGGATGCATGTTCTCATATCTATATATACAAACACCCCCAAAACACCCCATCTGCAGATGTTCTTAAGTTTAATTTCATAGAAGTGAGTTAAGTATCTGTCAGAAATGCCTGCCTGATAGCACTTAAGACTGGAGACTCAAACACAGTGATCTGCAGCATCTCAAACCATCTCACCCTTACATTCCATCCTGGCCTGCAAAACTCACACAGAATTGCAGGAGCATCACAAAATTTCCATCTAAGAGTAGCAAGAATGACCTCTGTGATTGCAGAGTTTGCAATGGAAAACCTTTTACCTCAAGAACTGGAATAAAGCTGTTAAGTCTTTTACCAGTTACAGCTATCTTCAAGAACTTCCATCAGATGGATTTAGTTGCACATGCTGGTTTAAAAGGGTAAGAGCTTAAAAGACTACAGAAAACTCTTCCTCTTTAAATAATAAAACAGCAGTAGCCTTAGAAACCTTACTAGTACTTTCAAATAGAGAAAAAAAAAGTCATGTGCCTATATTGTAGTGATAACCTTTTTAAACTTGACAGATTTCTTACAAGTGCTCAACACTGTACAGCACTCAGTGGTTTTATCAAGATTTCCTTTATGTGCCACATGCAGATTTACACAAACTATATTTGTCTTGTGGAAAGTGTCCCCCGTGGCAAGGGGGTGGAACCAGATGACTCTTCCAACCCAAACCATTCTATGATTCTATTCTGTGACTCTATTAATCTATGTTAATCTAGCAGTCCTCTAGCTGATATTATTTTAAAACCTACTTGAAAAAAAAATCTTTATAAAGCACAAAATACCCAATTAAGGACTGATTTTATATGCTATAATTGTCTGCTCTGGTGACACATCACTGACTTAGTGGATTTTCCATCACTTATCCCAGCATCAAATTTGATTTGTGTAGTCCACAGTTCACTATGGCATTTCCCAAAAGTGGGTAGCAAAAAAAATTCAGAAAGCATTCTGAGAGACTAAAAAGGTCATTTAGCTTATAACCACTTCAGTGACTTGATATGGAGTCTGCTTCTTAAAAATACACCTCATGGATAATTTTGCCTATTAAAAGGCTACAAAATAAGAGCCCCCACATTCCAGTAATAAAGCAGCATTTCTTATACATTAGTGATCTTAGTTTTCATTTTTTCCATATCAGAATTATGAATGTTAAATCTTAAGGGATGAAGCTGTAAAATTCATTAGCCAGGATTAATAAGAAGGAGCAAAAATAGCTCATGAGTTCCAGGACACAGAATACAACACATCTTACAAGTCTTACACCATAAGCAACAATTTTCTGAGTATCTTCCCAGAATCTCTGAGGTCCCATTAAGAAGATGTAAAATGAGGACTTGAAGTGTTTAAAGCCATTAACTGACCATGTGGTCTCTTTTTTTTTTCCCTAGACAAAGGAATATGTAAAATGTAGCCATCTGTGCAACCAGGCACAGAGTTAATCCCAAACTTCAAAACACAATTTAAGGAAAGGTTAAATTATTTTTCAAGCCTAAAATGCTAAATGAACGTCTCCTGTCTCACTTCTACAGGGAATTTTCAAATGCTGAAGAAAATGCCTCCAAGTGTTTGCAACAGCTGCTAAATTGCACATACTAAATGTGTTTTTGCAACTTGAACATTGAACTTTATTCTTTTTATTCTATTCAACAGCAGTTCAAACCTACAACAAAATTTGAAAAGATCTGTTCTACAATACTAAATAGAAGTTATGTTTTCTGGGGTGTTGGCTGTGAGAACTTGAGGGAAAATTGTAATAATAGCATTATAAGTTTAAATTGTATGTAGCTGCAGGTAGTTATAAATGAACAAAAATTAAGTTCAGGAAAAGAAATAATCTTAGTTTCAAAATAGTTTATGGGACAAAGGTAAAAGTCTAAAACTGAAGACTGACAATTTTCAGGCAGCCTAACTCAACAGAATCATTATTAAACATTTGGTCTGTACCTTAATGTAGGCACTCCTCATCCACCACTTCTCACATTTTTACCACATAATTTACAAAGACGGATCATTTAGGGAATAATACTGGGTTTTAAGAAGGACAAGTTTGGTTCTGAACACTGGGTGAGTTCCAGGGGGAGTAGTTGTATTTGTGTTACGATGGGGAAGAGGCAGGAAACAGGGCAAAGCCTGTGCAGACCTTTGATCCCCCGGCTTCCCAACCTGGGCATTGGGGTGCATCCCTCAGCTCCACCCTGCCCTGAACCCAAGAGACGCTCACTTGCCTTCTCCAGCACGCCAGCCCTGGGGTCCCAGCGGATTCCCCCCTCAGGAACTGGCAGAGCAAAGACCCCACTGCCCTGCAGCCCAGTGGTAACTCCAGAGATGCTTTAGCATCCCTCAGGTGCCAATACCTGGTGTCCAGCCTGTGACAACACCTGGCATTCACGTCAGGTTCCAAGCCCTGGCCTTGCCATGCCCTCCCTGCAGCTCCAGTGATGACCAGTTGCGAGGGGCATTTCCTGCCCTGGAGTTTGGGGAGAGGGAATGGGGGCGATGTCAGCAGAGCACAGAGTGCCTGCAAGGAAATGCACTGCTGCAAAGAGGCTGCTCATCATCTCCTGGAACTGCCGTAAAGAGGCTGCTCATCATCTCCTGGAATGGCTGAACCATCCCAGCAAACACCACAAGTGCTTCCAGTTTTCAGGGAAATTCCATGAGAAATGAAAGAACCACAAGTAACTCAGTCCTTGCAGAAAGGAAAAAGAATAGTTAGACCTGAGTGTATGTTGCTACGCACCCGGCCTGAAACACATACACACACAGAGACTTGACGTATCCAAAACACTCTACAGCACATTCAGACAGTCAAAACAGTATTTCCAAAATGCTATTTTCAGTTAAGATCATACAAATAACACTGAGAAGACTCTAATAACATGAGAGATGGGAACATGATAACTCTGAAGACATCATTAAGCCTGACTACTGAAAAAGCCTTTCTTTCACAACATTAAATATTTACCTTTGAAAAACTTTTAAATTCAGGGATATTAACTGTTTGGCGGAACATCTCACTACTTCCAATGCATATTAGGTACAGTAAGAGTTGTATTTTTAGAATAACCCCCCAGTGGAATGGAACTGAAGCATTCAAGCCCCTCAGAAGAACCTGAACTAGCCATTTTTCCAAAGTTATGTGAACCCCAGTAATGTTCTTGCCATTAGAAAACACAGGAATGAATTACTGAGCTGGAATGCAAAATTGCAAAGAAAACATGATTCACAAGAATGGCTCTTTGTACTAAATTCCCAACCAGGCTAAGAAATGCAAAGCGAGACACTCCAGGGCAAGGGAGCAAGCTTTGCACAGGAAACCCAGAGCTTCCTCTTGGGCTCCAGCAGCACTCAGAGAGAAGAGCGTAGCTTTTGGGTAACACAGCCCCAAGCCTGGGCCAGCTCCAGTCATCTTCCTGAACATACTTTAAGGAATCATCTTCTCATTTAAAGTTTATTCTGAGACTTCTTCACCCAAAAGTAGCCTCATAACTTCCACATTACTGAAAATTATTTTTCAACAGAAAAAAAAAAAAATTAAAAAATGTTGCTTAATTGATGTATCAGAGTTTAATTCCTGTGTCTCCCAGTTTTGTACTAGTAGTGCCCAAGAAGGTCCATTTACAAAACAAACAGACCTCTGCTTGCCCTCCTCAGCCAGGCCGACCAAGGTCACAGGTCAGGGTAATCCGTGACAATTCTCTCCCTACGCTACAGTCACACAGGGGGGGACACCTGGGAGCTGGGCAAGGCACAACCACAGCTGCTCTTCTCACCTAGAACTGCATTTCGCCAAGTGGGGTACAATAAAGCTTAAATAGCAATTTAACATAATAGCTAATAACTTTAATTATGATTGAATAGATATTTGGTTAATTAGATGAATTTAAATAGTTACTTAGTAACTATTCGGCTATTAATAACAAAATAGCTGTGTTTATCTGTCTAAATATATTCATTCTAATGGTGTCACTGCTGGTTTAAGGACAAAGGCAAAGAAACTTTCTAAGGGGACACAACCCTGTGCTTCTAAGCATTTCTCCAATCCATACATACATCTGAGAGAGCAATTTGCACATCATTACCAGCTGAAAAGTTCATTTAGTTTTGGCAACCTGTAGTTATTTAACAATCTGGCACTCCAGCAAGACTGCCTCATCTCTGTAAACAGGCTTTTGTAGTTGAGATAAAGTCATTCAGCATCTGATAACGCTAAATGTTATTAACTGCAATGTTACATAAGGCTCATAAAAAAGAGCAGCTTTTAGCACACAACAGTTATTTGCCAAATGACAATACTACTTTTTTAAATAAATTTTTAAAGCTCTAACATCGCATCATGGGCTTCATTAATCCATGAAGAACATATTTTTATCTCATGTTATAAAAGCAAAGATGTCTGGGGGAAAAAAACACTGAGCAAAATTAAAGCGGTGAAAGACAAATTTTTATAAGAATAAATGTCACCAAAATTAGGAAATTTTTTAGGTTTTTTTATAGACATCAAGCTACCTTATGTTTTGATTGTTTTGGCTTTAAACTTACTAAAGATCACTTACAATCAGTGCTGCATGGTACTGTTTCCAACTGTTGAAAGCCAGCTTTAAAGTTAAATTAAAAAATAACAATAAAATAGAGAAAAAATACAGTGTTACAAGACAGAGATGCAATGCACATCATTAACTAAGGATAGGACATCACTCCAGTCCCAACTTTGCTGTGCTGAGAACAACAATGCCAGCAAGGAAGAGCCAGCTCGTGACTGAGGTGAGAGGGCACCATCTCAAAACAGGAAATAGACCACGTCTCGCAGAAGTACAACATTCCTGGTGCATGGAGAAGAGTCTGGAAAGGAGGGAAATGCACGATGCCTCTGTTCATATCCTAACGTGGCACGAGGTTTTCTGTATTTTATGTACTGTTGTTATTGCCCAGTTCTCCTTCCTGCCCTCTCCTCTTTCCCACCAATGTCAGCAGCACCCCAGTTCCTGCCTTGTTCTGCTTTTTACTGCTCCATTTCTATCTCATGCTTTGCAAAGATCAACGATCACCATGACCTTTAGAAGGATGGAGTCCCCAAAAGACTGACCCTTTGCCATGGACAGGGATCCAATATGGACACCAGACAACAGTCCCACGCTGTGCCTGTTCTGGTGGGCCTCTCACATGGGAAGAAGAAGTTCTCTCCATGTCTTGTCATGACTCAGCTACCTGACACATCTACCTGATCCCATGGACAATCCTCTGTCCCCTACCAGCATACCTGAGTTCCATCCTTTTTCTTGAATTTTTATGCTTCCTTCACACCTGCTAAGAGGTAACGTGTCCTAAGTGTTTCCATTAAGATGATTTAGTGTACAGGAATTTGTAACTACCATTTAATTATCACATACCATAAACATACAAATATATATAAACCAGGAGTTCTCTTTCCAACCTCTCTGCCAAAGCTTAATTATTGTTTTAATTTTACACAGTACAGGCCAAATTCTTTCCCCCGCATAATACAGCACATAAATACACCCCCTGTGACATATTTATGGCTTCCCTGATGCAACTGATGGAAAATCTGAGTTGTGTTCCTTAAATGGCACAATCTCGAGAAAGGAAATTGCAAATAATATATTAGAGAACACAGGCTATGACCAGTCATAAAAAATGCTAATAAATCTCCTAACAGCAATAAAAATTCAGACAAAGGATAACAGGATAAAGAAATCACCTATCTATTTCTCCTACAGACGTCTTTAAGCTCTGCAGCCTAACCCATCAAACAGAATAAATGAAGCACCTTAGAGCGTATTACATTTTAATTACGGCTCAGGCAATCTAGAGCAATCACCTCTCTCAATAATTCTGCAGTTCAAAGAGGGAACGCTGTGGTTTCTCAGAACAGCGTCGCCACCTTCCTCTAACTCCCACGTTTACCCGCGGCAGAGCCGTGCGCTCCGGCAGAGCATCCCCGCTCTTGGGACGGCTTTGCAGGCGCCGCGCCCCCCGGAGCGGCTCCGACACCGGAGGAGCACAGCTGGAAGGCATCGCCCCGCTTCTTCAAAAGCGAACCGGGTGGCAGATGGTGCGATGGTGTGTTATCAGGCTGCGATGATAAACAGCCGCTCCCTCCAGCAGTTGGCCACCAGGACAAATAGAGCTTTGTGTTGTCCGCACCAGCACCTTGTTTTTAGGGAGGCAGGGTGGGGATGTAAAAACACAAAACCAACACAAACATCGCCCAGGATTTGAGCTAACCCACATCACCACAGAAATTCGGTACTTGAAATTAAATATGTTAAAGGGGGAAAGGAAGACAAGAAAGCTTGAACAGAGGGAAGGACTCTGGGGTAACCAACCCCACCTCCCCTCCGCCTCCTCCTCTGCGTGTCTGGGCCGGGAGGATTGGTTTACAGATACCTTTGGCTTTTAAGTGTTAAATGCAGTTGAGCACGGTTTAAAACTTCAATCAAGCATCATTTAGCAGAATTAAGCTGAAAAAGCAGCAATGAACAAGCAGATATTCTGCAGCATCATTTGTTTTCAGTTAATGCTCTCCAGCTGTGCTTTCTTGAGAAGAAAAGGTTTGAAAAGCAGAACAGAATGAAAACAAACGAAAACCAATCCCCAAAGCCAGTGGCCTCTTGTTAGGGGTTCGATAAAGAATCTGTCCTTTGAGCACAAATGCATAGCTCCACCTAATCTGTTTTTTGCACTTCAGTATTTTCAATCTCCTAAAAGGAAGGCACAAGACTCAGACAACTGGTCCTGACTCACAAGCATCAGAGCACATGCCTAAATTCAAGAAATTCAACACAGGCTTCAAATTTATTCCTAAAGATTTCAATTTAGTAGGCTTAAGCACAGGTCTAAACATTTTTTTCATCATATGGGTAATAGGAGTGTTCTTCCTAGTAAAGTAATTTGTGTACATTTGTAGGAAGGCTGTATGTATGGAATAATACACATATATACCTGCAGAAATCCTCCTCTGAAAGGTTCCATGTGGACTACAGTTCTTATCCTCTAGGTGGGTTTATGATCCACCCAAAAAGGGCCCTAGACCCACATATTTAATATGAAGAACAGTCACAATACAAAGTCTGGCCCAGGCCAAATCTGCAAGCAAACTTCACTGTGAAAACTCACCCGAAAACCTTCATTTTCTGAATTACAACTGCCTAAATGTACATATGCATCATAATAATTCAGTTTTCAACAACAACAGTGAAAAAACCAAATCACAGGTATGAGTCATATTTTAAAACATTTTAACACCCTATTTCTACAATCTACAGATTACTAAATTGCACTGTTCTACCTAATTCAGAAGCTGCAAAACAGCAGCAAACATGGCTTCTTTTAAAATAGAAGCAAAACTGTGTAATAAGCTGGTTTTGCTATATCTTGATAAATTTGCATGCTGACAGAGTACAAGCAAGAATGGTGGCAACTTCCCTTCTGAAAGAGGAAGGACACATATGATTTCATTCCCTGTGTGTATCAGGAAAATGCAAATAGGGAGGACGGGCTGGAAAGATTTACTCTCTGGCCTTGGTTTGTTTGTTTTTCTCCTCTCCTCAGATACTTCCACAAAGCAACTCCACTTTGCTCTTGAACGTGGTGGGAAGGCAAATTCAGGCAAGTTACTTCAGTGATAATCAAAATGCTCCATAGTAGCAAAGACACCCAACATTAACAAACTGCTTGACATCAGAGATGAGCCTAAGCTACAACCACTGGCTCCTCAGCTCCTCCCTGCTCAAACTTCCCCAAGTGTACCATGTTGGGAATGAAGATTTGGCTCAGATTAATCTGTAACACATACTTTAGAGCTTTTAATCTTAGAAACACATTTATCACCATTAAATTCAGCTTGTGTGCCAGGCCATAAAGAGGGAAGTTGAAACATATCAAGGTGAGGGAAGATTAAAGCTTGGATGAGAATTTCACTGAGTAGATGCACTGGAGTTCAAAGACAATGTTGTTCAGGGGTTATGGACAGATTTATAGACAAAGTAATAAGGGAAAAAGTTGAAGGAAAGTTCAGGATTCAAGGACAAATCACTGCAGACAACTATTGCAACAGCCACCCGCACACTGTGAGCAATGTGATGACTGAAATATGCTGAAACAATTCCTTTCATTTTATCTCTTCATGAGATGTGGTTCATAAATGGGCATACCATGCATAGGTACACACCTATAACAATCTTTATGGCTGTGAACAAGTCCTTATTGCCCAGGGAAGGGGGGCAGGAAGTCAAAGATATTTTTTGTGAACCTCTTCATATCCTTCATTTCATTGACATATTATTTCTGCCTTAGTAGTATGACAGCAGATAAGATTTCTTAGTGGGAAACCTAATCATACTGATTAAAATATTCTAAAATCCAAAACTGTAAGTTTTCACAGCTGTTCTTAAACACATTTTTTATTTGGGTTAGCTAATCAAGGACAAGAGAGGGAGAGGGAAAGGGGGAGAGAATGAATGAGAAACACGCAAAAAATCAGAATGCTGGCACTACGTGCTGAACCAGCTGGGCACCTGGTTGCCTGATTGTCCCATCTGCTCTTCTCCCACTGGGCTCTTTTATCTGCCTGTTGCATTTTGTATGACATATTCCTTGTGTGGAACAGTGAAGTAAGTACACACCCTGTCCTCTTTTCTTGTGCTGTGCCCAGCATGCTGGAGCCTCACCAGGATTTCTGCACACTGCCATACTGGAATAACACACGCACATTCAAGATTTCCATTGCTTACAACTCTCATTCTCAGCTAGAACGTCTCACAATAGTTTTCTGTATGGCTGTTTAGTATTATACTGAAGTTATTTATCCTAGTTAGCAATTAAATTGATTCAAAGCATCTTCTGCATCTCATTGCACCACACTGCAGCTTTCTTCCAAGTTTCACCATATTGACAGGGCAACAGAACTGATGACTCTCCTACTTATATTAACACAGATTGTGCTGAGCTGTTTAAGACAATATTTTACTACATTCCTCATATCATTGTCACACGACATTTTCTCAACTGCTTCAATTTAAACTACCCAGAGGCTCCAATATGCAGATTTTCTCAAACCAAGCGAAGAAATGACAGCAGCATGTCATTTAAATTTTAATGCAATTGTATACAAGCTAATGATCTCTAGTGGAGATTCACAAACATTAGACCTGACTCATCACTTTGTTACTCTAGTTTTGATATTAATAGAATTACATTGGAATAAATCTGGAGCCATGAAGTTGCAATTAGGCTCAATGCAATGAATTTGATCCCATTAGTTTAGTAGCATTTATATTTTCGACTTCTTGAAAGTGATTTTTTTTCTTAAGTACCATAATCTTCATCAGCAGAAAATGGGTACTGGAGATGATCTGAATTATTTTTATACTGAATTTAGGATTCATCATCACTTCTGGCATGCAAACAACCTGATGCTCTCTGAACACATTTCTAAAGTGTTCATTTTGAAGAGTAAGTGCCCTCTCATGTCACAGGCAGAGCACACAGAGCTGTCCCCACTCACCAGCACTCAGCTCTCCTCAAACACAAGCTCCTGTTACCATCTTTCAATCTCAGCAAAGCTCTGTCTGAAATTTCACACTACTGTGCCACCACCTACAATTGGCACATCATCTTACAAATGGCCTGGTCATTTTGTGAGAAATAAGAGTGTGGAAAGATTATTTCCATATTATGCATTCCACAGCCACTGTATAAGAGGTGTTAGCATAGCCCAAGCCTCTGAAGCACCAGCATAAACCCACTGATGGGAAGGGAGAGATGAGGGGGGAGGTGGGCCAGGGAGTAGTTTGCCCACTGAAGTGACTTTTCCTGTTCCTGGGCATGTGGAGGTAGGGAGGATACAACATCATGACAAACATTAAGACTCAAAAACAGCCCCTGGAATTTCACACAGGATTACTAGAATCTCGTAGCTAACTCAAGTTTTGCTCACACTGAATTTCTTCACCTCCAGGGCAGCTTCACTGAACAAAACTTGCTTGTACTTGATCCTACTGGATACATGGACAGCAGGAGCCCTCTCTGGGCTGTCTTCTCTGGCCAGAATGACTGAAAGGGCAGGTAGCAGTTGGGGTGGAACCTGCTGCCATTCTCCATCCATCTATCAGCCTACTCCTCACAGCACTGGTTAATGTATTTTGAGAACTAGGCCTGCAGCAGTGGCATATCGCTCATGGCTTCTTCCTGTCCTCCTCCAGCCCACCACAACCAGCAACCACATTACCTTTGGACCTCTCAAACTCCACACAGTGACTTTTCCCCCAGTGGTGCTCCCTTGCTGTTCCAGTGAATTGAGACACAAGGGGAGGGCAGCAAGAAGTGACCAGCGAAGCTTTAACCCCAGCCCTCTACCCTCACACATCTCCCAGCCCCAACTCCAGGCTCAGTCCTGTCCTCACTGGCAGTTTTACAACCACCATCTGCACAGGATGCCACTGATGTCAAACAAGATGAAGGGAGAGCCAGGAGGAGCTGAATCACTGAGCTGGGTGGCTGTGCTCTGCAAGGAACTATAAAACACCACGAAGGGTCTGGGTTTATTGCTTCTTACTGATTCATTATCAAACGCGCTTTGTCCATAAACAGCCTGTTCCAACTCGTTCTGCCCCAGCTGCCAGCTGGCTAATGCAGTTGCACAGGTGTAAATGAAAGCATTATTTGGCCTGCAGAAAAGCTATTATGAGCAGAGATTTATCTATATTTTCACATCCCAAAGTCAATCTGTGAGGCTGGCAATTAAGAAAAAAATGCATCTGGGAACAACAAAGCAAAGTTGACCAATTCACTCACCTCTTTAATGTACTTGCATGTTTTATTTCTGTGGGAAAGGGAATCCCATCCACCCACTAATACAGCTGATAGCAAATAAAAAACTAGAATTAAGGAAATGAAGTATGTACCAAAATCCATATCACAGTTTCTATATGTTTGTGTTTTCAGATTCCTGGAGAGATTCAGGTAGGAGCTCGAAGCACTCAGCTCACTATTACAGGTGTATGTGTGTGTGTGTGTGTGTATGAATAATAAATACCACAGGAAAATACCACCTCTAGAATTCTACAACTTGGGCAGATGGACAAGATGTATAATTTCTTAACACAAAATATAAACTAATTTCAACATGGTTTTAGCTCCAATGGGATATATTTTCTTATCCAGGCATTGGTAAATATGCAGGCTACAGTTTTCGACAATACGTGACTTTATGCAAGCCCATACTGAGGTACCACCGTAAATAACTTGATTCATTACAGTGCCAAGCAGGCAGAGGAGCTTACTGAAGACAGTAAGGCCATGTCCAGGTCTCAAAAAATGGGTAACGTCTTTGCCAACTTTTGCTTTGATATTTGATTTACAGTTTGGCATATCTTAAACTTACAGTGTAAGTTCTTCATGGGAAAAATTGTGGGGGCTTTTGTTGGTTTTTTTTTTTTTTAGTTAGTTGAGTATCAACTTGATGCCAAATTTCCATCATGTTTTAATGGATTCTGAACAGACTGCTTTACTGTCAGCCTCATATTTTGAACACTAATTTTTAGTGTTTTCTTAATGTGATTACAAAAATATGAAGGTAAGAGACAATTATCAATCCCATTTTATGGTTGTGTGGCACATATAAACATATATATAATTTTTATATATATACGCACACATATACATATGTAAAACTCCACTCTGACTCTTTTCAATCAAATATTCTGACCTATTAAGCCATTTAAACGTGTCTCTTATTGGCCATCTCCCTCTCACTCTTATTCTCTGCTCCTACTCTCAAACAGTGTTACTCAGTGAACTGGGCTTTAAAAAAGAAAAGCCCTTTTACCTGTGGGTCTGGAAACATCTGGCATGGAATATTTTCCTTGTTTTAATCTAAAAATCTAGGTGACATAGGTGCAACAGATGAAATGCTAAATTATAAAAACAAATTCTTTATCTTGGTACTTAATCCAAAGTACAACCCCTCAAAATATTAAAAGCACATTCAGAATTACACAGAGCACAAAAGAACGCTTCCCACCAAATTCCTTCCACTCCCTGGCGACTTAGCCTTTTTGACTCCACCAGCATTGTCAGCAAAGCCAAAGGGATTTTTGCCAGGGTAAATACTGCTAAATAGGGTCTCCCATACATAGATATTTCTCTTCTTTCCTGTTGCCAAGTCCTTTCTGATGTCAGTCTGCCTCTAAGATGAACTGGATTTTATTTTTTCAAGTACTCTCAGTTTTGAGATAAACACCAACCCCTCGGGTGTAAGAACATGCCCATGCCACTTTGACGTCTTGGCTATTTCTTAACTAATTAAGTTAATCACATAGACAGTGACTGAGCAAAAAGCTACACAAAGCTCTCTAAAATCACCCTTCATAGGGGTGGGAACAGCCACCTAGAGCAGACTTCCTGGAAGCATTCCATTTAAACCATCCTTTAAAACCATCACATTAGTTAACTGCTTTTGCTCCGCTGTCCAGGAGGAGAGAGCCATACATAGAACCCAACCCACAACCCCAAAGCAGCCCACAGTCAAGTACTAATGGAAAGAAACAGGAATATCCTATGTATTCCATTTGCCAAAGGGCTGATACTTGTTTTGAATCTCCTTGTCCTTTCAAAAATCAGACTAATCTCTTCAGTAAGAAGGACTAATAAATCAAGGAAGACGCCCTCCTTCAGAGCTGTGAGGCAGAAGCAAATACCATCAAAACTGAGACACAGAAACCTGGGGCACTAAAGCATAGAGAAACAGGCTGACTTTATCCTTCCAAGCATCTTCCAGGTCAAGAGATGATGAGGAGAGAAGGGCAGTGAGCAGTCAGGGTATTTCCTCAGGAACTCAAAAGTGCAGCTCTTGTGTGCGCTGCCCACTCGGAACACCCACGCTGCCAGCGGTGGAGGGGAGACCTGGAGCTCTCCATTACTTGTTCCTCCTGGTTTCCTCTGCAGACATTCTCAGGGAGGCAGGGATATCAGGAGACTACGGAAAACATTACTAATTGACAAAGATAAAGGCAACTTGGGAGTGGCCAGCACTACACCAAGATCAGTGGAAAAATGCCAATGAACAAAGGAAAAATAAAAATAAAGGCTTTCCTTGCTCAATGTTACCATTCAGCGTATTGCTTTCAGTAGAAAGATCATCTCTGCTATGATCACATATCTGAAATTTATCTCATGCATTTTCATATTCTGAATTACTACATCTCTTTATAATATATGCCTTAATCTTACTTACTGATGCAAAATCAGAATCCTGGGCTTTGTGTATTTGGAACCCTGGTGCCACAGGTTAAAATGTGCACTTCACTTTCTATAACGTAACTTTCCAGATGAGTAAAAAAGGGCAATGTTTACATTTCTTTTGCTTTACTGCTGTACCTTCCAAAGACAAAAGCAGGACTATATATTATTCATCACTGCCTTTCCCTTGGTAGGTAACATCAATTAATACTGACCTTCCAGGACATTTTTCCCTTCAAAACAAGAAAGCCAGATGACAATTCTCCAGAATTCCCAGACCTATCACCCATTCAGCTTCTATGCTTGAGCACAAGCAAACTTCACAGACAGCAACTTGTATCAGTGCTTGGGGATCTCACAGAAGCAACACTCACCCACCCTACAGTGATCAGAGATTGCAGCCCCTCTGTTCAGATTTCCAGTGTGCCCCAGGACTTGGCACATCATCTTTGTAACCTTCCAGCACAATGTGAACACATTCCCAGTAAAAAAAGCATTTAATCTACTTGTTTCTTAGAAGCATCCCATTTTTTTTAGAAGCCAGTTGTGCATAATACTTGTAATTTCATCAAATTCATGCTCAGGATGATCCATATGGATTTAGCAATTACCACCAACAGAAAAGGTCACCAAATTTTGCCTGTTCCAAAGTCATCTGTTTCTCTTCTGTTGTGCTCAGTAGTCACAGCAGGACTGAATCCTTGCTTTCAAGTAGGCAAAGCTCAATTAATTTTACATGCATTTTTCCTTATGGGCTTTGCCCAGTTTTGATGAAAGGTCAGTTCAGCTTGGTCCACTCAAATGTGAATGTCTCACCAAACACAATTTCCTTTGAGGTTGTTTAGAATATCTGAATGAAATATCTCTTGCTTTTGGGAAGCAGTGTATGTAGACAGGCTGGTTGCAGAATGTTGTTAACAGAAAACCATTTTCAAGGAGTCAAGAAAATGAGTACACATTCGCAAATATTAACACATGGACTAAAGAGCCCCTACAAACCCAGAAAGCTCAAAAGGTTGAGGTGCCTGTTAATCACAAAACAAAAACACTGAACAGACCAAAATTGCCCCACCCTTTGGTGACTCCTATGCCTACTCAGGAATTTTGTCTCTGCAAATTCTGTAGCTAAAAGCTATTCATCTAACTTGTAAAAATATTTATTTCCTTCACAATACCCAGATATTTCCACTTGTTCACACAACAACACTATTCTGAGTGGACTTTTGCCTCATCCCAGGTATTGGCAGACTCTTGGCAGCAGGGATGCAGTTCTTCCCTGAGTTACCACAGTTAAACCATGTTAATTCCTACCAGAATTCTGATCACAGCTGGGACTTGCGGTTTCTCTTAGGGCAATGCACCAGAGGGGGAAGGGAAAGGGACAGGGGAATTATCAGTAGTAACAAAACATTTAGAGAAAAAGGACTTCAGAGCAAGCCTACATGCATTTCTGTCTTCCCTAAGTTCCCAGCACTTGGTGACCCTCAGGAGCTGATGGCTCCCTACAGACATTGGCATTTCAGTCTGTTCTTCCAAACAGCTACTGCCTGTTTTGTTCCTAAAAACTCATTTCAAAGTCCTGGGTTTTGGCATTTCTTTCCCATTGCCTATCCAGGCCAATGCTACACTTCAGAGAAAATGAAAGGAAACATCACCACATAGAGAGAGGAATGCCAAAGTTATTTTTAGTTGACAGGTAGCCACAATGACACCTGCCATACTTCGGCTTTCCTGTTTTTCCAACATACACCTCCTGGGCAACACAGTCCACTACACATACAAGTACTACAACAACAAGGGTCACGGAAACACTGCTGCTATACAGCTAAACCCATTGCCATACAGGTGAAACACATCCAGAATAGTTTTCCAGTCCATCACTAGAACTTTAGTGTTGACGTTAAATTATATTTACATGCACAAAATAATCTAGAGCCCACGAAGCAGCAGAGTTGAAAGAATGACACAGAATACAAAAAGTAAGCAAACCAGCAGCTCTCTGAAGCCTCTGACTCTTTTCAGGATCCCTCTGTGCAAGTTGTGCTCTGCAGATGGAACACAGTGCATGGTCTTAACCCTGCAGAGCCTTAGTAAAGCTCTACCTACCACAGCAGTAAGCCCGGCTTTAGAGAAGCTCTACTCAGAAGAAGGTGAAACTAAGAACTGTTATCTGAAATTCAAGTAATAATTATTCCCCCAAGTGTCATAAACAAATCACGATGCTGGAAATTCATTTGTTTGGGATTTTTTTATCATAATAAATACTGTAATAAATATATTACTCTCTGCATCTACCATTTGTGAGAATATAAAATATCACTTCAGAAGCCTGAAGTTCATCTGATAAGAGCAAAATAGCACTGCTCATGCAACTCCAGAACAGCTTAAATCTTATGCAAGTCTTTACCCTTGGGTTTCAGAAATGAGAATTTACATTTCTAGTTGCACCTACATGACTCCATTCTCTCCAAGAAGAAAAAGGCTATTTATTATTGCTCAAGTCCAAGCTTTTGGCCATGCAGGGAGCCCCAGCCAGGCAGTGGTGCCTGTGTCAGACAGCTGTGGCTCCATTCCGAAAAGCACCAGCCAGCCTGGGCAGGTGAGGAGCCCAGGCTGCATTTTTCCCAGGGATGTGGTCTGCGATGTAAATGAGGCTGGTCTCTAAGCCTGCCTTCAGAAAGCACTCTCAGGAACCCAGATCTGCCATTTCCTCCTTGAAATCTCTCACTCCCAGAAGGAAAGAGAAAAAAAAACACTAAGCTTCCCTAGCAGTAAGCATCTGCCAAGAAATTTTAAGTGTTCCCATCCAAACCCTCCTCCCTTTTCTTAAGCTTTCCATTTCTTGCTGTATTATAAATCACTCTGGGGAAATACCCTGGACTCTGAACGTTTAAGTTATGTTCCTAAGTAGTAAACCATCAAGTTTTACTAGACTCTTTAAAATAAAATAGCGTGATCTATCTGCATAAACAAATTATATATTGCTTTTTCTATATTAATTATATGTTGCATGGAATAATAGCCATGTTAAGAGGAAGTTAAACAAGCCCTTATTACATAAAGCTGCTACATCTGAAAAAGAACAAATATTGCAAAGGTTCAAGAAAACTTTGGGGAATGCATCAATGCAAAGATTAGTTCACTTGGCTCCAAAGTGGCTTGTCAAATAACCACAAAGTATTTTTTTTTTAATTAGAGTAAAAGCATCTGACCTGTGGTTGGGCAATAGGCAGCACCTTTCAAAGTGCTGCAGCTCTGGTACACCACAGCAGGTACATTTTTTCCCTGCAAGAGCTTCTCCTACACATACATCCTTCAATTTTGCTATAAAGGAATGTACACTGACGGGCCAACCTCCTAATCACATCTTTTATTCCAGAAAGGTCATTGTAGACTAAGAGTAAGGCAATAAAATGCATCCAAAGTCTTTACAGAAAGATATTGTGGAAAGGCAGGAATAACTGAAGTACAACAGAGACTGTGCATTACTAGTGGAAGTTTCTACTGCAGCTGAGCCCTTTGACAGGACATGCTCTTGGGAGCAGAGCTCTTAAACCAGCAGACACTCCAACAATCAGAAGGTAAATGCTTTCACCTGGCATCAATTGATGAATCAGTTTTCTTTACCACTAAAGGATGATTTACATATCCGAGGAACATTTTTATTTCCTGTAAGTAGTGGCAGAAATTAGGAAAACAACACAAAAGACATGGGAGAGAGTGGGCCACGTTCACTCAGGTCTAGTGATCACTTTATTTGCATGTCAGCAAATTTTCAGGTATCTAACTTCAGGGTTTAGGTGTACAATGAAATAACACTGAAGTTATTATACACATCTGTAGGTAGAAAATAAATACAGTGTCATCATCTTAAAACTATACATCTAACTAATAAAAACCAACATCAGAGAAAGAAATTGTCATCTTGCATCACTCTTAGATTTGGTGTAAATACACATTGGGGTTGACTAGCCAGAACCTACAAAACACTACAAAAATCATTATTTCAACACTAGAAGAGCCACCACAGTGGTTTTCTGGGAATCTGGAGGCTTTGTGAATACCAAACCACAGCACATGTGAAAGCATGGCAGTCTCAGAGGACTCACTCCTGGCTCTGACACACTTCCTACATGAGGTTGGCCAGACCACTCAGGTTCCTGCCATCAAGTTCGCTCTGCGGCATGTGCAGGGAGAGGAGCTGGTTCATCCCATGCACTGCAGCATGGAGCCAGTTCTGAACTGAGGTATCTGTCCTGCACTTAGACCTGACACACCCCTGGGAGCGATACATCGTTATGCTGTGCTTTAAAAGCATTTTGTAAGAGAACATTTAGACACAGGCTCCCGTCTACCTCCTCTGTTTCAACTGCTGAAGCAGCAAAGACCCAGCTCAAGAGGCTGAGCTGGGTGCAATGTTTGTCTTATAATGTTTGTTTGGAATGCACTGGACATGAGATGTGAAAACTGACAGGCAATCCTGCCAAATACTGTGTGTGCATAACATGGGCCTGAACAGCCAAGAAATCCGCCCCCCCCCCCCCCCATGTGAATAGAAGGCTGTATAATAAAAGATACCTGCTACCACAATAAACTCAAATCAAAAGGTCCACAACCTTGTCCAGAAGCAAACACCCTCATGGAACCACTCAAAGACCTTGGTGGATGTGTTGCCCAACACACACCCCAAGGAGCCACTTCAGTCAAGCACTGGCCCCTGCTTGGCACAGGTGAGCCTGAGCCCTGTGCTAGGGCAAGTTTGCCCTGCCTGTGCCCAGCAGGAACTGGGATTGTCTCCTGCCAGTATCTGTTATATTGCACTTGTGTGCCAGTGTGAATTTTCATGTGAAAAAAAACAACAACAACAAAAAAAATAAACAAAACAAAAAAGAACACCCAACAAAACACCACCACAAATCGCCTCCTTCCTTCCTCCCCCCCACCAAACACCTAAGTACAAGTACAAAGTGATTTTGTGAAGTAAAAATTGTGTTAAAAACAGGAGTGTAAAGACTAGTGCACCTCCTGTGCTGTGATGTGATCGCCTCTTCTCTGTTACAATTCTCATTAGGAGGACACACCTGGGGGGAACCTCTGTCCTGTTAGCAACATTTGACAACACATCACCATGATCTGCCTTCCTCACCAGGAAAAACATTTCCTTCCCAGAGCATATGAGTTAATGACGACTTCCAAAGACTTTTAGGTTCTCCTGTTGCTATCACTGAGAAAGGAAAGTAAAAAGCAAGTCATCAGAAGGAGGTGACCTTTCTGCCAGGCTGGCTTCCATTACAGCAGTTTTCACACAGTGAAGAAAATCTCTAAAGGTATTAACAGGACGAGCACCTGCAGTGCCTCCTCCGTGAAATGAAGTTTGCTCAGTTAAAAACAATACCCAGCAAAGGAGTTCTGAAAACAAACGAGCTCCCCACTTGGGAGGCACAGAGAGGAAGGCACTTAGTGCATTAAATCATACACTTGTTTCTTTCTTGTTACCAATAAAAGTGACTGATAGACACCTAAATACTTCTTCGTTTTTCAAAAATCTAGAAGAGATGCTACAATATCTAAGCTGCATAAATGAACTTCAACATCTGATTGCTTCTTGAGGAGCTACAGCGTTTATTGTGCTTAACCTGGGCCATTCCCTTGAGTCACACACAACACACGTTACTGGGACAGAAGGGGCATGCCCACAGTGAGCAAACTGTGAAACCACCTCGTCCTGCACAGTGGGAGGAAGCAACAGCTTTGGGAATATCCTGGGGTGTGAACTCCAGTAACACCCTTCTTCCCTCCTTCTCCAGCAAGACACGTGTCCTGCCTGCTCATCCTGCTGTAGGGCAGCAGAGGAAAGCCGGGAACAACAACCACAAGGCACCACACCTTGACTCACTGCAGGTTTCTCTAACCTAAAATAAAGTTTCAGCTTCATTTACACTCAGTCCCTGCTCATGAGGGTTAAAACACTGAGACAGTATTCCACAACCCAGTGGCAACCATGGCCTAAATTATTTGCCAGAGTTCCACTGCTCTGTCATCATCCCTGCCTTTGAAGCACAGCCACCAAACCAAACAAACAAAAACAGGACTGCCTTTGGAGCTTTCTTCTGAAGTAGATTAAATGAAAAGGGCTCACCTAAGTGCCAGCAGTTCCTGCAACTAAGCCCGAAGATGAGGTTGCCCCCTTGCCAGCACCAAGAGCTAGCTTGGGTACTGCTGACAAAACTCCCTAGTACTAATTTAGCAGCAAAAGTTGCCTGTGAAATTAATTTTTCATATGAAGAATACTGTTGCCTTAGTTTGCTTTATCATGACAAGCTGGAAAGAATCACAGAGGCTGTTCATGCAGGCAGCAATGACATCGAAGTGCTGCGGGTTTGGATGTGCCCAGCCTAATTCCATTATTTAACCATTCAGTCTTGAGGAGCAAAGCTAGACATCACTCATTCCACTTAGTCAGACTTGAGTGTTGGGAAAAAAACCTCTTCCTTAAGCAGCTTTTGGCATATTTGAATAAAAGTGACTGTAAAATATACTGAGAGCAGAACAGATGGCTTGTTCTGAAACCGAGCAGCAAAACATGTCAAGGGGATGGACACACAAAGCGTCTCTCAGCAGTGAATTATGGAGCGTGATGAGTCCAAGGCAAAGCTCAGCCGCATCCCCAGCTCCTTCCACTTCATAACAACAAAAAAAAAAAAAACAAAACCAAAAACATAAAACAAAAAACTACCCTTCAGTTTCTCAAATTTGGTGTAAAATGAAATCCCTAATCCAGTTTCCCAGTGCAGAACCATTAAACTATAGTGTATGGTACATGAATGCATGACATTAGCACAGTTCTAATGTTCCAGCGCTTGTATGCAATAATTTGACAATTTAAGCCTGATTTAAGATTGACTAAATTTAGCCTGGGAAGAGAGACTAAAGGAACTCACTCACACCATAGAACTCGTTAAAATGAAAGTAGTAATGAGGAGATGATGGGACAGACAAAAACCAAATGCAGCAGCTCTCAGTATGAGGAACAACTGCTCGGGAACTCATAGAACTCTGAAAAAAAAGTGGTCCAAGATGAATACCAGAAATGAGCTGTGGAATAACCTCCTGAGCCAGAGTACAGGAGTTTCATAATTTGGTACTTGTAGAATAGGAACAGGGGATGTGGGAGTGGGAAAGATGCTAAAATTGTTCAGCCCAGAACAGCTAAGTCTTCAGGCAGATGAACAAAAGCCTTAAAATGAAACAAAAGGGTCACTGAGTTTACTACCTTGCTGATGTAAATAACGCAATATGAACTATTGAATTAACTGATTGAGCCTTATCTTGGAGCAGTCTAAGTTTCTTTCCTTTGTAACTAGTATTAAGAGTGGCAAACAGTCAGTTCTAACATCTAGAA
Organism: Acropternis orthonyx; assembly: GCA_035583155.1. NCBI lineage: Eukaryota > Metazoa > Chordata > Aves > Passeriformes > Rhinocryptidae > Acropternis > Acropternis orthonyx. Next base: position 19,309,324 of record JAWWEU010000011.1, on the reverse strand, counting down.
ATAGATTGGGCAAATCAGAAGAGGGATAAGTAAAAATTTTTCTTTTCTATTCTCTTATTACTCAAACAGGCACTGGAAAATGAAACACCAAATATACAGCTAAAGATAAATATTAGCTGACCTACAGGACAATTATTCTGCATTTCTACAAACTTCTGTTCAGCTTCTTTTCCAAGGCCATTTAAACTAAAAACATTTTTAAAAAGATGGCTGATGAACCTAATAAAACACATCTTTTTCATTAATTTTTGATTTTTAGTTTTAAAATAGATTCCTGCTGTAAAATGTACCTGCTACTACCATGGACCAGTGCAAAAGGTGCCTTTCAAACCAGTTCCGTGTGGTGTTTGTGCTGATCGCAGCTCCCAGTACACTCTGGGCAGAGCTCACGTACTGCCACTGTGGCAAGGGCAGAGCTGGGCAGGTGACGCAGGGCTGGACTGGAGAGGTGGCTCCTCTTCCCAGCCAGATCCAACCCCTGCTCCTGGAAGTCAGCTCCATGACTCCTTCCACTGGCTCTTAAGCTTATGTTTGAGCAGCTATTTCCCCAATTACAGCTTGTCACTACCCTGTTGCAGACAGAGGGATAGTTCAAAGAAGGGAGGTCTCAAAGTATAAACTGTTTTTCTTGGGAAGTTCTAAATCCCTTTAGAAATTGTCTGTGGCCTTTGGTTTAAATCTGTATGTATTACTTGTCTTCACATCAGAACTCAAACTACCATTTCTGTCCTCCTGGAAGTCTTTTAGGCATTAAAAAAGCCAAAGAGGCAAAAGCCCCTGTCCTCTGTGCACACAGTGGCACTTGGGCATGCTCAGTCATCTCACTGGCTGAGGTAGCTGGTAATTACAACATTTCAGAATGCCTTGATTTGAGTTGATAATATGGTTAGAACTATTAGCTTCTTCCATTACCAGATGGGCTGTATAATGTGAAAAATAAATTACAAAACACTTCCCAGGGTTGCTTAAATGACTGATTTGTAGCTGCAGGCATCTAGTAAGTTGTGAATGATTACTGATGTAAAAGAGCAACTCTACTGAGGATGACAGTAATTAGTCATTACAAAATTCAGTGAAACATACTCAGGGAGAAGAACAAGACACACAAGTAATTTATGCACCACAATTAAACAATTGTTAGAACTTGCAAAAATTTAAACCAGATAAATACTCCATAAAACATGCAGCACCTGTGGTTTTAAAATCTTATCTTTCAATACCACTTCTCTTTTATAAGAAAATATCAATTAAGTTAAGCATAGCAAATAACACACGATATTATCAGCCTAAATTCCTGCTTTTACCACCATCTATTGTCTTTCCAAAATGTTTCTCCTGTACTGTGAAATAAGGTAAGTGGCATCCTTTTCTCATTTTATCCATGGTAATGATTAACAAGTGAGCCAGATAGCCAAGAAATAAACCACCTATGAACTTGAATTTGCTGGTACCATAATTTCTTGCCATTTACAGGCTTTTAGCAGCATAGTGATGCTATGCTAACAGAGGGAATGAATTATATACTGCATTATTTTGATAACTATAATTGAAATATATACATGCATGTGTGTGTATATATATATATATCTATATAAACATGCAAATGCCTGGATGATTCTATGATGCTGAGAGAAAAACAGATAATAAATATTTTTGAAGCTTAACATGAAATAAACCTGGAAAAAACACAGCTATTTCCCACCTGAAAAGCAACGAACTAAGGAATCCAACAGAGCAGCCCCATTTCAGCTTGTTATTGCACCTGCTTTCTGCCTGCACAGACCCCTGGCACCACACAGGTATGGGCATTTTGCCACCCTCAGTGCCAACTCAGCCCATCCAGTGCTCTTAATGAAAACCTGCGTGTGCTCCTGATGGCCCTTCAGCATGAGGCAATGTCTGTAAACACTTCTCACATTGGGAGTGAACAGTGGAAATGAGTGGTTTGATCTTGGAGGCAATGGTGGCAATCTTGGAGGTAATGGCAGCGGGAGGGAAGGCAGCAGGGACAGAGAGGACAATTTCTTAGCAAGAGAACTAATCAGACTCATTGGGTGCAACCCAGAAGGTCCAATTCCATGGCACAAACTCCTTAGCTTTACACCTAAGCTTTTGCTGTAACGCTGGGATCCAGCCAAAGCTGTGCTGCTGCACACCAGCAGGGACTCCAGCCCACCACAGCAATAACACCAAACTGATGTGATACAGCATATAATGAATAAAAACTAAAATCCAGCATCGAGCTGTTAGTATGGTACGCCAATAAATCTCACCTATTCTCAGCTATTCTAGGATTGCATACAAATGTCACTAGATACTACAAAAGACTTTTAATATTCCTGATATTCCACTCCAGCTACAGCTTCTCATGAACCAAAAATCATTTTGTTAGGGTTCAGTTATTCTTTACTGGGGTCAGCACATCAAGTTAACTGGATGAAAAATTGCACCTTGAGAAAAAGCACATGTCACAACCTGGTTCTACCTCCTGCTACCCAGATAGGCTTAGGCTTACTCAGATACCATCATACACTTCACAGCCTGCCAACCAAAGTATTTCCTTTTAAAATAAACATTTGAATTACAGATTATAAAGAGCAGTCTGTTTTAGCAGGTGCTCTGTCAATCCCTGCCATTCTGAAGTTTTGCCCTAGCTACTCAACATTGAGAGAACATGTTGCTAAAATGAACAGACCACACCAAAAATCTCTCCGCAGCTGTGCTGGCTACCAGAGAAAGAGATTTAAGCTTTAAGACTTTCAAAAGGATATTCCATCTGGATAAACAATACAGAAAGGCAGGTTTTTACTCCCTAGCCAACCTAGGAAGGGTGCATCTGTGTTTCAACAGTCTTCTGACCTCCAGAAGCGGTATCAAACACACAATAAGGACTGCAAAGGGCACCCTGCTGGCATCTCTGTGCCATGTTCACTGGCCAGGTCAGGCCTGAGCGAGAGAACAGGTGGGACCAGCTGCAGATCCTGCCCGATGTGTCTCTGGCCCCGCAGTGTCTCTGGCTCCCAGCTCTGCCCTGCCCACTGCACTGGGCGCTCCCCTCACCCACACAGCAACGTCCAGGGGCTTTGACTGGATCTAATAAAGCTCTACAGACAAAAATTATCTCAATATTGGTAGACCAACTGTGCCCACAGGACAACAGAGACATTTAGTAAGTCGAGAGAGACAGATCTCTGCTGCAGAATTTGGACTCTGGAGCTGCTTTATCCATATAATGTTATTGTCTCCTAAAATCACCAGCATTTGTAGTCTTGCAGTTAATTCATTCCTTTCAAACAGGATGGCAGCTAAGTAATAACAGGGGGAGAAAAAACCCTTAAAGGCCAAGAGAATTAACTGTGTCTTACTAAAGCCAGTGAGGTCATGCATTATTCATGCATGGCAGACAGGAGTACACTCAGCTAAGAGTGTTAGAGGGAACGCGGGATCTGAAACTCCAATGATTTGTAGCCATCAGAAAGCAGAGCTGCATTATTTTATCTGAAAGCATAAGATAGTTAACTGCTGCATCTCTTACAGAACCACATGGAAAGGGATTGCTTCCTCTTCTCACTGACACTGCAGGAACTTCTGGTGCAGAACTAGCAGGAGAGCTTGACAGTTCTCCCCCAGGCACAGCAAGGGAACACGGAGGATTATTTAAGCCAACTGATATTCCTAAATGCAAGAAGGAATTCCTGTGTTACTAGAAGATGTCAGAACATGTGGCTATTATACAGCTGCTTTCATGGGCTCTAATGAGACCATCAGCATTTACTGCTGGCCAATACACAGTCCTTTAAATTAATAAAGCCACAGAAAATAGCTGCTTTGTACTAAAAGCAGCCCCTTACACTTAAACTATTTACATCCACTATGAAGTGCCAGTCCAAACTAATGTATGCTTGCAACCTTCCTTCTAAAAATACACCTTTACAGTACAGTAGCTATTATTTCTCTACAGTATAATCATGGAAACTGCATGACTGCTTTACTTCTAGTCCACATGTGTTAAATAAGTGAGCTCATTTTGTAGAAAATTTCACACCCATGTCTGAAATCTGTCTGTTACAATATAGTATTTACTTTTTACTTGGGCTGTAAACTATTAAAACCACAACGTCAAATCTTGCAGACAAAACTCACATTCACTGAAATCCTAATTGAAAACTGTAGAATTTTGAGCAATGCTGTTCATGCCACAGAGAGAGCTGGTGAAGGAAGACTGAATAACCTCAAAAAATTATTTCATATTTGTCAACAAGCTCTCTTTAAGGAGGTGCCTTCCTTTAAACCACGCTTTACAAGTGGGCTACCCTTAATTTCCACTTGTCCTTTATTCTTTTACATATGCTGATATGAGCTGTTACATGCTGTGCACTAGTTACAACTAGTTACAACATGGAACATAAAAAATGTTTAATTGTTTAATCCACTAAAATACGCTTGTGTTAACCAACTACATTACCCAAGCAGAGTCTCAGGAGCAGATGAACTATCGATCCCTTTTCTCCTTCTTCTACTCTCCAAATCTAATGGACTATTGATTCTTTCCTCCTTCTCCCATTTTCTGCTTTGGCTGTGCATGGCCCTCCTCCATTGTCTAAATCTCCTTTTCTGTGCAGCTTTAGGCTCATCCTTCTTCTCTATTCCAGCCATGTCTGTGAGTATGTGAAGAGCTGCTGGTCTGTCCTGTGCTGGATTTCTCACAGCAAAGCTCTCAAGTCAGAAATGCAGGATTGCACGTTGAGCTGTGCCCAGCAAGGAAGAGCATCACAAAGGAGCTGGTTCTTCCCTCCACTGTCCCTTTCCTAACCCACGCTGGAGCTGCCACAGTGCACACCTGCCACCTTCTGTCCTCCACAGGGCCTGATCTCTCAGCCGTGAGAACCACCATACTACACTGGGGATGGTGCTGCCAGCCAAGTGAGATAGGAGAGCTCTGCTCCCTCCATCCTCCCCATCCCTTCCACACAGTTCAACACAAGAGGACCCTCTCTGTTTTCTGAGGGCATTGGCAAAACACAGGTGCCCCAGAGAAGGCCCAACAGTTGTGAAAATTTCATCTCACTTACTGATTATTTTGTAAGTCAGTGACAGTATTTACCATGCTCTGCAAATAAACTCCAAGTGATTTTTTTAAAATTCCTTCAAAAGTGAAAACTGTGAGACAAATCCGCTGCTGTGAGGAAAATATTTAATGCTCACTGAGACTGTCCAAACCTCTTTGCTTGTTCATCTTTGTGTCTGTAACAGGTCCCTTCTCCTTCTGCCATGAAGGTGCCTCAGTTGCCCACACTCCAGCCCCACACACTTTCCTGCATGGCACAGCCACAACACATCCAGCCACCAGCCCACAGCCCTCCAGAATCTCCTAGCAGAGGTATTTGTAGTTTCACTGTTTACAAGAGACTTAGCTGTACTTTCACCTGCTGAATCATTTTCTTTGCTGTTGACAGCTACTCTGCAGGCAGGACAAACGAGGAGAGAGATGGGAACAGAGAAGAGCAATGTGCTTGGCTGTTCCAGACAGACCTTCCACAGTCAAAATTTAACTAAGAATATAAAAATAAGGACTTATCAAATACAATTTTTCTACTATTCTGTAAATGTATGGGGAAAACCACCTCATTTCACTAAAACAAACCAGAACAAGATAATGCTGAATAATGAAATTTGGCTCCCATAAGGAAAACAATTCGAGTTAAAAGGTTTGGCAGTTGAGGCCCTGTCTTTCTGCCTTGTCTTTTGCTAAGCAACTCAGCTGTTTTCTGGGTTGGAACAAATTCCCCCAGCACATCCACAGAGAAACTGTTTCTTCCACTGCCTCAGAGACACAGCCCTTGGCTGTGCATCAGCTTCCTGCTCCTTCCAGCAGCCACCTGAGTCCTGCGGAGCTTGAGATCACCTCTGGGCTTGTGTCTCCAACTGCCTTCCACCTCCTTGGCTGAGCAGAAAGGGCTGCTCCTTTCCTCCCCAGGTCCCACATGATGGCGGGGTGCAACCCCAGGATCAAGCAGAACAGTTCTCACCCAGGCTTCCCAGTCACTCCTTTCTTAAAAACACAACATCTACTAACATTTAGTAAATAGAGAATGAATGCATTAAGTAGGTGTATCACCTGTTGTGTATGTTCTTAACGTTTGTTAGAATTTGCTCAGCCTTCACTGTAAAACCAGTATTTGTCTGTTCTGACTTTGTTAAAAACATTTACATGTAGAAATCTTATTGACTGCTTAAAAGCTGACTTAAAGTAGAGTAAGTTTTGATGTGCATAAAAAAAAGAAATCAGTAACCTAAGCACTGGACTCAGAAGAGACTGGGTGGTCACAAACTGTGTCCACTCCTGTACTGAGTATGGGGACACTGAGGGAGGACAGGGGACAGCAGTGTGACCAGCAGAAAGGCCTTCTGGCAATTCAGAGATAGAAATCTTCACTTTCAGTCATAAGGCATTTCTGCTGAAAGATCTGTGAAGAACCAACAGCAAAAAAACCCACCCAAATTGCCCACCCAAACAGCTTTGTGCCACCTCTGTAATTAAGGAATAGGATGAGAGGAAAGACAAACACTGACTTAATGGTTTCCTGTGGACACTGCTTTTTCATACAGATACTAAACCCTTTGGCCTAACTGGAAAAAAATAACTTGGTTCCATAGCAGAGTTATGGGATACATTATTATCAATAATAAATTGCTTATTGTTGTTCCTATTTATAAACTTGACATTTAGAGTTTGTTTTTCCAAACTGCATTCCCTCCCTCAATTCTAAGAAAGTTTTAAGAGTTCATGTTATTATGAATCATCTACTCAATATGTTACTTCCCACCTGGAATAGCATTTTACTTCTTTAATATTCCTGTAAATTTATATGTGAGTGCTTCATACTTATTACTACTAAATAATTTAAACAGCATGTGTCTCCAAACCTGGCTGCAGTAGGAGACCAAATGAAATAACTAAATGCAAAAGCCATAGTTGAATCATAAGCTATGAGATGAGAAGCAGGGAGAATTCCACTTCATCAGCCCTATTTTTGTAGTTAGCCCAACTCCCAGCTCCCACTCATTAAGGAGACCACAAACAGCTCCAGAGAATTATTTCCTCTACAGGCTTTAATTTCTGTTGTGAAAAAGTTGCCCAAGTTTCCTTACCAATCAACACATCCCTACATCAGCAGCACCAACCAAAGAGTGATGGGAAACTTGCCACAGGGACGAGCCACTACCCCCCAAACAAACTTTCACACAGCCTCCTCCTCTCCCAAAATACTTGATGCAACAAAAGTCTCATTGTTGTGGCTCTAACCCAAAGCATGCAGATGCTCACCAGATGCTGCCAGACTGGGAAGCGAGGTGGAAAACGGAGCTTCAGCTGTGACAAACTCTTGATCTGTTGCTATTGAAGTCAGTGGAAGGACAGCACTGCACTTCATGGCAGTACATGCTGGCTGACAAAGGATTCTTCTCTGCAGGCAAACAGCCAGACTGACCTCAAAAAAGCTCTTTGAAATGTGGCCTCATCTTTCTATCACTTCTCAGGCTCAGGAGATGCATCCACCAGCTCACCTTGCTCTGTCCAATAAAAGATGCCCTCTGTGTCAAGGCCAGGTGTTCCCACACTGGACAGCATAGGACACACAGATGGCTCCTAAAAGGCTCCTTTCTGTGTAAGGGGCACTCCACTTCCTCAATTATGAATCTAATTTTATTTTCTGCTGATATAATCTCAGCATTGCTTACAATTATCCATCTGTGCACATTCCAAAGTGTATTGTCACTGGGGCTAATGATACTGTGATAAATGTTTCATCTTGAAAAACTAACAAATGCCATATTTCAAGTTATGGAAACAGTGAAATTCACCAGAACTTCTGAAAGAAGCAATAATAGAAAACCTGCAATGAGGAGCAAATGAAATTGATACAACTGGTAGCATGTACTGCATGCCTAAAAATACTGTAATTACATTTTCTGCCATAAACATATTTAATACCTTGAAAAATACAGAAAGCTGAACCACTGTCCATGGGGTTATCAAGATTTATCAACTTTTCTGGGTTGGCCAAGCACCTGGCCTGGGCCCAGGGCTCAGTGTGCTGCTGGTGCTGCACTGCAAGCCCGTATAAGCCTCTGCCAATGGATTTACCATGCTCGCTTGAGCTTGACAGATGATACTTGAACAACAACAAAAGTCAGAACAAAAAGAATGTTTTAAAATTGTCCCTTGTATTTTAAACAGAAAGAAGTTGAAGCATGAATAAATGTCTGGTTATCTAAAGGGCCAGTTGTGTGTTATAGGCTGTAGCCACCAAACAGGCAACTCCTGTTCCTCTTGTCTTTTCCTCCTCCCACCTTCCAAGTACACTGTGATAAATGTAGATAAAAAATGGTGATTTCTAATGTATTAAAGGAGTTTAATCCTGACTAATTAAAAAAAAAAACCAAACTTCCCTGCCCTTCAAAAAATGTAAATATATCTTTGTTTCACAGACACACACTCAAACAGATGAGAAAGAGAAGCAGAGGTAGTGGGGAGAGAAAGAAAACAGGAAGGAATTTTTAATCTCCTCTTTCACAAGACTATGACATATTTTGTGATTTCAGATGACCGAGAAAGCCACAGCTCTCTTATTAATAAGCACTGCTTCCATGTGAGCTGCAGCAGTGCTGGGAAGACTTTTCCAAGAACCAAGAGTCTCTCATGGGACCACTGGGGGATATCTCTGCTTGTCCTGTGCCTCAACTAAAGTTTTATGACATCAATATTGAGAGTGTGTACATATACACACATACATACATATATATATACTCTCTGTATTTGTATACATGCATGTGTATATGGAATTTTCTTCAAAAGGCAAATTAAAAGAAGCCGTGGTTAATGATGAAGTAGCATCCTCTGATTTTGTGCTTATAAATACCTGTGTCTGCTTACATAAGCCACACAATTTCAGACCTCTGCACAGGTGGAATGAAAGAGAGACAGATCATGTCGCTGTGGTTCTAAGAACAGCATCCTCTAAGTATAGCTTCCCATAGTTGGCCAAGGATCAGCTCCTGGGAAACCCAGGTAGCTGTGGCAGCAGAGACATCGTGACCCACTGCTCATTCCCTCCATCACATTTTGCTTAGGAGCAGTGACCACAAGAAGCTGACCAGGGTTGATCCTGGATGGTGGATCTGACCTGGGACTTACCAGTCCAGTTCTTCCAAATGAAATCACTGAAATGTATCAGCCACCTGAGTTTACACAAACGAGGTTAACAAGAAGCTGCACAGCCCTTGTAAGGGTAATTGCATATTCACAATGTCATCTTCAGGTGCTTTAAGGGCAGAAAAAAAAGATACAGGCAAGAAACATGACTTGTATCAGAAGCAAGCTCCCTGTAATTACACAGAAATAACTGTGCTTTAGATTTTGTAAGAGCTTTAAATGTTTTGGGTTTATTTTTTTCCCCCTCATTTTATGCAAACATTCTACAAACAAAACAGCCATTGGGCTGGCATTACAGTGAAATATGGGAAAAGACTGATCCCAAAAGACTACATTATTAGTCTTTCTTCAGTATTCCTAGTCTAAAAATAGTTTTAAAGGGCTCGTCAGTGCCACCAGTCTTCCAAATCAGAACCTCCTGATGTCCCGTCTCCCTTTCAGTGCCAGTTCAGCATGCAAGAGACGCAGCACAACCATAGTTTGGTAATTTCCTATGCTGTGACTTTCTGAAAATGAGATTCACAAAACAGAAACATACCCATTTATTCACTCTGAAACACTGTGGGGCTTTCTGTGCTCTAGAGAGGCTGGAAGGGAAGGACAGAAGCAGACAGTGCCTAAGGCAGTGTGGGGGGGCACAGTACAGAGGGCACAGCCCAGGGAATCCAACACTTGCTGTGACTAATGTTGGCTCTTCAAGTGGGCAAAGAAACTTATGTCGAGCTACAACAAGGAGCCTTCTGTGACTTCCCATTTGTCAGCCCTCGTGGTCCAAGGACGGCCTGTGTTTATCATAAAGCAGATCAGTGAGTCCACACACGGGTTTTGAACACACTGTGCTAACAGAAGGTCGTGAGCTGATACCACTAGTCCCAACCAGCAGCTGCTCCAGGATTATCGCTTCCACGGAAAGCAACAGGTGCTCGCTCATAAAACACAGATTTATTCCCTGAGACTGTCTTCCTGAGACCATTATCCACAGATATATGTGTGGCCTGGATAGGATTCCTTCTCCTCATACTGTTATTCCAAAGATTTTTAAGAAAAAATCTGACAGTCTGCAACCACATGCCAATGGGCCTGGAGCACAACTAGCCAGGGACGGAGCCAGTCTCCAAGGACACCACTCTCCCTGGAAGCCAGCACATCTCTGCACAGACTGCTCCGGCTTCTTCAGCACTTGCATTTCGCTGACTTTATTTCTTTGCTGCAAAAGTATCATTATCACACTATGGTGATACAGTGTTAAGGGCTGTATTTTAACAGGAAAAAGGAGGAGACAGATTTTGCAATCCCTCTATGACTCTGTGTCCTGTATCTATACAAAAGCAAGTGGTAGCATATAGCTCTACTGTTGAGGCAAACTCTATTTTGCAATATTAAAAATCCAAATCCAATACAAATATATATCACCTTTATTGCATACACACAGTTGCACGCTGATGTCAAATTAAACATCAGACATTTTAATGCAAGCTGTCCAACTATAAAATTTCAAAACCTGCAACACTTAGATGCAAAGTTATCAATAAAAATCTTATGGTGATAAATTGATTTTTAATAGAGGAGAAATCAAGCAGAAAGAAATAAGTTTCAAAAAACATCCTTTAAATTCTAAGCTGACAATTTCTCCTTTTTAAATTGCATGGTGATAAAATTACACGTTTCTGAACTTGTTTCCTTCGCTAACAAAAGGATAAAAGTTGCCCTCAGTTATAGCAACACACCTGGAGAGCCAGAATATAAACACTACTCCAAATACACTGAGCTACAGCACATCAGCTGAAACCAAAAGGATGAGGGGTTGGAAACACTAAGAAAAAGGGCAATACACCCTCAGGGGGGAGGAAATGCCAGGCCCAGAGCTGGTGAAATAACTGCTGGAAGTAACTTTAGATGAATCCATAGCACTTACTGCAAACCCCACTGGCACTGGGGAGCGCAGAGTTGCCTCCTACATTACACCACTAGCAAGGAAAGCCACACAAATTTTGCTGTGCTCTTGGCTGCAACTCATCCACAGGTTTTTTAGGGCAGTAAGTAGACCACAATACAGTAAAACAATCAACTCAGACCAGAAAAGAAGTATAAAAGAGAATTTGATATTCCAAATTGCATGCAACTGTCTACAATAACTTTCTGCAAATCTCTTATTACCTTCAATAAACTCAATAGCATTCAAGTTAAGGCTTTATCCAAAATAAAATGAGACATTGATACATGAATACAGATCCCAACAGCTGTAAGAATCACACACCACCACACCACTTCTGCCAGCAGCTTGAGCTGATGTATGAATTCCTACAAAACACACAAAAATAAAGGTCCTGATCTCCATCCAGCGATGACCTCTCTTAGCAGTAATGCTCACCACACATGGCACCAAAATTTTCTAATTACAAGTATATGACATATATTGCTATGTTGTTTGATTTTACATGAAAATAGAGGCAATTTATCTCTACAACTGATTCTTCATGGACTCTACCCCATAAACATTGCATTAATTCATCCAGGCCAACCACTAAAGACACAGATCTCTGCAGCAGAGTGAGAACACTATCAGCTTGTTCTGAATCAGCACAGATGCTGGCAGCCTTTCAAGTCATCGGGAAAAAATTAGGTAGCTGCACAACGAATAAACTTCAAAGTGCTCATCCAGAATTCCCTCTGGGAAAGATCATGCATTTTTCACATGCTAATTCCAACAATTAACCTGAACAGCTTATTTACAAACTTATGAATAAAATTTTAAAACAAATAACAAATTCCATATTAAATACTAAGCCCTTAGAGAAAGATACCACATTTAAGCTATGCTGCACAGAAACAGTATGCTCACTTCTTTCCAGCTACATTAAAGTTCAAAGGATCCCCAAGAGGATGATTCAGCAGTTAAGGCACATCTTTCAATATTAGACTGGTGAATCTCTTTCCTCAGACCACACACAGTCACCACTCTCCTCTTCTTTTGAAATTTTTAATGAATGAAAAATGATCATGAGTCAGAAGAGGAAACTTTTCATTATTTGCACTTTATGTATGAGAAAGGAACTGCTGCTCTGGCTGGTCTGAGTCCTGCTTTTCACTAGCAGCACTGTGTTGGCTGCAGTCATCTGTACCTTGTCCCCAGCATCAGCATGGACAGCAGGCGTGCTTCAGACCTGCTGCTGTTGCTTCTGCAGGGAGGAATAGACACACTAAAATAACTAACATTACATTTAATAATATTAGGCTCTAAAAACTTTAAGAAAACCAAGGAGAAGAAAGAAAGCCCCAACATAACAGCACTTATTAACTAATACGTGCTCCCATAGAGACACTACTTCCAGAACATTAAGCATCTTAAAACCCCAGTCTAGGACTTCTGTTTCCTGCTGGTCTTGAGCCATACACAGTGTGTGGGGCCCAGCAGTGCCAGCACTCGTACACAGAACTCAGGGGCTCCTGAAGGCACAGGAACCTTGGGAGCTACAAGCCAGGCAGTATTTTCAGGCTACCCACTGCCAGACCTATATATGTAGATCCTACTGTGCCTGTGATGTGAACATTTCAAACATTTGTTTAACATAATTAACAGACTTTATGTTCATTTGAGAAGTTTCTAACAGAAGCAGCAACTCTTTGAACATGGACTACACCACAGCTAGGCTGAAAGGAAAAAAGAGGATTTGGGGGTTTAGTTATTTTAATATCTTTCATTTCATTCCTGCCTCCTGTAGCAGCACTAGCAGGACTATCAGAGACCCATATAAAAGCAACATTTTTGTTTTGCAACCAATTTCCACTTCAAAGCAGAAAATCTAGACATCACTGCTTGAATGATTTCTCAAATCTCATTTCCATATGCCAGGCAGAGACCTGCTTCTTCTGGCCTGTACTGTGGAAGCTTCCAACCTACAGATCCATCTGAGAAGGACATGAAAACAAAGTATACATGTGGTCCCTGGAGCTTTTTGATAAAGAGTTGATTTGCATGAGGCATTACAAATTAGCCATTTTCAAATGAATGCAAAATCCCTAATTTACATTGTGCACATATTTAACAGATTATGAAATTCATTATACTAGATAAAATACATCAACTGTAACTGCTGTTTTGGCCAGGGTTATTATGGAGTGATCCTAACCACACTAGTAACTTCAGAAAGGAAAAGGGGCTTTAGTAAACACTCAGCTAAGATGCTATTCCTGAAGGAAAGCTGCAGCTGTAGAGGTATTGAGGGAGTGCAATCTCTTCCTCACTCAGTCTATCCTGGATATTTCTTGTCTGTATGGCTGTTGCTCAGCCAGAGGGAAAATAACATCAAACTTCACACTGTTCCTCTCTCCTGGCCATGTTTCTAATTTGCCTTTGGAAGTTGTTATATTGCCTTAACGCCTCCATAGATTTGAGCACTCCAGATAAACAAACACAAGGTATGCAGGGGAAACCAGTTCACTTCACTTTCACTTATTTCAGACTTCAAGTGTAGACTTGCAAGTCATAAGCCTTGAACCACAGGTATACAAAACTCATATTCATAAAATTAAATGCACATCCTATTTTGGTCACATCGTCCTCCAATATTTCTGCAAGATAGGTTCAAGATTTCAACTCAAGTTGTCTATAATTAAGAAATGTACCATGAGAAACCTGTTCTCCATGTTTAGCCCTGGGCAGAGAAACTGCTGTACCCTCATGTCTAGATTTTTACTATTATTATATTTTAAAAGAAAACCATTTTAAAATATTAGCCCAGAGTAACAGTCTACAAGTTAATTGTATCCATGCAGTTTGTGAAGGCAACAAACACCACAGGGACACACGCAATCTACACAAGAAGGAATATTACCCCTTGCTATTTTGGCACCATTAATCCCTTTCCCCCATCCCTGTTTTTTATTTCAGCGAGACAAGTTACCCTGTGTGATGTCAATGGTTATTTTGTGCTGATTACCGGAATCCAATCTCCAGACAGGATATATTTACAGCTGTCTACACTGTCTTACAATAAGCTGATGGATGACTCATCCTTTTCCCCCCTTCAGCTGAAATCACACGAAGGAGGATGGAGGCGGAGTGACAGCCCACACGAAGCAGGGATCCCTTTTGGCCTGCCCTGCTCCCCCCTCTCCTGCCACAGGAGACTCCTGCACCAGCAGAGGTGAGTTGCAAAGACTTTGCTCTGTGTTTAAAATACATTAGAACATAAGTCTTTACTCATGTATGCAATGACAAAAAATAATCCTAGGAAGTATGTAATTTTTAAGATTCCAGTACACATAAACCTGCCAATAAACAGACATTTATTCCGAAGTTCCAACAGCTGTGTGCTTGCAAAGGCTGATATCCCAGTGCCATGAGTACATGTCTCCTTGTCATGTACTTTAAACAGAATACAAGAAATTAAAAATCCGTTATCATAAACTTAAATACATCACAGAAAGATGAAGTGTCAGAAGAAACAAAAACTGGACATTTTCCATCAACCATGTAGATGGGGCAGATTTGCCAGCAGAAGAAATACAAGACCAGATGATGGGCTGATAGCACAGACTGAGTGACAGAGACTGTCAGCTCAGCAAGGCTGCAGGCAGAAAGCATGTCTGCTCCGTGTGTCAGTGGGGAAGGATGTGAGTTTGCATTATCACAGACAAATTTAAAAGAGGGTAAGTGTATTCATAGCCTGCCTGCTCTCATTTCTGTCAGCAAAAGAATATTTGATGAAAGGCTGAAAAGAGCTTGTGGGTTTGTTTTTTTAAAAAATTGGATCAGTCAGGCTATAATCACAGCCTATTACCTTAATGCAGGGTGTTCTGACAGGGCAGCCAGTCTTCCCTAAGCTCCCTCAGTAATGATGGATCAGCTGGCTCTGCAAGACGTGCACGTAACCAACTCCTGCCACAGGGAGGTCGGTGTCTTTCCACAGATTTGGGTCAGGCACCAGGAAGTCCTCGAGTACGGTTAAGCACATGCCTACTGACTTCAAATGAATTTAGGGACACATTGGAAGAATTTGGTAAGTAGAGATGATTCCATGAACTGGGATTGGCACTCAGCACACAGCCACAGCATCAGCACTTTTGGCTTTTCTCATTATCCAGACATGCCTTTGCTAAACTAAACTGAGGACACTGAAGTTTGCCCTCTGTACTACACTGGTGCCCATAAGCATTGGGTGTGCAAACACACAGATAGTTTCTGTATGAACTTCTTGAGAAATACAAAGAAGCCCTGGAATGGTTTGTAGCATGGAGCTAGGAAGCTTTAATACTTAATAAAATACAATATTCTGTGCTATGCAACAGGCATCAAACACATTCAAATTGATTGGTTCTTCAGTTACAAAGTTGGAGGTTTAATGGTTGAAGCTCTTGTCTAAAATCAAAATGGACCTTTTAAGCTACTCTACTAAGGCACAAGATTCATCCCACCAAAAAAACTTCTCTTTAAATGAATGATATGTGGGTGGGAGGGGGACAGGATTTTCAGCACCAAAATTCCTTTCCTCATTTCTCAGTACCCCATTTGTCAATATAAAGAATCACTCAGAAGCCAATAGAAAACAGCATGGAGGAGCAATCTCACTTATCTTTATCACCTTGCCCTAAAACAAAGAAAGAAGCAAATTCCAGTATTGATCTGGGAATGCTACCTGGAGTATACCTTTCATCAAAAAGTAAACAAATAATCTGCACTAGAACTATGAATTAACTGCAACAGCACTAACGCTTTTGAAGAGTTTGCTATATAGGAGTGCTGCATCTCAAACAGAAAGCTTTCAGTACCATAAACAAAAGCTTCACCTGAAATCTTTTTTCTCTTTAAAAACCAATCAATTCTTTGTTAAAGACATCAGTTCTTGCACATCATGTCCCCAAATATGTTTGCTACAAATGTTTGCATATATATTTACAGTGTGCAAAACAAACAAACAAAATCAAATTGTAGAAATAACATATCAATATTGTTTTTCAATACTTCATACCCAGGGTAAGCAAAACCAAGCAGGTGTGTTCCAACTCATGTATACAAACTCCAGACTTCTGAAATGTTCAATACTGAATTAAAAGCTTCGTTTCAGCCTTGAGGGGAAGTTCTGTCAACCAAACTTGCAGCTTATAAAAGTCCATTCCTTGCTTATCTACAAGCGACAAACATTACCAATGCTTTCTACCACCCCATGGAATTGACCTTTCCTTTTGAATATGCTCCTGACTTAGATTATTTCTGCTAAGTCACAGCATTTCCTCATCACCTGCAAAGGCACAGGCAAGCTAAAGTTATTCCTCCTTTCTGGAGCCAGCTTAGCAGACACCACTGATCCTCTCAAAGGACACAGCAAACTTGGCACGAGCAAACAAAAGTGCTGATTTTCTCTGACTGAAGGAAAACAGGCATGGAAAGAGCACATGGAAAGATTAGCAGTTCTTCTCACAGGCTGCCCCACAGAGAAAAAAAACAACAAAACCAAACAAACTAAACCAACCAATCAACAGCTTGGCTTTCAGACACAGTAAAATACTGGTATTACAATCTACGTAGCGCAGCAATGCAATCAGTACAGTCCTACACACTAACCTGTCCGGCAATACAACTTGCTTTGCTCCAGGGCATATTGATTTTATTGCATGGCTATAATTTAGGGAGTCACCCAAGTAATTACAAAATTTTACTAATTAGCCTCCTTGCTTCTAGATGCGACTTCAAGGTTGCAACTGGAACCTACATCAAGCTGGAGTTGCAGAAAGAAATTTCTCACTGCCAAGAGCTAAATTATCTTTCCGCTTCCTTCCCCAAACACACACACGCACACGCACACACACACAAAAAATCAATTCTTTATGTGGCCTATAGTGCATTATTGATGTAGAGATGACATGAAATATTCCTAATTCCATTAGCTGCTGTCTGAAAGAAATGTTAGTAAGTACATGATATTTAATGACAGAGAGACAAGAACCCTGTGGTGCGGTGTGAGCCCCCTCACACCAGCCAGCCCCTCGTCCTGCCCACGGCTCTGTGGAAGCAGCTGCTGGCCGGGCATTACTCAAGGGCCTCAGCGGCTCTGCACACCAAAAACATCTCACATCTTTTGTGCTTTATCCAGCCAGCCATGTAAATCAACCAGTACGAAGGGTTACTTTGCAGCATATGTTCCTGAAAATCTTTAACTTCCAGATCTGATATGGAGGGAAAGACGAGCAGCCACCTCACTGTGCCCTGGAGCCGATGCATCACTGGCGTGTGCTGATTTTCCATTTCTAAAATGGAGAACTCAATGGCCACATTATGTGCCTTGTCACAGTTACAGACACGCTCTGGGCAGCAACAGGCGAGTAACCTTGGCTGCCATGGCTACAAACTACACAAGTGACTATGGGTGGCATTTTCAGAGGTGCTTGGTTGTACTCCCACAGAGAAATCAGGAGTGAAGCTGCCCTGGCTGTGGCACAACAAAGCCAAGTCAGAATTTGCCTCCGCCATGACTGAATGAATCTCAGCAGCTGCTCTTCATCCAGAAGAACCAAAATCACCCAACTTTAACCCTGCACAACAACAGCCACAGTACCACCCTGCAATGCCCCCATCAGATCCAGTAAATAGAATTCAGTTGTATCAAGGGAGCTGAACTAAAACTGAAAAAAACCCGCACACAACTGGGGCAATTTACTGCATATCCCCCAATAAAGTGTTCCAAAGGATAATAAATTACCCTCACTATTAAAACGTACAACTTCTAGTTGATATTTTCCCTCTACCCAGCAGATCCTGCTGGGCTCTGTGCACGCTCACTGAAAGAGCTCTTTCTCGTAATTTTTTTCCTTGAATACAAACTGCTAAACCGTGATGTGGTTTCTGGCTGAAGGAGCATTCAGTGAGGAGCACTGAACCATGGAGGGAAGGGAGCAAGGCAGCTGACAGCTGCAGTACAGAGGGCAACCTCATCTCTGACGGACTCAGACAGAAGAGGGTTATTCCAAGCTCAAGAACATTACATTTTTTATTTGTATCTGTATAAATATGTAGGTGTATGGAGAGGGAGAGAAAAATCTGATATAGGAGTTGATACAGAGTTTTCTAAATAACTTTTCTGAACTTTTCTAAACAGAACCAAAGAAACAAACAAGGTCTGAGTGTGATTTCAAGAAAAATACACATTTCTACAGTTTCATTAAGTTTTAATGAGGATTTATGTTTTTCTGGTTGGTTTACACATACTTTTAAAATCTAACATTGAAGCACACATTTAAACTGCCATGCAAAACCACGTGGATTCACCCACACATTTCTCAACATTTCCCCTCATGGAAAACAGGAATCATTCATCTACAGGAACTGTTTGTCAAGGCAGATGCAGTAAAATTTCTCTTAAAAAGGTCAAAGAATAGAAATTTTATTTCTCCCCAGATGCACTCCAGATATTTGTTCTACACAATAATGGGATCCATAGTGCCGGTGGGCAGCCCCTGAGCAAGGATACGAATCCCAGGGAACCCCAACAGCTGAGTAGAGATGCAAATCATAAACCTGGAGGTGTTTAGCTTGGCCTCATCCCAACACAAGCTCTTTAGCTACAGAAGTTGCAAGGTTTTTTCCTTGCCTTATGAACTTTCTAGGAGCACATGGCCACTTTAATGCTACAGCAGTCACAGCTACCTAAAGCAGGACAGACAGAATAATTTTCTCCACAAAAAGTTCCTTTGTAATAAAGCAATGTCAAGCACAACATGAAATAATAGTCTGTGTTTCTAATACAGTACTCTAGTCAAAAGATCTTTGTAATGGAATTTAATAGCAAATAAAAATTCACACAGAGCTCATGCAACAAACAAATGCTTCAAAAATTAAAAGTAACAACAAGAAGAAGCATCTGACAAAACTGGGTCTTCTACAAAAGCCTCTTATGTTCAGTTTTCATGTTTCTTATTTTTTAAATATGCTGATGTCAATGGGAGTCAATCCCAATATGAAGCTCAAATAATTTTTGTAATGAAAACAGATTTAATAAGTCTATCCTCAAAATCACCCTATATCCCAAAGTTTCATTAAAATACTATATGCTACCCTCCCAGATACTGAGAATAAGAGCTTTATAAGTAGCACAAATAATTATGATGTGTGGTTTTTACATGCTTTTCTTCCCTCTTGAAGCTTAACTCAATACATACAACACAGGACCAGTATCTAAACTTAGCTCCTACACTCTGTAATTAATCTAGTCAAGGATTAAGTATCATTGAACAACACTGACCCTGTAAGTCTCCTCTTATCTTGCAACTGCAGTCAAAGTTTGCTTACTTCCGATATTTTCACTTTCCCAAGAGAAACTAAATTCTATGCTTGTGAAGGATGAAAAACTAAACTACAGCCAGAACACCAAAATTGATCCAAAGTACACACAGAACTGATGGGGTGAGGGAGGGAAAAGGGTGGGGAGGGCAGTGGGGGGAAAGAGGAAGATGGCCATTTTTTTTCAAATGCACCCTTCAAGGGCTTCTCAATCCAGACTATTAAAGATCACTACTAAGATGAGTGACAATAAACCCAAAACATCAACATTAAAAGGAAAGCAACGTTTTTCACAACCAAGTCCCTTGTGTGACTGTTGTCAACATGTTATCAGTTCCCTTCCTTGGTATTTTTGTCATGTTAATGGCACCTTAATAGCAGGAAAGAGCATGAAGTGTTTCAAAGCCCTGACATTGTCACAGCAATGTTACCTTTTTGAAGAGGTGGATTTCTCTCAATGTAACAGGAGCAGGGAAGGTATAGGAGAATTGTGCAGACCACGCTATCGAGTTACACTGTATAATAAATAACATTTTGAAGAAAAGAACATTTAAGAGAGACAAAAATAATAAAACAGAAAAAGGTACAGAGTTCAGATAACTCCTTTAGAACAACACACACTCAACTGCAAAATACATCTGAATGATAAAATTATGGGTTTAACCAAAGAGTGGAAAAGCCAGATATGAAGTCAAATTTGCCTTGACATAGTGGCCTGTATAACGCTCTGCAAACCTCAGCAGAATGGGAAACTAGTGAGGAGGACAGACAGCTGCTCAAACTCTCCCCTAACCCACAGGCTGGCCCAGTGCCCTGGCTGCACTGGCACAAGCAGCACAACACCAGCTGAGGGGTGCCCCGCTGCATCTGTATCTCAGAAAGTCTCCTAAGTGAAAGTGAACACAGCACTGAATTTAAACAAATCAACCAACAAACAAAAAACCTGAACAAGTTTTTGGTAATTTTTGTAACTGTTGTGTAGAAGCCGCTACTAGTTTTCCTGCTCAATTCATTAAATCCCACAGTTTGATTTTATTTTTTTTTAATTTCAATAACTTATCACTAGGTGCTAACAACAAAACTTCCCTGGTTCACTCACTCTCTCACACAGAATTGAACACTAAAAATGCACACCTCTTTCATACATCACTTCCGGCATTTAATTTCCCTCTGAAATCAACTACCTTTTTTTTCAATAGGTCAACTGTTGACCTCTCTGACACTCTCCAGTGCAACAGCCTGACAATAAACAGGCCCAGAAGGGTTGCTGAAAACATAACCTTGTTGGACATCTGGTGCTATTGAAGGATAAAAGGTGGAAGAAGCAAGGCAGGGGGTGGTGGTGTCATTCTGAGCTGGGAGAACACTTCATTACCTAATGTAAGACCTTGCCAAAGTTGGGCAGTTTGGCATCTTAAGCTCTAACTCAGGCAATAATGAGAAAGTGACCTTCTTTAATGGACTGGGATCAATGCATGTCAAATAGATTAAGTCTGCTGGCAGATAAGTCAATCTGAAAATGAACTACTCCCAACTTGTTCAGTCATTCAAGGTATCCATAACTAATTTTAGTAAAAACTCAGTATCTTTTCCAATAAACTTCTCAGGGTTAAAAAGAGAAGTTAAAAATGGATGGGTTTTTCTTATAATCTGTCTTTTTTAGATAGCAAAGTGTTGCTACTAGACAGCTCCACTGGGACTCAATTTCAGTAATATATTTGTTAGCAATGTTTTGGTGGAGGTGAGGATTTGCAACAAGAGACACACCCACTCCACTGACTGACAGAAAGGGAACCCGGTATTTTACTCCTTGCCCCCAGATTTAGCAGCAATTAATGTTCCACAACCAACCCACTGACAGCGAGCTTCCACCAACACTTAGAGCAACATCCTGCAACAGCATGAAGCAAAAGGCAGCTTTTATCATATGCTGCATGATGTCTTAAGGACATTTATAAGGACTGTAATCAGAAACAAGGCAGAGCAGACTGGTGTCAGTCACCAAATGTTCACAATCTTTAGAAAGCAATCAACCCACATATATAGAGTGGAAGCAAACCAAAAAGGGCAAATTTGCCACAAGTCAGACAAAACTCAATTAAAGCGAGCCATTTCAAGGATACATATCAGCAATTTTAGCAGTATCAGTTTTTACCTACTTTTTTATTACAACTCCTATTTCATTTACTTCATCAGTGCTAACATAAAGTTGTGTCTAACGAAGTTAACATAAAATTAGCTGGGAGGCGGCCTTTGCTTCCCTTGCTGTCCTGAAGCACTAGTGATGGTTTGAGATAACAGCTGGATTTTTAGTTCAGACTTAATAAAGTACTTCATTCTAAATAGAACACTTTCCTTCTTCACAGGCTGGGCTACATCAACTTTCTAGAGAGGGGGAAGGCAAAGGATCTGCTCCCTTTCCTCAGCAGGGACGGTTTTACATTTACAATGTGCTTGTGATGACCAGTTCTGAATGAACAATTGGTGAGTGGCCATAAGGATACCTGCAAATAACATGTACAGCTTCCGTTTAGGTCTAAAGGTTACCTAAATATGAACAGATGCCCACATTCAGCTCAAGAAAAAAGGTGGAATTAACTCCACTGTCAAGCAACAGCAGGAATTCTGCCATGGTCTAATCTTTATTGAGGGCAGTTTTTAGGCTTACCTATAATAATCCATTTTAAGCTGTTTCCATTTTAAGTGGTTGAAACTATTTTATAAACTGTGTCTGACAAAAACTTGTTTTCAGCCTCCTGGAACTATTTTAAGCATTTAGTTGGTAATGGAAAACACATGTGAGAAACAGAATATCAAATAATTATAACAGTAGTATTTCCATATTTTTTTTCCATCTTATTCAAAGAGGTGAAGTGGAAATGAAATTCACCTTACATGACCAGACAAACCTGTAATCCCTGCTGCAACTCCTGTAGCAGCTTTAGTGCTCTTTAAAAATACTTGACATTTTACTAAATATCAAGTTACCCTGTCTCTCCTATCACAGATCATACCCATATATCACAGATTCACTTCTGTAACCTTTCAGCATTTTAATGAACATATAGCTAAAACTTGTATATACTTTAATATACAAGGAGGCATCATATAAAAATTCACATTTTTTGTAAGCAGATAATTTTATGATACTTTACCTAACACTATTTTGTTTTTCATTTTATGACATTTCTTGTGTTGAAGAATGTAACTGGACAGCCATGTTCACTCAATATCAGTAGATTCTTTATGAATATATTTAATTCCTTTTCAAACCCTCTTACACTTTTGATTTTCACATTATTTCACTGCAGTAATTTATAGGACTGATTTTTCCAATGTATGATTATTTTTTTTATTTTTTCTTTAAATAAGGCACCTGGTATTTCACGGGAACACTTCAGTCATGAGATTTTGACACAGGACCTTCCATAGTCACTTTTTCTGTGCCATTTATGAATGCATGGACATTTTCTTTAATATTCTCTGTAGTTATTTCTTTTTCAGGCTGAAGAGTTAAGCCAAAACAAACCAAGAGAGGTGTTTTGTCACATAACACATATCTAAGCTGCCACAACGTGCTCTGAATGCAAAAAGCCTACGCAGCTTCACAAAAGGAGACCAGAGAGTCCAGGAAACTAACTATTGAGGGCTACTAAATACATATGCATCTGGCTAAGTATGAAATCCAGATGATTAGAGGCTAAGGGATCACCCAGATGAAATAAGCTCCACAGGAATCAGGGAAAGAACAGGGATCACTCTATAAGCTTACCCAGTTCCCGTAGTCTCCAGTAGCCAGCCAATAATTGTTGCTATTGAAGACTGGATACTGAGCTAGATGGGCTATTGGTCAGATCCAGACTATTTAGTCTTTCTTTGTGCAAAAGCTGTATTTTTCTTCCTGTTCAGCCTATTAAGTTTTAGTATTAATTTAGTTTAGTATTTATTTACATGTTTTTACATCTGGGGAGAAGGGGACAGCCATGGACAACAGGAGCACGCAGTACTCAATACACAAGCTGGCCACAATATCACTGGGTTTCCTTCTCTGTTCCAACTGACAACATCACATTCACCCTTTGGATCACTCATTATTGACATTTTCATAATATTATGCACAATGTCTCTAGGATCTCTTTCCAGGTGGAAACAGTTCATTGTGCACTGAACTCCTCACACACTACACACAGGAGATTTGATCTCCCCACGTCCTCTGCTGCACATTGCTGGGCACATAATGCCATTGAACCTCACCGACTACTTTACTGTTGAGTTGTTAAGTCCTGCAGAACTCTTCTAAGAGTGCAATTTAGATTTATCTACCTTGAAAGATTTTGTGTAAATTACTTCACCTTAATTTCCAGTTCATCCTTACTGTACTGAACAGAGTAGATCTCAGCAGAGATCCTACTAATAATCTCCTCCCAACTTAGACCCTGAGCATTTGCTTCCATCTTTTGGTGCCTGCTTTTAAAAAAGTTCCCTAAAGAATTGCCCAACTCTAACAACACACAGGTTTCTCAGAAGGGATGCTTTCATCAGGTTCTCTGAAATATCTGAAATTTCAAAACCTATTGGATTACCCTTACTCCCACATGTTACCACATTTAGGGAACTGAAAAGCATTACACTCCCTTCCATTAAGTAACCGTCATATATATTTAGTTGTCTAATAATTTTATTCTCCATTACAGTTTTTAATAGCAAAAGCCCAAATTCATGTTAAATTTTGAATTTAATCTTTTTCTGAACACTAGATCTCCAGCCTGGCTCAATGAGAAGCAAAAACTACATGAGTTGCCCTCTGTAATGGAATCTATTGTACATAAAGTTGACTAGATAATTGAAAATGTACTTGTGTTTTCTCAACGGAAGCATCTAAATAAATTGGAAAGCACTGCCAAAATAGGTCTGAGGTCTCAATAGAAGCAATGCAAGAATTTTTGTAGCCTGAACACAAAAATGCCAGTTGAAGTGCTGCAGAGTCATCATTCCAGTGGTGACAGTTCTAGCTTCATACACTTATTATTAGAAACAGACTGAACCTAAATTGCAAGTCTGAAATACATCCCTGTATATGAAGAGTCTAAAAAGCAATCATCAAGACCACCCTTGCCATCAGTGAGGTTGTTCAAACTGTCGTCTGAGTACAAACTTCAGCAGCAAATAGGCAATAAAATGAATCCCTGGTCTCCCAACAGTCCAAAGGAGATGCAGAAGGACCCTCAGAGCTGCTGAACAGCAAATCTCAGGACACAGAGAGCTCTAAGGGACATGCAGGAAATGCCTATAGGGACACAACCCTTAAAGACTACATCTTCTAATGTACTCCAGGGCACACATCTCTATCAGCCTAATTAAAACCAGAAATCATTTACCATTTGCCACTTTCCCTGTGAGGCAGGAAACAACTGGAGACTGATGGCAGGAGAAGTGCCCCAGAAGGCACTGTATTCCCTACTACAATTACCTAGCAAAGAAAGTAGGAGCATCTTCAGAGACTGCTGTCTGCACCACACAATTATGTGTTTAATGAAGGAGCTGTTTTCACTTTTTCAGGAATAGCTGAAGGTGTTCTATGAGAATTTCAGGAAGGGCCCTAAAACGAATAAGAATGAAATATGTATTAAATCATCTTCGATGACCCATATAGGACTGGGATAGTTTGTCTGCAAAAGTTTATTTGTAAAATTATATGCAACCCAAATGTGGAAGTTATTACCTAAAAATCAGAGAAAGATCTGAAAAACTACAGGTTTAATCCTGCTTAATCCGGAACACTTCATTTTTCGGAAGTGTCACGTAATAATGAACATCAGCCCTTGTGTGAAAAGGCTCTATTTGCTTACCCATTTACTGCACTCCAGGTAGAACGGAGTAACAAGGTGCCAAACCAAGTCAAAGAGCCCTGAAGAAACCCTGTGACTAAAGCCAGCTTCAACAGAGAAACAAAAATAAAACAGGTCCTTCTAAGCAGTGGCATCAAAAAGATCCAGAAAGCCCTTTAGTCAGGGCCTCCCACCTGAAAACCTATCTCTTTGGTAGCTTCTTATTCTGTAAAGTTAAAGGAGTGCTCTACAATTGGAAGAGTTTTATTGTGATTTTCCTCATTAAACAAAACCTATGACTTCTTGACAGTCAAAGAAAATTGTTCTTTTTTAAAAAAACACAGGAATTTGAGTATATTCAGGGGATGAATTAAAATTTAGTTGTGTTCAAGACACATCTAGACAGCTTTGCACAATTGCACTTTCATGACTCACTTGGCTCACCCCAATTTCTTCAAAGGTCATTTCTCGCTTTTTGCCTCAAAAGACTATTTTAAACTACTGTTTCTGCAAAATAGCTGGCGGGATCAGCCAAACAAGGCCCATTTTTCAAATCTGTAGGAATAGAGACAGTACTATTTGAAGATTAAAGAAAGGAAAGAAGAATGAGGAAAAGATGGTTACAGCCATCCACTCAGAGAAAGACACCACAGCACTCTTCTTCCCCAACTCCTGAAAAAAGTGTTTTATAATATTCACTGCAGAGGGAGTACACAAACAGCATTGCCCATACCTGTTTACTAAAAGGAGACCCTCCATCTCCAGCTAACTCAACAGAGAAGACTTTCTTGCACAAGGAAATATCATTTACCAGTAGAGAAGCCCAAATCATTGCTGAGCTCCACGAAGGATCAGAGCACTCCTGTCAGATTAGCATTGGGAAAAGGATTTACCATCTGCCTTTTGGCTCAAAATCTTAATCCCAAGAGCCTGAAAACGAAAGTTTTTTTACATTTAATGTATGTTCTTGTATTGGTTATATAAATGTGGTTTTCTTCTTTTATTACTGAGCAATTTCCCAGCTAGAGAGAACACTGTATTGCCATTTTCACCTGCTCTAAGAGCAGTTCCTACCAACACCTACTTTCATGCATTATTTCAAAAATTGATTACATAGAGTTAGCCAAAAGCTCTAAAAGCCTGATCTCTTTTTAAAAAATTAACACTGGAAAGGCAGTCGTGCACTGAGAAGAGAACATACTTAGAAGACATCAAAATTGATGGGGTTTTGCATCTACAATTTATCCTGACTAAACATACAACAGGGAAAAATAGCAAACAACTGCATTTGTTACTGCAAGTAATTGTCAACGATGGGAAAACAAGTAATTGCACAAAATGTTAACTCCCTCCTGTCTAATGATTATTAGTACTTTTTTTATTTTCAATTAGTAGTTTTCCTTCACCTGCAAAGGACTTAATCTTTATGACATTGCCAAATATCCTTAAAATCAGAGTGCTATCTGTGCATCAGTTAGGATCTGTGAATATAAAATGCACACATGTAGCACTCAATGTAGAGCTCCGACTGAGTTCTGAATGTTTACATTTGCAAGTTAGTTGTTCCTTTCAGAATATATGAAGAAAAACTGACTTTGTTACCAGATACAGTGTTCTGTTATTTTCTACCTAAGAAAGCAAATCTTTTCCTTGTTTAACATAAGATGCTTACTGAAACAGTTTGTTAAGATACCTTATAAAGTAAACAGGTAAATTAAAGTGAATTAAAGTTAAACCAACCTGATAATAATTCAGAATAATGTGGAACAAGTCATTTAGCATACCACGGTAAAAGTGGCCCTTGGATTTTACGCTTACTCACATTTCATACACAAAATGCTTCCTGACATTTGCATTTTAAGGAAGTTTCCATCAACACAGAAATCTGGGGAACAGAAAGCAGATGTTGGTTCCAACTGAAGGGCCTGATGGGAAGTTACTGGGAGCTGTGGGATTTGTTGACCGGCGTGTTCGAGTGGGTTGCTGAGAAACCACAGCAGCGCGATGGCTTCTCTCTGGCTCTGAGAGCAGCGTGAAATGATGGTCTGCTTCCCCACAAGAGAGACCCTCTAATGACAACAGCCAAACATTGCAGGGAAGGGTCTCTCAGTGGACAGACACCCTGTCCCTCAAGGCACGATTTTTCAGACAGTTCTGGAAATAATCAATTCTGAGCCAAGTTGTCCTTTGACCCACTAACTACT
The DNA here is from genome assembly GCA_035583155.1 of Acropternis orthonyx. NCBI lineage: Eukaryota > Metazoa > Chordata > Aves > Passeriformes > Rhinocryptidae > Acropternis > Acropternis orthonyx. The sequence goes on along the minus strand of JAWWEU010000011.1, from coordinate 19,281,802 downwards.
CCTGTGGGCAGCACCTCACGTGCACTCCCTGGCCAGGACCCGGGACATCTGAACAATCAGAGCAGCAGCCCGCGGGTCAGAAGCAGGAGCCCAGAACTGCTGCTGCTCCTTGGCCAGGGAAGCTGCTGAAGGCATAACCCTCTTTGGTACAAAGTCCAAACTGTCCTGTTCTGTTCTATCCCTATTCTGTATTAAGGGCAAACTTGTTTTCATTAACATTTTAAGATTGTAACTTACATATGCATTATGTATTAAAGGTGTTTGGGAAAAAATGGGCCATAGGAAGTCTGGAAGCTCCGCTGCATAAGCGATTTAGGAAAAAAATTGCATTCTCAGGAAGCTGCTGTTTGCATACAGATGCTAACATTGTTCATGCTGCCTGTTTATCAGAGTTACACTTTGGAAATGTTATCAGTTTCATATCACAGATGTTGCTCAGGATGATGCTGAAGGGCTCTAGCTCCAGTATTTCAAATACATCAAGCTACATGCAGGATTCTGAAACACATTTATGTCACGGATGATTTAGTTTCTGCTTTATTCTTGAAATTAAATTTAAAAATGCCCTGAACATCTCACTGATGATCAGTTATACCTGGAAGTTAAGAAAACTACTTTAGAGGACACAAGACCTGTTATGCAGAAGTAACAGATTGAAATTTATAGTAAGTCTTTAGAAAACTGAGAAAAAAAGAATTTCAGAAATATAAAAGTCCATGAGAAATTAAGAATATTTCAGTCAGAAAAATCTGCAGGGCTAATTCAGCCCCTCAGACCCAGAAATAATAACAGTTCACTCATTTCTACTCAAACGGACAACTCCAGTTGCAAAGTCACAAGTGAAAAAAATTTCTGGGGGATGCCAATAGCATCACAGTGATTCCTATGAAGCTCATACTAAAAACACAGAGAGCATTTGCCAGGTTCTTTGACTTATATGGGCTCTTAGTTTGACTTTAAAAAATAAGCACTTACAAGCAGTGGTCAGGACAGCCCAGCATAGCTGTGCTTAACACCAGGAGGAGCCAGGTGAATTTCCACTCCCTACCATACAGCTGGAGGTTGGAATCGGAGCTCTTGTGCTCCTGCCAGAAAAACTGGTGATGAAAGTAAAGTAGGGATGTTTGGTCATTCAGGAGCTTGGATACTCTGACCTTTCTTTTCCGTGTGCTACTTGGCTAACAACATCAAGGCTTATCCCTTCTCTCAAAATCTCAGCATTTTTCCATTTTTAACCCTCTCACCAGAATTCTCTGCTTCTCTCTACCCTTTAAGCACTAGTGCCTTCTTCACATTTGTTCTGATCTTCCTAGATCTCACTGGCACTTTTCATATCACCTCTTGCTTTTCCTCCTCCCTTGCCACACATCTCATTTTGTTGCCTGTGGGTCTCATGATATTGTTCATCCTTTGCACACTGCAGCCCTTTTGCCAATGACCACAATTTTAACTTTTAAACCTCAATCCAAATGAAAAGTAAAGCATGCGTTAGCATTCCCTTCCCAAGTCAAGAAAATACCACTGAAGCTGCTTTTTAGCATGAGCCCAGTGCACATTCCCTGAAGTCTCCCTGCACCAGGTGAAGCTATCCCTGCTTTCCCAAACGTGTCATGAACAAATTACTCAGAAGTACAAAGACTGGCTGTAACCAAATACTAACGTACCCTTAATGGACTGCAGATTTTGCAGGATGTTTAAAGTTTCCCCTCTGATCTCTCTGATCTTTGCCCTTCATTTGTTTATACAGGCAGAGGCCAACAGGTCATACCACTAAAATCAGCAAATTGTTTACACATATGGCAAGCATGCATGGAGCAGGGATGGAGCCATGGCTACAACACAGCACATTAAAGCAATTGCTTTAGTTAAAATAACAAAGATACAGTGAGTCCACACACGTGATGAGAAGACCTTCCAGTGCAAGGAAACTCTGTATGAACTATGAAATTAACTGGCACTTCTTCAGAAGCCAAGGCACATGTTCCACTCCAACCTAACCCAATTCACTCATCACAAATTTCAGATGAAGTGGCAGCCTTTGACATCACCAGTGTCAAAATACTGCAATTTTTTCAGTGCAAGAGCTAATTCAGCAGGGTGGCAGCTAATACTGCAAAGAATATAAAAGCCTACAAAGAGAGGCTGGAAGAGAAGCTGTTGCTGAGCACATGAACCCCAAACTACTTATGCTAGATTTGAAACTAAAATTCACTGTTTAAAAAAATCATTAAGTGCTGAAACAAACCAAATTTCTAAGCCTTTAAAAATTATTTTAACCTTTCTAAAGGTCTTTTAAAAAGTCTCTTCAAACAACATATTTTACATAATACATACACTTGGAAATGAGGCATTTTCAGAGGCATAAGGCATTTCAATTTCGAATGCGTGAACGGGGTACTGATATAACCCCACACTGTTTTGTTTTGATGGACAGAGGAATGTATTTTTGAGAGCAAATACAAGCTTTGTGCTTAAGAGGATGACAAAATATAAAAGGTAAACACTACAAGAAATGAGGAAAAGCAGCAGAACCCAAAAGAAATGAATCATTTTGCCTTGGTCAAATACACTGTAGCTGTCAAGCTTGCTGAAACCACAGGGAGGAGGAAGCAGATTTTTTTTTAGCTTCAAGATGTTGTATCAAAGCTTTGAGGCCTATTCAGTGGCACAGTGAATAGGCATACAGATATGTGACATACACAGGAATATTATTAAACATTTATAGTTACTTTTTTTGAAAAGCAGAAGCACCACATCTCTAAATGTCATGTCCAAACAATACAAGCAGACATGAATTCCCATTTGCAATTGAGATGCAGCATCCTGAAGAAACAAAAATCTGTTGTGAGAAACATAATTCTCAAACAAAAGTTGTTTGTTTTTTTTAAAGTTACCTACTCCTTGCTCGAAATGCATTTTTGCTTCACACAAATCACTTTTCTGGAATAAGACAATTTGTTTGGCCAAGGAGATACTCTGATACAGGTTTGACACATCTATCAAATTTGTGTCATCTTAGGCATGAACATGGAAAATACGGGTATAGCTTTGACTAACTGCTCTGGGGTTACACTGGAGACCTGCCTCACTGCATCAGTGCCTGCCAAGTCCACTGCGAAGAGGCGTTATCAAAAATATCTTATCCGGAGATCCTAGTGAATAATCTTCCCATTGCAAGGAGCACTCTTAGCATCAGCAGTGGAGACCTGCTCCAAACCAGTCACACAGAGTCCTGGCCAACTTGCAAAAGGCTACACAAAATAGTCAGTTTGTTGCAAATTACAACAAAAATTCTTTGTAGTGTCATCATTTTATCTTCTGTGTTTCACCACCAACATCTAAAAATAATGTTTAACCAACTGAAAGCAGCCTTACAGTTTTTGTACATGAAGTTCAACTGCGTCGATAACTTTCTAATGTAACATCTCCTCTGCCTCAACCCTCAGTTCCAGCACTGAAGACTGAAATGCCCTATCTCACACTTCTAGTGTTGAAGGTTTTTCAGCAAAAATCAGGTTTGATAACAGGCCTGAAGAAAGATTTGATCATCAGTCACTCCAAAACAGTGCAAAGTGAAAGACTGAAGTTAAATTCACAAATCAAACCAGATGAGGGGGAGCTTTGATCCAGGGCTGTCCCCACTAGCAGGGCTTTTCTGCTGTTATCTTCCCAGGGCAACACAAACCTGAACCTGAGAACACAGGGACTTGTCATGCTCTGGGGTTTTCCACACTGACTGCTCCTGAGGAAACTACAAAACACAACAGCTCACAGTCACAGAAGACTGGGGAGAAAAGAGTCAAGGAAAAAGTGCTGGCAAAAATGAATACAGAAGGATGACTTGCAGCTGAACTTAACCACTTTTTAGCAGAGTGAAACACTGCCTGGGTAAGAGGGGAATGAAGGCTGCCGAGGTCAGACCTTCAGCGGCAAAACAGCAAATCCCATTCTGCCATTTGCCACCTTCCAAGTGCTTGACTTCACAGCCTCCCCATTACTGTAAGGCAGTGCCGCTGCTGGGGCAGCTTCATCCCATTTACTCAGGGAGGCAGACAGCACCATCACTACGGTCAGTGGAACCACGTGCAGAACACGGCAGCATTTCTGGATGTGCTCCTTTTCAGACCCATTGCCTGTCCATTTACTGTAAAAATACAGATTTTGCTATAATATAAAGACTGGTATATTGCCACTCACCACAACATACTCTTATTTAAAGTGAAATTCGCTCTGAGCTCAGGTTGCTTATTTGTCTCTCCTAGTAAAGCAGCTACACTGGATGTAAGGGAAGAGAAAGAGGTCAGCTGTAGAAAGAGCTTGTGATTAGAAAAGGGTAGAAGCTTCTATGGCTAGAGAGACAAATAAAGTAGTATCTTCAGGAGGAATATAATTTATGAGGAAACTTGTATGAAAACAGTCAAAATCAACAAAGCAAATGCATTTTCGGCAATAAATATATTTCTGAATGATGTATTGCAGAAGAATCATTATTTGCACCGAAGCGTGGATTTACTCTCTACAATTCCCAACACCAATAGAGATGGGAGTAAATTAAATAAATTAAAAAAAAAAACAAAACCCTTTACAGATTTCTACTTCTAATACAAACATGTGTGAATTACTTCACATTGCTGAGCAGTTCCAGCATCGTAGCTCGAGCACATTTGTAAAAGAATTAAGCAAGGCTATCAAGTTTCTAATTACTATTTTAGTGTAGTAAGTGTGATATTCAAAGTGTAACTTGAGATTACAACATTCACTTCAACTTTGAGAACAGAGCTGTAGTCATTGCTCTTCAAGGTTCTTATTTCTTATGAACAGGATACATGGGAAATCAGTAGCAACATGATCAGAACACACTAACAGGCATTTTCTTCCTATAGATCTGGTGGTTGCCATGGCACCTTGCTGAACCAGAGTGGGAAGAAAAAGCACATGTATGTCAGGATGCAAATAAGCCAGAACACAGCTGTGGACTGCTGATGCCTGTTGTTAGTCTTAGGAACTACTGAGCTTAAAGTATGCCAGCACCTCTTTAGTTTTAGGCCATGATAACTGGATTCCCTGCTAATGAACAAAATAGACAAGACTGTAAGGAAAAAGAGGGGGGAAAAAAGAAAATAAAAATACCCCCTGTTATCTGTAAAGCTAATGTGTGCCTTAGGTTGTCTGAGGAGCTCTATCAAGGGAGGTCTTAACAGGTCAAAGTTGTATAAAACAAGTCAAGGCTAATCTTACAAACACAGGAGCTTGAGAAGGTCTTTCTAGCTACATAATTTCGTAAGAACTATTTGTTACTACATAATTTCATAAGAACTATTTGTTACTGACGAGGTAATCAGAGGATTCTCTGCATGACTACAATTAATTTATTCAAGTGAAAAAATACAAATACTCAACATTCTCCCAAAAAGACCACTGAAATGCCCATTCATCATTACAGCTAAAGTCACAGCTTTAAGTCTGAAATGTCCTTCCTCTGGAAGATTGACACTGCCCCTGATGTTCTGTGGTTATCACTAAAAAAATCTGCCCAACCTGAAGTTTGGGACAAGAAAAAAAACAACAAAACAAAATAGGTAAGAATTTATTATTAATTAGAGCATAAAAACACAAAAGAAGAGAAACTCAGATGGGGAAGGGAAGAAAGAAATGGGTGGGCTGAATAAAAGAAAAGTATCTGGGAGAGAGACCACCAAGAAGGGGAAGGGAAGGGGGTGGCTGGGGCAAAAAGCCAATTAACTGAGTGGCATATTCTAGTGACAATACAGTGGTTTCAACCTGCTGAGAAAAGGCTGAGAATTAATTAGAAAGTGTCAACAAATTAGGATTAAAGGACAAAAAAAGCATTTAAACCAGGGAAGGGAGGTGCATGTGGAAGAAGACAAAAAAACCCCAACAATACTTACCTAACTCCTGAAGCAGGAACTGAAAATGCTGGTTCCTGTTAAATTATCTCAAAAGCTAAAGATTGCTTCTTCACAACATTAGCTGCTTAATTACTGCTGCTTCATCCTCTGACTGCATGTCTGTAGGGAAAACCCTTTCTAAGCTTTAGCAATACTGGCTTTTCAGAATACATTATTTCCATTGCAACCTCCAGAGTCATGTATTATATAAATAGCACAAAACAGGCTTAGATAAACAAACAACCCCATATCCATTAAAAAATTTTAATTGAAAACCATTTGGGGGAAAACCCAGAGTTTGAAGAGAGGTTATGTATTTCTCCTGGCAGTTAACAATTCCACAATCTTGACTTAGATTTCTTTATGGCGAAAAGGCCTCCGAGGGGAAGACTGCATATTTATAATTAGCAATTATGGTATGTTAGACACAGACCAGTGCAAATTAAAATAAACTGAGAACAGTAGGAAAGAGGAAAGAAGTTGTGCATAGTTCCATAGCTCCAAAGTTGTTATTTTAGCTTACAAACATCCTTATTCCAAAATTCTAGACACACACAGCCAAAGGTCTGAGAGAGATTCAGGAGTTACACTGTGTTCTTCTGCACGGCTGAGAGCAAAACATATAAGCCGATCCGACATGCCAAAACTTCTATAGCTGTATCAGCAAACAGAGTGGATGAGCCTCGAGCCCCCTCCTCCCTCCCACTGTTGCTGGGCCCCTACAAGGAGTAGATACAACTCCCTAAACTGAGCCAATGTTCTCCAAACATCGTCAGCTTTACACTTGCATCAGCTCACCTGCTGGCACTGCGAGCAAGCTGCTGGCACAGAAAAACAGGAGCCCAAATTTCCATTTGGAAAATGGCTTTAGTCCACCTGTTTACTCATGGCAGGTCAGTTCGAAGCACATACTTTGAATAATACCTCTGTTTCATTTAGGTTCGTAAATAGAGATGTTAAAAACAGGGGAGCTGTTGCAAGCCAGTGGTCAGTAACCACTGACAGAGAGCCCAGGGACCCTCATCAGTGAGGGCCAAATACTGCAAGAACGATCTGTAGGTTATAATATGAACAGGTACAGACAAATATTTTCCACAAATTACACTTGTAAGCAAAGTTTTCTCTTCCAAGACAAATGCTTCCAGCTGGACAATTATTTTCAAACTTGTGTAAGAGCTATGCAAGGTTTAGTGCAAGAACTGCAAGGAGTTCAGGTCACCGACTCAATGACTGGGGTTTCCACCACAGCACTGTTTTATTGATTGTCCTAAACACTTTGTTTAAACACAGAAGTACTAAAGGTTCAATGATGATCTGCAATGTACATTTACACAGAAGTGTTTTGCTATTTCTCTGTTCCACTCTATAAATAGTCTTCAGGACTCCTCATCAGACACCAGATATAAATAGATGAGCTTTCTGTAAACATGCACATACCCTGACTGGAAAACACATATATTGCATTTATGTTATTTAGGGTTTTTAATTATTGTAATAGGCAATGAGACAGAAGGCTGATGTAAAACTCTGTCCATCTTAGACATTGGGTAAGCATCAGTGTGATAAATGCTGATAGCATTTGATCAAAGAAATTTGTCCTGGGAGGAACTTGATGTGCTTATGACGAGCACACTCTGTCCTGTCCCCCTGCCTTCCCTCCCAAACCCTGACAAATATTTGCAACTCCAAGTCTCTCAAATGTGAGCCAAAAAACCATCTTGTGAGAGTCACAGAACAGTATCATGTGATGCTCAAAGTAGTTTCTGAGAGGCAGAATACTCTGGGTATCAGATGCAGCTGCAAGAACTACAATTTATTTTAACTACAGCATTATTCTAGGAGCAATATCCACAGATCAGAGGGCACACAGGTTCTTGATCTTTGACCTGCAGCCTTATCCTTCTGTGACTCTGCCATCTATGCAGTAATTAAGACACTTCAAAGTCTGCATCATCTCTCCACCACTATGACATATGTTTAAGTTCAGTGCAGCTGCACAAGCCCATCATTTGAGCCTTTCACTCTTCCATTCCTGAAAGCCTTTCAGTCTTTGCCAGGCGACTGAAATACATGGGCCTTTAAAGTATTCAGAAGTCTTCTATTTAAGCAGCAAGTATTGAAAACACTAGAAATCCCTGCAGTTGAGGTCTCCATTTGCTCTGTAGGACACCTCACAAACAACCATCACAAGCTGTGGTATGCATTCTGAGCAGCAACAATCAATCACTAAACAGCAAGTTACAAGGCACTGCTTTACAGCAGTTTCAAAAACAGCTAAGTTCCTATGGCCAGATCTGCTAAAAGCTGCACTCAGAAGTATGAGGGGGGTGGGAAAAGATTGGGGGGGGGGGGGGAGGAAAAAAATAAAAAGGAGAAAATTGATAAGGTTAAAAAGGAATCAAACAAGAACAACCCATACACATATATATGTTCAAATGTATTTAAATTTGTGAACGCAGCTGTTCTTCAATATCTACTTCAATTTTAACACAAAGAAGCAATTATAAAATCTGTAATCACAAGTGCAATGAGAGCAAACATGAAAAGAGTCACAACCAAACTCGCAATGTTACATAAGAGCAGGCTGGATAGAAACTCCTTTAGCGGAGAGGAGACAGTGTTTGCTTTGGAGCACCAGCTAAACAAGGTGACTTGGTTTCTTGAATGCTGTTTTTGTTGCAGGACAGTAATGGATCGGTGAACATGTGATAACAAATGATGCAATTCCAGGATGTCAAACTGCCCCACGGCGAAATGATTTTAAACTTCCTCTTCACATGATCACATTAACACTCAGGACAACATAAAAGTTATGTTTACAAGTTTACTTTTATCCACGGGTTCACATGTTTAAAAAAAATAGAGACTTCGACTTTCTCAGGGATAGTTTAGGAAGCTATCCCGCCTCTTCCAGCAAAATTATCCCACGAGAAACCGGATGGGAATCTTTCTCTCTGCCATCTCACAGACCACAGCTATCCTTTCTCTACTTAGCTCCTTTGATTTTATAATTTCTACCAAACTCATTCACATCCTCCTCCTGTGTTTTCATCTTTCCACAGCTCCCTTGAGCAGCCCTGTGAAGGCTACAAAAGGAATGCAGAACAATTCCCCGTGTGGATGTGGTGGACCAAGCTGAGCTGTACTTTGCTTAGTTTGGCTGATATTCACAGTATTATCAAAACTGCTTTCACAAATAAATATTCAGCTTGCAAAAGTCTCTCTCCCCCACCATCCAAAGAAAAGACTGTCAGCACATCACTCTGCAATGTCTGAGTAATTGCAAAATACTTACAGTCCTTGGATAGTCCCCTGTATGAAAGTACTTGGGAAGCTGCCATTTAGCATTCAGCTGTAATAACCTGCAGGGCTCCTATGGATCAAAAGGCTTTCCCCTCAGTGCTTGGTACAGATGTTCATGGAAAGGTAATCTTAAACAGGGTCAAATTATTTAATTATGTTTCTACTTGGTATGTCAGATATAAGATTAATGAACAGAAAATTAATTTTTAACAGGCAAAAAAATTTACACCATTCCATCCTAATTGAAAAGAATAGCAAATTCTTTCAGAAATTACTAATTGAAAGGCAGGTGTGTTCTCTTTTTACATAACCAAGTCCCCATCCAAAAAGCCAAAAACCATGAAAATTTTGTCCAATCATGTCTTTTTCATATTTATATGTGTTGTTCCTCCCACAACTCAGATAATACAGTCTTAAAAACAAGAACAAAGTTCCACTTTAGACCTCATCCATTCTTCTGTTCCCCAGCTCCCAGCAGCCAAGACACTGATGGTAAATAACTGGGCTTGAGCGAGCACACACGGTGCTGTGTTCGGCCCCGGCAGAGCACTTGCCCTGCTGAGCAAGGAGAAGAACTAGACAGGACTCAGTCCTGCAGCTCATCTTCTGGCAGGTCACTATTCCAAGGTCACAGCAGCAACATGCTGCTCCTTACTAAGTAACAATTTAATTTAATACTATCCCTTTAGATCAGAAATAGTTCGTGCTTATCCAAAATCTCAGATTTCTGGAGAAGAAAACACCCTGAGAGAGCACCTTCTGAAATGAACTAAGGAACAGAGGTCTCTTTTAGAAGAACTGCTGAAAGCAGTATTTGACCTGAGCTCTCAGATTCTTGGGGATCCACAGCTGCTTCTGAGGGTCCTGGGAAGGAAACTACAGAAAGAAAGCCTATTGGCCTGCATTCAAGTATGTTTATGCACACGATGTAAGAGTTTCCACTACTACAGGAAATTTTTACGGGATCCACAAATCCTATTTGGAAACCACAGACTTAAAACATATCCTCCAGTAAACAAGAATTTTACAGTTAAATATACCCAGGAAGTTTCTCAGTATCTTTTTGTCAGCCTGTTCACTTTCTTTGGACACAGATTTCTTGCCACTCGGCTTGCCAAAAAGGAAAATATTTTGATACAATCCATACCATCATTACGAGACACAACTGAGATATATTAGTTGTGAGCAGTAAATACGAGACGCAGCCTACTCACAGTGAACAGTCCGCTCCCCCCAGCACACTGTCCACAGCAAAAGGGTAAAGAAAAAACTCCCACATGAGAAAAGTTGCAAGGCATTGTAATGAAGAAATTTGGTAACACTTACGGTCAAGTCCGTTGATGTATCTCATTGTAATCTCACAGTGCCCCCAAACTGCACTGACTATGGGGTAAAGTTTTTTCCCTTTTAGTCCCCTGAAGGCCACTCCAAGATACTGTCCATCGACCATGAAGCTAAGCGTCCCTTCATCCATATCCAAAACCACCAGTAAGGAGTCTGGGAGTACAAAAGACTCATCCGGTTCCAAAAAGACAGGATATGTGACCCCAGGCTGGTTTTTACAGTTGTGGTAGAGTTTGTTGCGCCCCAGATCCCAGCCCCACGACTCACTGTTGCTCCCGACCAACGACGTGTATCCCACAGAGTGCAGCGGTGCTTCGGCCGTGGAGACTCCCACCACGGCATGAGTGCCCCGTTGCCTCGTGGGCCAGTGGATTTGCCAGACGTGGAGGCCCCTCGTGTAGCCGACTTTGCCCCGGATGCAATCTGTGCTTTGGGCAACAGGGTGTCTGTGAAAAGTCAGTTTATCGTCTTCCTTTACAAATATATTTAAGGAGCGATCTTCATTGTTCCAAGCATGTTTGTACTGGACCTCCAGCTTGGCAGGGGGCATATCCAACAGCATGTCCAGTCGTGCTGGCTTGCAGAAATCTGGGCCTCTCAGCTCTCGTTTGACAGGTCTATAAGGGGGCTCCCTCACATCCACAGACTTTATGCTCCCTGAGATTTTCTGGCCCATTGCTTGGCTGCAGGTTTACAAAGGAGAAGGAAAAGTTGACTTTGGCCCAATGTTACCTCATGAAAGCACCGTTACACTGAGCCAGCGACCTGACAAGCTGACTGGATTTACTCCTCCTGTTTGGAGCTTTTTAGCAGCAATGTTTTCAGAGAAAAAACGCCCCTGAAAGAAAAAAGCAGAAAGTTTCCAGTTAGTTTAAGAAAGCCAACAGAAAACCCACAGCATAACTTTAAAGAGCTTCTTCTCATCCCTAGCAGTTATTTTAAACAGCAGAGCTGACAATTCCCCTCTCCTGGTTCAGTGTCCCACAGCGCTAACCAGCCTGCCAGCAGGATGCGGAGCCCACCAGCACACGGAGCGCAGACAGTCATTTCCTCCAATTCATAATAGGATGCAGACATTCCCCACCTTCTGCCCTTCCACCTATTTTGTCTGGCCAAGTTCACAGCAGGCCTGAGGCAGGCGGACGCTATTCCCCAGCAACAGTGATAAACTTTATGTTCAGTGGTAGCTTCACTTTCACTTGAGCTTTTGTTTGACAGCCTCAGAAACACGCACTGTGTCAGAACCTCCTTTTATTTCCAGGTGTTCTCTTCCCTGGGCCCTGGTGACAGAGGCTTCAGCTTCTCTGCCCATATTAAAATAAATGGAGCCCACAGCAAACAGCTGCAAAATTTAAATGTTTCTTTTTAACTTACACTTGGCCTTAAATAAAAGGAAAAGAATAAAGAAAATCCATCAAGATTTAGTTGATTTTTGGTTTTTCTTTTTTTAATAAAGGAACTAAAAAAAAAATAAATAAAAAGATAGTGAGGAAGAAGAGCCATGGAAAGACATAAAAAATGACAATTTCAGTTCTTTAGCAGATGTTTCTAATGGGCAGCTACTGCAACTGGAGATGTTCCTCATGCTAATGGGCAGCAGGCTAATCCAGTTTCTATATCTCAATATTCATCTAATGAGAAGGGCTGGAGCACAGTAAGACACTTTAAGGGGAATACATGATTTTCAAATATATTGTTTCTGTACTTCCACAGACAAACTTGATAAGAAAGCACCCAGGAAGGATCCTTTGCAGCCCAGGTAAATTAGGTTCATTCACATTTTAGAGCTCAAGCAGAGTGCAAAGGTAAACCAAGAACCTCTAAAAGTACTAAAAGAATAAAAATGAAGACAAAATCCTATAAACTCAAACAGGTGATTGACATGGGATCAAATAAAGTATCTGCACCAGCAGACATACTTCTGTCTTCCAGCAAAACAAGTGCCAAGTCCAGGAATGCTCAAATATAGCCAAGTAGACCCACTCAGTTTATTTACTGACAGAGTGATAAAGTGTTTCAAGAAGCAAAAAATCTCCAGACTCTCAAGAGGCTGAAGAGCCTAGGTGACAGCTGGTTGTCATAAAGTACCAAACAGCAGATGGGCATAAATGTTCATGGAAAAAACATCCTGCACAACTTTACTGGTAAGACACAAGTCCACATTCCTCCTTTTAAAAAACTCCTACCCCAGACACACTGTCCCATTCCAAAGACCATTCCTGAAAGAAGATGAGAAATATGTATTTACAATAGAAGGAAATAAAAGGAGAAGTCTAGGGAAAAAAACTTGCAAAATTTACCATCCGACTGAGTTTGAGCAGTCCTTATACTATTTACAATGGCAAACACCATGTAAATTGTATTCTGCATGTATTAAACACAGAAATGAAACCACATCTACACTATATGAGAGCTTTCTTAAAAAAAAAAAGTAAAAAGTTGATTTTTCAAAACAACATGACAGTTAAGTTACTATATGAAAATATTATATTCTGGTTGCTGGTCCCACATGGGTATATGTACACACCTGAGCATGAAAAAAATCGACTTGTTGCACCTAATTTTAATCTTTGAGAATTAAAAATAAAAAGAAAAAAAAAAAAAAGCCTCCAGGCCCCTCATGTCACGTTTGCAGGAAGATGCACAATTCCCAGGAGCACTCCATGTGAGATCAACTTGAATGATCCCCCCTTGCTTCTTTCCAAACCATGTAAAAGGCATCTGAAACTTTAAGCAGTAATTACATTTAGGCTGATGTTTGCCATTTCCAGTACTGCACAAGCACTTATAGGTTGTTTCAAAGGTACGATGCCAATCCGGCCCAACAAAGCAAGTCCGATAACTTTACTCCACACTAATAATCCCAGCGGAAATTAAATAGTGACACTAATATACACACTGGGAAGCAACAGGGAGTAGATGCTGTCAGGTAAGCAAGCTTTCCTAGGAGGACACATGCTCAGGGATTGGGTAGTTGCTTTTTAAAAGGTGATTACTTGAGCTTGAAAGGAAATGAAAAGAGAAAACATCAGATGTGCAAAGGGAACCTCAGTGATTTCTGTATGAGATTTAGCTGTATGTGCCTTTGAAAATTTCCTCTTTAAAGCACAAGAGAATTGCCACATTCCTGTCAGGGTGCTGGGGAAGTCCTCAGTGCATCCTCCTGTATCACTTCCTGATCACATAAGAAACTAAGCTTGGCACAGACGATTTCCTGGCAGATCACCAAGACATTATAAACACCGAATTGACTCACTTGGCAAGCCAGTGACATTCTTCCTCATGTGCCCCAAACTGTAACATAAATAGGCTGCTAATAGATAGATCAGTAATTCAGAGGAGTAAAATGCAGCATTTATGAGTACCTTGATACACGCACCACTGTGCCCTTACTCTGGGACGTGCTCTGTAAGTACTTTGGTTTGAAACCATATCTTAAAATATTAGGTCTTTGGTCATACACAGACATTACCACATAAATTAATTATATAATATATCATTTTGCCAAATAGCTTTGCATGGACATAGGACGGAACAAGAATGAAAAAAAAAATCTTACAGCGAGTGACACATTCAAGATACAGCAGTTCCTAAGCACCAGTATAACTCAAAAGCTACCTTTCATCAAATACCTTATGCCACACACCAGATCATATTCCCTTGCATGCTAGTCCTGTGTAGCTGGTAGTTCTCAGCTTCTGCTAGAAGGCCAACTATAGCCATACTAACCTCACTCAAGTATCAGTGGACTTGAACAAGTAAATGAACAAAAAAAAAAAAAAAAAAAAGCCAACATTTAATTATTTATCACTCTGTGTTGGCAGCGATCTAACAGCTCTGATTGCTGGAGCTTAGTAGTAGCTGACATGAAAACTTTATAGGAGGAGGCAGTGAGGGGTTGTAACAAATGCCCCAGCTCACAGCCCATGCAAGAGTAATGTGAGCTCCACAGGGAGCAACTCGCACAAAGTCCTCTTTGCAGCTCACAATGGTCCTCTTGGGGGCTTGCAGGAGCAAAACCTATCTCAGAGCCACCATCTCTTCCCTCTCCTTGCCTGCACCCTGTGCATTCACACCAAGCAGATGGCACAGACCCACACTGAGGTAAGACCAGCAGGAGACACATCACCTTGACCTTCACGCCATCAGAGGCTGCTGGAGGAGGTGCACAGCTCACCAGTGCCCAGCCTGTCTCCACCAACAAACACCCCCTTCCTACTTCCAGTGCAGATTCCTCGGAAAACTCGTATTTGCATCACTACTATGAGAATTCCCGGCAGCTCCCCACCACGGAGCTGCACAGGTGCTCCACACCAGCAGCTGCTGGGAAAGCCCAGCACGTGCCCACAAAAGGAAGCAAAGTGATAACAATTTGCCTGGCAAAAGTATCCCAAACTGGCTCCCTGTCTGCAGGACTGGATGGATACACCACAGGATTAGTAAAAGCTGTGGGTCAACTCGAAAGGACAGAAGAGTGTTCCTTTCAGATTAGTTACTATTCAATCGATTTCCAGAAATATTTGGTTGTACAACCTTCTTACCATCTCCCAAGTTAATAAAAACTTGCCAAAGCACAGCACTGTCATTCAACTGCTGTGACTTTTTGTAATCTTACACCACCTAGAGAAACCTGGACTTCTTTGCCTGTATCTTCTCACTAGACACATGAATATTCAGAAATAAAAAGAGCATGAATTTTCACTGCATAGTTTGCTTTTAAGGTTTTCGCAAGTCTTTGCTCTTCCAGTAATTTCAAACCACTACAGGAGTTAAAAAATTAAGAAAATATTTCAATATTGCTTAATATATAAACTCTCCATGATACCTGTGACTACAACTGAAATAAAATTTCATCAGTTACTTTTTTTTTGTGTGTGTGTGGAAAATAATCAGCACCTGGAAATCTCTGGCTGAGAAGACTGTTCGTTTTTCTAACCCAAATAATTTCTGTCTCACAGTTTCACATTCATGCCGCGCTTTGTCAGGATATGATGACTAGACTAAATGTACTGTACAGGAACAAGACAACTCCAAACAGGAAAAGTGTGTCAGTGTCGCTTAGCAGTGTCCTCATGCAGACTGCCAAAATATTTTGGGAACTTATTCACAATAAAAACACAAATTATACTTACCAGAGAAAGCCTTGCTGGGACATCACTTTGCTGTCATTAAATAGTGTGCATTTTTAACAGTTGGGTATGTTGGCGTCAGTAGAACATTATTCTGATAAAAGAAACGTGCTTTCTGCAAAGTCAGCTTTCAGCAGTCATATTTCCCTCTGCATTATGAACTAGACATGCAGAAAGCTTGAAAAACATGCACAAGAAATGACACCCCAAAAATGCAATTCAAAACTACCTCAAGAACACACTAAGGCTCAGGTTAATCCTCCTAAATTGACACGTACCAGAAAGGTGAGAAGCAGCAGGTGAGTCCCAGCTGATGACACTGTCTATCAGAAAAGGCAGCGAAGGCAATGCCTCTATCCAGCAGCATTTCCAATGTCTACACAGCAGTTCTCACTATTATTGGCCCTCCTCGTTTTTTTTCCTTCCTGCAGCCAGAGCTCACTGTCACCTCCCCTGCCAACCTGGGCTTTGTCACCAGGCAGCGAGGCCTCCTGAACATCAGGACAGAGGCAAGAGGAGGCTCTGAACCGAGGCCTCTCCTCTCCTCCGTGGGCACCAAAACTGTTCCTTCCCCAGCTGCCTGAACAGAACTGACCCCGTTGAGTGTTTGAGCACTCTGAGTGCAGCGCTAGTCCTGAAGTCTCTACAGAAGGAAGAACAAAAGCACCCAATATGCTGTGTTGGGCAAATCGATGCAGAATGGTTTATATGTTCAAGGACAAGGACTTTTACCTCCACCCAGACAATATAAAGGCACAAGGCCCAGTGTCTATCAACTCTATTCCCAGTGTGCAAACAGTTACATGACCATGACAACACTGTTTTGAGGCTGACAATGAATTAAGCACATTTTTGGCACCTTATAAAGACTGGCTAGCCTGGATTCAACTATAGATGCTGGTATCCAGCATTGTTCAAAATGGGCAATAAATCAACAACGTTGGCTTCCTTTGTCAAACTAGGAATATGCAGTAACAATGCAACCATATAAAAATGCTTGGCTACTCTAAGCTATCCTGTGCTACAGACAAAATTTTATTCTGCATGCACACTTAGCAAATGACATTTAACATGTGGGATGAACAATGCAGCAGTAAGTCATGACTTTTTCAATTCCTAAAAGGAATGCAAATCCTGAAAATCCCAAGGACATTCCTCCATAAAGAGTAACTTGTTTTGTAACATTACAAAAATGTAATTGTTTCAAAATTCAGGATAAGCTTGTTATTAAAAAAGACTGTGCATTTAGCTGCTTGGAATTAGAATAATCTGAAATACCACACCATCTGTACCACCCAACTAAGAAGCAGTTTAGTCATATGATGAAGAATGCAGAAAGAATCTTGAGTAGCAATGAATACAGTGGAATGTATATTTTTAAATACTTCCATCTACTGTACTTTGGAACTGAGCTGACTTGAGGTTTTGGGTTGGTTTTATGCTTCCGTCTCTCTGCATGTGTTTCTGGAATTCACCTCTTTCATACTGAAAGCTGGATTTAGACACAGACACATATTCTGAAGAAGCATAAAAGATGACAAAAAACATTTGAAGTTTTTTCTTTTTTTTGTGTAATGACTTCTCAGTTAGAATACAGCAATGTAATTTGAAAAACAAACATAATAACATAGTACAACAAAAATTGCCCTTTTTACTATGTAAGTACTTTTAAAAACAGCAAGATTTAAGTTCTAAAGTTTCGGAAACATTTTCTTTTCTGAGTATTTAACAGGAATACCCGCGTGATCCCACAATTACCATAAGGTTACAGATGTTCAAGCTACTACATCCTTTCTACCACCGCTTCCTATTCATTCTTCCCTTTTGTCTTCAGCCACCTGCATTCAAATGGCCTTGAGATGGGTCTGCCTCAGAAAACTAAAGTGGGCAAAATCTAGTATCTTACTTTGTCATGTTATTTCCAGGTGGATAAAGCCTCTGATGTGCAATATCAGACAGTTATGTAAACATTTGCTCTGGCAAAAGGAAAGAGAGAGGAAAAAAATTAAAAGCTCAAAGGCAGAGCCACCTATTTAGGCAGCAACCCAAGCCATGGAGCAAATTTCCAGTCACTTCAAGCTGCCCTAAAGTGCACAGCTGAACTTCATGTCTGAATTCAGTACAGGCATGAACTTCTGCTTCAATCTTCCTCACTGCTCTGGCACAAAATCATTCATCTTTCAGCCTTCAGCCACTCTTCTGGTACCTTCCTGTCATTCCCAAATGGCTGATGTAGCCATTTTGAATATTCAAGTGTCAGGGTTATATTAAAAGAGGAAATTAACGCACAAGAAAGGCTTAACACTAAATTGAAAATTATGTTTTCAGCTCCACTTTGCATTTTACAGGATCATTTGCCATTTTACATTTCTGCTCAGCTGTGCTTCATCACGTAAGTAATAGCAACAGGTGTCAGACCACGTGAGATTTAAAGCCCAAGGAATAATTAAGTTTTAATAATGCAATTTCTCTCCAGTCATTACTACTTTTCACCAGCCTCCTTTTTCTTTTTTTTTAGACAATTTATTTTACATTCTACCTCTACAGCTTTGTAGAGGATCAATACCCCTCCAGCTTCAATTTCAAGACCAGAACATCCATTAAATGATGGCCTTAAAATGTGGCTGAACACCTTCCCCACTGCCTTCCTTTTGCTGCAATTCCCTTTGCTGTAATGTGTAGTTGAGCCAGTTGGCCTTTAAAATTAAATTAGCTAGAAAGCCATAGATGAGAAGAATACTCCTGGAAAGCATCATTCCTCAGTCTAGCCAGTCATGATTCCCAGGGAATATGCCAGAGATGATCCCTGAGCAGGCTGAAGCAAAGTCTGCAGATGGTAGAAAGTGACAAACAGACAGATGAGAGCTCCTCTAGCTTGACACAGTCATTCACCAGAACTTTACTGAAACTGTCATAACATGTTGTAGTGAAAATCCGGCCCCTTGGCCCAAGCTTCAGTCTTAGATTGTGTCAATGTTTTCCAAGCCTGGTGAGTCTTTGCAAACCCTGGGGCCTGCAATTGGTTTTCCAGGGGGAATATCCTGATACGGGTGGAAATAAAGAGGAACACCTACTAGTAGCAGCTCTGTAGGCATCTACAGCATCACAAGGCTGCTGTAGATGTGCCAGACTCTACAAGAGATGGCTCCACCCTCCCAGTGCCTGTCTGTATGTTTTGAAGAGGATGATTCCAGTGCTTTGCTTCTGTATCATTTATTAGAAGGCATTCACTAACAGCTGAAAATTTGCAATGCTTCTGGAATGACACAGATACTTTTGTCGTCTTCTTCTGCATCGGAGCCTTACTTTGTTTAATTCTCATTTGGATGGAGTAGCAGTGTAGACAATACCTGTCAGATGCTCTCACTGTTGGTGGGCAGGAAGCAAACACATTGGATGTTCCTGCTGAAGCAGCCCATTAGAGGCAGTTCCTGATATGACCTGGATGACTTTAATACTTCCAACAGTGCTGCAAAACTCCAGTGACAAAAACATACTGTGCCTCTGGCCAAACACAGCAGACGAGCTGAAGATATTCTTCCCTCTACAGTGAATAAAACAGCCTGATGCAGCAGAGATGTCCAAAAAAGGCTGTCTTGGACAAGCCGTGGGTGATCTGTTGTGTGGAAGACACAAATGCACATGGGGGTCAGGCCCATTCCCTCCACTCAGGACTGCACAGGGAGAGGGGGAGGGCGAGGTTGGAGGGAACCCAGCCATTGTACTTGCACAAACATGTAGGAGATGAATACATGAGAACAAGTTTGATCCTGAACAAAAGCGTATTCTTTTGTTTAATAGGAAAATGGGCTTACACAATCACACCATCTGCATCCCTCCTAACCCTTCCCCCTCAGCTACTTCAGTCAATAGCCACATCAGCCAAATCTGACAGAACAGCAGCAGGCTCAAAGACAACTGTGTTCCTACAGGGGAGGACAGACATCCTGGAAGTGATCACATGGAAGACCAGCCTGGGCTGCAAGCTCACATCTTGCCAAGAAACCCTAAAGAGAATGATCTCATATCAAAGCTGTTGCTGCAGGCAAAGTGTCCTGAAGCTTTCATGTCAAGTCAGCCACAAGACACAAAACCAGGAAGCAATGCTTCATCAGTCCTGAAGTTTCTTCTTTAAAAGAACAGAAATTAACTAAATACACTTTACATATGTTAAAGAAGCATCATCACAAAATCAGATTGCACGGATGATTTTGTATTTCCCAGGTGAGGCAACAAATGAAATTCCATTTAGCTTTGGAGCGATAACAGAAAGACAAACCAACTTCCTGTTAAACAAATAAATGTTTTCTCAAAACCCCCCCACATTTTTTAAGCAACAGCAATGAATGTCATCTGTTTTAAACACACGCCTCTGCTAAAGCCCATCTGTCAGTAGAGAGTAATTGCACAGACAAATGGGGATGATGGAGAAAGTAATATCATAGAAACAAACCGCCTGAGCTCTAAGCAACAAAATTGATTTTCCTTACGCACATAAAAGATTTCCCATTTTACAGAGCAGTATTTTGGTTTCTGTTTGCTATTAATTTTGGGAATAGAACACTTGGTAATCCAGGAGAGGCTGGGAACTGCCACAGGGCTTTAAGGAGTTAAAGATTTAGACATGTCCCCATGTCAGGAATGTGACTCCCCCTGAAGACACAAAGGACACCTTGGTGAGAACCCTGAAGGGGTCTCACAGTGGTGAATCATAGAATGGTTTGGATTGGAAGGGACCTAAAAGATCATCAGGACCTGAGGAAATGAAGCTGAGCCAGGGGTGGCTTAAGCTGGATATCAGGAAAAAGTTTTTCACACAGAGTGTGGTTTAGCACTGGGACAGGCTCCCCAGGGAAGTGGTCACAGCATCAAGACCACCTGAGTTCAAGAAGCATTTGGACAACACTCTCAGGCACATGGTGTGACTATTAGGGATGGTCCTGTGCAGGGCCAGGAGCTGGACTCAGTGATCCTGATAGGTCTCTTCCAAATCAGCCTGTTCTATAATTCTATGATCTCATTCCAACCGCCCTGCTATGGGCAGGGACACCTTCCACTAGACCAGGTTGTTCAAACCCCATCCAACCTGGCCTTGAACACTTCCAGGAATGGGGCATCCACAACTTCTCTGGGCAGCCATCCAGCCAATTCCTTATCCATCAAATGATCCATCCAGCAAATCTAAGTCTCTCCACTTTAGAGACAAGGATGTCTCATGTTAGATGCTTTGCATAAATCCAGGTAGATTACATCAGTTGCTTTTCCCTGATCTACCAATGCCATAATCTCATCATAGAAGGCCACCAAATTTGTCAAGTACAATTTGCCCTTAGTGAAGCCACGTTGGCTGTCACCAGTGGCTATGTGGAATGTTGTCTTCTTTCTGGATCTTTCACTGTCCTAAAGCCAGATTAAGGGGAAAGGCTTCCTTTTCAAACAAATACTGTTCTACAGATAAAAAGTATCACAGACCTTGCAGTGTCAGAGAAGGCCTCCAACTAGGAGAAGCCAAGGTGAAAGAAGTTGTTACTCTGAGTAGCATTTACATCTCTCTACTACTGACCCAACAATGCCCATCCTCAAAGAATTTCATGTTACAAGTGCCAACAATTCCAGGTATTTTTGACCACAGGAAAGTACTTTAAAAAACCCACACTAGACTTCCTAATAGAGGTATGGATAAAAATAAATCAGCTTTTTGCCTGCCTAAAGGAGTCTCAACACAGACTGTGATCTATAAGCTCAAAGGCAAGGTCTGTATTTCTCAAAATAATTTTACACTCTAGTTCCTCCCTGCTAAGCAGTCTTCCACACAGAATTTTCTTTTAACTGCTATTTTATTTATAACAATTAATTACTAACTATATTTCATTCTTTAATGCATTGGGTAAAAAGGGGGGAGGAAGACTGAAAGTTGTTTGGAAGAAAAGTGCACCAGGATGCAAGTTTTGATGGCAGTAGAAATATATTAGTACTAATCTTTAGGTATACTGCCATTGAAGCAAAATAAGAATGTTCCAATTAATCTTTGTACGAACCCTCCATTTTTGATAGTATTGCAAAGAATCTTCAAGACATCTTTTAAGTCTCCAATCTTCTATTGGAAAACACTCGGAAGTCACATACAAACCACACCACTCTGTTGAATGTAAAACCATGTGGGATACTGCACAAACACTACAAGTAACTATTTCAGAGGAGGAAAACAAGCCTTTTGGCCAACAGATTTAGACAAAAGAGTATCTACAGATACTAAAAATCTGAGAGGGTTTAAATTCCAGTAATTCTTTCAACAGAAAAAATTACATACACTTTTCCCCAAAGCCCTGTGCAGACACAAATTGCTATTGGAATCATGGGATCCAAAGCAGTTGTGCACTTTTATATTTAGCAGGAACTTCGTTACAGTCTACAGTGAAGAAATAAAAAATAGAGATAAGTTGAAGAAAGTAATTTACACACTATGGAAGTTTAAGGGAGAGTTAAAACCCCTAAGTTTAATAATGCTTCTAACTACCTGAAGAATCTCTGTCATGAACAGAGACCTTCCTCCACAGTGAAGGAAGGAATGAAAAACAAAAATACATTCAATTGCCCTGCCTATCATCTTCATCACAAATTTATGGCAAAGGGCTTTTTGTTACAATCCTCGTCTTTCCAGTTTCCCTTTCCTTTTCATCCTTTCCCTGTACATCCCATTGTCAGCTTCTTTAATACTGGCAAGCCACATGTGGCCTAAAATTTTACCCAATTTTAAGAACCCTTTTAAGACATTTACCTCCCCACTACTAGAAAGAGAAGGATCACAGAAGCACACTCAATCCTCACCTTTCATTAGGTAGCAGATACCTGGTTCCATCCCAATCTAGACTCATGAGTAAATACCAGATTACATTATCACTTCTGATTAACAAAGTATAATCAAGGGGAGCAGAAAATGTAGATGTAGATTCAGGCTCCTCTCTGAAATTCTCTTAAGGATAAAAAACCAAAACACTTACATACACAGATCCCAATTTCTGAAGCTACCACATGGATTTAATGGCAATCTGTGTGAGACACTGCAACTTCTTATGCTGCAGAAATACTTTTATTTATACAAAAAGCTGCATGTCAGAACCAAAATGAAAGACCTACAATTTGGAAATCAGCAATTTGTTGAGCCAGCAGCTGTAAACATGAGGACTGAGCCTTGCAGAGCTCTGGGCTGCCTCAATACCCACTAGTCAATCCTTTTTCTGCTGCAGTCAGTACTAATGGGTGGGTTCCCCAGTAGCACCAGGGTCTGTAGGAAACACAGAAATTGGTGTCATCTGAGGCCACTTTTCTGTATTCAGAAAAATACAGGATACCGTGACATAACCCCCATCCTTATTGGAAAGGGAGGAGATGAGGAAAGCAAACAGATGGACAAGAACTCTGTGCTACCATCTACTTCCCTGTTTAACATTCCTACTCCTATTCCCTATCTTCAAGGATAAAACCTTTGGATAGGAAAGAGAATGCACCAGGGTACCTGGTAAGGACACTGGTGCTACAATTAGGAAATTTTATTATATTCCAAAGAGGTCCTTTGCTTGGGAACCACTGCTTTAAAACTGTGGTCAGAAGAAATACAAAAGCAGCCACTTGACTGGTGAGTATTTGGAGGGAAAGTCCTTGGTGAACTGTGCCACAGCTGCAGCCAACACAGACACCCAAGAACAATGAGAAAATGCACCTTAAAGGGCTATGACTAGGACACGGCACAGTGTGCTCTTGACCAAAGAATCCCAAGCCTAAAATCCCCCAGTCACTGCTTTGGCCAGGCCTCCTACCATGGATACTCCAGCTGCCCAGCTCAGGTACCAGAGGATGGCATTCAGAGCTGACCCTGCACTACAGAACCCGGCTCGGAAGCAGAGTGGGCACATTCTGCTCTGCTGACAATGGATTCAGAGTGATCTAAGCAGGGGGGGAGCTTTCAATACCAATAAAAAATAAGGTAGTCAGGCTCCATTCAGTTGCACTGTGCAGAAATCACTGTGATTTATGTCTTCTGCCACGAATCAATTGCAGAGAGGAAAAAAACCGCCCCTGTGTGTGCCTCTCATACTAAGCATACACCACCTCATGTCTGTGCAAGACACAGGAGCAACCAGGGCTGTCTGCTTTACATGGACACAGTACTGAAGGAATTAATTCCTAAGGCAATGGGAAAACACTACATGGGAGAACTTCCAAGTCACAAATTCTGCTTACTTAAGCTAAGCTGCTTAATCAAGTTAATTGAAGGAATTAAAAAAGCATCTGGAGAACACATTCACCAACCAGTCTCTAGCCATTCCTGATCTGGTGTTACTTTTTCTGGGCACCAGTTCCCCTGTTGGCACAGCACAGTCTATCATCAGCCATTACACTGATTACCATCCATTAGTTTCCCTAAGTACAGGCATGAAATTTAAACCTACTTTTGCAATTTATTTACAAGCTGTTCACATACTGCATATGAAGCATATATATAATGCTTTACGTTAACAAGAGAGATGTAGCTGAATGTTATGTTAAAAATGACCAATAGAAGTAATAATTCTCTTCACAAAGAATTGTTTATGGAGTTTTTGTTTGACAAGACCAGCAGGACAGAAGCTGACACTCTTTAAAAATACAACTGATTAATGTACAGTGGGGAAACAGACAAAAACCCACGAGAATGACAGGTTTTAAGTATCAGTCCCATAAATATAAAATTCAATTAAAATGTCATTCTAGAAAACATTGAGAACAGAGTTAGGGCTCTTACAAAACAATGATTTTTTTCCCCCCACACTGCTATTAAGGCAGAGTGATTAAAATGAAAGATAATCCCCTTTATTTCAAAAGCTAATTATTACATGTAATAAAATTTCTTCTTGTACCATGAGACCTAAACCCATGAACTGAATTCCAGCAAGACCAACAACCCACACATCTTTGCTGTAATAAAGTAACTGCTTGGATTTTCTCTTAGAATCATATTTCTACAATAGACTATCATGCTCAGCTTTGATTTCAGCATACCACATTTCTTACCACTACGGAAATCAAACACAGAACAGCTGTGGAAGCAAAACCCACCATATGCAAATATTCAGACAAAAAAAAAACTACAAGCAAAAAATCCCTTGTGAAGACCACTTCATTGGGAATGCTGATGAAAGTTGTATTAAAGTGACAGTTTGGCCTTTGCCTAAGGATTATCCAGAGGAAGCATCCCACACACATTTCTCACAAGAGGTGTAAAGAGATGCCTGCTCTGCACAGTTCAGATGCCTGCATCCACTAAGTGCCCAAAGAGTCTATACTGCCAGCCAGAGTGCTGCTCGCCATGCTACTCCTTCCTGCATTGCTAATTCAGACATCCAGATTTAGATGCCAGGTTTAGCCAGTGGTTTTTCCACTTTTTCCAACAGTCAAAAGAAAAACATCTCTGCATTAATTCACTATCTTCATCCATTTGCAGAAGCAAACAATGTCAGAACTCCACACACTGGGATTACGTTACACCGACAATAAACCAGCCTATCACACCAACCTCCAGCTATACAGTGAGAGAAACAATCTCTGCTCATCTCCCGAGTGACTGCACACCAGGCAGCAGTAGCACATTATTCACAATTTTGCCCAGCCTTGGGCACAGTTTCCCCAAGTTCCAAACTATTTTACCACAAGGAAAACAAAGTCTAAAAATAAAGGGAATAAAGGGAGAGGGTTGGCTTCTGCACTCATAAACAGTTTCTGCTCCCATGTCCTCTATTAGCAGGATGTAGATGGAGTACAGCAGTAAAAACAAGTTCATCAGTCACTCTTATGTCCCTGGAGTGTTAATACATTTCAGCTTGAATTTCCCTTTGGTGTCTTTTTCCAGCAGTCAAACTCTGATGACCTAGTAGGTATGGATTTTTTTCTTCCCTTGGACTGTTATTCAGCATTGCTAGAAAGAGGTGTATTAGAGTAAAAACAAGCTGTTAATTCTTGTTACAGGGTCTAAGAACAGGAAATGCGAGCTGGAGGTGGCTTACAAAAGAAGAATAATAATTGTAAACTGAAAGACCACTATATCCCTAGACATGAATTCAAGGCAGCAGCCTCATGCACCTTCTCTCATCCAACTGCAGCCTACCAAGGTGAGGGGAGGTATGTTACCAGCTCAGTGCTGACTCCTCACAGGAGTTAGAGCATCACAGAAGGATCTTGCAGCAACTCTGACAGTTTCTGACATGCACACCCTGTCTAAGAGGTCTATTTTCACTCCCTGTTTAGTTTTTAAATCCTGACAAATACTTAGGCTTAGTCCCTTTGACAAATTAATCATCTTTTCTCCAGGTGCACCTTCAAGAACTTGTGCTGCTGAATGTTCCCCTCTTCCTGTGCTCCTGCTACATCCACACTTTGGTGCATGGGTATCAAGAGAGAGATGTCACAGGCAAGACTCTCTTCCTTCTCTCCACCCACACACTTTGCTTCAAATACCATTAAAATGAACACTAAAAAACTTAAAAAGAATGAGCCCGTATTCCTGGTCTCATGCTTGTGCTTGTTTAATGTATCTTGTTCTATTAAAACCTCAAAGGATAAGATACCATACACGTTGTAACAAATCCTTCCTGAGCACATTCTCGCATCTCTGGCAGATGATCATTGCACTTACAAGGCTGCACCTTAGTCTAAACAAGCCATCAGTGAACCGCCTGTAAGGTTTTCTAGACTACTGGAAACAGTTACATCAGCGCTGACCAAAGTACAAAGGGACTTCTTCATTTTATGTTATAATATTTTAAATAATCAAAAGCTTCAATGCATTTTGCCTTTGAATACAAAAGATTGTAGAAAACCCACCCTTTTTATCTTGCAACATCAAAACCAAAGGACTATATAAATATTTAGTGAATGATCAGTATGCTCTGAATTAGAAGTGAGAATATCACAGAAAGTATTACCAGATGTTAACAGCATCAGAGACTGATGGGACTGAAGTGCAGGGACAGTCAGGTGCTGGCATGAACCAGATGTAACACTAATATGCAGCAACTCAGTCAAAACAAGGTCGGGGTGGCAATGTTCCTGTCTTTTATACACTTTGATGTGTCATTATCTTTAGTTCAAACAACTTCTGTCATCTCCAAAACGCCTGACAACAGTTTTCAACAACAAAAAGGAAAACAGCATTTTGACTCCTTTATGCTGCATCATAGTTTTTGAAGGAAGGATGACATAACGCACCTAGATCTCCTTGCAGGGTCAGACCCCCAAAGAAACCACCTGCGCTCCACTGACAGGGACTTCGCTCAAGCAGAGGATGAAAACATCAAAGGTCAGAATTTAACTTCTCAATAGTCTCAGGTTTAACACCTGCCCAGAGGTGCACTCACTGCTGGCTCCTTCTTTCCTAGGCAAAGGATGAAATAATAACCCTGCCCAAATGAATTAGCTGGAGACTCAAAATATTCTCAGTCTTTGAGAGGGTTCAGCATGTGCTTGTATCACACACTGAGATCCTCAGTTTAGATCCCAGTAGACCAGTGATAAGCCAGGAGGAACAGATACTCAATTCCCCATGTAAATATGTTACACAAATCAGAAAAAATATCTACAAGCACACACTTTTACAAGTTAAATTAGGATAAACTTTCAAGATAACCAAACAAATGGAGTAGTTATATTTAATTTCAAGGGGCTTTTTTTCACCTCGGTGTCTCAGCCAGAAAGTAACACAAACAATGCCATAAGGTTCAGGCTGAAATTTTAACTCTTAAATCCCCAGATCGGCTATATTGAATTTTGGGATCATTTGTAACTTGAGCCAACAATTCACATAAATGAAATCAAATACAGGACACACTACAAAATTATATGCAATTACATCACTAAGCACAGAATACAAGTACAAACAAATCAATATTTAAACTATATCTTAAAGCAACCATTCACTTCCTTGCACTGCAATGATTCTGCTGTCGAAAGAACATGACAACCTTTGGTGAGGAACAGAGCAGAGCTTATTGTGGAAATGGAGTCTAAAACACTTAACTTGGAAAACAAAGTTTCAAAAGTACCAGTACTGGCTCCCAGATAACTCTGTGTATCCAAACTACCCTTAAAGTAATTCTCAAAACAAAAAAACCTTTTATAGTTTTGCTAGTAACTTAGAAAATATTTAAAGCTCAAAGTTCAAAATTTTATTTATCCACCACTTAAACCAGCTATTTCCTTGGCTATACACAGATTTGACTGTCAGGGCATTTTTTCACCTGTGAAGTAATACAGTCCTGGTTGACAACATTGTGCATTTGTTATTTCATGATCGAAGCCACACAAAATTAAACAACTTAATTAGGAAATAAACTCAAGATTTTGGAGAATTAGTTCAGTTTTCAAAGACAACAACAGCCAACTTTCTTTCAAGCTATTTTCACCCTTCCCTTACTAAACTATTTTTTGTAATATTCTTAAAGAAAAAAAAAAAAAAAAAAACAACCCAATGCATAGATCATGACTGTGCCTACACCCCCCACTTTGTGACTTCTTTGGACAGCGCATTCTCAGTATAAAATGAAGCTTTATGCAACAAGGCTTTGTTTTAAAATTATGACCTCCAACATCTAATGAAAAAAATGTATCCTTTCACTAGAGGCAATTTGTTTCTGCATTCATTTGAAGAAGAGATAGAGGAGAAGCAGTTAAAATTAAATGACAATTGGCTACCTAAACTTTTCATCAGATTTGAAAAATCCCCGCTTTGTCTATGCCTAAAGTCATGCAATTGCTCTTGGATGGTTAATGCCCCCTTGAAAAAGCAATTCTAAGTAGGTTGAAGTTTAAACATTCAAGAAACACTTTTTTTAACCAAGGCTACATGAGACTGTTGCTGCTGCTTCCAGGTGTAGGAGGAGCCTGAATGATCTCTAGGTAAGGGCCTCACTTTCCCTCCCATACAGAGCTGGGCCATATTCAGGTACCAAGCAGAAAAGTCACTGAAGAAATACAACTGCAAAGTCAGCCGCCACAGTCCCTCCTGCTGCCTCGAGACAAAAGGAATGCCAGGCTGTCCAGCCACTCCAGGAAGTTCACTCAGCAGCTCCCTATCCCAGCAAGGGGAGGTTTCAGGAGATGAGCTGCTGCAGTCTGGACCGTGGTTAGATTCCAAGGCATGGACCTGTTTCTGCAGGAAAGAAATCCTCATTCTTCTGGCAAGACAGCATAAATATGACTAATCTCTTCTCTCTCCCAAAATCTCTTTGCAAAATCTTCTTCAGGGATTGTTACCACAGAAAGGCACAACTGCAGAGAAAGAGCAGACCAGACTTTGGCAAAAGGGTAGAATGAGAAAGGCAGTGTAAGAATAAGCTTTTGGAAATATGTGTTTAAATCAAGAAAGCAAACTCAACTAAGGAGTCTGATGTATGGCTCTGAAAGAATTAGCTTGCAATCAGCTCCAAGGTGGATTTCATACATTGCTGAGCTTCATGCTGCACACCAAAGCTTACTTGTCACTTCAGCCTCTGACAAATCCTCAAAGATAAAGTTGCTAAGTCACCCACACTCTGCAGTGCAACACAATAAAACCTGTCATCTGACACCAGCCATGAGCAGGATTACCCCATGATGTTCAATCCAGAGACACACAAAATAAGCATAGAGAAGCAAAAAATTATACACAATGCTGCTCTGCATTGTCTGAGTTCAAATGACTTCAGTGTGAACAGATTTAGGTCACAGAGCACCCATGTTTTAGCCCAAGCACCTCACCTCTTACCAAGGAAGGAAACAGTCCTCATGTCCTTCATTGTTATGGCCAAACTACAGCAAATCATGCTAAATTTCTGCATTTCAATTGCTACAGAAATTAGGTGCTGCACCACATTGACCTCTGAGGCAAAGGTGACCCCCCCCTCCCCCCAAAAAAATTATAAATATACACACATGTACATTTCAATAGGCTGGTACCTGACACTACTCCATTTTTTGGTGGAAAAGGAGTCAAAGAAAGAAAAGTAGTAAGCTCTACCCAGCACTTCTGATGGGCAGGCCCACTCTTAAATAGAGCAGAGGTGGCCAAAATAGACCCATCAAGTTTTAATCATGTATTACCAGTTAAATTGCAACTGCAGTTCTTAGCCTGAAGTTGTGGCACCCTGTGAGCACTGAACTCTCTTAACCAGCACAGCTCCCAAAACATAAGCCACATTTTCTTGCTCTCCTCTTTGATGCATTTTTTTCCGACACTGCCACCAAGGCTACTGGGGCACACTGTTTTCTTTAAGCTTTGTTTTAAAATTAAATCTCTTTAGGGCAAGGATTTTTCCTTTATAGGTTGTGAATGATACCGACTATACTGTCAGCTTTCTAAACACAAAAAAAATCCCAAAAAAACCAACCCAATCCTCCAACCCTAATTTTATCACCATCCAATCTAAAAGACTGTGGGCTGTGGAGCTGCACAAGCATTTCCTGACATCATTCCAGACATCACCTGAAAACTGGATTCAGACAGCACCCACCATTTCAGATACTTTAACCCTTGAGAGAGCACAGGTCAAACACACTGCACTGCTGTCTTCAAGCAACAGTGGCTTGGACACTGCAAAAAAACAAAGAACTGTTGTTCTTTGAGAAAGTTATCAATAAACTGTGCATTCAGCCCTTCCGGAACAGCACTCTCTAGTATATTTGCAGTCTAGCACCAGTGTTAGTGATGCATATGCACCTTTTCAAAGCAAATGAGCAAAATGCCCCAACCAACCCCCACAACCAACCTGAGCCAAAGCTGACTGAAGTTAAAGAAGTCTGAAGACATGAACTGCTCTTCCAGGAAGCATGTGATGCATTAACATCTTATCCTACAGCACATCTGTCTGTCAGCTAACAGAGCTCTCAGCTGCCTAAGTGACATGCTGCAGTGCCAGCTTAAAGCCAGCCCTGAAGGCTGTGTGTGCTGCAGGGAGTGACACAGATTCACTAGCATGTACACAACCCCATGAAAAATACGTGTGGGTGAGGTAGCTTTCTGGTCTGGCAAGTTTCAACCCACAGCATATGTTTATTTTCAAACAGTAAATTCAATAACACTAACTTTCAAAAATTATTAGCAAATATTTAGCTACACATAGCAAGTTTACCTAGAGTTTTGACTTCAAAAACTGGTTAAGTGTTCAATGGGCAGGTTTAAGCAATGCCTTCATCACAGAAAATGGATCTATGCTAGCTTAATAAATACTTTAAATTCCCAAGGCAACATGTGTGTATCTCCACTAGCCTCCAGTTGCATACTACCTTAACAGAGCTCAGGGTGCCTACACTAAGCTATCTGTGGCCATCTAAACAGAGTTTTGCCAGCATGGACCCCTTAATCACAGGAACCACGAACCCAGGTTTGCTTCCTGGGTGGCATCAGGAAGGCAGGCACCCCTGCAGTACCACCTCCACTCCCCTCTACCATCAGTGTTGCCTTAGTCTTCAGGATTCATGAAGTCCAGCAACATTTATGTCTGTCATGGTAAGGTCAAACCACCACGATGTCCGTCCTCCACCCTAGGAAACCTGCTAAGAAGAAAATATATCTAGATTTCCTTTACATGGATATTCTATGAAGAAAAGTGCATTTATCCTCACTTAACTGATAAAATAAATAGAAGAGAGTATTAAGGCCACTCTGCATTACCATTATTCAGCCTGGGATTTAGCCCTTTGAGAGCCTCAAATTTGCACTGATACTGCCCCAGCACAAAATGAACTGAGCAGAGGGTGTCAGCAAAGCAGTAGTGAGCAGCCAAGCAGGCTAAAGGGAGCAGACAGCTAAAACACAGCATGGCTTACAGAACTTGAATCTGGTAAAGGCATCCCTCTTTCTACCCTCCTCTTCCTGGTCATGAAAAATTATGGGGATGGGACAGCTGAGTATCTGACATGATGTTGCTCTTCAGTTTAGCCAAGTGTTGTTAACAATTAGTATCTCAGAAAACCACACAATGCCTTCTTCTTTGATTGCTGTCATCATGTCTCAAATGTGTAGGGAACACATCTCATCAAAGGAAAACTCTCGAGATGTCTCAATTAAAAGAAGCCAACTCAAAGTGACCATCAGATGGGAGTCCTGTAATATGGTATCGAGCGGCACTGTGAAAATTATCTTGCTTCCCCACAGGCAGAGGTCAGTGTCCTGTACACAGAAGACAGGCAAACGGTGATTGTGAAGGAAAAGGGGAAAGAATAGCTTCCTTGAATTTTTCTTGGTACATGGAAAATCCATTACAGACGTTTACACAGCAACAATGAAGCCTGACAAGTTAATGAGCTGCTGCTTGTGGAGTCACAGGAGAGATGGCCCATCATTCAGAAATTCCTATGCTGCACAAACACGAGTCAAAGATGACTGTAATTTGGTCAAACCAAAAGTCAGAAGTTCTGCTTCTTTCAAGAAACAAAATATCCGATTAGTAATTCTCACGTGGGTTTTCATGCTTCTACTAAAAAATAAAAAAACCACCTCTCACAACTCTGAAAAGCTCCTGGCAAAAAGGTGGCACCACTTTATTATTCCCGAGCCCCAAAGCCTGTTGAGCAGGAAGCCTGGTGTTTCAAATCTGGCTGCAGTGGCATTTGCACAGACAAACGCTCTGGCAGGATGGTATG
Organism: Acropternis orthonyx; assembly: GCA_035583155.1. Lineage (NCBI taxonomy): Eukaryota > Metazoa > Chordata > Aves > Passeriformes > Rhinocryptidae > Acropternis > Acropternis orthonyx. The sequence continues at coordinate 19,249,467 of JAWWEU010000011.1, read as the reverse complement.
GGTGTGAACACAGGGCTCTCCGAGCCTACCAGCACCAGTCTGTCCTTCCAGAGCAACACCCACATGAGGGCCCCAGCAAAGCACAGAGTTGTGAAGTTTTATCATCCTTGTGATGTACGGAAGTACCGGGCCTCCCGTGAGCCCTGGCAGGGACACTGAGGCACAAGACGGTCATCCAAGGACATCCAGAGTCACATTAGCTACCAAGGAAACCAGACTTACATGACTAAGGCCAGTTATAAAACTTCCCCTTGTTGTTAAGAGAACATACGGTATCTGGCATTTCTCTGTCAGCAGCAGCAAATAATCTAACAGCAATTTGATATTCTCGTTGCTGACGGGCTCCTTTAGTTACAGAAACAACATTAAAAATGTAGCATCCTTCGAGATACGCTGCACAAGTCAGGCCAGTTTCAGCCACAAGCATCCAGAGTAACTCTCTGGGCTATTTCTTCTCCTGATAAGCTCTTTTGCAACATGGAGATATCTTATCAGGGATTGCTTCTGTCACCGGAAGGCAAACAGAGAGCACTGTGAAAATATCAGGTACGACTTAAACACCGAAGGGCTGTAGCCTACATCAAACCAGCGGCTCAAGTGGTAGCCGGCCATCTCTCTATAGAGGACACTTCCCACCCTGTAGCAGTCTACACTCTAAGCCCTGGGCACAAAGAAATAAAAATGACTCGCTGCCAGCATGAACGCTGCCACATCAACGCCGAAGCCTCTCCAGGAATGAATGGGACTGCGAGGGCAGCGTTCAGCTCCCCGGCCCTTCTGCAGGAACAGCTTCCTACCAGCAACAGCAAACCCCACTGCCTGGCTCCGAGTTCTCACAAGTAACGTGAGCGAGGGCAAATTCAGTCAATACCTTCCTTTGTTGAAACACAAGTCTCGCATACAAATTCAGGCTTGTCTTGACAAAGGTTCAGCTTGCCTCTTACTCTTACGGAGGAGACAGTTTAGTATTTCAGATCCGTCTAAACAGTTGAACTGAGGTCTGGTTTTTACTGCCTGAAAAAGCACCAAGTAACCACTGTAAAACATTAGCTTGTGGCAATCATTAGGCAAGACGTTTTGCTTTCGCCAGCGCAGTCAGATAAATTCTGCCTAGGAGAAACGTAAATCTCTACAGTTATCCAACATCTAGAGGTAATTTTCTCATATAGCTCAGGAAAGTATTTTCTATTGTAAACCGTTTCGTTATAAATCAGAAAACGGTTCACAAGTGTATTTCATTAAACATCAGCACTATTTTAAAAACAAACAAAAAAACCCCAAACAACCAAACCAACAAACAACAAAACCCCCAAAACAACCGCGTCTCTGTACACTGTGCAACAAAACACATTATCCTCACGAACTGAAGGATTCACCCACCGCAAACTTACCATAAACCCCGGGCACAGCACCGCCACCGATCCGCTACGCCGGCAGGGAAGGGAATCCCGGGGAAGAGACGCGGATCCCAAGTAAACAAACTCGGGAGCCCCCGCCGGAGCGCGAGTGCCCCGCGCCCGGGAGAGGCTGATGCGGGCGCCGCCTTCCCGCGGGCGCCGCCGCTGCCCCGGGGCGGGGGGCGGGAGGGGCCGGGGGCAGCCGGGAGGCGCCGCGGCCCGGCCCGGGGCGGGCGCGGC
>JAWWEU010000011.1:19148500-19247698 GCA_035583155.1 Acropternis orthonyx | reverse complement strand
GACCGGGGAATTAACAGCAGATGGCGACGCCCCTGCCCCCCCCCCCGCCCCGGCCCGGCCCCCGCGGACGCGGCGCGGCTCCGGCACCCGCCGAGCGCTGCCCGGCGGCGGCCGCCCGCCCCGGCAGCCCCGCCGCTCACGCGTGAAACTCGCCCTCGGGCATCTACAAACTTTCTTAGCTGCGCCTCACCGCCTGCTTCCCGCACCCTCGCTGCCCGCACCATCGCCTGCTCCCCGCACCGTCGCCTCCCGCCGCCGCCGCCCAACGGGCGAGACGGAGCGGGCGCGGGGCGGACCGGGCGGCAGCTTCGCACCTCCGGGAAAGCACAGCAGCTGCTTCCAGCGTGCCGCTCTGAAGGGGGAGCAACAGGGAAATGAAATGCCCAAAGCCCTCCGAGCGACTCCCTGCTGGCGTCTCATGGTCTGCGAAGGGAGAGCCGAGCCGGAGCCGGGCAAGGATCGCACCCGGGCTTAGTGTCGCGTATCGGGCACTGGCATGAAAACTAAGCACGTACGTTCTTGGAGGCTTACGGGGGTAGAGGGGAGGTTTGCGTTGTTTGGTCTCTGTAAGCCGTGTACATGCAGGTGAAACTCTAATTACACTTTTGGACGCCAAAACCAACCCCACACTTCCTAGGTGAACTTCGAGTCTTCTACAAGGCTACAGGCAAAGCAAGTCCTGCCAGACTGGTGCAGGTTACAAAACAGTCAAAAGTCGAACACTTCAGTCATTACTCTTTAATATTGGTAAATAACAACCTGAAATTCAGTGTTTTCTAACCCTAATAAGCTCTGGCCCTAAACTAACCTCTCCTTCTCCCTCCAGGAACACCAGCATAGGTTCATACAGATGTTGCATTTTCCCTCTGGCACAGAGCGCTTGGGTCCAAATTCAAGACAAATATCAGATGCTGCTTCTCCTCATGCTATGCAATTCCCACTCCAAGAACTAGATTATCCACTCTTAAAGACCTTAGACCAGTTCATAAAGGTGACACAAAATAACTGTCTCTTCCAGGACAAGACAATAAAAACTTGCAAAGATGGAGAACTCACATTAGTAAACACTTTTCCTCAAAATCTGCTGTTCTACCTGTGCTTTATACTTCTGGGGATGGAGAGGGCAAAGTTTTTCCCCTATGTACTTTCACGGTGATACTTATTTCTACATTGTTTTTATTCCTTTTACTAAAACTTTCAGACAGGCTTTTAGCAAAGAACTGAGCCAGACAAGAGAAATACCCATGTTTAGGCCATAAAAAAATGGAGAGGAAATTCTGCAAATTCTTCAAAAGTCTTCAGTCAAGTACGAGCTGCAGTAAAACTGGTCGTGTGTTTCACACATGCCATGTATGCAGAAAGTGTCAGATAATGCCAGCACCCCTTCTGTGGAGACCTAGAGGTGCCTCCAGGGTAAGACACTCCTCAACTCCTATGAAATATTTTAGAAAGGTTTACTAAACTCCAATTCCTCTCTAGGCCCTGCATACACACTCATTCCCACAGCCTTTGGGATGTACAGTAGATAGAAAACAAAGCATGAATGGGAGTTTTCTATATGCTCTACAGTTCTTTAAGCCTAGAAAAGGCTTTCTAGTGCTTCCCATTCCCTCAGGCAGTCTTTGTCTGGTTTATACATACATACATAGAAGTCTTGACATGAGTAGTCATCCGTGCTCTTACTAGCAGACAAGTTACTGAATTTAAATCCTCCTCTTGGATGCGAGCACCAGCCAATATCTGTTCCATGGCACTCCCTGGGGAGAGGAGCCCTAGGACCAGCAGTGTCTGAACAGAGTCGGTGGGGCAAGTCCGTACTTTGGAGGATGTTTTGCTTTCTTTTCCTCAGTTTTTAACAGCCTTATTTCTCTTACACACTTTCCCAAAACAGCAGTGTCTCCTAACACTTTTTTTTGGCAGCAAGCAATGTGTTTCCCCAGTGTAAGATGGGATGTGGTCCTTCGTGCCTGTGCCAAGCTCGATGCAAAAAGCAAACTTGGAAAGACTTTCTACATGGTTTGTAATACTAATTCTACAAAAGAAGATTAAAGAAATCACATTAGAAGTCAACCTTTGTATCTTTTCAGCCAGCTTTAGACACACAGGTCTGAAAAGTGCACAATGCAGAGATCAATCAGGCAGCACAGAGTTTTGGGAACACACTTCATGTGCAAATGTGAAAACACTTGAGGGTGTAGAAAGTGTCATTTTGATTAATGAGGACTACAACATGCTATTTGTATATAGATGAGAACGTAAAAGAATAGGAAACAATCACATTTAAAAATATTAACACAATTATAAAACAGACTTTGAGCATGGTACAGATACAGCCAGTTCTTTTGAGCTGATCTCACACAATATCTGGGGAGGGGAGGAGGAGACACATGTTTGTGTAACATTATGAACTTTTGAAGATAAACTCTGTAACACAAAATCAACAAAATGACCCATTTGGTTCAGTTCCTGGAACTGCACATTACAGAGGGCAGAACACAGGCTGTATCATAAGCATTGTGCATTACTCAGATTCCCCAAAGTCTTTCACTGGTTTAGAATTACCTCAGAAAATAAAAATCACAGTCACTATTATTTTACTCACCTGGTTTCTGGGCATTGTTATACTCAGGGTGGCAACGTCTGCTCTGGTTTTTAGTACCAGGCTGAGCTGCTCTGCTGACAGTCCCTGCCTTTCTGGGCACAGCTGTGTCCCAGCACAGGCAGAAGGAGCTCACAGCAAAAGGCCATTTAGGCACTGCTTCTGTATCCTGTGTATCTACATCCCTGGAAATCTTCCTGTTTGGATGCAAGTTGGAGTTCTGTGCAAGCTCACGGTAAAGGTAGAGGGGAGAGCTGAGCAAGGCCACAAAGAAGAGGTTATCAGCTGAATGGATGGTTGTGGACAAAGCCCGTCTTGAAGTCCATAAGACAGCACAAATACACAGCTGAGATTTATGGATTGTAAAGAACTATGGTTCTTTGCATCGTATTTTCCATTTATGGTGCTTAAGCAACCCATTTTACTTCTAACAGCCCTCTTAGGTACAGAAATACTATGGTCATCATTCCTACAGAGGAGCCAAAGTTGAGAAGTATGATGTTTTAGATCTTTGTTTTAGATGTTTGGATATTTTAGCTATTCCCATGAGAAGACATGACCCTAGCTATAGCTGTCTAAAGTCCACAAGACTCCCACACAGTGTGTTTAAACCTTTAGAGTTCCAGTCCTAAAGCTCTGCTTCCATGAATGCTGGACACTTGTATGAAAGCATCCAGAGAAACACAGAAGCACATGCCTTGATCTGGCCATTCAAAACACTGTCCGGACAGAGCTTCTTTACATGGGTGTTTTCATTCTGACCCATCCACATACCAATATCCATGAATTTGGACTTTACCACTGCTTCTTGGAGCCTCCCAAAACAATTAACCAGGAAGCTAGGATATGTGCATCTCCTAATGAACTGAAAAATTGCTACTGAGACTGAGATCTGCTTCCCTAGGACATTGGCAGAAGTCAGAATTTACCTTCTTGGAGTTCATGCTCCTACAACTACAATGATGAAAACCCACAGAGATTAGAAAGTCAGCACTTGCATAAATGTTTCATTAGTTCAAGGATTCTAAACAGAGTGTAAAGATCCTGCATACCCCATTTAAGAAATAAGAATGACATTCAGAAATACTTAACAATGCAAAAGCAGCCTATTTTAAAATGTCAAAAGTCCACCTGTCCAAAAGCAGAGCTACCCACAGTCTTAGATGTATTTCTGAAGTTTGGAATGTACTTCATGTCCTGTAACACACTCAAGTCTCTTCCCCAAATATATCAGATAAGGGAAAAAAATCAGATTATACAAACACAATACTACCAAGTAAGAAGAAAGCAGCTCAAGTTCCCTTTCATTTTCCTCCTGTGTTGTCTTCACCAGGGCTCGTGGTCTCAAGGACTGTTTGAAGTAGTTGACTGCTCTGTGGAGTTGGTATTCAAGTCTTTCCTTCATGCAAAATTTAGTTGGACATAGACAATCATAAGTTTCCACTAACACAGAAACAAGACAGTCCATGGTTTTTAGGGAAGGGTTTTCTCTTACACACTGTAATGACTCCTTGGTCTGTGCCTGCAGTAAATAAGGTAGGGACATCTCAGAGGATGCAACAGAATCAATTCATAAACAATGGCAGGAGTTATTACTGTACTGAAAACAATCCAAATCTCATGATACTAACTGATTTTGGGTTATGCACAACCTAAAGTGCAAATTGCAGTGGTTAAATTCCAACACTGAAACCTCTGTCTGAGAATGATCTCTGAGGAGCCAGTTCCTCCAGAGAGGCCGTGCCTCCACTGGCTGTATGTCCAGGACATACAGGCATTTTCTTACAACTTGCTTTAAAATTACATTAGAGCCTTTAAGTCATTACAATGCCACAAACCCTGTTGGAATCTGACAGGTGGCTAGTTCACATCATGAGAGTCTGTGGTCTCTGCTTTGAACTCCAGTAATGATCGTAATCATCTTCAGCACTGACTTTAATTTTCAAGTGGTATAACTACATCACACTGCCCAGAGTACATTGCAGCAATCACATGCAACTATAGAAAAGTGCATTTCAGGAGAGAAATCAAATCCAAATTTTTCAGTCAGAAGAGGCGGATATAGAGTTTGGGACAATGGCTGTCACAGGAACACCTCAAATCAAGTCAGCATACAAGGACTGCTGACACTGGACATAATATGTTTGTTTTGCAAAAGGACAGTGACACTAGGAATTTGGAGTGCAAAGAGATCCTCATTAGCTCACTTAAGTCTCCTTGATGCCTCAATACCATCTCAGCTTGGTTTAGACTAAATGATGACCAATCCAACCCCCCTGGATCATTCAGTCACTGTGTATTCATTCTGTTCCCACAGCTACGACACCTATGAAGGAAACTCAGATTAGGTGTTTTTGATGCTTTTTATAATACTGGCACTTGTTCATTGGGCCAGTGAGAGAATAGGTCTTTATGGCCTCCCATGGGAAATGTTTTGACTCCATAGTTGGCAAGAAGTGACAGTAATGATCTTTCTCTCCTTTTTCTTTCAATGTGAATACAATGTCCCAAAATAATTACTCATGGAAAGCCAAGAGGTGCACACTTTGGATCACAGGCAGTTTGAGTGTGCAAAACCATAGCACATTAGCTGTTCTTTCAAATCTTGTCATGAGCTAACATGGGTAGGTCTGTCACCCAGACTTACCCACAATGTATGTCTGGAAACGTAAGTAATAGTGATGTATTTCTCATACATAGCACTCAGAAATTTTTTAACTGAAACAGACCCCTTTTGTTTCAAAACTCCTTTCCTGAAAGGCTTGGTGGATAACTTCCATGAGCTTTCAAAATATAACTTGTCAGACAAAGGAAGAGGTAGGTCCAAAAAAGAACTTTCTCTTTGAAAGGCCAGGATTTATCCTGCATTTTGCTTTGCTTCTGGAAGAAAAATCCTGCATTTTCCAAAAGTTGTAGAAACTGTATCAAAGACAGATTTATTCACATCCTCCCTATAAAAATACACTACTGCTGTTACTCAGCACATTCCAGACATTCACCTTTGTTTTATAGGTTTCCATATATATGTATATGTATAAAATATTCTGAGAATATTAGATACCTAAGAGCTTTACTACTTCATAGTCTTACCTTCTACATTAAAAAAAGTCTGGTAAAAATTACTACTTCTGAAAAGATAAAAAACCTGTTGAGATATTAGAAAAGCATGTCCTAGTAACATGCCTCAAAAAGCTAAAACAAATTTATGTTTGTACATTTTTTCATTATGTCAAAAACCAACCAAAAAAAAACTCACCTACTAAATGAAAAATCTCACAAGTTTTTTTTTTTCAACCCTGGAATAGTTGCTCAAAGATAACATATGAGTCTGACTAACATCAGTGTGGATTTCTTTTTGTTCAGACTGATTACCAACTTCTGAAACTTCAGGAAACTTCATATGAAACTCTCAGGATGAGTCACATTTTTCTGTTCCCTGATTTGAAGGGCAGAGGGGAGGAAAGAGAACCTCAAAGGTTTTCATTTATTGCCACTTGAATTTTCTGGGAATAATCTAGCAACTCTAAGTCTTCTTGAAAACATTTTGTTTCAGTAAAATTAAACTGCTAAGCATTCCAGGTATCAAATATGGCCCAGGTGAATTCAGAACATAGAAAAAATGTCTGTATTAGTTGCTTAACTGCAATAATCCAGAAAACAGGATTTAAGAAATATTCTACTAATTCTGTGATATTTTCTGGGGTTTGATCTTTGACTTGTGCAGTGCTTGTTTCCTCAGCAAACCCAATAGGTAGTTGTAATTTATTCAGCTTTACCCCCTCTGCCCCCCTTCAAGATTTACAATATCTCCAGCAATTTTCCCCAGGAGATCTTTTGTTTCTTCAACTTGAAAACATCCATTCACATTAAAAACAAAGTCAGTACAGTTTATTACCCATTAGACAATTTGAATATGATTCTTCTGCTAAAGGCTGTGACTGCAGGCAACCATCTGGGGTCTGAACACACAAAAGGCTGTTCGGAAGGGTGTGTGCACAAAAGCACCATGGGGATGGGGAAGTGTGTGCCTCACAAAGACACACGATTGTCTTTAGTTGGCTGAGGGTTTGTTGGGGTTTTTTTGAGGGTGCCGTAAGCGTCTAATCAGAGAATTAAGCATCAGGGAGGCAGCCCTCAGATGGCAGACGTCAGCTCCAGAGAGGACAGATGGTGAACAAAGGTGAAAAAGCACACAAAGCGCCTGGGCCAGGAGAGCAGTTCCACTCCTCCCTTAAAACGTGTTACAGCCCTTGTGACATCCTGTGCTGGGAAGTGAAAGTGTGGCCCCACATGGCCACTTTCCAGCAACTTACAGTATATGGGGGCTCTCTGTTAATGTCCTCTGTGAGATATTGCCTGCCCTACCTGGGACGGTGCACGGCGCTCACAAGAGAGATGCCATCTCTGTGTAGGAAAACAACATGGGCTACAGCCCAGATCCTCGTCTGGCTTATTGTTTGTCAAGGGCAATGAATCCCACTGTCTGTCTTTTGGAAGACAAACTCAGCGTCTGAGGAGACAAAGAAAACAATCTCATTATTTAATTCACTCAAAACATACACCTGAAAAACATTATTCACTTATATTTCAATGTGTAAAGATTGATTTAAAAATAGGGTTCATAAAAAAACAAGTTGCCCTCCAATAGAGCTATTTCTTACAGTGATTTATATGCCATTTACATGATGCCAGATATACTACGGCATACATCCCACTGCTAACTAAACTCTAAAAGACTAAGGATACTTCTAGACCAAATTGTACTTCTCCAATATTTAAACAAACAAAAAAAAAGGATAAAAAGTTTTTCATCATATTGAAACAGCAATGATACAGTGATTCAACAGGCAACAAAGCCAAAATAGTTAAATAAAGAGCAGAAATACCAGCAGAAAAACTGAAAAATCAGAGGTCAATACAAACGAGCATATCAGCCTTCTGATATAGCACAGTTCTTGCTGAATTTGTAAAATACTTTAAATACTGCAGTTTCTGCTGTCTAGCAGAGAAGGATAAGTCCTTCCTTTTTCCTTCAGTAATATTTTTTTGCATAAAAAATAGAATGAAATTAAAAAATGCAGAGGCACTTACATAAATGGGTGCACAAAACAACCTCCTAATTAAAAAAAAAAAAAAATTACTGTGGTCTGTCTTTCTTCCTATTCTGAGAGAAAGAGGGTAACATTTAAAAGTCTTGAAAGACTTTTCTTGTTCTGTGGAACATTGCCCAGGCATGGACATGTTCAGCATCTTTGGGAAGGTTGTCAGTTGTTCACTTTAGACTCTGAAAATTGATCCATGAACAAATAGTGGCTCTTTGTGGATTAGCCCATCTGTCTGCCAGATGGGGGGAAAGGTGGTATTGTAGTAACAGCTGCTCCAACAAGTTGTGCTGGTTTGGGCTGGGATAGAGTTAATTTTCCTCATAGTAGCTGATATAGGGCTATGGTTTGGATTTGTGCTGGGAATAGTGTTGAGAATGCAGAAACTACTGAGCTGTAACTACACAGAGTCAGGACTTGTGCTCTCCCCAGTGAGTGGTCTGCAAGGATTGGGAGGGGACTCATCCAAGACAGTGATCCCAAAAGAGCTGGGGGGAAGAAGGAAGGAGGGAACATTCGGAGCGATGGTGTTGTCATCCCAAAGAGCCCTGGTGTCCTTGGGGATGGTTGAACACCTGTCCATGGAAAGTGGTGAATGAATTCCTTCTTCTGCTCTGCTTGCATGTGTGGCTTCTGCTTTATCTGTTAAACTTTATCTCAACCCACAAATTTTGTCACTTTTACTCTTCTGATTTGCCCCCTTCTGACTGGGGTGGGGAGTGAGTGAGAGGCTGTGTGGGGCTCATTCACCAGCGGGGGTTAAACTGTGACACAAGTCCAGCAGGTCATGGAAAAATAAAGATGAGGAATAAAGTGAGGAGAGCTATTATTCAAGAACCATGTGGATTCTGAATGAGATAAAGATGAGCAAATTTAGAAATGTGTCATTACTGTACCATCACAGAGAAGACACAATGCAACTTTAAAGGTGTAAGAAAGAAATCAAACAAGACTATGTTAACTTATTTAGTGACAGAAGGAGAAACTATTCAGGACTAATATAGGGTCACCTTTGTTATCTGCAATTTTGGCCTCTAAACCTTGAGAACCAGGATTTCTCTTGTATCTCTGCCACAGCAGAGCTCCAAACTTCAAAAACTAAAATTAAGTGTGTGTGCAGTCAGAGATATGCATTGTTTTTTCACCTTTGGAGTTACACATTAAGTCATCAATCAAATGGCCCTGGTCATATCAGTGTAGCTAAGAGCCAGGCAGAATTCTCATTAGATCAACCTCCTTTTCTTAGGAGTTAATGCTACTGTCTATTTTGTTCCTAAGGTGAGCCTGCTTCCCAAATTTTAGCCTTCATTTAGCTTGAGACAAACTCCCACATGCTACAAACAGCATTCTAAAAGCCAATTAAGAGCTTGAGTTTCCTTGAATCCGCTGTGAGGAAAGGACATTTAAGGAAACTGTGGAGAGTGAGAATGGAAAAAATAACATTTTTCTGTGCTGGAAGTTAAACAAGGCCTTTGTAAACTCTAATTTTCTTGCTGCCTCCAGTTACTTGGATCAACACATAGACTGCAACACAGCATTCATTCCTACTCCTAATACATTTCTTCCTCGATGCCATGATCCAAAGATTTTAACAGGAGAAACTGCTTATTGGGAAGGAATGCTGTCACATACCTCACTAAGTGACACCAGGAAGTGCACTTTCCTTTGAAAGATCAGCAGGTTTGTATCTAAAATAATAATTGCATGGCAGTAAGATTTCACAATGCTGACCTGCATGCATTTCAACTGTTTCCAATTTTTAGAGGAACCTACTTTTCTTCTGTGCAGGAAGGAAGCAAAGCAAAGCCTGAGGACACAATCATGAGAGGTGATGTTGGAGGGTGTGGAGGGAGGTTTCACTGCTGCCTGTTAGTGTTAGAACTCCATCATTCCCTGTTAAAACCTGATACTATGGAGTAGGGGTGGGGTATTCAATCCTTCCATCCAGAAATCATTCAGGAACACAGACCTCTCTTCCCCAAAACGTTTTGCTGTGGGATGCCGAAGGGAACCATGACCATGGAGTGTCAGCCATGGCTGGGCATCATCCACAGGAGTCTACCAGCGGAGCAGGGAGGAGAACAGGCCACTCAGGAAGCTCTGTAATTGCATGGTAGTTGAATTGTAAGTCAGCAGCTCTATCATTAAGCTGTAATAATATTACTGTGATGCAGAAAGCTCTGTTCAGAGATGGAGTTAAATTGTATGTTGTCAAACTGTGTTCACATTGGAAAATAAATGAACTCTAGTTCAAATGAAACTTCCCTTAATCATACCTCAACGTTGCCACATGGTTAATTAGAGGCTTTTTTTTAATTAAAAAAAAAGTTATTTAATAGACAAGATAGCAGGCTTTCAGAAGTTATATATATGCACCTTGTTATTTATTATATAGCTGATCTGCCATCCATATAAATTGCTGCTGCAGTTGCCACACACTTCAAAAAGCTTTTAACTCAAGCTCTTTAGACCAACACAAAGAACTCAACTTTGACAAGATCCTTTACAATATCCTTAGGTTTAAAAAAAAAAAAAAAAAAAGTCCCACCACAGGATGCATAAAGGTTTTGTTTTGGTTGTTTGTTTTTGTTTGTTTTTTTTTTTTTAAATAAATCACACTGTCAAAAATGTATTCAAAATCTAAAAGATGAAAGGAGGAGGATGCTACAGAAAAACTAAAACCAACAGAAAGCACTGTTCAGCAAGGAGACACTCTCCAGAGCACATTCATTTGGAGTGAACTCTGTGAGCATGAGTGTGTTGTTCAGCTGCAGAGCTTGGGACTGTCTCAGTCAGCAAACTCCTGAGGCACTGACTCATGTCTCCCCCAGAGTGCCTGTCTGGCTGGGGGGTTTTGCAGGGGGCGTTGTATTTTCTTTGGTTTTGGCTTTTAAGGAGCAGGTGTTGGTCTTATTATTTAAATAATTGCTTGTTTGCTTTTGAAACGGTTGAAACCTTGCTATTGAGACATGGCTCCATGCGAATGTGTTTGTCTCTGGACTGCTACATAGTTTACACTTGAATCGGAATTGAAGAGAGAGCTCTTGAGAACGTTCGCTGTGTTTTGGTTTTTTGTTTTTTTTTTTTTTTTTCCCTGAAAGTGGATCCAGATAATTGAAAAAATTAAATACAATTAAATTTGAAACAATTAAATACAGAATGTTGTTAGTTCAGGTATACATATTTACATATTTTCACTACAGAAAAAAGTTTGTTTGCGAAACAAAAAAGTGTTGATATTTCTCCTCAAAATGAAACAAAACCCCAAACAAACAACCCCCCCCCCAAAAACACAAATATCCCAAAACCCAAAAATTACACCCTCAAAAATTCCAGGTAAAGAAAAGTCCAATTCTAATCTAGAGACTTTTACCAACAAAATAACAGAAAAATTTTTGATTGCTCAGTAAAAGAAAGTCTCTCTATGATTTTTTAATGAATATGTTAAACATATCTATTAAAAGTTAAATAAATTAAAGATCTGATTTAATTATGTAACATTGAGACCATGAGGCATGTAGCTTGAAATATTGATGGGAAAAAAATTAAAAAGCATTAATTGTAGGGCCCTTTAAAACCAATTCAAGCCACAAGAAATGGAAAGGTAGCCAAAGCACATACATTAAAAAAATCTCAACCACCACTTAGCCAAATAAGGCATCAACTTCCTTTTCACTACAACAGAGCAAAATGCAGGCTCTAGAACATTACATTCCTGTGGCAGATAGATGGAGTGATAACATTAATTCATGCTGCTGACAACTGAACTTGTAAATTGATGCAGTGTTGCTTTGAGGATATGGAAATTAGGGGAAAAAAAAAAAAAGCAAATCAGTATTTGGTACAGGTACCTGAAATATGTTAAGAAGCTGATTATAATTCAAATGTATTTTTAGGGCCCCTTAAGCTGTTTCTCATTAAATGAAGGACTTTTTAAACAGAGTAGAACTACAGATAGCTCCATTTAGTACTATCTTGCCATAAAGGGATAGATCAGGAAAGATGCTTGAAAAAAACAAGCTGACATGGAAATCTATTATTGTTAATTTCTTTAAAAGCACAGGGATTAATACCTGTTAATTGCATTAGCAAATCAGCACTAAAACAATGACAGGATTAACTATTCTTCAAGACAATGTACCAAGGTCTTAATTGATGTAAAACTCCAGTGGAATTCTGGTTGGCAAATACTGAGGAGCAGCTGTAACACTTGAGCCGCTCAGACTGGGATCTCCCTGTCTCCCATTCCCTGTGCCAGCATCACTGCAGTGCTGGCTCCAGCCAGGAGCCTCCCCAAGGTCACCGAGGGACGGGACAGAGGCAGGACTCTGCAGAAAGCCCAAGGAACACGTGTGGTCTCCCACCCCATAATCTATGAATCTAAGGAAAAGCAATTTAGCTAAGGCTGAATGTTGCTCCTCAACACTTTTAAGGACAAAACCCTTTTTAAGGAGTAGTTCCAAGGGCAACAGACAACAAAGACATTTCCAGAAGTGTGTTCTCATTACTGCTGTGCTTCATGCAAGCCAGGAAAGTCATTGCTGACCTTGAGCCAACAGAGAGGAGAAAGTCTGGTAAGGGAAAAATACTCCTTAACAAAACAACCCGGAGCAAGTTCTCCATGTTTCCTTTGCAGTCTGTCCCTCCAGGCCTCTTCTGCAAAAGTAAAGTTCTCTCTAAATAAAGAGAATTGCTCTGAAATTGGTTAAATGCACAATTAGTTTCTCTTTAAGCACTATGTAGTGAAAATTCTGCTGTGCAGAAATCACAACTCACCGCACAGGGGGACACCGACAGCCACTGAATAGACAAAATCTGCATTAAAGCACATCATGGAGATTAAAATCTTGTATGGAGCAACCTTTCCACATCAACAGGTTCTCAGACTGCTGTGATTCAGAGGTGTTAGCAAGTATGTTTATAAAATGAGATCATCAAAAGTTCTGAAAGGCTGAAGTAGCCAAGCTGCAGAGGTGTGGTTGAGAGTCAGAGCCCACAATATTTGAGTGTGTTCAAAACCAGGGCAGTCCGTGTTTCTGTCCTTTCCCAGAGCATTCTCCCATGGAAGGCAGAGTGTAGGGTGTCTCCTATATGGATATGGGCATATTCCTCTGGAGAGCAGTTAGAGTTATGTTATAATTATTGTTACTTTATAAATCACCTGCTGGGAGTACCTATGTCTTACTTTTAGCTATATGGGAATCCTCTGAGCCTCAGTTGGCAATCTGAAGGTAGGAACTCTGCAACAGCATGAATACTCTGTAATATAACCCTTGACCTGCAGAACACTCGTTTCCCCAAATAAATCAGCAAACATCCAAAAATGCACCACCAGCTTTGCAGAAACGGAGGAACACAAATCCATAACCCAGAGGGCCTTTCACTTTAGTAATCCTTAATGCTTTTCACAGAGACCGTTTAAACTGGAGTACTCAAAAATAGAACTATTTCCAGAGAGACTAAAAAGACTGAAGTCACTACAAGAAAGCTTTCAAGTACTTACATAGTCCCCCAAAATACGGTAAAATCATCCAGCTACTGTATTACATGACATTGCACAACTGAGGAAAACATGCCAAATGGCTGTAATCCACCCTTAACAATTTGGGAAGTCGTCGTCCGAATTGCTGCCCGTTTTAGATTACTTACACATGATCAGGAATTTAGTTTGCTTTTGACTCCTTCCTGGTTAAAAAAAAAAAAAGGAAGAAAAAAAAAAAAAGACTGCATTTCTTATTTTCAAACCATCACTACAGCAGCCACAAAGCTGTCACCTTGTATTCTTTGATTAATCATTAAGAAGAATAGAAACCTGTGAATCGAGCGGTCATTATGATAATGACGCATGAAATACCCGGAAGTTTCAAAAAAAGAAAGCAAAAAGAAAACAAGCTACGCAAGTATAGTGCTGTTTAGCTAATTGGTTTTATTTTATCCTTGTTAAAATGTCAAAATATAAAGATATAAACCAGCCAAGAAACATATATTGGTCTCTAGCATAGCTTGGGGATAAATGGACAGGTATGGTAAATACTCCTGTTCATAAACAGGCTTTCCCAGACTTTCTGCATTTGCTTCACCTCATTTGAACTACCAGAGCAATGTGGAACAAATACCTTATTTGCATCAAAGTAAATGACACAGCTCTGTCCTGGTCCTTGTTACTTCACACAGATTATGATCTTTATCACCTCTTATCACTTCACCATTAATTTTTAAAACTGCAAATTAGACTGCAACACCCATTGTACTGTCAAGATAACAAATTGCAATGTCAGCCCTTGACTTCGTGCTCTGGATCAGTGGAAGGACTTGCCATCTGCACAGGTCTTTAAATAATACAGTATATGGAGATGTATTATTCTTTACCACAACAAGTTCAACATTAAAAAATTTTCCATGTCAGTTTTGAAAAGTTCAGAACTGCATCTAGTTGCACGTCAAGGACTATTTAAATAGCAAAAAGTATTTCAATTATATGTAATACATAATCTAAAAAGTCAGTTTGAGGACTGCTCTGAAAATTCTGCTGATAAAAAGGTTCTATGAATCAAAGAAATGTTGTGGTGAAATCCTCAAGAGCCAACAGCCCTGATTGTCTGCACATACCCCCAGTCTACACCAGTTAGTTCACTGGCATGAGACAGCAACAAAGGGAGGAGCAGCAATCTCACCTCTGGGAGCAATTCCAGCGTGTCCTACTCCCCATCCCGAGCAGGAGTGTTCACCAGGCACCCGGCTCTGCCTATCCAGGTACTGCACCACAGTTTCTCAGGAGCACAACAGCAGAACATTTTCATTATGCTGGCAACACACTGCATTCAAGCTGTATGTGATCAAAACATGAGGCTTTTACCCAAACCTTCTCATTAGACCAAATTCTACAGCTGAGAAAAATCAAAACTTACCCATTACCATGGGGGGGGAAAAAAAAAAAAACCAAACAAAAAAACAACCAACCAACCAAAACCCTCAAAGTTTCTGCCTGCCACCAATGCCTTGTTTCTCCACCACCACTGGTGCCTTCTGTACCTGCAGAAAAAGCCAAATTTTATATAAAAGAGGTTTTAAAGGATTTCTGTCTTCCCCCCATCCCACTCCATTGTCACTTTTATTTTAAAGTGATATTGCTGCCAAAAATATGACAGAAAGATTTTGCTTATTCACCATCACTCGGGAAGGGGTAAAAGGAAGAGGGAAAAACCTATCTTACAGTTTAGCAGACTTTGCAAAAATTATGCCTTTGAAGCTTTCAAATTTCTCTAAGTCCTTTCAGGAAATCAGATAAATACAATCTTGGAACAAGTATTTGATTCCTTTACTCATAAATATGTAATTTTGGCATGTCATTTCTACAGAAGAGCTGGAGATTTGGGTGTCCCCTTCATTTCTTATCACATCACATCACTTAGGGCAGTGCGACATCCTTTTAAATTCCTTGAAGTCCAAGTTCAGTACCCTTAGAACAGCAGATTGAGAATGTTCATGATAACAATCTACTGCATAAGCTACTGAAACATATTCTCTATTATGGTCTCAGTTGGGAGACAAAGTGGGAAGGGTTAAAAGTTCTGAAACAAGGTAAGGAATTTGCACCCAAAATCTGCTTGATTTAATGTAAATCTAGGTTTCCTTTTTTGCTACACAAATAGTTTTCATATTTATTTCTTTTAGGAGGAGCAGTCAATTTACTTAGAACAAAGACATCTGTGTTGCTGTGCCTCTAAAACAAAGCTTGACTTATAAAATGTGATTAAAATTTCTAAGTGCTAAGAACTACCCTTTGACTTTAAGCTTTCTCATACTTCTTTTTTTAAGATAGTCTGACACAAAGACTATATTGTTGTGACATTTTCTTTTGAAATCCTCTTATGTGTAAAGCACCATGGAGAGGTTTTCAGGGGTGACAAGAGTGAAAAGAAAGGACTTTAAGAAAAAAAAAAGGCAAAATATATCAAAAATATATATCAAAATACATTTGGTTTGGAGGTGTTGAAGGGTTTTGATTTGATTTGGTTTCGTATGGACTGCGTGAAAATGGAAGTCAGGCTCCACGCCTCTACAGTTTTGTCTCAAATCCACTTGAACTGGACTGATCACACAGATTTCCAGATCTGCAACCAGTTTAAGACCATGCACTGTTATTTGGGGGTAAACCATTATGAAGCTTCATGTGCATGGCCAAATGCCAAACACTGAGCACCAGCATGTGCTAACGTACACTAACAGGACTATCACCTCATAAAAAAAGGTTAAAACCCCGAAATTCTAAACTGGTCTTAGAATATTCTCAACTGTAATTGCTCAGAAATGATACTGTTCTGCCACAGTATTTGTAGTGCAACACTGAAGAAATTCAGAGTTATCAGTTTTGGGTTTGGCTTTTCTCTAACCCCCACTCCTTTCTGTCTTTGCATGTGAAAGGCTTTTTATGCTTGAGAAAGCTTCAGTGTCTGAATTTAGATAGTTATGGTACAGGTCAAAATAAGATCATGTTCACAGCCGGCTTTTTGGACCAACAAGATCACAAAAGCAATCATAAATTCGTACTCTCAGGCTTTTGCTTTCACTGGAAGACAAGACTGCAACCAATAAATATAATTTTAAAATAGAAAATAAGTTTGCTATGTATTGCTCAGGATAGTCCTGTTCTACAGTGGTCATGTTTACTTTATACTTCAGTATAATTTATCTGTACTGATTTCCTACCTCCTTCCTTCTCCGCTCATTGACAGAAATCAGTTTTTGTACCAATAAATTGCCATAATCAAGAATTCCCTGATATATCCCAAGAATAATACATACAAACAAAACCAAAACCAAGCCTCCACTAAACTTTCATCACGCTGCCGCCTCTTCTCCTGCATTCCTTCTCACGCTAGCCCTACTCTCTTGATGGCTTTGTAAATAGAGCAGTTTCTCACACTGTCTTTGCAGGAAGCATCTCAGATGTGTGAAGCTGCTAAGTTTTGCGTGTCCCATACAGTATGAAATACATCAGTGAAAAAGTACAGTAGTGCAAGTTTTAGGTCATATGCTCTAGAGAGATCTGACTTTGGAAAAACAGGCCTGTGCCCAACACTCTCTGTTCCCCCTCTATTCCTCTAAAATAAATGTACCAACCTCTTTCTAGTAAAACCATCTTACACATTAGAGCAGCCCAATATCGAGCACCTTACTGCTGTTCTTTTCGAGCTTGAATTTTCATCTGCAAAAATAAACTAAGAATGGGAAAATTCATTCTCCCATGAACTTAGCTCAGAACAGACTCATTTCTCCCCTTCTTCTGCTCGAGGTGGTTCAATACAAGCCCCACCCTGGCAGCCAGACAATAAAGCTGCAAATAACTTATTCTGATCAAAGCCCCATCTGCTTGGCAGCAGCAATTCAACTGCACTTGTGGTTTTTGTATGGCTGCAGCTTCGGAATTGAATGATCCTTTCATTTAGATGGAAGTTTAAACAAAATATGGTAATTAGCATCAACCACTGCGGCTTTCATGGCTACTGTCTACAAAGCCATCTCTAATAAAAGGACTTTGCTGCTTTCCCATCTAATTACACAACATTGTTGAACAATAAAATTTAAATCAGTCAGTTCTTTTTCTTTAAGTCAGTCACAGACTTCCTGTCTTACACCACCTATCGAAGAATTCTGCCTGAAAACCATCTCACTGAATTTTGTTTCATCTTTCCCTGAGGAATATGGCTGAGGCTCATAACATTTAGAACTGATCTTGCTAGTAGAAAGCTACCTATCTACCTTTGGGAAAAAAAGTAGGATTTAAACTTTATTCCCAGAGCAGGGTGAAAAATCAGGTATTATGTACCATTGCAATTTTATGACATAATAAAAGCTGCCAGCATACAATGATGAATGTTTTTAATGAGACATCCACAATGGTGTAGTCAATAAAAATTTTTATAGACACAATCCTAGGCGATATAAACAAGAGGAAAATTAATTTATTTTAACCACTACCAGTTTTTGTGCTATAATTCCTCATTATAATAAAAATCAGTAGTGGAAAAATGATTCTTTAAAAACAGAAGAAAAAAAAAAGAGTATTTTTTGCGAATTATACTTCACACAATCACATGTAGGACTGGATTTACCTAACCTTACAGCGAATCCAAGGTGGGCCTGACTAGCACTTGGGTTGAGAGGGAAACCCCTGGGGTGTAACAGCAGGTGCTGTAGAAAAAATCCAGTGGCTCAGTGTCAAACACTTAGCAAACATTAGCCCACAAAACCTGACTGAATGGAAAGACTTAATCTGGCTCCATCACTGCTGATGAGCTGATAGGCAGGAATAAAATATTGTTTTAAAGCCTCTGGCTGGGACAGGGATTTGGACACCTGACTTCCCTTAGGCTGCTCTGACAATTCCAATCTAAAGATTTATCCTAAAGACTTGTCTTACCACCTTGTATCTGCCAAGTGAAACAAAAGGGGCAGATAGACGAAATGTATCTGAGGGAGACACATATTTTAGTAGTATGAGTTATAATTTGAGAGAACCGTTTTACTATGTATATAATGAGTCTGACATGTTTGCAATACTCATTTTTAGAAATATAATTGGAAGAGAAAGCTCCAGATGGGTAAACGGCACCCTCCATTAGTTCCAAAACAATGAGAGTAACACAAGACACCAAAAGAGGAAAACTTTCTGTTTCAATAACATCATCTATGGTACATTCCCCAAACAGCTAAATCCCAAACAGATTGAGAACTGGAGTACAGACAGACAGCATTCCTCACTTACATCCTGTTGTAGAGCTGAACAGTAAAACAGAGCAAGTTAAAATAGGAACTCTTGTGTTAAATCCAACTCGACAGTCCCAGCCTTTAGTAACCATTCCAAGGAAATGCTCTCCCACCCAAACACCTCGGGCAGACCAACCTGGAAGCCCCTCATATCCCACCATGCAGTACAGCTACTCTCATCAAGCAATTATTTCCTGCTCTTCTCAGCCTGAGTTAAAAGTCATCTCCCATCCTGAGAGCTGGAGGCTCCTACTCCAGGTTTGTTGCCAAGGAGGACAGTGTGTGGACTTGTCTCACCTGACACAGAATAAGCAACTAATCTATCAATCCACCTCACCTAACAATGAAACACAAACATGTTCCGCCTTTCCACTGGGAGGAAAAAAAAAAATATTGACAGTTTTGAAAAGAAGTGGCAAAAAGAATGGAAACCAAAAGTGGCTTCTCAGGAAACTGCTTCAGAGCCTTTCAGCTGTGCCCTATGCAGGAAGAGCTCACAGCAACCCATAAACCTGCACAGACAAAACCAGGAATTCTCACCATAAATTTCTGCCTTTTTCAGAGTTCTTTTGCCTGTGTCTTCTGGGCAATATATTAAAGCACATTTAGAAACAGTCAATACAATATTTATGAATGATTAATAAGCCTTCATATTATGTGATACTGATGGTTATCTCCATGTTACGGGACAACATTTCACACAGGATACAATATGACATCTGACACCCATAAGGCTCTGAAACAGCAGAGACCTTTCAACTCCCTTTTAAACATCTGCAGGAATTCTGTGCTTTCCCTGTATCTGTTTTCCTCATGTAACAAAACCTCTTGCCTGGCACTTTGTGTTAGACAGGGAGAAGCCAGAGGTTTGGGTGTAGTTCTAAAGGTACATTATAATTTTGTTTCTTTTATGTTCCAAATACATCTTCAAATTTAGAAAAAAATCATTACAAACCATTCTTCTAAGGTATATCTCCTAGCAGGAATGCTGCCAAATACTCTGCCTTTATTGTGCAAGCAGAAAACTGTGTTAACTTAAAAATTATGTGTCATGTGCGCATTACCAAAAAATGATCTTCTGCCCAGAGGAAAGTGTATGCCAGTTGCACACGTACTTTCATGCCAGGACAAACCACAGGGGGTTTCATGATACAGCAATTTTGTTTGGAATTGAACCTTTCAGCAAAGAGTATTTGCAGAACTGAAAATATTACAGCTAAGCAAAACTGAAATATCCCCAAGAAAGGAAAAGCACCCACTTTTCCTTTGCCGTGGCTGCAGCCGCACCAGCTCAGAGCTCTGACACATGTAACAGCTTCCATATGCACAGGGAGACTGATGCATCCCTAAGGAAAGATTCCCAGGTCGGGACCAGTACCACTGATCCAGCTTCAGCACAACTCACTCAGCCTGTGCACTGCCTACACATTCCAGCTGCTGCCTTAGGATACAGGGGCTGTTCCTCTGGCTGGCCTGTGAGGTTTGGGAAATCACTTTTTTCTCAAACACCCTGCTATTACCAGAGATACATATTCAGTTTAATCAAATTCCCTAGTCAGATTGCTGTGTAACCTCTTTAGTTTTTCTTTATTCAGAACCAAATGTCAAACACAGAAAATATTCAGCTTCTCAGCACTTAGTCAGCTGCTTCAGCAAGCCCTGACAATAACCCCACAGGTGTCTTTGTAGAAAATGGCAGTGATGTAGAAGTGGAGGGGGGTAGTCAGTCTTCATCATACTAAAAGCACTACAATTAGACACCTTCAGGTCCAGTAATGACAATGATGAATGATCTGTAGCTCTAATGGTGAAATTTTAAACTCTAAAAATCCACCAGATGTGGATTGAAAGGCAACATGTCAAAAAAAGGTATTTTCCTTCCATAATTTTGAAATGTGTTCCCCCACCCCAGATCAAGGCCACCTGATCTAAGGCCAATCTCCGGCTCCCAGACCAGCCACTACCAGCCAGTAACACACTCCCTCCTACACCAGCCTAAGAGGTGCCCCTGTAGAGGTTACAGGCACCAGCTCTCAGGGGGAAGGAAGAACACACACACTGTAGTAAAACTGCACAGGAGATATTTGTCTGGGCTACCCCATTTACATGAAATGTAGTTGCAATTATCCAAAGCCATTATTATGATTACTTTTTCCCAGTAAATGTCGTTAGTTGACAGAACTGTGTGTTTCATTCCAGCATCAATAGGTGGTATATTGCTTTTAAAACCAAGCACAGGAACCCTTCAGTAGAATGTAAATTTAATGTTAGAAAATGGTGACTTTTTTTTTTTTTTAAATGAAAAACAGAAACAGTCTACCTTTCCCTCCCCTCTCCCCCTCAGTGCCACTCATTTTTCAGGGTACCTATTGACCAAGCAGTCCCTCAAAGGCCTTCTCAAAACTCACCGCTACTTTTTAATACACAAGTGACTGCACCCTCTGGCAGTGACTGGACCTATTTGGACCTGGATAAGAAATGCAGTTTTTTGTATTTATAGTGATTATCCCATCCTTGCCTACCATTTGCCTCTCATGTTGTATTTCAGCTTAAGAAGCTAGACCAGTTGACCTGCAGAACTTCCTTCCAAAATAAATTAGTCTATTATTCCATTAACTTTTGCACTGCAGGTTCTCCAGGGAAAAAGCACTTTGTATAGAGACCCAACCAAAAAACTATTTTTTTATTTTGCACTATAAACATAATAATTCTGGGCATGGCAATGAATATTTAGAATTATTGGTGGAAATGTTATCAATTTTCTCAATCTGTATATACACATGTGAAAAGCCAGCTGTCCCTTTCTATGCAGAAAAGCACTCTCAGAGTCAGTTTGCCCTCATTTCTATTAACATATACATGGTTACAGTCCACCAGGTCTCCTGTGCTTGTTCTAACAATTGTAGTAAGATTGGCAGGCCAAAATGGATTAGCTCAGGTAGCAGGAATAATTTGTGTTTTAATTTGATCAAAGGATAATACATTTGTTTCTTGTAAAATGTCATTAAAATAACCTACAGGAAGATCTTTTGCCTATCCTAAAAGACGAGCATCACATTTAAAGCCATACCCAAGTCTGCCCAATGCCAGTGTCACATTATCATCTACAACACTCATCTGAAAGTCTGTTACTGTGTGGTCTTCTCACCTCCAAAACTTCTGCTTAACATTGGCAGAGAGATATTCCAGCAGTGAATTTAAAGGATTACTACAGGTTTTCCACAACTGAAGTCTCTTGCCTCTGGCCTGATGCCTCACAACACACCATAGGCATACAATAGCCCTTCAGAAAAGCAGTGCCTGTCATGTCTTATTATTTAAATATTGAAAGGCAGATAAGTATTCCACTTAAAAGATACAGGGCTTAATCTGTAAATACTTCAAAGGGATCTCTAATGACTTGACTTGAACTCATCTTTCTTCATTTTAACTGCTGCTTTGATGTCCTCCCTAATCTTCATCTAACCCTCCACTCACTAACACATCACACAGGAGTTTTTGAGACTGTAACATGGACCGCTGACATATCAAATAAAAGTCACAAGTAAGTTACACCAGACAATTCAGTTTGCTTGAGAAGGAAATGAGGCCTCTGTGTGCCACTCTTACTGCTGACAGATACTGCTTGCACATGGGACCGATCCCATATCAACACCAAACAGGGGAGGAAAACAAAGACCTTTCCTGGTATTTGGCCACACCTGGTGATGGTGACAACCTGCAGGTGAGGGAAGCATTTCCAGATACTATTGACAAATGTTTCACCTTCACTGCCATGACTTTGTCGGCTTGTCACAGGCAGGTTTGTGTTTCTATGTTTTTCTATCCACGTCATTCTACTGAGAAATTTTAAATCAATAACATATGCAAATAATGGACACTTCTAGCAGACTAAAGGTTATCCAGACAGATATAAAAGAGGATTACTTTTTCTCCAGATATATGTCTTATAAACCGACGTTACTTTCTGCGTGGAATGGAAAATCAGTGACCATTACTCTCCAGAGAAGCAACTTTCAGTGTAAATATATTTAATAAAGGTTATTTCTGTATGATGTATTAAATATGCACACTATAAAGAACAGCACGCATACACTAGGACTGTAGCACTAAATACTAATAATTAGTAGTAGTATGTGTTAACTACTGACCTCTAACTCTCCATATAACAAGATAATATTCTAAAACTTTATAGTGATGTTTCATCTTAAAGAAATAGATTTCATATTTTTAAGCAAGTGTGAATGTCAGAGATGAGGGACTCGATGGCTGCTCCATCCAAGCAGATGAGTCTGAAGGGCAGAGCAGAAGACTGGCTGAACAGCTGAGTTCTGCCTTGCCTCTGCTAGTGATCCTCCAGTGAATCATACACATTATCTAACATCTGTGCAAGTGCTGACAATCCTGATTTCTAGTGCATTTAGAAAATGTAGGACTCTTTGCAGAGGCATTAACCAGCTTCTTTTTCTGCCACTTAGTCTTAGCAGTTTTTTCAGTCCTCAGAAACACAAACCTTCTCACAGCTTGCCCGAAACTCTCCTACCAGTTACACCCCAGATAAGAGCGTGAAACCCAGGGTAGCTGTGCAAGAGCAGATACCAAGCAAAGAGTGTCTTACCACTGCTCAGTTCAAAGGGCAAACATGGGATTTAGCTGTGTGACAGCTCAGGCAGTAAAACAAATAGCATGCCAGCTCTGCAGAACAGAACCAGAGTACAATTAAAACCAAGTTACACAGCAGCCTACACACTGAAAACATGCTGTCTGTGAAACACTCAGTATTGCCCAGTCTCTGAGTACGGAGGGGGAAGTCTGAAAACAGTTCCAAAGCAGCAAGACATCCAGGACTAATGCAATTCTTTGTTTCGTTATGTTTCATGTATAATCCATAAGCCCCGTGTCAAGTCCCAACTGCAACAGAACACTGATGATTTCTGACCATCTCCAGTGGGTGGACTGTAATGGCCCCACTGATCTAGGGGATTTTGTCTAAGTGCTAAAGAGAGGTCACTTTTTGATTCCCAAGGAATTCACACGGCTTTTGAAAGTGGTAGCAATCAGCTGGCAAAAACATTAAACAAAACCAAAAATAAGCTGTGTCTTAAATACACCTCTTGCAAAGAAGAAAAAAACCAACACAGTATTTAAGTCTTGTTTTTCTGTTTCAACAGTGAACAAAAGAAACTCAACTGCTTCATGCAACCAGAATGCAAATCAAAATTCCTGAAAGTGGTAAAGACCATTGATCATCTGCCCCATCTGCTGCAGAAAAAAAGGAGAGATCTATTGATTATAAGTAGAGTACAAAACATAGATTGCAATGCTTATTAAGGCTCCATCAAGCTGTACAAACTCTTTCATTCACCCTCCAAATATGCAGCAGAACTATGAAATAAGGAGCATTATGTTACACCTGAAGTACCAACTGCCCCATTCTTTGTAGACGTGCTGGGGAAAAAATCTGTACCACAACAATGTAGAAGATTCCTTTGCTATTTGTAAACAGAAAATTATTAAAAAAAAAAAAAGCTGTGCAACAAGATTTCTGCACTTTCACTTGTGTAATTTATTTCTGCAGTTTAAAAATAACCTGTGATTTGAGAGTATTTCAGATTTTAAGTGAACATAAGAAAATTTATTGCATCATTTCCTCTCCTCTAACAAATTCCGTTTCTGATTTTGTACAGGCTACATAAGACTGTGGTTCTTTCAAGAACTATATCTAGGTATATAAGTTCCTATAACCTCAACTGAGGTAAAATGCACCTCAATTCTGACAATTTTGTGATGTTAATTTCTGTTTCTACTCTCGCTGCACTAAATTACTCTTCCCAAATTTTCACGTGAGACAGTCAAACTGAAGAAGACCCTTTATATATGAAAAGCACTGTGGAACAGAACCCCAAACCATCATAAAACAAACAGCATATTTGCACAGCAAGGGACTCAAATCATTTGCCAACCAGAAATGATTTGCTGAAATAACCTGTGAATGACAAACAAAACCAAAAATATACAAAATGTTGTCCACAGTTTGCTTGAGACCAATGGGGAAACAGAAAGATTAAAAAGCTACAATTCATTCATTAATCCACAACTATTAATTTATTCACTGAGTTACAATGGCATTTTGGTCTGAAAAGCAAATACTGGTGACTCCCATTACATAGATTTCAAATATGGTATTTCAAGCTGATGGTTGTAGGAGTTTGGATCATTTTTTTGTTTGCATGTTCCATTTGCTTTTTGGTTTGTTTTTTTCTTTTTAAATTTGGAACAATTCCTACCCAAGCACAAAATTACAACTAGATAAGGGATTTTCACTTGTGTATTTGCATTCTGTGCTAATAACAGTGCATATATTTAGGCCATACAGTAATTGCCATAAGCTTCAAAATAAACATAAGAAATTGTGTGGGTTTAAGTTTGTATACCCTATATTATGCCACAGCTGGCATTTCTGTGAATAGGAAATTCCTGTAAAATCTAAGGCACACAAAAAATGGGGTGGGGGGAAAACAACCCCTTTGGAATAAGTTAGGACCTTGAAGTTAATAAGATGGTCTAAACTGGTGGGACAACCTTCCTATATGAGGCAAAGTACTTAAACAGGACAGCAGGGTTGGGCACCTACATCAACAGAGGTGGCAGCAGCTCCCATTCTTCCAGGGCTGATGCAATATCCAGTGGGTCCAGGAGCACGTCCTAGTCAGAGAGGCCACTCTAAGCTGGAGTCAGGAGGTGCTGCTGGCACCTTATTGATGGCACAGAAAGGACCCAACAGACACGAGCTATTTTGACAGGTCAAACACCTGCCCAAACAATACCTTTAACAGTGCAGGGATCATGGCAAGGAAGAATATGCAGCTACATGAGAATGCTAATAATGACTCTTCTCTCTTTTGATATATTAAGAAACCCACGTGAGGACTTTTCAGGAACAGTGTCTCCAACTGCTCCCAGGTTAAGAAGAAGTTTGAATATTTGCTTACTTCTCTACTTATTCTTTAAACACGAGAAAATTCAAATCAGAATGGTGGCAAGTAACATGAAGCACAAGGTCCTGTCATAAAATTAGGAACCAGGTTAAGGTAGTTATTTTGGATAAAAAAGGAAGAGGTACCAAAGGGAAAATTGTGTTCAGCTGAGACTACTTTTAAAATATATTAATTCAGTGTCTTAATAATCAAAGAAGAGGTCCTACTTTGTGGACTCTGAACCATGGCGCACAGACAGACCTTGACTGCAAACCTCAGCTTAATTTCTACATTTTTGACTACCTAAGGATATCTACAAACTTTGGGTGCAAAAAAACCCACATTTCCTTTTAATTATAACTTCTGACGCTGCTTGGAGATTTTTAATTTATCCCTTTTACGTATCACTGAATGTGGTTGTGGATATCAGAGTCCCCTTGTGCAAGTCCTGAAGGTGAAAAAGCCACAAAAGGAAGAAAAACAGTTCTGTCAGCATCAGGGTACAATCAATAGCATCCCAGATTAGACAACCAGTGCCACAGTATATCATTCCCAATTTTTTAAAGAAACATTTTAAATTGAATTCTTAAATAATTTAAAGACATCTACTTCACATATAAGGAAAAGAGCCATTAAGGAAGCACTTTACAGGAGACCTACAATTTTCATCACCTTCAGCTGAACCCAGTTGAACTGAGCCTAAACTTTCAACATTTGTATAAACAAATTAAGAAGTCCTTAGCATAACAACAAAGATATACAAGATTCCTTTAAAAATATATTTAAATAAACAAATTATGCCATGTAACTGTATACCCACAATTTTTAAGTTCAACATCTACAGTTAAAAAAGAAAAAAGAGCATGTTGTTTGCAGAGTTGGTGACTGGATACAATTTGGTTTCCTCTTCCATTCTATTTTTCATACATTAACATTACCTGAGTAATTCATCACAAATTAATTTCCAGTGGGACTCAAAAGCATAGATATTTACAGAATCTTTCCTTTCTGTTAATATGAGTTAAAATTAAGGGTGAAGTAACATGCTTTTGTACTGATACTTTCACTAAAAGGCAAAAAACCACTTTAGATACTGAATTGAATTCAAAAGACAAGCAGACCATCAATCACAGACATGGTTAATTTTGAATTTTCTTTGGTTTTCTGTAGAAAACCCCAGAGGACTTTATGTTATCAAAACAATAAAAATAGTATAATAAAAATAACTTTTATGCATTACTTCAAAACTATGCTACAGAATATAAAAGGATCTTTGCATGAATGCATTTTCTTATGAAAAGTTTAGAATTTCTAGGAGACAGCAACCCTTGTTTCAAACTCATAAGACAATCCTACTGAACATCAATCCCATTACAATGATTTCATACAAAAAACACAATTTCAGTAGGACTTCTCTGAAAGAAAACTGTAAGAATTCATTTCCCATGATATTATCTTACACATAATCAATCAACGCATGAAAATAAAGGAATTAAGAAGGAAACTGAGAAAATTTGTACCACCGAGAACAAACATTACGAGTATAAAAATCTGTACTGAAGGATGTGTACATTAGTAGTTTTAATATTTCAAACATCAATTTATTTTGTGGTATTTTCTGTCAACAATTCCAGGGACAATTCATAATAGCATCATATATTTACCATAAAATTTTATCTCAGATCCTCTCAGAAAGCCAGAAACCCAGTGTTCACACTGTTGGTAATTACACACCTCTTTTACATGCACAGGGATGCTCATGTGGCCATTACCTGTTTGAGAGTCCCTCTAAGTGCACTGTCAATCAGTTGCAGATTGCACAGTCGACTGCAATTATGCATTTACAGCAACTAGATTTCCCTAGTCAATAAACATGAAGATTTAAAACTCTTTCAGGTAGAATTTGTATTTATCCTCAATGTCTGCAAAAGTATTATTGGAAACAATATTAAACTCAGATTGGTCCCTAGCATTTAGGTCTGAATAAAATGTGGTTCCTAAGCATAAAAGGTGTTAAAATGGGGGGCGGGGGGTGTAGAAAAGGAAAAAAGGGTAAAAAAGTGTATTGTTTTCATTGAATTCCTCCTGCATGGAAAATTCTGCATGAACCCAATATCGAGTAATCCAGGGGGTGCAGTGGGAACCAGTTCACACTCTGCTTTAGTATCAGATAAATTATTGAAGCGTTGGTCCTTTTTTCAAATAAACATCAGGACAAACTGGCCAGTGGGATTAATTTGGAAGTCATCCACCACTACAGACACTACTTTGTCTGATGGAAAAAAGCATTTTGAACAAGAAACTATCCTACCTGATTGTTAGATTGGTGTGAACAGCTACCAAACCTGACCCATCCAGGAAAAGCATCTGAACACACACACAGCTACTCACAGCTCAGCTTTTTACCCCACCACTAAGATTTCTGCTACAGGGCTGCTCTGTGTTTCATTATTTACTGCCATCTTGAGCACCCCAATTCCTGCAGCACAATGTCACCAATGAGCTTCTTCTAAATCTGCTTGTTGCAAAAATGACCAGCAATAAAACAAAATAAAGAGTTTGTACACACAAAGACTACGATAATTTCCCCCTTACTCTAAGAACTCTTATTTTTCTCTCATCTGTCTTCATTGTCCTTTCATGGTTTATACGTGTCATGACTTGAACTGCTACTAAAACTTTTGGAGAAGTAACAGTTACAAATCCTGTGAGGGATTAAAAATCTTGATATATTATCAAGGCAAAAATCCTGTAACTCTGAAAACATTCCATTAAACCTACACATTCATTGGAGCAGTCCATGGTAGCATTCCTCCAGTGCCCAGCATGCAGCCAAGGGTAAGAGCACATGGACAGCCAGTTTTCTAACACTGCGGCCACCAGAGCAGCCATTCAAAGGTGCACTGTGCTGAAAAGGGATGGGTAGTTAATATGATTTGCTTTGATACAGATGATTACATTTTGGCTGCTTTGTCACCTCACAATTTTAGAATCACTGAAAGAACATAATAAAGAAATACCACCTAACAAGCTCTGCCTTGGTACACCCAAAACACCTTAGTCTGCTCAACAGTTCTTAATCTAAATAAGCCATAGCTGCTTCTTAAATTTCTCCCAGCTTGCCCAGTCTCGGTCTGCAGGTTGTCTCTCCTCTGTGTTCTCTTGGCTTGGGTGTCTCAGCCACCTCAGAAGTCTGTCAACAAGAGCCTGGGAGGATTTTGTGGTTCAGCCCTGGCAGGAGGCTGACACCTCTCCCTGGCTCTTCCCTATCTGGATCAGACTAACAGGGAGGCGTGAATGCCGACAGCTCGTGTGTGGCCTGGTTAAAGTTCGTTTCTTAACCCTTCCCTCCCCTGTTTACTTTGCCAGTTCAGAGAGCACAATCTACACAGTTAAATATATATTACGTGTGTATATATATATATATATATATACACACATGTATATAAAATGAAGCCACAGGGTTCACTGCCACAGTTGGTGAAGAGCATCACTATTGTTTACAGTCACAGGACAAAATAACCTCCTACAGAAGGTGAAAATACTCATGGGCATAACCGTCTGTAGGATGAAGTTGTAGATGCTCTGGGGCTGTCAAACCCAGCAATCAATAAGAATTAATCTGTACTTTACAGGACTTTAATTGTTCTTTCTGATTGCATCTGACTCCAGTGAAAGTTCACACAAAGGGTTAACCAGTATGGTTTAACCGGTAGTAAACTGCACATCAACATGTTTAAGGTAGAAAACCAGGGCAAACAGTTCCTATTTGGTCTCCTTTAAAAAAAAAAAAAAAGCTTTAAAAAAGTGAAGGAATGTCAGAAGTTGTACAGGAAAAACTATACATGAAAAAGCACAGCACGCAAGAGAACATTTGATACAATTTTTTTCACTCCTTGTATTTGCATGAATTTAAATTTTCAAAATACTTCCTAAGAGTAAAATTTCTACTGCTAACACATTGCCTGCTAGGAAGGAAGCTTCATGCTTTATTAAAATCTTCACTAATCTGAACATTGCTGGAGGATTTCCATGGGAGGGGCAATATGCACCCTGATAACAGATGTAAGGGGAGCAAGAACAACTGCTCATAACCTAGAAGTGCTTCAGAGGTTTGAGCCTATTTGGATCAATGTCTATTAGAAAGAGAGTAGTACTGTTTTTGCCAAGACCCACTATGTTCTCAAATGTTTCCTGACCACTTTCTTTACCACTAGAGAAGGGAATTTTAAAATTTAAACATGGAATGCAAATTAAATGAACAGTTTGTGGGATTTTGTTTGTTTGTTTTTCTTAACTCTCATCTTTTGATTCACAGACAAGTTCTGATGATGCAAAACTACCAAATTCAAGTGTTCAAAGATGCTGAGTCAAAATTCCATGAGAGCTTACAGAGAAACAGCCAAGCTGGACATTTCCTTTTACTTCTACTTTTATCAGCTGTTTTATCATTAACGTTAAGGTCCACAAACTCTTATTAGCCTGGAGGTTTGTTTTGTTTCCCAAAAAGGTATGCTAATTCTTGAGGCTTGGCAGGCAAACAAATGAGATAGGAATTTCCCATATGAGTTGGGGAGAAATAACAGAAGCTAAGAAACTCAAGATTGTGTCAATATAGGAATTAAAGATATTATGAGCATAGTAAAAAAGTAAACTTCTGCCTATTATAAACTAGTCTTGTTTACTCACTCAGACACATTGAGAGCTAGGATTTGCACAGTGCTCCCTAGAGGATTGCCTACCTTACTCTGACTAGCCTAACTGCGAGAATATCACGGCAACTAGCAGAAGTTCTGTCCTTGATTTCAAGTTTCAATATTTCCTCTTGGGGTGTAGTTAAAAAATTAAGGTACAGCTGTCATCCCAGTTTTTAATCAGTTTTAAACAAATAAATCCAAATAACTATCACCCTTTCCCACCTTTTGTAAGTTTGCAATTATGGTGAAACTCTGTGAGGTTTTTTTGGTGGTGTTTTGTTGCTGTTGTGGGCTGGTTTGGTGGGGATTTTTTGTTAGGGTTTTTTGGGGAGGCTGGAGGCACATTAAAGGAGACTAAATGTATTGCTCCTAAGTAATAGATGAATACCCATCGTCCGTGGATATTTTCTTAAAACCCAGTGGGACCACATTCATTACTGCTGCAACACATAATCCTTGTCTGTCCACTGCCGAATCTGTTCTCTTACAAGGAGCTGTAGACAGGATCAGGGTCTAAGCCAAGCTTCAAATGCACCGACTAATACTGGTGCCATTACCAGTCTGTGCCAGTCTATCAGCCGAGAACGTGTCTCCTGCAGGAAGTGCCCTCTGCTTAAATGAATTTGTCAGAATGAGATGCCTCACTTGGCACAGTTACAAAATAGTCTCTTTCGAAGGGGATTGGAATCAATCAATTCACCACTGAGCTTTTAGGGGACCCACCGATCTGCCCTGTGCTCATTATCCATGGAAGTGGTAAAGCAAGTCATTTACTAATGTACTTTATGATGCCTGTTTAAGAAGGCGGAAAGGAGACAAGACACTGGAACCTTGCTAAATTCAGCCTGAGAGAAAGTATTCAGCGCCAGTGAGTAACTGGGGGAGTTTCCGCAATGCATTGATGAGGTTGGCAAGCTCTGATAATAATTAAAGTGAGGAATAACTGCGGCAAAGTGCTGGCATATGCTGAATTTACTGGTGTCCATATTGCTTAATGGGCCATCAACAACACTGGTGGGGGTTTTCTGTTTGTTTTTAAGACAGATAATAATGCTGGAAAATGAAAGATCTTTGAAAGACAAACGTTACAGATACACGAAATAGAAGAGGAGATTTTCCATTAGGGTACCCTGATTTAGGAAAAGAGGATGAAGAACAGCACAGGCAGATTTCTAGACGAATGGTGACAGTAATCTGACCGTCTGGCAGAACCCGTAACAGCTGATTAAGAAGAAAAGGGAAAAAATGCGATTAAACCACACTACAGGTAACAGTTTCACACTGTACTGTCGCCTCGGAAGATCTCCAAAGAGAGCTTTTTGTGGGGTCCGACATAGCACATGTACAAAGACATTTTAACAACAAGAAGCTAAAACAAGTGAACACAGGAGAAATAAAATATATTCATTAAAAGGTACTTGAATTAGCCTAGAGGAGCCTCAGATTTAGGTCAAAGCAAGCAGACTTCAATAAAAGGATTCAAAGGTACTTAGTACTTTAAGTACCCTGGTCGATAGTTCAATATTGTTTTAGTTTCTTTGCTGAAAAAGCAACATAAAGAAGCTAAACCAGGCTAGTATGTGCAGAGAATTCAAAACAAAACAAACCGCCCCAAACTCCAACACAGCTCTCCACATTTATCCTTAGAAATGCAAATGCCATTGTCCCTGCTAACAGGTGCTAACTAGCAGGGCACCCCGCCGCGCTCAGATGTTACGGATGAGCAGATGCCTTTCTGTATTTCTGGGGACAGCCTTAGGAGAAGTGTCACACATCGAAAAAACAGAAATCAAACGCTGGGGCAGGGAAGCAGATTACATGACCTCAGAAATACTGTACATCCCTGTTTCCTGTGATTGTACTATTGCTTGCAATTGCTGCTTTCTCTGTTCCCAACCTGCTCCGGTGGCATTCAGATGATGTCCTTATCTTTGTGCATTAACCACCTGAAAGTATTCTAAGAAGTTCAATCTTTCTTTACCAGAAACAGTCAGTTACCAATACAGAGTACACCAACCTCAACATGGTGACAAAACTCCCATGCTTATGTAAAAAAATGTTTTGTCTTGATTTCATCCACACTGTCATTCACAAACATGTAAATGGAATCCCTGTCCCAGATTAGGCAGCAGTCTTTCTCCATCTCAGGTTAGTCAAGAGGGCCCAGCTCACAAAGTCTTCTTCCATTACTGTAAACAACCTCAACCGATGGTGCTCAAGCAGAGGAACAGATGATTTAAAAGGCTACTGAAAGAGAAGCCCAAGTCAGAAGTAGGTGACTCAGATTTGAGAGCCTGGGCCTTACAGCACATCTTTCTCATATGTTTTTCTCTGTCCTGTATCAGCTATTGGAAAGTATTGAGTCATTCTCTGCTGTGGAAATTCATTACCCACAGCTTGGTTCTAACAGGACTCGTAGACAATTCATCTCCTGACAGTGAAATAGACATTGCAAGGGAAGAAAAGATACCCCAAGGTCAAATATTGCTTGGTGTGCGTGATTCACACAGCTGCTCCTGGGATACTGCTGCTTTCTGCTTTCCTTGGTTACATTCAAGGGAGATGACTAAGTCAAGGGAAAAATGTTCAAATCAATGGGACAACAATATAGCTTCCAAATGAACTCTGCAGTTAGGGAACTGGCATTTTAAAAGGTTATTGATTGTATAATTAACATAGATAATCAGGTATGAAATCTGACTGTGAATGTCTGACAAGTATTTCCACTAGGAATCTAATGACACATTTGAAGAAAGATGCTTTCCTGCAGTCCTAAAATATGTAGTGAATTTGAAGAAAGCCCTCTGTTAGACCCATTTAAGTAAACTGATCTTTCTGCAAACTGTTCTTTACCCACAAATAAATTCCTTAGACACCACCCAAAGCAAGTACCAAGTCAGCATCACAGCATGGATTTGTCATTAATCACATTCATAAGTCATTGCCTCTTCTCCAGAAAGGCCAGTTCCCACATTGCTTAGAGCACACTTTCACTCCTCAGCAGAAAAAGTACTGAGCAGCTGTTGTTTTTAGGTGTTAGGGATATTTAAAAAAAAAAAGATCTTCTAGTATGCTCATTGGAGGAGTGTGGGAAGGACAAAGGGGGAAAAAAAAAAAACCTTTTTCTTGGAATATACCCATCTTGAAGAGGTTTTGTGGGAGAGATTTGTCATGACTGCGCTTTATTTCCCCACCAGAGTAGCCACTAGGCAAGGGGTTGGAGATTGCAGAAGTGAATGGAGCAGAAAATGTAGTCAGTGGTTACTGGCTATTCTGAACTATGTAATTTCTTTGTCCAAGAGTTTGTTTTTAAGTGCCTTAAAGGTCTGTTTCACTTCTGTGGCAGAAAAGGAAACTTCACATTTTGCAGAAGAGAATCTGGATTTCTAATTAGGCTGTAATTGCATTCTTTCCTTTCCCACCTCACCCAGGCTCTAGGTGGGCTGTTCCACAGACCACCCAACTTTGGAATCTCTCGGACTCAAAGCCCTCCCAACACCTCTCCAGGGGCTTTCTGTGAAATAGCTGAGTTAATGCCCAAAGTATCAAAGTGCTCATACCCTCAACTTCCTCTGCTTTTACAGAAAGGTGAATGTATTCAGCTCTTCTCTGTGAAAAATGAGCAGAAGCATAAGCTGAAAGGCAGAAAATACGTTTGGCTAGAACAGCAACAGAAGCCCAAACGTTCTGAGAGCGTTAAGGAGTCAGAAAAAGGTTAAATTTTTGTATAAGTTACCTGTATATCTAATTAAACCAAGCAATAATGGAAACTAAGTGCCATGAGTTTGTAGGGAAATACTTTGTAACTTTTTCTTTCTGTACAACACAAAAGATTTCTCCAAAAAAAAGTTATTCCCCTCAAGTTTGTTCTGTGCTATTTATAAATCATTCACTGGAATAAGGCAATCTCAGAAGAACCAAACAACCACAATGAAGAGCAGGGACAGTGCTCAGTGCGAATTAGATGGATAGAGAATGGGCACTGCCAAGATATCAGACAGAGAGAGCATATTTAGATTTTTTTCATAGACACAATTTTTTAAAAAAAAATAAAACTAATACTTTAAAGACACAAAACCTATTTCAGCCATAAGAAGCATGTAGGTAAATGCATAGATATACAGAAGGAAAACACAAAGAAAGCAGTAACCTTCAGGTAAATACTTTGCCACAAAGTGTCTACACTGCCCAAAATCACTTTAAACACTGCAATAATAATTAAAAAAAGGATATTTTTTTTCCTTTTAAATACCAATTTTCCATATGATTTCTCCTTATAAATGTCACCTCTTTCAGCAAAGCAGTCTGTGAAGGCTTACAGCTATCATGGTAATGAATTATCCAAGGACAGTGGTATTGAATGGCGATTCTCACATGTGCTGTTGACCTCACTGACAACACACAAACTGGTAAGCACCAAAGCATGTTGCTTCCATCAAGATCAGGCACACTATGGACTTTCTCTTCCTCTTACCCCAGTAAAAGGTCATAGGGAAGCTACCACAAACCAGAGAGAAAAAGAAAATGGGCAGATTCAGATGCACACATGATAAAGTAAGTAATACAGGCGAGTCGCATTCCATAAAGGACAAAAAAAAAAAAAAAAAAAAAAAAAAAAGACCTGTCCAAAGCCATCTCAACACAACAATTCAAGTGAAACCCAAAAGATGTAGTGAGAATTCAACACCCAGCACCCTTGTCCTGTGGGCTGCACACAAGGATCGTGGCCACACGCCTCAGGCATGTGTGGTTTGGTGCTGGTGTCCTCTCAGTAGCCCTGAAAGGCTGAAAACAGAACAGCCTTCCCACGCACCATGAGAAATACTGTGTGGTTATTTCCAGGGCTCATGAACTGGCTGTTCTCTGGGTACATGTCATTACAAGACCTGAACTTCTCTGTCCTCCTCGGAAAGCCCTTCAGCAGATCTACACAAAGAAGTGTTTGCTTTCCTGATGGGTTTGCCTTCTCCTGGTTCAAGCCCTGTGGCTGATTCCCAGCACACAACAGACAGTTATAGGAAGGATGTGAATGCTGCTCAGTTTTTCTGTAGCTGTATTTCTGCACACTTTCCAACAGATAGGAACAAAGAGTTTCTTATCACCTAGCAATTCAGATCACAAGTACAAATCAATGTCAGTCATAGATATAATTTTGATGTTTCCTTGTCAGCAGTTAAAAATCAAATAAAACAAAACAAAACTCCCTTCTGTATAGAGGAGGAAAATACAAGAATACAAGTCATGCTAGAAAATAAAAATGCACCTTAACACTCTGTTAATAGTTTTTTACTCTTCTGACTCAGAGTTGGTGGGTCACCATTCTCACTAAAGACAACCAATAATATAAGTTACAATCCAGTGCTAGTAAAATAGAACACATCATTTACTTATCTGGACCCAAAGCAAAAACATTTCTTTCATCTCTGTTAATACTTGTTTTTATGCTATACCAACTGAGGATAGTTTTGGGACATTTTCTCTAATTATTCACCAAAAGTGGGCCTTTATATTTCAGCCAGGATTATCCAGAGAATAATGCACTTTTATCCCTTTCTTCAAATCACACTTGTGCCCCAGGAAATTTAACTGCCTCTATCTAATCCCATGAAAGTCCTTTCTGAATCAATTGGGGATTGACCTCATGAATTTTTCATTGTTATTTCTTGGTGGGACTGTCAATCAGAGATGAAAAAGAGGAAAACAAAACACAGAGTGAAGTGGTTGGCTGGAAACATCACCTCACCCACCGCCAAAATTACATCAGATGGCCTAAAGAAGAATCACTTTGAAGAAGTGGCATGGAAGAAAAATGTCTCTTTTTTGTCCTTTTCTCTCTTTTTTCTAGGATTAATTGCTTATTTCCTTTCTCTGTGTGTGATTTTTTTTCCCCCAGTCACACTCAGCATTGCATTCTGTTTCCCAAATAACGTCATGGACACTCCTCACAAGTTTACAACAAAACCCCAGCATCAGTTGTGTTTTAGTCTGTTTTCTTCAAGCCATCCTCAAATGAAACACCCCAAGGTTTTTTTTCCTGCACACTTGTGTGCAGTTACATTCACAGCAGGGACACAAACACAGAAGGTGGGCTCAGATCCCACAAGACGTCTGGTCACTACTGACAAGTCCAACGTGAGCACAGAGGATGTTCTCCCACAAGCAGCCAAAGCACAGACACTGTGCATCAATCCCCTCACTCAGAAATAGACCCAGTATCACTGAGGGGTCCCAGCCACACAGGAGACCCCACAGGTGCTTTGCAAATGCTGATCTTTCCCTCAAAGCCAAACAGCAATCCTGTATAAAGAAAGGCAGAGGGGATATGGAGCTGTAGGATGTTTGTTGGCCTTATCAGCTGGCCTTAAAATAACTATTTCTCTATGAAGTATGTTCTTTTAAGTTAAAAGCTTTAAATTTTTAAATCTTTCTAGCATAAGGCAAAAAAAAAAAAAAAAAAAAAAGTGTCACAAAAGAAAAGAATGAAGAGGAGTGCTCACAATTGAGAACTGAAGGTACAGTGTGATTCTCACCCCTGAAAACAACAAAGCACAAGGCACGGGACCTGACATGCTCAGGCAAACACAGGCACCAATATCACTGGGAAGGCACCGGTTCTGTTCTTCCCAGACACAGCTCAGATTCAGTGCTTTCTGTATTTCCATTAATACAATTCTCTATTAGTGAGGGCTTCACGTCTTTGCAATGTAAGAATCAATCCCATCCAAGCTCAAAGATGGAAAGATGTCAAATATGGCTATAGATGAATAACTCCTGCATACATTCTCTTTCCGTACTTTTGAGATTATATTATTTTAAATTCACTTACAGAGCGTTATGGTTAATGTTCTCAATAGAACCTCAAGACCTCTGAATATTTGTTTTCTTCAAAGGTGGTTCTTTCAGCTCACAAGGTGGAGCTCTTTATGTCCAGCAATATTAATCTGCTGTGGCTGCACAGACTCGAGGGCCGCTACAGAGCCAGCACATGGGAAGGACCTATTTGTGTTGGAGATTTTCTATTCTGATACAGTTCAGCCACTCTTCCCCAGCCCCTGATGTGAGCACTTTGTTCTGGGAAAAGGCACTTAATTTTGGGAAAACAGAAGTAAATTTTCATTTGTTAATAATTACCCTGCTGTAAGAGTAGATCAATTTGTCCAGAAAAAATGTTAACATGGGAATAGAGCAAAACAATTGGTGTCACAACAGTTGTGCCTCTCTGAGGAAGAAACAAGATAAAACAAAACAAAGAAACTCTTGACCACCAGAATGTTTCAGACTTCCTTTTGCTGGATAACAAGGCTTTTCCATACTGGATTTGAGCAACCTGACTGACTCTGAGCCATGAGGGTCTGAGCCTGCTCAGAGAATTCAGAATATCCCTGTATGTGTGCATAGGAGGAGGGGCTGGGTTTTCTTAATCAGTATAAATGAAAGGATTACTTGATATGAGAATAAATAACTCAGAGAATGTGTAGCTAACAGAAGGGGCTCCACCTGGGAATCCCAACAGGTTTGGGGGCTTTTGTGGAGCAAAGCAAAACTAGATTTCTTATTTTATGATGAACTTCAAGTTTAAGATTATATATACATAAATAAGTGACTGTAAGGTTAAACAAGGGATTTGTGAGATGGAAAGGAGGACATTGGTGCAAGTCAGAGGCCAAGCCTGTGCAGAGCCTTCCCTCTGCCACTGCAGCTGCTCTGGGTCAAAGGAGCACTAAAATGTGGGTTTGTTTTCAGTTGGTCATTTTTTGTTTGGATACTTGGTTTGGTGTTGGTTGTTGGAGAATTCATTGTTTTTAGGCTTTTTTGTTTGTTTGTTTTAGTGGATTAATTAAGTTGGCAAGTGTGCATTGCAAACAACCAGACTTGGGAGTTGTAAACATCACTTTGTTCTGTCACCTCCCTCCCCTTTTCTACCACCAAATGCACTGGTTTTCCCTACAGGAAATTTTTAAAACAGGATTTCTCAACTCACCTTAACTCTCCGAACAGCAGCAGAATCAGGACAACTAAACAAAGGGTTAGTAGGAACTTGGTGTTAAATAATGATTAGAGACATGTAATGCCTAAAATAACATCAGCCACCTGAAGCCCTTTCAACAAACCCTACTGATAAGTAAACTGCAATTTGTTTTACTTCTTTTATGGCTAAATAAAAGCAGTAACACTAAGCTAGGTAAAGGAAAATCAGTTCACAACATGATTTTTTATTTTGATGCTGTTCTTACAGGAAAAAAAACCCACAAACATAGTGTATCTATATATATACAAAAGTTTTCATTAGCTAAAGGCTCTGTACCCCTGTACCTAGGAGAACTGAGGAAACTGCAGATTAAGTTTAGTCTGTTTTAACACCATTATACTTTTGCAAAAAGCCCTAAAGCAAAATGGGGATGGGTGGGCTTATTGTTTTCTTTATTTTTTTTTTAAATAATTTTTAAAAGAAGGTAAGAATGAATTGATTTAAAAACCTATGCCACTTGATCATTTCATGAGGGAAGCAATAGTTTGTCTACATATTTTATTCTTGCCAGTTGAAATCTAAAGAGCTCAATGAAATCTCTCTGAACTTTCTCTGTGCAATTTAAATCACCAGCCAGACTTCAAAAAGGAAGTAATACAGCAATTACATTAAAAAGCAACATAATTTGGGGAAGAGAAAATCATGAGCCAACAAAAGATAGAACAGAACTGTAGTTAAGAGGGGAAAAGCAGTCTGTGTGAATAGAGCAAGATTTTTTTTTTCCATGCAAACCAAGAAATCCTAGGCTTGGAAGGTTAGAAATAAACCATTCAATGCTGGTATGACCCCATCCTTCCTAGTAAAGAGGTGCTCTTTCTGCAGTTTCACTTTTTCTCCTTTCCTGTTCTGTAATCACTTTATCAGGCAATTGCATCTTGTATCTTTCTCTTTGGGTTTGGAAATTGTTGCCCTACTGGTTGCACAGTTCACTAACAGAAGCAAACAGGGTTCTGGTACTGGTTTGTCAGCAGCTGGCCTATGTAGAAAGTGTGTCCAATCTATATGAATGTTAAATTCTGTTTCTGTTTGCGTTTATAATGACAGGAGGGCACATGCAGCTATGAAAGCAGAAGTAATTTTACCAGGAACAGTTCCCAGTAAACATTTTGGTGCCCTCTCAAACTATTTGTTAGCCATCATGCATGGAGACTTGGGATTTTAGTCTCCACACTCCTCTGAGCTGGTGTCCACACCACACGTGTCTGCAGCGTGACACTGCTCCTCTCTTTTGCTCTAGAACTCCTTGTGCCAGAAGCAGCAGGTTAAAAGGTCTGTGTCAGAGACCTGGTAAAAAAGACAGGAAATAAAAAATCAAGGGGGCAAAAATGCTGCTCAGAGATGGAATACCTCTCACCACGTGAGATTACTCTTGGTTGTACTTTTGCTATTGCCTCGCACCAATGCACACTAACAGAAGTGGTTCTGTGTGTGACAAAGCCATTGTATGGCAGCTGTGGACTATACACACTTAAATCCATCCTCTTTCAGCATGTTGAACCCTGAATGAAACCAAAAGACATTCCCTAAGAGTGCACATAAGTGCATTCCCCTAACAATAAATGTTGCAGTGCATTTAACAATCAGCTGTCAAATCTCCCTTCTGTTAAAACTCTGTATTCTTTTATCTCAAACAGGCCTTTACAGACTTTCACAGAAAAAACAACCCAGAAACAGCTTCAATACATAATTCCTCAGGCATATCCCAGAATATATATTTTAACATATTCATATGATAAAAAAAGGAGCCTCAAGTTGTAATGTGCTGTCAAATGGCAATCAATTCTGAGACAGGTGCTTCCACACCTAATCAAGCAAGAAAGAAATGATGAAGACAACTTTAAGGTCTTTAGGGCAGGAAAGAGCAGAAAAGCTCCCAAAAATGAACAGCAGTAAGAGGGAAGCAAGTGCCCGCTAGAAGTGTTTTTGAAACAGGTTCAATTTTAACTGTTCATCCTACTGAAGTGTCTCAGGCACAGCTTTTTTTTCAGAGATTTTGATTTTCAGACCACGTGTTTTCTACATAACATATGCACATATTCCTTGTATATCAAAAAGACTGGGTTTGCATGTGTGTCTGAGCCATTGGGTGACTTGACACAATAATCACCCTGGAGGAGACCTGAGGCACCTCAGGAAGCCTCAAACTGCTGCTCAAAGCAATGTTGGTTATGAGGTCAGATCAGGTTGCTCAAGGTTTATACAGTCAGGTCTTGAAAACCCTCAAAGGATGGAGACTGTATAATCTCCCTGAAAGCAACCTGTTCCACTGCCTTGCTCTCATATATTAAAAACAAAAAACCAAACAAAAAACAAACAAAAACAAACAAACAAAAAAACAAACAAAAAAACAAAAAAAACCCCCCAACAAAACAAAGCAAACCAGATTTTATCCAATCTGAGCCTGTTTTGTTTCAATTTATGTCTGTTGTCTTTCACCCCTTCACAGTGAAAAGTCTGGTGCCTCGTAAGGAATGACACACTGTTTTTCCTGGAAGTTTGTGACTGCTTGGTAAAATATGTGGGAGATTTCCAGGAAAGTTCTTAAACTGACAAGAAGAACAGTGAATAAACCCCACAGCACTGGTAAAAAGCCCACTTTAAACTACATTTGCCTCACAGAAGAGCCAGCTCCTCATTACTTCATGGTAAGTAGAAACACGGTGGAAGAGTAGAAAATATTAATTAGCTATAAAACAGGCAGACTAAAGAGGTTTCAATTTCAAGGACAAAACAGAAGAAAATACGTTGATTGTGGGAATTTCAAGATCAAAATTAGGCAGTTTAGCTGGCTGGTTGTGACATAAGCCACAATTTTCCAATCAGTGCCTAAGGCAGAAATGTCAGAGCTGAACTAAATTGCCTAGATTAGGATGTTTAACTTGACATGTTTATTTTTGCTGAAAGCCAAACAAATCTTTCCAACTTTTTAGAGTTTTCTTCATCCAATTTGTTTTTTAGAAAAGGTAATGAACTGTTTTTTTAGAAATTTTACAGTGAGAAAGAAATAAAATTACAAATGTATACATGGAAATATACAAACGTCCATAATAAAAAAGGTTTATATACTACAGATGGATGCATGCATATATATATATATATATAAATTACCAGGTTTCTTACTATTTGCAATGGTAGATGTAGCTGGTCACCTTTAACAGTCATAGGTGAATGTACTTTGGATAGTTAGAGATGACCCTAAATTCCTCAGAGAGCCTGGTAAAAGTCAATCCACTGTGGTACCAATGAATTCTGGCACAGCTAGACAAGGATCAGACTAGAGGAGGACGACAGCTGAGGGAAATTGGCTTTCCGAGGCTGAAGCTGACACAGTGTTTGGGTATCTCTCAGCACAAGTACGTGCAGCCACAGCACAGTGTACAAACATCCTGTTAGAGGAGGAAGAGCAAATACCTGTGAAAACGCACTTTGGCTCTATCCTAAGTACCAATAGCCAGTTTAGGGGTGTGGTGATCATCTCTGATTTACCTTAATAACAGATCAGTATCCTCCCTTATGCTCAGGGCAGAAGAAACTGCTTTTTGCCTTCAAATTTTGCCTAATTTCAGTATTAGGAAAGAGTCAGCAGATGTCTGGAAGGAAATTGGAAAAAAAAAAAAAAAAAAAAAGGAACCATTACAAAATATCCCACATTTGTAACCAATGTCACTTACCCAAGCATGTGGCACATTCTAATACATTAGTTAGTGAAGCGAAAGTGAGGTGACTCCTGAGAGAAAAGATATTAAATTCTTCTCAGGTATAGCAACTCTGTGGAAGACTTTTCTCTCCAGTCAGTCCTGCAGCTCACATGAGACTCTGCTATGGGGGCTCAACATTTGTGGCTCTCCAGCAGTAAAATGCCCCACCCAGGACCCAAGAATGCACCTCTGTGAGGAGGACAGAAGAAGGATTGAATGAGAAGAGCTGTCCTCATGTGTGAATGAGCTAAACAACCAGTATTCTGCATCTCTTCTCGTGTTTGACTGATAGGGAGAAACTGGATGCTGGCACTGTGTTCTCGGTGGTCCCTTGTACATGGAGATCCCCTAAGTACAGGCAGGCAGTCCCTGCGGAGAGAGCCGCTCAGGATGGAGCAGAGCGGCCAGGACCTGATGGAGCCCTAGGAGAGTCACACACAGATGCTTTGCTATAGAACATACCCCCTCATGCCACTGGGATTTACAGCTTGGAGATTAGAAAGTGTTTTGGGGGAAATAACAATTGGAAATCAGGTTCTGCTTCCCTGATCTCATCCTAAAGACATGCTTACTGAAAGGGGCAATCTATTTCCACCAATGTCTTTGGACCTCCTCCCCACAAATAAATATATATATAAATATATATTCTTTTTTATGTTTAGGAAGTAGGGCTTCACATTATTTAGTTTCTATATCAAAATGTATCCTTTAT
Source organism: Acropternis orthonyx (assembly GCA_035583155.1). Taxonomy (NCBI): domain Eukaryota; kingdom Metazoa; phylum Chordata; class Aves; order Passeriformes; family Rhinocryptidae; genus Acropternis; species Acropternis orthonyx. The sequence continues at coordinate 19,205,114 of JAWWEU010000011.1, read as the reverse complement.
ATTAAACAAAGAATTCTGTTGCCGAATTCCTCTTTTTAGTAATATTTAAAATACTAACCACTAAATGCCCCCTGTTCAATGTCCTAGACCTGCTCAAGTAACAAATATTAACTGCATCAAATTGGACTGTAAATTACGTGAGTTCTATTTCAAGCTTGACATCATTCATCCTGTTGTTTCAATTTAATTATATTTAGTCTTCAATCCATCCTCAGCAGCCCCAATATTTCACATTTTGTTAGTCTGTCTGCTTTGCTCTGACTAGTGACTTACAAAAATAACCACACTTCAAAACATCACTTCAGAAAATTAACCCCAAAGCAGTGTTCCCAACCCATCAACACTTCTGTGCAGAAGGAAAAACATCCTGAGTGCCCAGTTGACAACAGTAGTAGCTGAAAGCAATAACAGAAAAATAAAGTGAAAACTCAGAAAAACACACATTCAGATTTCAGTTCTGAACTATTTAATAGCCTAAAATCTGAATTTGACAGCTAATACTGTCATTACTTTATTATAACCTAGATACGTATGCTTAAAGTTTTCCATAAAAAAGCCTGTTTTCTGATGGTATTTCCTCTGCCAGACCTTAGGGATAAAATTACACTTTTCCCTTAGTATTTTCAGCAAAATCAGTTGGAAGTAGTCTTTTTGCTGCAAAAATATTTAACAGTTATTTTTGTTTTTCAGAAAGATGTTTTAAAGACATATAAGTTATGCTCACTGAACAATAATATTTTTCTACTTTAGACATTTAGAGTCAAATTGTGAAACTCCAAAAATTATTCTGCAAGTTGAGGGGCAGAACTTCAATTCTAAAGTTTAAACTCTGAAACTGCATTATTTTTCCTTGGGTCCTGGAATAATGCATCATCCTTACATATTTGTGGAGGTAGTTTACATCAGATTGTATATCTATGGTACAAACAGTTCATTTGGTACCTACACTTCTGAGTAGGTGTTGGAGTTTCTGCAAGCAGTCCCTAATCTAAGTTGTTTTCTATGTAAAAAACCCTTCCAACAGATACACCCTGTTCTTCTGAACAGTCTTGCCTGAAAAGTTTATAATGCTAATAATTTACAGGATTTGATATCATGTCAACAGAAGGCTCCAGCAAGTATGAACCTCTACAAAATGCCCTTCTGCACCGTCCAGCCCTGGTGGTTGCTCTGGCTTTACTTCCTGAGCCTTGGCAGGATTTTCTTTCCCTAAAGGCTTTAGGCCAAGTCCCAACAGCACAGCACCTCTTTGGACAGGGCTTGTAATGCCTAGTGGGAACAAATGATGTTTTCAACATTCCTTACTGGAATGCAGTATTTATCTAGCAAATAGGGATCCTACGGCTTAGGAAAGAGCCTAAATATGAATTCTTTCTTGAATTCAAATGATCAGCCTAAACATAATCTATGACCTCAACACCCCAACTAGCAAAAACTATTGCTGTTTTCTTGTTGTTGTTTTTAAACAAGCCAGGAGTTTCTTATTCTTTCCCAAACCTATCAACAAAAGGATGCCAATTTAAATTGTAAAGGACTCAACATACACTAGTGGAAGTGACATTTCTGTTTTATTCTCCCAGTCTAATATGAAAATCCTTTACATCCACTCCTGCTAAAATGATGCTTAGCAGTGTTAGGGTCGTAGGACAGGAAGTCTCCTTTCAAGTTCTACTTTCACATAAGACCTAGTGTCTTATGGTACAAATTCTACCATTGTTCATTATTTCTTCAAAATATTTGTTTGAAAGTGACAAAGCTGTCTTTGACGTAGGGCAAGAAGACAATTTATCTGAACCACATTCCATATAAAAGTCCAGCTCAAAGCACCAAGAGAAATGAATTTGTGAGAATAAACATATTTTGAAGATGAGTAGGAAACAGAATCTGGTGACTACCTTTTGAATGTGTAAAAAGTGAAACCTAATGAATTGAAAGTGCAGCTGAGACCTAATCTTCTGTATTTCCCTCAAATCCTGATTTATCATGGCCTCCTATTGCTGAGTTTGACTCAGCATCTTGCCCTAGGCTGTTGAATGACACCCTCAGGGTCCTGCTGGAAAGGAATAAAAGCTTTTTCTCTCAGCTAACCAATAAAGAACAAGTCAACAGCACTCCAGGAACACCTATTAAAGCCTACCAGAGTCTAATAAAAACAGTTACTTAAATATTAAAGCCATTTCATTGCTAGTAGCTGGAACGTACAAAAGCAGACTTTGCAACTGGTTCAAGTCTTTATCAAAGGTTTAAAACGAAAATTTGTGCTATTCATAGTCACAAGCATAGAAACATGGTGTTTGCCAGCCCATTTTATTGCTAACATCAAAGAAAATGTGTGTTTTGACCAATTATTTCTTAAATCCTACAACTAAAACTGGTGTGTCAGCCCACTACATCAGTGCTACTGTGGCCAGCCACTCGAAAGACAGCCAGCCCAAAACAAACCATGACCAGTCAGAACCATTAATAACAACTGCTGGGTCAGAGTTTATAAATTCCTTCAGGGTGTTAAAAACATCAGAAACCCTACTGGTGTTTAGACAGACGTAAAAGCACAATCAATTATGAATTTACAAGGCTTAACAGAAACAAGGGGTGAAAAGGGAAACAAGGGGTGAAAAGGGAAACAAAATGGAATGGGTATGAATAAGAGAACTCAACACTGAATTCAAGATAAGACTAAAACCACTCCTAAAATAAACTTGTTTTAAGCCCATAATTGCACCAAAACTTTAAGATGTTTACTTTCTTTTAAGCTGAATTCTAACACTGAGAAATAAAGTCAAGGTTCATTTAATCCTTTCCTCCCCTCCTGTTGAGCATCGTTTCCAACCTAAAGACAAGCAGCAGTGTGTATTAGTTCAGTTCAGAGACAGGTTTGGTTGTGAAAGGCTCAGATTCACTGTAACAACTATGGATTGGAGAGAAAAAAAATTCTCATTGTGCTGGGAATTCTGGCAGCACCAAGGTAGAAACCTGCCAGGTCAAACTTCATTTTGGACTGCCTGTGGATGTCCTCACTGCCTGCTCTCTTCCCGTTCTCTGCTCATCTGTCTCAGTAATATTCCACACTTAATCAAGGTTTGCAAGTTTATCTTCACATTTTGATTATTCATATGAGTGTGTTGTCAAAACACTTAAGTGAAGGTTTGACTTTATTTCATTCCAATCTGGGAGATTTTTTCTTTTAAAGACAATGACACCTCTTACATTCACATGTGTTCATCTAGTTCTTAATGCCATTTATGATGCATTTAAGCAAATTCTTCAGCAAGTCACTTGAACACGGTTTGCCTTTTGCTGACTGGGAAGCAGTGCTAATTAACAACATTTTGTCTCCTTGGATGAAGTCTTTTTCATAACATTACATTAAGGAAATTATTAATACCCATGAATATATATCTGGGTTATATTTCTTAAGTAACTTAGCAGCTCTAGTACATGTGAATGTATGAGCTGAGTATCATCAACCAGTTGTGTAGTAATCCCTGCCTTGCCTCAACTAACATTCTCCTAAAGCCACATCAGCAAGTTTTGTCACATCTAACACTTGGGTTCAACACACTTCCATGGCAAAGTCATCCTATTCTATTCAATACACAGTGGGTTTCTATAGCAACATTATTTGTAGCCAATCGGCTTTTTATGCATTTAAAAAAAAAAAAAAAAAAGCTACAGACAGAGAGAGAAGTGCAAGTTTTGATGGTGTGCAGGACAGCATCAAGCTGACATCAGAATTCCTGAGGGCATCCCCAAAGGGCACTAACACTGGGGGGAATCTGCAGGACAAGCACATCAGCAGCACTGGAGGGACACACACTCTGAAGAGGTAGATGCTGGTCGTGACACTACTCAGAGAAATTCACACCAGGAGTATGCACCAGGAATTTTTCCACACAGATGGGAGTGCACCATCCTCTTTCCAATAACCAGGCTGTGGCATACAGAGCTGAGAAGCAGGGGTTACTGGGATGGGATGCCAGTTGAAAAGAGGGGTGGGAGCACCATCCCAGTCTGCTCTGCAGTGGTTTAACCTTGTGTAAAAAAACAAATACATGTTGGCCAAATGGTAAAATTCTGAGTTATAGCTTTAAAATGGTTGAAACTTTCATGTATTCTAAGAATCTTCCCCTGCAAATACGGAAATGTAAGAAACATGCAAATGAAAGCCCAAGAGTATGACAGCAATGCCCATCTGCCAAAGGCACAGCACACATCATGGATCATCCAGTTCCCTTCTCAGGCAAATCATAATTAGACGGCCACAGGAAGAGAACAGAACAAAACGAGCTATGACACATCACTGAGAAACAGCAGCTTCAGAACCCCTTTCAAAATCCTGAGCAGGAACTTGCTGGAGCTCAACTGAGGAATAATAAAGTGGAGCCATCCCTCTCATTTACTTTCCTACTAAACTAAGCTCAACTACATCATGCAATTCTTCTTACATTTCTTTGTAAATTATCTTTATAGAGACTACTAAAATACTACTGCAAGCTAATATACCGTAGGGTTTCACTGTTAAACAAAAGATAGATTATTTTTTCTAAAGACTGAAAAGGTCACATTAGTAGCACAATTGGATTCCAGTCAGAGTTTAAGTTCTCATCATTAGTTTACCTTTCTCCTTAAAGACTTCTTGCTGATAAATTTTTTTTGGAAAAATTGATATTAAAGTATAGGAAAATCCAAAGCTCTCAATAAATGTAGCCTTAGTGCTACTTACAAACTGGTCTAGCCTCTCTGGTTTCCTAATTGCTACCAGACAGAAGTAATTATAACTAAAACAGTTTTGTTTGACTTAGCCATCCCTGCAGTGGTTCCCAAATCTTACAGAACCCTGTAAGACAAAGCAGTACATTTCACTGAGGAATGAAAAGGAAAACAATCATTGAAATTTGGCCCATTGTTTCTTGATATTACACAAGTTGAGTGATTTTTGGGATGAAAACTACCAAGCTCATTATCTTGAACTATTTCTTCTGCTGGAGGAAGGAGTTAGCTTACTTCCAGAGCAGTAGGAGATTTTTCTAACACTGCTTCCCATTGCATCATCACGGGTGTAGAGCACAGCTGCTGCCAGCCCTGTATGCTGAGGCCCCACAGACATACCACACTGTGCCTGCTCACCATGCCTGGCTTTGGCTGCAGAGCAGACACGGGGGCTTCTTGCCTTCCTGACCACTGAAGAGTCAGATCCCAGCACTGCGGAGACAAAGAAATTATTCTCTATCTTGTGAGGTACAGTTTTTAAAACAGGAGTTCAAAGCAGCCATTAGTTTCTTCATCTGTTTCTAAGCAGGTACCAAACTGTCCACAGAGCCAAGAAGTTTAACCAGCCTAAGCACACTTTTCATCCCACCTGGTTAGGAACCAACGTGCTGCCAGCTCCCAAGTACTGCAGGGTCTCACAAGGTTAAGTGCTTTCCTTGAAGGGTGTGAGCTACAGAGGGAAGCATTTACAGGACAATCCCAGCCTTTAAAGCGAGGCCTCTGGCTCTCCTCACTGCCAAGATGTGCTTTAAAAGCCATAATGGCACACATAATAGAAGGTGACTAAATACAACACTTTCTTATCTCATTTTAAGTGAGCCTCCTGTTTTTTTGGGTACCTGGTGATTTCAGTAGAGACAGTGGCAAATTTTAACAAGTCCTACTTGTGTAAATCACGGCCTTCTGCACATCCTGTCTATAAATGCTTAAAGGTGCTCCCATTCCTTTAACAGTAGGATACACATAGCATGAAGAATTGACTACTTCAAAATCAGTTTTTAAAACTTATTCTTCACTTCGCAGCACAGCTGAAGAAAAATAAATCTGAGCATGCTGTCCACTAAAAATATGCACTTCCCAGCTCAACCTGCCAGCTTCTTTCCCCAGAGTCAGCAGGGAACCCAGGGAGACAACACAGCTTCCCCCTGAACCTTCAGAGGTTAACTTGCCTAATTTGATATCCTACCAGTTCACACTGAAAGTAGAAGTTTGGCAGGAGATCAACATTTTCTAATTTAAATGCTAACATTTCCAGGCTTTTTAACCCTCATTTCAGCAAGCCGATGGATTTGTTTGTTGCTTTTCACTCTGTCAGTGGATCTTCTTAGAACAGTCCGATTTGACATTGAGATAAAGGTTAGGGTGTACATCAGGCAGTTTGAACGCGTTGCTTAAGGAAGACAAATGCAAAATAACTCAAGAAAGACCTAGAGAAGAAACTTCAGGTAAAAACATGGGGTATGGCTTAAGATCAGTGCGTTGCTGTAAAGGGAAATGCAATGTTTGAACTTAAAAAACTGGGTCTGAACCAGTTTGGTTTGAACCCAAACTGGGTCTGTTTTGTATAGTACTTATTTGTCTACAGAGAAAAAAAATTAGTTTCATAAACAAATATTTTTATGAACTGTCATGCTGTTCTGATCACATAAGAAGTTACATGCAAACAGGGCAGTTCATTAGGACAATGCTAAAAGTGATCTAAATGTGATAAATTATAATGGGACACAACACAGTAATTGCACACAAGGTATTCATAGAAACATTTCATTAATTTCGGAAGTTATCAATGACAAAAACACTAAAAATAAGGGTGTTTCATTTGCAATGGAAAAGGGACAATTCAAACCCAAAGCAAAGCAGCCTTACATTTTCAAAAACCCCAACAAACCTGTTGGAATGGTGTTGATGATCTAGAAACAAAGAGCATCTGAAAGCAGTTAACTACCCAGTTTAGACTACATTTCATGTATTTTTCATTACACGAAACATTATTTTGTCATTTATTTCCTAATAGCCTTTCCTTAAACCCACCCAAAGTGAGTGGATGTTTCAATCAAAGAAACAGGAATGGAGACCCAAGAGTTTGGATCACAGCCAGAAAAAGAAAAGCTGCTGCCATGTGTTAAATGCATAGGAACACGTCACATCAGCCTTGAATTCAAACTTCCCCAGTGTCTGCAATTTCACTTTTAAAAGGGTAGGATAATAGAAAAAGATGGTTTAATGTAAGTTTCAGTAATTTTGTAATATTATCTAAACAGTGACTTTACAGCAAACAAATGCCACCACTTACCAGTGATGTACTGAAATTTATTTATGATTGTATAAGAAAGCAAAGTCAACGGAAAATCATCCATATAAACTCAAAGATAAACCAAACACTCTCTGCTAAAGGATTAAAAAGGGGGATGGGATAGTGAGGAGAACAAACAAGGGGAAAGAAAAATAAAAGGGTGTTAAATTAAAAACCACCTCAGAAGTCAGCAAAATATTCTGCCTCCAAAAGTGAGAAAAAAAGGTAGAAGTGCCAGAAACTCCACATAAGGTTCTAAAAACCTTTGATGTTAATTGACATAAGAAACTTGAAAGGTAGTGACAAAATAGTGGGTTATCGATGGGAAACAAGAGGTGTGGGGACGTACTGGATTGAAAACTGACAGAGATCCCTGGCTATTTGCAGCCTATTTGGACAGTGTATAGTCAAGTTGGAAAGGGGGAAAAGTCAGGGAAAACAGAAAAAAAAACCCAACGAAACATATGCTTGCTAACTACTGTGCTAAAGTCCAAATAATGCATCTGTGTAATCCTTCCACTGAGAGCAAATTAAGAAGTACAGTAGACATTTGCTTACTTAAGAAGGACAATTCTGATGCCATTAACTGTTGAATAAGGGATTAGTTCTTCCGATTCAAAGAGAAGTCCAATGAAAAAGAAATACTGAAGACTTAATGAGGACATACATTATTGTTCATCTCTAATTCTGCTGCCATACAAATCCTCTATGAAATCTCAAATCATTAACAAACAGAAAAAGTAAATTACAAGGAGTTCCCCCAAAGGTCAGCTGTCTGCACCCAGTCAGAGATGCAGACCCAGTGAGAAGGTCCTCAATGGAACCAGGCTCTGTGAAAGGATGTTGGTGGGCTTTGCATAGCCAGAGTGCTTTGGGGAAAATGTAGCAGGTACAAAATCCAAAAGATGAAACTTGTAAGAGCATCAAAATATTTCAGCGTTCCGTGAAGAAAATGTAGCAACATTTCATTTTACATAATGCAGAATTAATTTTGTATTATATTATGACAGCATGGTTAACAAAAGAAAAACATCTTGGTAGAGGACATTTTTGTCTTTTCATTCATGGAGAATTTGAAAATGGATCAACAGGGAACTTAACCAAAAAGCAGAGAAATATTAAAGGCTTAAACGCTTCACAAAATACATCAGAACCTGTGGCACACTGCAAATAATATGACTGATCTCCCCACAGAACTGAAACTGCTCTAGAAACAATGTACTGCTAATATTACTGCTTCTTTGTAGATTTCTTTTTTTTTAAGGTGGAGTGAGTTCCACAAATATTCTAAGTCATCACTATGTTTCCAACTATTTAGGATAAAGTCAACACACACTAACTCACGTTACTCCTCTTGTTCGATGGAGACATGATATGGAATAACTGTTGGAGTTTGGTTGCAATGAAGAGGTAAATGCACCGTAGCTGGTTTTTAGGTTATGACGGGTAGCAATCTAACCCTGACAGGATGGATTGGCATGGAATTACCTAGAAGGACTCACATACCTTTTGGACAACCATATTTTGGAACATGGATGTGTTTTTATTATTGAATCACTTTTTACAAAATCTCACTATTGCCCATCAAGCCACTCCAACCTGAATGTTTTTTGACTTCAACCGTGACTCCCCATCACCTCTTTTCTATTCAACTTACTTGTCCCAGCAGCCTTTTCCAACCCTTATTCATCTCCCCATTACTCATGCTGTTTTTAAAGCCTTGTATCTCACAGTCACACAGAGGAAAACATTTGGTGCAAAATAAGAGAAGGCTTGCAAACACCCGATAGAAAAGTCCAATGGGAAGAGAGCTGTGAATGTAATTATCAGTGATCTTCAAGAGGAGCAGCATTTCCAGGAAGAGCATCAAATCCATGTTGGCTGAGTAACTTCCCAATACATCAAAATCCTCCATCCTAGAAGAAGGATCTCATCTGGGTTTGACATCATTTCCCATAACAGACTAACCAAGCTAATCTCTCGATTAGCAAATGCCATGGAGTGCTTTGCAACTATGTACATCAGCCCTTCCTGTGCATCAGAGACTTTCCAAGGAAAAAAGTAAAGTAGAAACTCCTACACAGGGACTTAGGGTAACAATGGTGTCAACCTGACTGGAAAGCAGTTTTCAAATTCTCTTCTCTTTGGCTGTAGCCTCTTATTGTATCTCTGCTCAACTGCTAAACAAAACTCATAATCACACAGCAATGGTGTAATCAGGTGTCCACATCACAGCATGCAGAGAGGAAAGAATCTAGAATGACACATAATGACTATGGAATGGGATTTTAATTTACTTATGTATTTTTAAGACTACATTCTACTGACTGAACCATTCTAACTCTCACAGAGTGGTATTTCACCATTAGTTATAATGAATTCACAGCAAAGCTCACTAAGAAGGAAGCTGCCTAACAGACACCGTGCTGGCCCTTGCAGCCATCACTTGAATTTGTCATTTTGTTACTTAGCAGAACACACTTGACATGTGTGAATAAGAGCAATGTATTGCCACTGCAAATATTTCTATATCAGCTTCAACTAGTGACAGAACACTGTAGCTTTCTATGCAGTTTGCAAATGCAGAGAACATTCGTGTTCTCTGGGATTTTCTGATATGAAAGTATAAGGGTTCATCTGCAAGGAAAATAAGGCAAAGTAAACTGTAAATGATGCATCAAATTGCTAAACACAAGTTCTGCTACTGGTGACCAGCAGCTGGAATCACAAAAAAAGTATTCCATGCAGTATTGAAGCACTTCACATCAATTCCCTGCAGCACTGGAGGACCTTACATGAAGAAAGACAATATGAAACTCAGGCAGTTCCAGAAACTCCATGGTCTGGGACATGGCTTTTTTTGGTCCATATGAAATCCAGAGGAATGATAGGTCATTCCTGTCAGCTTCTGAGTCATGTTTTCAGGCGTGAAGACCAGAACTGAAGGTTATTTTTCACTTAATTTTGTACAGCTGTTTGTAGGCAAGTGCAGGAATTCTGGAATTGCTGGGAAAAAAACCTGGACTGGCTGCTTAGTGCCTCTGGTGTGAGAGCTACAACGTGACTCGAGACTGAAAACAGAAGGAAATGGTGTTTTGTTTCCATAGAATCAATCACTATAGATTGCCTGACAAAACTGAACACAGTAAAACAGATCCATTAACAAGCCTGGGAAGCACAGCTGAGGTATACTATTTTCCCCATGGAGGAAGAAGTTCTCCAAGTCCTTTTCCTATAAGGTGTGTGAGGTTCACCCCATTACAGAGATTAAACAAACAATCAAAAAAGAGTAAGAAAGAAAATAAAAATAGTTACATACCATCCCACTGAAAGAACTGCCTTGTGGTTATTTGACCTCAAGACAGTCTGGCAGTGAAGAGAAGAAAAAAAGTGAAGTCTATTGTGCATAATGAAGTCCATCTTCTGAAAAGAAGATGGGAGAGTGAAACACTTCAAGAAACTGCCAAATCTGGGCATCAAAGTATGTGTGCTGTTACTTCCATGCCAAGAGTACTGCATAAGTTTCCAAAAGTGATTTGCCAGGTCCACAGCAGAGAGAGATACAAGAAAACAAGTTACAAAAGAGGTACAATGGTAAGAAGGTGTCCCATTTACTACTCCTTAACAAGTTACCAAACACCACCAGATCTGAAGGACTGACTGCACAAATATTCTTAGATCGTGGGAAACATAAAATAAAAATACATTGGCTTCAATATCACAAGAAAAATGTTGCTATGTGTTTTCCTCTGGCAGCTCTGGCTCTTTCCAAATGATGATGCCCTCTCATCAAACTCCACATCAAAAGGCCCTCTGGATTGTTTGTCCTTGCAGATCATTTACCACAGCCTGGAAGGTACCAGCAGTCTGCAGACCAGAGTTTCATAACTCTAGATCTAGAAGCAGCATGGAATTGCTAATGAAATTAGTTAAAGTCATTTCAAAACGCCACATGGTAAAAAAACCCAAACAAACACACATCAAAACATTAAATCCTTGCTAAAACCCAAGAGCAATGTCTTAAAGTGAAAAATAGAAATACAGTATCATCTAGTAACAGTTAATATTTCTTAGGATCTACTGCTTTGGAAAACTTCATAGAAAAAACCAAAACTAAACCAAGATGAGATATGTAATGAAGAATAAAGAGAAGGGAGTTACTGATTAAAGAATCTCTACTAACATACATAGGCAACATCCAAAGGTACTGGCAGACTGGGATGTTAAGCCAGCTTCTTTTTCTAGTTTATTTTAAATACTTATGAGTTAAATGCATGTACAATGGTATAGACATGAAAAGTATTACATGAAGGCATAAAATTATTATTAATCAGCCAAGAATGTGTGCACTGCATTAAACTTCCTTCACCCTATAAGCATCCACTAGGTTTCCATTATCCTGCATGCACTGAAATGTACAATTACATTAATCTTAGATGCTGTAATTATTCCAGGTTGTAATTAGTAACAGCTGTGACATTCAGACTGGAGTTCTATAAGCAATAAAATTCTCCCAGAGTTTAATAAGCAGACTTTTTATAATGTTATGTTGTGCTTGTGAAACTCTTAAGGAAACTCCATGTGTTGGAATGCAATCTCTCATCCTTCTTTCTACATCCAGCACCTCTTTACAGGATGTTTTACAATTGCTGCTTTCTGTGCGGTCCCAGCTTTCTCCCGCTGACTTTCCCAAGTCTCCCTACAGGTGCAGAGAGCAGCCTCCACATTGCACATCACAGAACCCAAACTCTTTGGACTGTGAGGAACAGCTGGAAATGAAAGCTTCCCACTGAACATAAAGACAACCTGAAACTCTGTATATAGTTATCTAAAGTGTAACTATAAATATTCATAAAGAAACAAATTCAAGTGTTGATTTTGAAGCTCAGATGACAACACATAGAATGTAGCATGGGTAATTTCATAACTACCTAATAAAAGCAAAACTATTCTGTTAACTAGACTAGTCCAGAGTTCCAGCTATCTTTCTTGTGACAATACATCTACTGAGCTCTATTCTACTCCAAAATATCTTTGCTTTCCTCTGGCAGTTTCTTCAGGAAGTCTGTATACTTTCAGTGTACAAAAAAATAATAATAAAAATTAATATAGCACACACTTGTTTACTTTCCAATTCAAAACATTAATTCCTTTGATTATATTTATTTCCTTTTCCATTTGAGAGAAAATAAATAGTTTGGCTTTTTCCTAATTAGATACCTCAAGCTGCTGGGAAAAACTAAAATAAACTAGAAAACCCATCAAAAGCCCATCATTTGATTGTCAGAATCTCTGTTTACAATTACAGAGCATAGTTGTAATTTATAGAGGCGTATACAAGACAACATACATATTTATATTTAAAAAAATGGGTCAAAAAACGTTTGTCAAGTACAGCCTGACAAAGCAATAATGTAAATTCATGTCAGCTTTAATAACTGCCCTAAAAATACACTAAATACTGCTTAAGACTGTAAAATGCACAACATAATTCTGTATCCTTATCAGTTAACTAACTTGAGATAGAATTCATATTTCAATGTGGAGTGGGAGGTGGGAAGCAAGAAAATGAAATTCTGACATATCCATATATTACTGTTCTTTGTTTTTAACTAAGAGGTCTTGAGATTAGAAAAAAATTATAAACTGTTAGTTTCCTTTGTTTAGAAAACAGGAAGGCTTAATTCACTAACCCCTAATCGGGAAAAAGTAAAATACTACTCAGATGTGCACCAGTACAGTCAGATCACCAGGGAGCCTTCCTAAAGAATTCTTTTAAAAAGAGAAGGCAAGAAACAATTAAAACGCTCAAAAATAATTTATCAAAAATCCTCCACCAAGAGCCGATGCAGAAGATCAGCTCTCTGGAGCTCACCCATTTCATCTCCCCAGGATCTATCCACTCACAAAGGCCAGCAGCTCTGCATACATATTCATTGCGGTCCTCTTGCTTTGCATTAGGCAACTTCATTCAAATTCATTACACTGAAATCAAAGCCAAATTCCCAGATTTCACGCTCATTTAGAGAATAAAAAATAACCCTTTAGGAGGCATTCTAAGCAGTTCACAGTTACTGTGCTGATGAGGATTATGAAATAATTCAGATTTGCCATCGCAGATTATATCACACACAAACGGGGATGAAGATGTAAAAGGCCAAACCCTTTCCACTGATCTTGCCAGGCTTTTCTCAGATCACCCTGCCTCCCTCCCCAACAACCCATCACATCCTGGAATTATGTCTAAATCCAGACACAAAAACTGAGGATATCATGACCCAGCTATCATCTTGGAAAAACTGTTAATTAATTAAGTCAAGTGTTTCATTAGTTTTCTTCTATACCCGATATCCTAAATAACCTTTGTAAACACTGTGACACCCATACTAAAATTTCCACAGTCACACAGGAGCTGTGGCTGAACATCTTCTGAGCAATGTGTTGCTGACAGCCATGGCTAAGCCACCCCTCCAACACTCCAGCTAAAGAGGCAAAGTTGGTGCTGCAGGGCTGGGTTTCATCAGCTACCCCTTGTTGTCAAATTACCCTTCAAAGTGGAAGGGAAGGCAATGAAGAGCCAAATCATTATTTAAGATGATCTTGTGATTTTCCAGCTAACATTGCAAAAGTTAAAACATTTGGTTTTGAAGCTATTGATGCTGAAAAATTGACTTTACATGCAATAAGTGGCAAAACAGAAATTATACAACGTATTAGTGATGACACAGCCTAGCATCCCATCTCAGAACATTAGGTTCCCTCAGTTCAGAATTTTCTTTTAATTTAATATTCTTTCCATGCTTGTACAGCCAAAGAGCTTGTTGAAAACTGCCTTAATAAAATTACCCAGATACAGACTCAGCTTGTAGTGCAATTCCATGAAAACAGACGTTAGTAATGGAACATTGGAAGAAGCTGAACTATCTATCACAAACGGTACGTAGTTCCTGTAGGTAGCAGAAATGTGCTCACTGGCTTACCGTGCTGCAGATCCACATTAACACCTCAGGATACACATTTCACATCCCAGTACTACCTTTTAACTGGTTGCCCTTCACTGCTTTCCCCACCTTTCCTCCTTACCCACAGAAAAGAAAAAACTCACAACAACCAACATCAAGAAATAAACTCAGCACAGCACTCAAGCCACGGATTTGTAGCCCATTGGCAAGGATGTGTTTACCCATCAAAAAGCAGATCCAAACCAGAGACACTCAATTTACATGAGCAGCTCAGATAAACTAAATATCCACGTCAGACAAAGGAGCCATGTTCTTTGAAAAACAGTCCAAACTGGATTTCAAAGGGTAAACAGAGAGATTTAATTATTGAAACGTGGACACAGATCTGACTGGCTGCAGATAAAGCCAAGACTACAGAAAGTTGTTCACAAAAATTAAGCTCTCTGCACAGTCTCATTGCTCCAGCCCTGATTCCTGCAGTTGTGAGACATCACTTTTACTCACCACACACCAGTTGCTTCTCTCAGAGCAAATATCAGCTTCTCAGAGGAATAAACCATCAGAACCACACACTGTGGGCCTGAACTACAACTTCAATGCTATTTCAGTTTGTCCACAGGCTGATTTCTCAATAGGAGAGAGGTTGGAGTCCAGAGCTTATTCTAACCAGGTAAACTAAGCCCCTATGCTAAGCATCTTCTCCATGGGAACTTTTTTCACTTCTCAGCTTTTGGTTTATAACATTTCAGAGATGAAACTGAGAACTGCCTTTATATCATATCTTACCAAAGTAAATCAATTACCAATGTAACAAATTTTTAAACTAAAAAAAACCCCAAACCACAAACAAGCAAAATACTTTTAGGTTGAGGTTTTCTTCCATGTTAAATTGTCTCCTCTTCTGTAAATATGGCTGGTGAGTAATTATCCTCAATTTCCAAATTCCATATAATATACAACAAAACTTCTCACATTAATCAATAAGCTCATTTCAAACTTTGTTTTTATAAATTCTACCTTTCAGATTTACAGAGATAGAACAGAGAAAAAAAAATTCTATTTTAATTTTATCCTGCATGACAACATGGAACTGCGGGTTTGTAGTTGTGGAATCTGGCAAATAAACCTACCTATTACAAGCCTAAGGTTTGTAATGAGAGTCTCTCTTGGCATTGCCCATCCAGAGCCATTCTATACAATGTACATTTGTACTTAAGCTTGATTGAAAACAGAGAGATGCAGAGGCAAAAGAACCTACTGAACTGCCAGCTGGCAATACAGCAGTGGGCTTTCTTCTGGTAATAAGCCAAATGAAGAGGATTTGCAAACATCTGCCCAGTTGAAACCATCCCACAGTGATCATGATGTCTCATCTTCCACCCCTTTCCTGAAGGGAATGTGTTCATTCAACTGCAAGGCTTTGAACCCTAATCCTCCTGAAGCCACAGGATCTACATCAAGTCTTACAGGACAAGGATTTTACCACTGGTCTTCTGGAATACAGTATTTGATAGTATTTACTGCATAAAACCCTCTGAACTGGAGTATAATTATTAGACAGACAAAATACAGTGGCAGACATCTGTTTTCAGAAAAACTGTAACCAGTACAAGCTATGCTGGCTGCATAGATCTTTTTTTAATACTACTCAGCTGAGTTAAAACAAACTCCAATATTCTGATCATTCTTGGGTTTTCCCAAGGAAATGCACCTGGACAGCAGGGGGGGATTAAATCATCATGTCAATCTCATACACACAGAAAGTCAAAGTCAGCTCCAATTTCTTGGAGCCAATGGTAAAGAAAAGGGAAAGATGCTCCCCAAGAATTCATCTCTCCTTGATTTAAATCTCATCATTTCATGAATGATGATTCTTAGAATCTTGTTTGTTCACTTTTAAATTTATATTTTGCCTAGAAAGAGTGCTAGAGAATTTGACTGAACACAGTAGAATATTTTCTCCTAAGACTAGTGCTAAAAACTAACACTAATTAGTTTTGGCTGATTTGGTGGTATTCCCAACATGGAAAAGAAAGTTTAACTGTTTAACTTCAAACAGGTTTTTAAGAATTCATCAAAATCCATACAAATCAGAAATCAAAATGACAAGTCATTGGTTATAGTAAAGATTAAGATTTTTATGACAGATAATGACAGGAAAAAACATCAGGCTAGTAGATCAGCTTTCAAGACAAGTCTCTTTATCTTACACCTAAACATCAATATAATTTATTTCTTTTTTGCATTTTTTTTGTGTTTTCTCCAAAACTCGGCTATTAAATTGCCAATTGACCAAGAGCTCATTCACAGACACCGCTATTGATTTCTTTTTAAGCAGCTACCTTCTAAGAATGAAAATAATTGATTTTTTTTTCCCCTCATCCCTGACCTGGTTAAAAAAAAATTCCCTTGGAATAATTAAATAAAACTTTCAGTCAAGATAAAACATACTTAGCAATGCAAGTGTAAAGGGTGAAGAGAATGAAGAAAAGCTTCAGCAACCAGAACCTTCTCTCCATCAAAGAACTGTTTTAACTGCTCTGGGCCAAGTACTTGGGTTTTTTGGGGGGTTGAGAGGGTGAGAAGAGGAAAGGATATTAAGAAAAAACCATAACAAAAAACAATCCAAGCTTTATTCATTACCTTTGCTTTAATTTGCTCGCCCATCTGTGGGTGGCAATTAGCTCTCCATCACAGAAGAAAGTGAATTTGTTCCCATCCTCAGGAGAATGCAAATTTCTTCCTCCAGGCAAAGGCCTGCCACATGCTGCAGCAACGTGCAGCCATGCAAATGAGGCACATCGATAACCCTCTATGAACAGTACTTACTAAATCTCACAGTGTTCTTTCTACCAAAAAAAAAAGCTTTGATACCTCTTTGGCTTTTCACAACATCATTGAGCTGCCTCACCTAATGCAGAGGCTTCATCCAATAAGGTTTAACACACCCAGGGATGCGTGGGAGGAACAATTAAATGTAATTTCCTGTGGGATTTCTAAGCCTCAGGGTTAGAGATCCCACCAGTATCAGCACCTGACAAGTCAGCTCTCAGTCCCGCCCTGGCCTCAATGCACAACAAGGGCGGCTGGTACCTGCGGTCCCCTTCTCCTGGCAGTGTCTGGTTTGGCACTGCCATCACAGCTCTGCCAGTGACAGTGACAGCGACAGCCAGCTCCTCCCTGCTGGTGCTCTGGTAGAAAGTCAGGCAGTCATGGAGGATTTTAAGTCTGCCTTATGTATCTATTCCGTAGCATGTTTGTTAGATGGATAAGATGCAAGCAAACTCCTCTATTAGGAATTTCAGCCTAACACAAAGTTTTATGGAGATACTTCACCTCGGGAATTGGGTTTAATGGGAAGCTGAGGCCATTTCCCAGGTCACACATTGCTCTCATACCTGCCCTGCGTAAATAAAAATCACCATAAACAGGTCTTCCTGAAATATAAGTTAAGCTTTGATGATAAATAAAGAGGCATATGCCTCAATTGACATACTGCAATTTACTCCAGTAGCAGTGATTAATATATGAAGAAATAAACTCACACATAAATATTTTGTCATGTTACACCATGAATGTTTTAAAACTCTGCAAAACTAGGTTAAAAGGGTATATAGTAGATAGGAAAACTACATCTGGTCATAGCAGATGTACTGCTTTCTATATCTAATGCATAAGAAAAGAGAACAAAAATTAAACAGAAAAAAACCTTAAAACAAAAGAAGAAATGGAAAGCATGAAAATATTTTTGCCATGCTCATTTGGAGTACTGACTGAGAAATTTTGAAGTTAAGATAGTCAAAATCATTAGCAACACTTAGAGTTATCCAATTATTTTAGAAATATTTATTAACATTAACAATGAATTAAGTGTGGTTACATAATTGAATTACTGTGAAATTAAGTTCCTTTGAAGAAATACAGGAAAGTAAAACTTGTTTTCTAAAATTGGATTTCTTATTGGAAAATGAATTAATTATGAGACACAATCACATCTCAGCATCAAAGCAATGCAGTTATTTATATAGTTGCCATGTAGCTATTTATGGAGAAAAAACATTTAAGGCATGAGCTGTTATCACTAATAAAACTGATGTTTGTATTAGAAACAGATGAGTCAAAGTAACAAAAAATCAAAACTATATATATAATATACGTGATTTAAAATTGTCTTACTGTTAAAGCACAGCTTTTAAATAAACTACTATTAGTCCAAAAAATGAGCCAGTTTGTCACTGACTGAAAACCTTGTCCCATTACATGACTGTGACACATTAACAAGCTTCTTACCAGCCCAGTCTTTCCACACTGGCATGATCCAATTTTGGTATTTATCTGCTGTACCTTGAACTCTGCACTGGAGGCACCACAGAGGGGAACAGCACTGATCTCCAACTCCAGTGCTTTCCAAGGCCACAGCTGCTGAAATTATACTGAAATTGGTATAATATGGAAAAACTACACCAAGTTGTACTTTGTTTTATATACATCACTAGGAAGTTGAGGTTCCCATCAGCAGGAGAGTTATGCTGTTTAATTTAACACCTGACAGTTTACTGGTTTCAAACATTAAACTTACTGCCTCATTGAAACTGCAGAGATTAACTCCCTACCTAATTCTTATCACCAAATTATACTTGGTATGGGGACTCACACAGCACCATTAATTATCTGATAATGCAGAATTTCTTAATCAGCAATAAATGCAGCATTTTTTGGACTACGCACACCCATACAATCTTCGTTCTATTCAAACAAATGTCAGCTTACAGTTATTACTTTTCTGAAATGCTTTTTACATAAGACTTGGCATCTATCAGTGAGACAAACCCCACATTTGCGTACTCACTTTTCATGAAAGCAGCAGCTGAGTTACAGCCCAGAATCTACTAACAAAGAGAGCAGCAAAAATTTGCAGAGCACCCTTGTGTGTCTGCTACTCTGGGCTGAGTTGCTTGAAGGTGCTGCTAATGTTCAGCATGGTTGGGATGGTTTCAGTTTCAAAAACTGTATGTCCAGCCTCAAGAACAGAGGTCCCTATACATATTGCGAGCATGAGAGACCAGACACTGCCAAGAGATCAGATCCTTTATAGTTATATTTGTGCCTCAGAGAGGCAAGTAAAAAGATGTTGGAGTCTCCACAACTTTACTGTGCCTTGACATATTTAAAATTTTTCATCTTTATAAAAAAAAATATCAAATTTAAACCAAAAAAATTCTGTGGAAGAATCAGCATTTCCATCTTATATACCTTGAAGGTTTTTGCTTTTGGACAAAATAAGGTACTGATTAAGCAGCAATCTATTCTATTTTCATTGTTTGAAGTTAGCTATAGAAACCTTAAATGTCCTCCAGAAAGGATACACATGGCCATGAAAATAACCACTTAAAGCAACTGTGGCTTTCACAGAATTTTCTACAAGCATTATTTACAATTTGTTTTAATCAGCAGTGGCAGTGCTAACATCTGCACCACAGCAATCTTAATCAGAAAATGCCACACTTATTTCTGTCAGTATTCAGAATTCTCTCCCCTAAAAGCTCTTCAGTGTTTAGGTATCTTGGTGCTGTAATTTACTGTTCAACTGGCTGTAATTAATCAAGTCGTGTTACAATAAAACCACACGGATGTTTCCATTCAAAATGGTCAAACAGTAAGTATATACTTATCCAAGGAACCAAAATCTGCCCAAAAATGTTTACAGACCCCACTTAACTTACTGACATTTTTAAATGCCACCTATGCTGCAAGTTTACATTGGTTTGGGCAATAAATTTTCTTGCACACGGAAGACCATCAAGCTGTGCTGCTCTGACAGCTGAGTACCTGCAGGAGCAACCGCAACCTCACCAAGCTGTACTTGCTCATCTAGAAAACGTGAGATTCCAGATGGTTAAAAGTGTTAGAAATGTGGGCACTGGGCTTGCTGATATGGATAAACTTAGCAGGGCGTTGGTTTATCGCCCCAGGCTGTTACAGTTCACTCGGAGCTCAGCACAGCCCAGGGAAGCAGCTGCCCCTGTCCGGCCCAGGGGCACCCACTGGCTGATGCTGCAGCAGCAGTGACCCACATGAGAGCACATCTGCCAACTAAAGCAAACCAGACACACACATCTCTGCCTTAAAGTACAGACATGTGCCTTCACACTACCTAACCCTAAGCTCCTAACTCAAGTGGTTGAACATCAATTAGAAACAGAAAGGCCTATAGAGCAATCCAGAACTACCAAAATGCTGAACCAGCTTCTGAAAGCATCATTCTGGTCTGAGGCCAGCAGAACCAAGTTTTTCATTTAGGAACTGTAGCTCATTATGCAAAATTAGTTACAAATAAATCCACTTAAAATTAATTTCTAAACCAACCAATGCCAGCACTTTGCAGAACCATTTTTCCAGTATGACAATAGTAGCTCTTTGTTCTGTTTTATTCTGCCTGTGCAATTGCAGCCACGAGCTATTTTTACATGGAACCCCATCATCAGCTCAGTGCATACGCTTCCTCTCTCCAGCAAAATCAGCTGTACTGGCACAAGGCAGCTGAGCAATGTCATTACCATGGTATCTAATGCTTCTGCATGCACAGATGAGAGGCAGAGTTGAGAACTCCCCTTCACCTGCCCACCACGGCTCTGCAAGAAAGTTCTGTAGCAAAGAACATTCAGTATCTAAAAAATGAAATCCTTTCTGATACTAGCAGATTGTTTTTTCCAGCAAAGTTGACAAATCTTGGTCTATTACCTTTAAGTTTTACAATTACCTGAGCTATGGCAGGAGAAGAGATGAAGAGGGGACTTCTAGACTCTGCAGGCAACACTTTTAGGTTTTATGTGTTTTGGAGGCCTTTGTTATCATTTGTCCACATTTTCTAACCTCTGTACAGCTTGACACTGGTGCATGGGTATTCCCAGTTTAATGCCTTGTAGAAGTTTCACTAGCATGCCAGTTTATCCTTCCAGGTAAGTCACAGGACAGCTCTGTCATACCTAACAGTGATTCCCAAGGTATCATTCC
This sequence comes from Acropternis orthonyx, assembly GCA_035583155.1. Taxonomy (NCBI): domain Eukaryota; kingdom Metazoa; phylum Chordata; class Aves; order Passeriformes; family Rhinocryptidae; genus Acropternis; species Acropternis orthonyx. Next base: position 19,184,075 of record JAWWEU010000011.1, on the reverse strand, counting down.
TGCAACCCAACAGTTCAATACTTCTCTTGCTATCATTACTCTTTTTTTTTTTTTTTTTTTTAAAGTACTGGCACACTCAATGACCAGCAACACAGCTCCATTACCCTGAGGGGATGAGCAAATGGCTCTAGAGGAAGGCAGGACTCCCAAAGAGTAATTGTGCACATCCCAAAGTGTTTCTTCAATATCCGTGCCCCTGATGTCTCACTTTCTAACCCAGTTCTGACTGGAGTTCTATTCTACATTGATTGCAGAGTAAAACCAGGGCAAAGGAATGATAAATTAAATCCTTGGCAGGGTAAACAGACAACAGTATGAATACAACAAGAAAGCACCTTCGTTAGGGTATAGAACACAAACCTTTCTCTATGACCCTCCAGTTCAGCTGTTGCAGGTACGTTGTGCCAAACACAATCAGCTCAGTAAATGCTATTGCAAATGGAAAGCAATCAGTGATCATTTTCTGATGGAAGTATGAGCAGATGCATCATTGTACTGTTCCTAAAAGAGGGGAATGCTGATGTAAAGTGACACTATATACACATTTAGAAGGAAAACAGAAAAAAGGAAAAAAAGGTAATTAAATTTTTGGCCATTAGCCCAGCTAGTGTTTACTCCAGGGAGGAATAAAAAAAAAAAGGTGCATGAGATTACACCTGGCCTGAAAAGCAAAAACATCTGCTGAACTCATAAATGATTGGATTAGTTCTGCACCAGGAAGCCAGCCTGGTATATCTACCCTCTACAGACCAGTTTAACTGTGCACAGGAAGAAGTAGAAAAAGTTCTGCTGAATTAATTTCCCATTAGAAACAAGGGGAAAAAACCAGAAAAACATTCTTAAATGCTGAGTGCAGTTCCCTTCCACAAACTACAGCATAGCCTGCATTTCACAGCACATTTCTCTTCAAAGGACACTGTAAGGACTGCCCACAGGGATAGTTCAGTTCGACAGTTCAAACGGTGCACCCATTTTGTGTTTGTTTTAACCAACCTGGCTCATATACCACTAATCATTTTTCTAAAATTTCCTCAAGTCAGACAGTAGAAAAACCCCAACCAATGAAAAAAATTCCAAGGCCCCAAGACACCAAATTGTTCCTTTGAACTGTACAGTAACTGGCGCTGCTTAACAGGGCCTTTTACATTTTTGCAGCCAAATTCAAAAAGATACACTTGGGAACCAAAGAGTCAAAGTGGCCTGGAGTAATCACGGGACCTTATGCCTCTGGTCTCTCGTATATGGAAAACTTGACACCAGAACTGAGTAATACAGCTCCTCACACTGTGCTGTTTCCTGCCCTGCCTGAAAATAATGCTGTGAGGAAAACCCCAAATCAAAACCCAGGAGAGGGCTATGCAGTCCCAGTCCCTGTGCCTTCAGCCCAGCAGAGTCCAGACAGCACCGAGTTATGTGACATGACAGATATTTCCTCCACGTTTGCACAGCACTGCAGGCTCCCTTCACTTCCCTCCTTTGGGCTCATGGGATTTGGGAGTCAGAACCTGAAATAGAGGATCTGGAAATTGCAAATGCAATTTCATGATGTCATAAAGGACAAAAGACAGAGCTAACAGATAACGTGCTGCTGCAGTCCTGTGCTGCCACTGTTCCCTGATCCATCACAGCTTGGGAATGTGATCCTGTACTGAGGCACTGAGCACATTGGGGCTTATCCCCACATACCTCAGGGTGAGCACAGAGCTGAGAGTGTCCCTGTGCAGGCAGGAAGAGCAACTGCCTCTACTGGAACAGATTTTGACTCTTTCCCAAAGCACAGTGCTCACCATTTATACACACCTTCAGGAGTTTATTCTCTTTCATTACACTGTCACACTCTTCCCTAAATCCTTCTGCTCCGTACCAAAGAGAGTCAAGGAACATCTTCTCTATTACTGTGAGACACTACAATGTACTTTTCAAGAATCTGAATACATCTGATTTCATCCAGGAATGGAATCATGAAATTATTCCTAGCAGTGGCATATAGGAGAGAAGATAGTCTAGAACTCCTGTGTTTGGGGTTTTTTTTTAACTATTAAGTAGTCTCACAGGATTTTCCTCTCTCTCAGGTGAGTCTCTTTTCCCAAAGTAGGTGGGAGATAACAGTGGTGAGTACAGACAGGCAAATATGGGAAGTCAGTATTTTCCCATGCTGTATTTCAAGATGAAATGGGCATATCATTTTGGTTTGAAATGTAGCTTCTTAATTACATTTAACTCCAAAAATTGCAAGATTTAAATAATTTTGTCTGGCAAACTCAGTTAAATTCCCTGACAGAGTCAGAACTAGATGTTGTGGGCCAGCCTTTTCAATCTGAAAGGGCTGTCCTGGTTTCCTTCTTCTGCATGTCAGTTAGGGAAGAAGCCACCTTTCATTGATGTGTCACCTATTAATAACATTTAAATATACTGGCATTGCTACTTACATTATTTTGAAGAGTGACACTTCCAGGAAAGACAGAAATAATTAAAAATTATCTATTCATCACCCTAATTACCACAACTAGAGATAGCACCAACTTTAACTGACCTTTGAAAGCTGAGACAGAAGAAGCCATAGACCAAATAATCTATAGGTATTGACTTCACCTGCATGTTCTGGGTGAAAACCACATCATGTCATTATGTAAGCAATCCCTGGACTACTTCCAAGGTTATATCCTTCACAGCTGTGAACAAGCGAAGAGCAATATGAAAACACACAAAAGACTCCCACATGGCAAGGCAGAACTTGATTTGCATCAACCAAGGTGCAAAGGACCATATCTTCAGGCTTGCCAGTAATAATTAGAGATCAGCTTAAAAACACCAAGTATGATGAAAGTCATTCCACTTACAAGCTCGTGAACACTTGAGTATTTGCAAAGAAAAGAAATCTCCAGAAAGTCCTAACACTGACAGGATTATTTATTCTCTCTATAAGAAGGCAGTGCTGCTTCTCTTGCATGATTGGAATTCGTGCAGCCAAACAACAGTACAAACAAAACTGCAGGTGTTTATGGTTTTTAGAACATTTGAAGTTCCTTCCCCTGACTTGCAATACGGTTTTTTTAATATTTTTTTTTAAGAAGCCATTCAGAATCCATCCTAAAGGATAAATATTTCACTGTGAATTCTTCCTGAACTATAAATGTCATAAAGGACACAGAACACTGGAAAGCATCAGTCCTAATGCTTCAGGCCCACTGGTATTGTACAGAGAAGGTATATCTTGTGTAACTATAATTCCTTCTACTCCAGCACATAGGTATCAAACCATTTGCCTCTTTCAGTGATCCTGTGTTTGTTGTTTAAAGGTCATCTATAAATCCTGAAATTTCTACCAGAGCATGTTTCTAAATAAAGTGTTCCTAAATACAGTTCTACTTGAGAATAAAGAACTACTTCAAATATTTTCTGGAGTATGACTTCAAGTTGTCAGTCACTTTCCAGTTCATCTGAGGTAAATAATCTATTAGAAATACACTGAATTTTAGTCTTGCAAACATTTAAATCTGCACATTGAGGCTTTTCTGCTGTTTCTGCAAATGTTTGGTGTCTGCCAGCTAAACCTACCACTAACATTGTTACAGTTTCATGATTCAATCTGGGGAGAGAAGGTTCAAAGAAGAAAACCCACCTTGTGTCTGTTACAAGGAGGAGCCATTTTTCCTTTACACCTTTGATCACACCTGAGATAGTTATGCTGCTGTTTGCTAGGGGGAGTCAACTGCTTTGTGGACTGATGGATACGCAAACAGCAAACCCAAGGAATACGTCGAAATCGCTCACATCTACCCTAAAGGAACAGTTTCTCTCTAGTGAAGGTCCTTGTGAATCATCACCACAGACACAACAGAGCAGAACACCCCTTAACTCTAGAGAAAGCTTTCCTTTCAAGGGAGCCACTATTTATCATGTCACAGTGACCTGACAATGTGTGAAAATTACTGTGTTTCTGACAAGCCCAGAGAATAAGGGAAAAAACACAGCCTATTACTGAATTCCCTTCCAAAAATCCTCAGAAGCAGAAGTCAGGCTGGGTTTGAGGAATTGCCTCCATTTCTGCAGACATCATTTTGTGCCCACAATTATTCTCAAGCGTAAATTATGGGCCCCATCCAATATTTACTGAGGTCAACAAAAAAAGGTCCTATTGATTTCAGCAGGGGTAAAATACAGCCTACATATCAAAGTGCAGCTCAACAAAAACAATAATTTCTGGGTAAGTGCTGTTTGGACCTGGAAATAACTGCAGATACAATTCCAAGTCCTCAATCTAAGAACCAAAATTGAGTTACATCTAAGTCAGGATCAATACCTGTCAAGCCATGGCGCTGACAGTGCTTTATTACTGTTGTGGAAGAAAATGATTTTGAATTAGTAGTATAATTATAATATTTTGCCACTTATAGGTGGTCATAAAGACACAGGGTAAGTAACTTCAGCAAAAGGAGAAAAGAGAAGTTGGGTATTTCACACCTTAATGATGTTTGTTGTGGGTGTCCTGGATGCATCTATTTTACTGGACATAAAACAAAATTTTATGGCACACTTCCAAGTTTCACACAAACACAGTACAGAACTTCAGCTAGAACCGAAGGGCAGCTTTTATCTCTACCTGCTTGCTGTGAAACAAAGATATCTGGAGTCCCTACATAAATGGAAGTAACAGTTCAGAAGCAATAAATATTCACACCTTATTCTGGCTTACTCAAAGGAACTAGATTAGTTTAGTGATTTTTCTGTGTAATAATATTAAGAAAAGCAAATACAGCCACAAGGGTGACATTTAAGTAAATTAATGACCTGTATTTATGCTGAATGTGAACCTTAAAATACTTAAAGTGAATTAACAAAACATGAAAACTCGTGAAGTCTATCATGTATCTGCACTAAGCAAGGCAGGAAAAGATACTGATGTAGTAACTGAAGAATTCTGCTAAGTTTTCACAGGATTTCGAAAGAAAAACAGGAGATTTGGTGGACAAGCCAACAAATCAAAAATATATAATGTTTTTTCACTAATACGTAAGTAATTTTGTAAAGCCTGTAATACTTGAGGCCAGACTGTGCCATTGGAGGAGTAGTCTTTTCACACTCAACTGAGTACACACCTCCTCAAGTCTTTCCCCAAGTGCTTGGAATAACCTCAAACTCCCAATGAAGTTTTTAAAACTGACAAAAAGAGGATCAGATGAAAGAAACAAACCAGGCTCCACAGAAGGTACCATTTGTGCCCCAAAAAGGGAAAGGCCAAAATCACAATTTACGTTCTAAAACTATGAGTAAGGCCTCCTCACCTCCTACTCTTCAAAGTCAACAGATGAACTGGAATGATACAACACAGATGCAAGGAGTATACAGGATACTTTTGGGAAAAAGTGGTTAAACAAAGGCCAATTTAAAAATTAAAGTAATCTGAGGCAGGTAACCAAGGAGAAAGAACTAATACAACATACTCTGAGCATATTTTCTGCCCTAACACACACACACATAACTCACCATGGCCATCGCTATTTCACTATCAGCACATTCGCAGCAAAGCATTAGCAGCACATCTGTTTCATTAAAAATAAATGATTAAATATAGGGATGATAAAACTTTATACTTCCATGAAAACAACTGTTATTTCTAAAATACACCTCTTGGTAACAGGAACTCACCACATGCACTGCTTTCCTTTCTACCACAGGGAGCATATACAGTAATGAAAAATTTGCCAGAATAACAATCCCAAACCAGCTTTAGCTTCAAATATGTACTCATTTCCAATAAACACACACTCGTTTTGCTAAGGACATAATTGTTTATCTGATAAAATAATACAAGTTGGAGATTCATTTTAAAAACAAATAATGGAGTCTTTTTTTTCCAGCACTGGGCCACAGAGAGCTAAAAATTACTATTTATTTGGTTCCCTAACTTGTGTTGAATGAACTTAACTGAGTGAACTACATGACTTAGTATGAGCTTACACAGCAGTTTGCTAGGGATTGGATTCCTTATCTCTTTCAGCCCACCCAAAGGAATCAGGCTCTCCAGCAACCATAGGAACCTCTAGCATCTGAAGCTCAGTCCCTTCATTAGAAATGTTCCATTTAAGATGCTTATCAGAAGATGTGAGGAAAAGGAAGCTCAGTGAGGAAGAAAAGAACATGACCAAAAAAATACACTCCCTTCTGCTGCAAAATCCCCACTAAACTCTGGCAACTCTGAATGCACCCATGATCACACTTTAGACAGCTGCAAAACAAAGAAAGGCACAAAGACAACTGAGTTTACAGTTTGCAAGTTTTCCTATGTATGTACAATTGATTTTGCAGTCCACAGTTTGGAAAATTAACTCTGGGTTTACAGGTCAGTGCCAAAACCTTTCTGAAGGTAGTACAAGCCCATTCAGAAGTCTGCATTCCAGATGTTTCAGGTTCCTAAATGCCATTTTCATAAGCAAATTTGGTATTTTAGCACCAAGTCACCTTGATTTTCAGAAACCTTTTAAGGTGTTCGTGAAAGTGTCTCAAGTTAACCAGAGATAATCGTAGTTGCAATTACTGCCTCTTCACTTTTCTTCCGTGTTCAAAAGAATACCCTGAACAAGGACTTGGCTCTTAGACTGGCTTGCGAGATCAATAGGACAAGATTTGAAGAGAAGAATTTTGGAATATATTCATTTGCAAATTAGCTGTACTGCAATTTCCTTTAGAGGAGCAAAATAAATGCATTCTTAGAGCATTTGTGCTGCAGCAGCTTGTTGACAATCTAGAGTATAGCAGAGAAAAAACTGACATTGCTAAACAACCACACAAGATACAAGAAAACATTTCAGCACCTGAATTGACACAATATTCTAGTCTGATATACACTGAGCTGAATTTCAAAGAAATGGGGACATCTTTGATACAGATCAACCTCATCTCTAAAACCAAGTGGGTTTGTGTAGCAGTAAGAAGAGGAGCTCCATTAAGAGCAGGTGCTAACATGTCCCTCTATTCCACTCCACTAATAAAAACATCATCTTTGGCCCTGGCACAAGCAGAGAAAAGAAGTCAGGAAAGAATAATGGCTCTATTTAACAGCAGTCTCAAGTAGCAGTGCCTCTGAAGTTGAGCAATCTTTCCAGATTAATTTTACTGAAAATCATTTTAATGAGTGGTTGCAAGAAAAAGAGTCAAAACTAAGGCAGGATACTGAGTATATTCAGAGTATATAAAGTAGCAAATGTTTCTCATGGTGAAAATATCTGTAAGTGAAATGAAGCATTAACATACTTTTCCAACTCTCATCCTAGTCACCAGCAGAGACCCCACAGAATGCTGGAAGGACATCCTCATCTTGAGGAAATAACCTTTTCTGTCAAAACCATACATATCTGCTACCCCAAAGTATCACACCTCCTGAAAATATCAAATAATTACATTCCACTGTTAATCAGCAGACATCAAGTTGCAAAGTCTGCAACAAAATGATTTATTCCTCTCCACAAACTATATCCTATCTGTAGAACAACTATGAATATTTCATGATGTACAGTTTTCAGAAGTGAATGCTTTATTTTCATTAACTTTTCCTGTATTCTGCTTCCAAAAGTCTTTTAAATCTGAACACTCAGATATTTATAGAGTAAATAAATGCACTTCAGTGATCTGAATGCACCATGAGGTGATATGTTTGAACCCCAAACCTTCACATATCTCATAACGTGAACATTAACTCATAATTCTTACATCTCTTGCACTTAACAGTTAAGATTGTAGTAGCTTTATTCACACAGACTAATAACTTGGTGCACAAATAACTTATTGTGCAGCAAGTTCCTCTGACTTAAACTGATATTACAACTGTCTTCATTGCTACAAAATTTATACATGCTTAACTCCACATCCACATGCTCTGAGCAATCACTTGTAGATAAACACACCAGAGCCAGTAAAGCCATCTCAGCCTGAATAATTGCAAGCAAGTACAGTTCTTCAAGGATCTAACTTTTACAAGGATGAAGGGTATTGGGATGGTTCAACAAGTGGCACTTTCTCATAAAAGCATGTGCTTTGCAGACATCTCCTAGAAGGAAAAAAAAAAAAGTATTTGGAAAGCTTCTATTATAAACATGACATGCATGCTCTCTGTGTGTAGACACCAAACACATCTGTACCTAAATAAAGGATATATAGATGGGTATTTCCATGTCTAATTAAAATGTCTGTTCAAAATACACCTCAGTAACAAAGTGCAGCATAAAGAAAATTCAAAAAAACACGGGTTGAATGTTGCACATGCAGTCCATTGACAACAACATAAACTGTTGGGGAAACTACATTTGCTCACATAGTCCTAAATAGCCAGCATTGTGTTGAAAAATCATCCCTGGAACCTGACAATTGCCAAACTGTTTTCTTCCACTTATTATCAAAACAGAGAAAATTGCACCACACAATTTCTTATTAAAAAAAAAAATCAACTCAAAATACCTATTTGCATAAGAAGTCAGAGGAAAGGAGAAAGGACTAAGGTATTTTTCTCTGTGATGAGAGTGCATACAGCTCATTTTCTTCTGCAAGTATCACCTCTGCTGTCAACAGAACAAATAATGAGATAAAGTGTTAAATCTGTTTCAACTGTCCAGGTGAGATATGGAGAAAGAAGAAGAAACCATGACATTACCCAGGAAGAGTAAATAACATTATTTGACTTTACAGGCAGAAGTAAACATCATTCAAGCTGTAATTGAATTAATGTAACCTTTTGGATAAACCAAATTTGCACAGGATCTGCTGTCGCAGGAACCTCTGCCCTTCAAAGTTAAACCCAGCCTTACCTTGACCGCATTTTTGAACTGCTAATCAGACTTCCTACATGAACAGACAATGCTCATTCCTCATCCCATCAATTTTCACTCACATTCTCTGGGCACCAAGTAAACATGCACGTATCAAAAATGCTATCATAGTTCTTAAAAGAAGGACAAACTTATCTATGTTATTTATGCAAAAGAGAGAAGACATAAGTACTGAATAAGGCAGGCTGGCTAAGTATCAGCAAGGCTTGTTAACTGGATTGGCATTGGATTGTCTGACTTGTTAATAAAAAGAAAAAAGGTACAGTAGGAAGAGTCTGAAGGACAAAGAATGTTAACACTCCTGAGCACCTGTAACAAACTGGGAAATGAATGAGCAATGAATGAAAATATATTAAAATCATAGCTCCTTCATACCTGATTTCTGACACAAGCCATCACTTATGTTACAACATGACCAGACAAAAAGGACAGCTTTTCACTTACACACTGGTCCACTAAACACCCCGTGCCAGACCAGAGAGGACTCATGAAAACATACCTGTTGCTTCTTTCCATTTGCTGCTGTACCACAGCCAACATGGAAGACAAGCTGCCACCTCAAACCACATCCATGGCCTCCTGTGAGTGGGCCAGGGCACCCATTGGCTCTGCCCCCTCAAGACTCCTCAAAGTGGGCTCACATCCAACTGGAGCTGTGCAAGAGGAGGGTGATGCCAGAAGGAAGGACTTGCACAGTAAAGAAGAGACTGCCAGAGCCCATCCACCTTGATGAAGGAGAATAAACAGTGCTTCGTTCCAACTTCATCCCACTGTAAGTTTTACTCTGGAAATCCCCCATCTTTTCACACCCTTCATTCTTCTAGGACAATCAATTATAAACAAAGAAACAACCTATGGCTTATTAACCACCTTTTAAAAACGCACTCTTTACTTATCAGGAAACATTCAGCTATTTCAACACCGGATATTATTCTTAGACAACAAAATAAAAATGAAAGGTATCAGTTAAGCACTGTTCTACCTCACCTGTAGGTTATCATCTTTCCTTCTGCAGGGCCTTGGTCCCTTAAGAACACTTTACAGCCCCTTGGATATCTAAGGATCATCACTTTAACATCTCGTTATCATTGTGAGCAGTCACTGTAAACATCAGCAAACTTCACAAAGAACACTATGCAACACAGCACAGTTCTTTTATATTAATGTTAATTGGTCTTTCAGGAACTCATCATATTTGCTAAAATAACATGCACCTGTATTGCAATAAAGTGATTTTGTTCCTCTGCCTCAAAATTGAAAGACTAGAAAAGCTGGCTTCCTTCAAGGGCAGAAGGGAAACATCCAGGGCATACTTGGCTATAACTGTTAAGTTCTACACTTAGGTTGTTCAACAGCTGTTTAAAATGGATTTGCAGACTGTGAAGTTGTTTATTCACCAGTACTCTGTGACCAGACCATTCCTCAGCAGAGTGTTAAAGGGCAGTTTTAGAAATAGACAGTAGGAGATTCTTACCAAGAAACTGCAGTTTTGGGTTTAACAGATCCATAATTGAGTATGCCAGAAAGGCCAGCTCCATTCAACTAACACTGCATGGCTACTGGAAGGAACTACAACAGGTGTCTAGAATAATTTAGGAAACATCTGCTGCAATCTTTGTTTTGTGCTGCAGCTTAATGCAATAACTTCACTGAAGCTTTGAAAGGCCAAAAACTAAAATGAAGACTTAGCAACGTCCTGGTCCTAATGTTGTTTTGGCAATAAAAATGTTTAAATTAAGTAGGAACAGGCCTAATTTTTCCTGTGAAACCCATATAACAAAAAGATTCATTCCTATGCGTTGTTGGAGTGGCTCTGAAGTCATCTCTCCTTTACTGCAGTGATGAAAACAGCAAGCCCAAGGATGACCATGTTTGTTGTTCACATTGTGGGATGTTAGTGCAGCTGTTGCTCCTCCTTGTGATAATCACGGTAAGCACAGGAAGAGCAGAGTGAAACCTTCCTATTAATTTGTTGGTCAGATCACAGGTCTAAGGAACTGTGTCCAAAGGAAAGGGAGACAAATAGCAGGCTTACACCACACTTAATTGTTATCACAGACACAGTTACATCTGGGTACATTTTATCAGAGCCTGTCTCTTGGATAAGGAATCTGAGATAGGAATTCTCATAAGAATTAATTTTAAAGAAGATCAGGAATAATTTCATTGAAAGCACATACATCATATGACTATTATAAGACAAACAGAAATGAGAACCGTGCCCTGTGAAACATTCAAAATTAGAGCCTAGAACGTAAGCAATAGTTAATCTAAGGAAGCAAAACCACTCTATATAATGAGAATACTTGCACTGAGAGCTGAGTTAAATTGCCCCATTCCATGTAAAATCAACTGTCCTTCACACTTACCATTGCCTATGGAATTCTGTCTTAAGGCTGGTTAATGATCAGTGAACAGGCTTTGAGATGGAGACTTTTGGGAAAGTTATTGAAAGCTTTATCTGCAGTTTTAAGAGGGATCAGTCTTTTCACCATCAGAATGTGCAGATTTGTCTAGACTGACAAACTTACAATATTTTTGATTAGGCAAAGGCACTTACCAGTGAGCTTGTTAAATCCCAATGTGGTTGTTCTCATTTAGAATTAAAGTACTTTGCACTTTTAAAATTAATACAAACCAAAGGGGCAGCACTTTAATTTAGACTAATTAAGAATGAATTTAAAGTAATTTGGATAAATCATTTAAAACCCCTGGATGAATGCATCTTACTCAGAACTGACCCTCCCTTAAGCAAGCTCTGAACTACTGGAGAGATCTCTCTCTCACCCACTTCACCATCTGAAACAGGCACTCAGAGCTTCTTGAAAAATTTGTCTGTGTAGAGTAAGAAAATGTGTTGGTCTAAAATTGGGGATTAGGTGTTTCTAATGCTGAAGAAGTCCTGAAGATAAGTGGATATAGCAGTGATATTTTAAAAGTTGATAACTCATGAATGTTCAAAGCCAGAATCAAATACTTCTGATGGAAAGCTGAATTACTTTGCTTTACACTGCTTTAACATGTGAGTTCAATTTATTTTATCAGTAGTTAGTGAATAGAATAAACCAAACCTACATAATAAACTTAAACTTATAAACCAAAGCAAAGGACACAAGCACACAGAAAAGCAAATTATAATAATAAAAAAAAGAAACCTTATATGGCCTGATGACAACTAACCTGACATTTTGATTAGTCAGTTGTAATTCTTCTAGAACCAGTTAACATTTAGAGAACATTAGTCCCAGGCTGCATCTGGAAAATAAACTAGTCTTGGTTTAGGAAATCCACTACCTTCCTTATAAAATCAAGGGAGCAAGAAAGCAGAAGGTACAGCCTCACATGATAGAAGGAACTAGAAAGTAGCTGTAAAATAGGACCATTCAGGGGTTTTTATATATTGCACAACTACCAAACTGCTCACGTGAAAATGCTCAAAATTAACAGTGCAGCAACAGAATTCCTGCCTTCTTCTCTACTGCTTTTTCTCTTCAGTAAATAGTCATTGCGTCATCATAAATACAGGTCATAATCAATAAGAACACCCGCATAGAGCACACAATAAGTCCAGCTCTGGTCTCTTCAGGTTTGGCCCTGCTGCCACTATAAAAACTGACCAAACCCACTTTTCATTTGACAAAGTCAGAATCAAAACACAAGTGTGACTCAAGTATTGAGCTTTTCTACAATTTCTTCTGTGACAGCATTTAACTTCTAAAGCCTTCCAGAATTAAATAAGGATCAAATGCCACTAACATCAAACATAGGATTAAGGTAAGTATGAGTAAGTCTTCAGTGACACCAGACTCTTTGTCCTAGTGGTAAAAAGGCATCTAACCTATTTTAAGGCACCGTTAAGCAAAAGCCTAATTCTGATTTATTAGAAGAGGTGTTTACTTAAGTACACGACTCTCTCATTTACTTCCACAGAATAGGAAGTCTTATATAGCAAGTTTTAATGCACTCACGTTGAAATCTCTCCACACAGGACCCTCTGATGACACACCTGGTGCCACCGTTAACCACTCATGGCAAGGGGCACACAGACTCCTACCCACAGGGAAGGAGAAAAGCAAAAATCCAAAGGACTATTTCTTTGCACTTCAAAACCCTTTCGTGAGAGGGGAGAGGGTTCAACAGTTCAATAGTCATCTGGGCTCCCAGGGCAGTTTAACTCAAGGTCAGAAAACTCCACCTGGAGGTCTCTGCTTCTTCCAGATCCTCTGCGTTCTCACAGGTACCATATTTGCGACAAAACGAAAATGAAAATCAGGCATTAAGAGGCACCTGCAACTCACCGGAGACAAATGTTTTCTTTTATCCTGAGTACACTAAAGCCCTTTGTGTTCTGTGTTTTCTAAAACAACATAAAATTACAAGTTAAAGTATCTTAAACTTCATTGCCAGCACTCAAAAACACCTAAGGAGATGACAGACCGAAGAAAATTATGAATGGAATCTTCAGTTCGCTGAAGGAAGCGCCAAGCTGTGCGGTGTGACAACAGCAGAACGTGTAACGCTGTGAGAAAAATGGGGCGGCAAAAATAACATTTTGCCACAAGCGTGAATGAGCATTAAAACACCATCCCAGGGAGACGCTATCGCTGACAGTCCTTTGAAAGGAGGTCACCCGTGACACCGCGGGGCGATGCTGCACAGCGTTCTCATTAGCGTTGTTTAAATACCCCGCAGAGCTCTCGCTCGTCTCCTCCCCGGGCCATCCTGTACTGCTGCTGCTGCTGCAGGGCGCTGCCACATCGCTCCGGCTGGAGCCTCACCGCCTCCAGCCCCGACTGCCCTCAGGGCACCAAACCCGCGACCCTCCTCCGCGCTTTGGGTATTGTAGGCTGCGTTCTATAATACGTGAAAGATAACACGTGCCAGCAATAAAACAAACCAGGAAGAAAACACACCAGGTACTGTTGATTGCCGGCAGTTTGAACAATGATGGTTAAAAAGGCAGCATCAAGTGCCTCCACCCCATATTTTGGAGGCGCTCGGCACGCAGCTGACGAGGCTTAGGGTCAGGAGAGTCCTCGCCCTCGGGGCGCTGCGAGGGGACGGGCGGAGGGAGCAGCAAATCGCAGGGGGAAAGGAGGGGCCGGGCTGGGGCCGCCCAGGAGGGGGGCGATGTCCGAGGGGGTTGGGGACACCTTCCCGTGCAGGAGGACTGGGCTGTGCCCTCCGCACTCCGGGGCCCCGACGGGCGGTCCCGCAATGTAAAGCCCCCCGCCCGTCCCGGGAGTCACTCACCGGCCGCGGGCACGGCCCCGCCGGCTCCCCGCCGCTCCCGGGGCCCCGGCCCGGGGTCCTCCCAGCAGAGGCTCCCCCTGCGCTCAGCCCTGCCCCGCCGCGGTGCGGGGCCCTCCCCGGTCAGCGAACGGCCCCGCATTCGCTCAACCCCCGCCGGGGATACTCTTCAAGTATGTAAAGTTTTTAATCATGGACCACGGAGAGTTTTACTCAATAATTTGCTGTATCATGGAATCAGTTAGGGTGGAAAAGACGCCTGAGATCATTGCGTCCCACCTGTGACCGAACATCACCCTTAAGTGCCATAGTGCCATGCCCAGTCCTTTCTTAAACACTTCCAGGGACAGTGACTTCATCACATCCCTGGGCAGTCCATTCCAATGTAGTTCACCACGGAAAGGCAGTCCTTTCGTATATGGGAACAGAAGGGGGGCACAGGTAGTAGAAGAGGTAGGTATCTGGGAGTATGGAATGGGTTGGCATCTGCTAGGAACTTTGTTATAAATTTGAGTTATGAACGTCTGTCTGCTTTGTAACTTCTCCTCTGAGGTGTAAAAATAGCTTTTATACATACAAATGATGTTGTCCTTTCAGCTTTGAAAATGGTATGATGCTTCACATCAAGACTACAGTGGGAGAAAGGGGACCTTGATGTTTGGGAAGTGGGAATATATATGTTTTTTTTTTAAGTAACTCTAATACCAGTGAATCATGATATACCAGAACCTAAGTGATCAAAAGCTGAATATTCCTGTCCTGAGCCTCACCCATTCCATATTTGAAATTAGAAAAAAAAAAAAGATTTTATTAATATGTATTGATGGCTCAAAACTTTCACTAGTTTGAAATGTCAACGATGCTGTGCTAGAACAGGCCCAAAGGACAGCAAGTAGTGTAAGTGGCAAAGTATTCACAAAAAAGGCAAGTGATATTGTTCTATTTTAATACATTCTTAGCATTTAAAAGAAGCCAATATTCTGTTTCCTGGCAGGTTTTGCATGGTCCAGGTTAGGAAGCAGGGTACATTTCTTGAGAAGCCACTTTATAGGGGAATTAAGACAGAAAATTTGCTCATCTTTTCATGTTAAGAAATGTCAAGGGGACACTAAAAATTTAAAAGCCAAGCACTACACATCCAAATTAGTACAGATTGGTACACAAGACATGCAAACATCACAGAATTTACAAGTTTACTGTTCTGTATTAAGGCAAATCATCTTTAAGATTTTTTTGTTCAATCATTACATGATAATGTATTTTAAACAGAACTTACCTTTGTTAGTCGAGCCTTGTCTAGCCTAGAGATTCATTTGGACACTTAACTCAGCCTCAACCAAGAGCATCTCCCTGCTGAAAGGAAAACACTGGATGATCTTAGAAAGGGCAATGGAGAACAGAAATGAAACCAGTAACAACAAACCCTTCCAGTGCTACAAGGATGCATGTCAGTTTATTTTCATATTTGCTCTAACTTTTGCAGTGATCCCATGAATTTATCAGAGCAAATTAACATTCTTTGTTCTTCAATACAGAGTTGAAGAACATTGATACACAAAGGAGGTTCACCTGCAGGAAAATCTGGTTACTGATGGGGCTTTTTGCCTGTTATTAAATAACAATTATGACACTGTTCATTGACAAAACTCAAATGATTATAAAAAGCAACTATTTATAACTGCATTAGGAAACAATAGTCTTCAAATGTCACGAATGAATAAATGTATGCACAATTTTCTTTGTTATTCAAAGAATACGCCTATTAGCGTAAGAGTAAGCACCAGAAATACAGCTGACACAAAAGCATTGTAAAGGCATTGTGTGATTAATACCATCATTGATATGCTTTGTAAGAAAATTTATTTTTGAGACTAAAATAGGCAAAATGCATGTGGCCCTTCATTAACCTAAGCTCAGCAGAGACAAGACAGATGTGGGGGTGGGAGAGAAGAGTAACAAAGTCTCACAAAACCAATTTGTTGCACTGAAAACGAATAGAAATAATAGCCTTGCAATGACAGGACTAATTTTCTTCAAATAGAGAGTAATAACCTGTTTAATTTCCCAGTTCTAGAAAGTGCTCATGTCACTGCAGTTTCTGTACATAATAAAAATAAATACAATTATAAGTTTAGCACAATATTCCACTCTGCATTAAAAACACAATAAAGAGCTTTTCTTGAGCCTGAGCAAAATTTTAACAGCAAACTTTAAAGTACTGAGAAGCCTCAAAATTATACCACTGTTACTGATCTTGCATGAGAAACCTGTTCCACTCCTGACTTCGTAAATAAAACAGGTATCAGAAGTCCAGACCATCCCCCATAGCACATGATTTTTGTCCAAGTTATTAAAAGCTATAAAGAGGCTTCTGAAGCCAACTTTGATGGTGCTACTGATCTGTCTTCATTGATATCTACATGATCATCAGTAAAAATCAAATTCAGACATGACTAATATAAGAGATAAAAACCTGGAATCTGTTTCCAGTCAAAGTGATATTATTGCAGGTGACTTTGCAATATTCTAATGTAGGATTCTTAGGAAAGCTAAATATTTATTTTCCAACACTAGAAGCTGCTTCTGCAATGTGCCTTTAAAGTAATTTAGCACAATTAGAGATGTGGCAAGAAAGTAGGAAAAAAGCCTTCTAGAAAATACAGGTTCTTTACAAATCTCTGACAACTTAAGTTTTTGCACATTTTAACTGAGGAAGGAAATACCTCAACACATTTATTCTACTGCCATCTATTTCATTCCTACTCTTAAGAGTCAAACAAGTAGAGCTGCTTTCTGTTAAGGTTTGCAAAATCTTCTATTATAACATGCTATTTTATCACCTATGTATAACTTACGACATTTCTAGGAGAAAGGGCCAAAGCTGTAAATCCTTCAGGGACTTATGAACAAAGATAAAAATTGAATCCCTAGTGAATTGAAAGGAATATCTTTTTAATAATCAGCCATATAGCTCCAACTTCATTCTTTGTGTTTTATCTAAGTTTATCCAAACTCTTTTCAGTGCCAAATGTCCTGTTTGGTGCCAAACAAATTTTAATTTACAGCCAAATCATATACATTGTCTTGTCACGAGCAGTTAACTTTTCCACAAAATATGTACTGAGCTGAAATGAGAAAATAAACATTAATCAATAAGCACTTGAGTGAACAAGTGAAGTTTTATCACTATGCTATTTTTTCTTGATTTAGCAACTACCTTGTGATTACAGAAATCTCACCTCGCAGTGCTCGACTTGCACAGTCAGTGTGTTTCTATATAACATCCAAGAGTAGTCAGTCTGTCTCATAGTTTGCCAAACCAAATAAATTACTACTGTAATTTATTTTCTCATTTGAATGGATTAATCTTCCAGCTATTACAATGTCCTTAAAAATCCAGGAGCGTATAATATAATCCAGTGTATTCTATAAGGTTATTTTCCAGAAAATGTTGACTTCACCAGAGGGGTTCAAGTCAGATATTAAAAAGACAGTTAATTCATCATTTTATATTCTTCCTCTTATTTAACTGCATTCTGTACTAATTTCCTATTAATGAAGTCTTTGAATACAAATGTAAAATAAACCTTAGTGTCAAAACCATGAATATAAATCAGAATATGACATGTCAGGACCTATAAGCATTCCTATTGTGTCTGTATGCTAGTGAAGATAATTTGGGTGCTGCTGAATATGAAAATATTTAAAAGCAAATTGAAACTGAAGGGGAGACAACCTGCAAAGTACCTGTGGGAAGTTCAGGCCCTCTCTGACACTGCTGCCAGCGGGTAGGGGTGACTGTGCCCTTTCAAATCAGTGAGGAACAGCTCTGCCAACTGAGATTGCCAGGAGATAGGTACATCCTGAGCTGCCAGGGAGCATCATTAAAAATGTTGTGAAATAATTTAATGAAATGTTTAATGAATATGCAAATGTCAGCCAGGAAGAGAACTCATATTTTAATTTGCTGGTTTAAGTGAAAGAATAAATTACTAAAAATAGAGGCAGGAGTCATCCACCTGTAAATTCCCTTAGAGAGAGGAGGAGATTAAAGTGTTCTGTTTGCTCTCATTACAGGACATAATGCCCAGGGCACCTCACCTGAGGCCAAAATCTATTTCTTTATCTATAAGACAACCTCTGTATCCTGGCTGTGCATGGAGAATTGTTTGGCTCCTTCTGTGTTCTTCCACAGAACACATTTTGTGGGTTCAGAGCTCTCCCAGGACTGAAGCTGTAAGAAACACAGGCTGGAGAGAAGAGACTGGGTGAGGGCCTGACCAAAGCACACCTTGCACAGCTCTGGATGCATTTGCATTGGAAGATGTTTCCAAGGAGAGTCTGAATGTCTTTCAGCCACATCACAGATGAGGAGGACCCAGCAGGGAATGCCGGCTGGATTTCATCATTCCAGTCTAGCACAAGCTCCCAGCCTGTGCACACCCATGAAAGCCACCTTCAAGTGCCAGTGCACTGACACCCAGACAGCTGTTGGCAAACTTAATTAAGCCCTTCACTGGCTTTTAGGCTGTATGGATTTGCCCTTTACCTCTGTGACACCTGAGAGTACTTTGGGGCTGTTGATGGAAGCAGAATCACAGAGTTCACCCGCTCCAAACCTCTGAGAAATTAAGAGAATGCAAGATGTGTAATTTGTTCTCTTATATTATATGGTCTCCCTTCAACCAAAACTACTTTTTTGTTGTTTATTTGTTTCTAATGAGAAAACACTGAGGCTGGCAGAGTTATGATATAGCAAAAGAGGCAGAGGGCTCATAGTGAGATGTTTCACTGGGAACTTTGAAACAGGTCCTGTCAGGGAGAGTGGATTAATTATCTTGGTGCCATTAACACAATCATGAATGAAACCAAATCTGAAAAGAGCAAAGTAATATTGCTCAGATATGGATCACTCAGGTTTAAACTGAAGATGAGCTTCCAAACAGCTTATAAACTAAATTACCTGAATGGAAAGTAAAGTCTGCATCATAATCATCATTGGATTGTGATAAAATTGCCTGAACCCTGAGGGTTTAGGATCTATGATTTCACTTGTTAATTGCACAAAGTGGTTCATGTCTAGTTGGAGCAAGCTGCACATCAATACTGATGGATAGCAATGGTGAATAAGACTTGGCAGATTTCAATTCACATCAGAAACAACTGAGCCCTCTAATTCAACAGGTATATTTTCTTCTTTCTCCTTTCTTGACCTGTACTTTTTTTTTTCTCAAATCCCAGAGCCTGCCATATAAATTGTGAAGAGTAAATATGGCAACATGAATTTCAGAGCAGTCTGAATCAGGGGAATAGCTGTAATTGGCATTACGTGTGCTTTGGCTGCTAAGGAAAAGATGGATTATTGCCATGAAGAAACAGCAACCAAACACCAAACAACACCCCCAGTGTTAATGTAATAAGCAGAAATCTTGCTTGTCACACTCATATTTGTTATACTCTCAATTCCCATATACCATAATAGTAAGCCCAGCTTTGGAAGCAAAAGCCAGCCCAGCTGAAATATATTAGCTGTCTTTGGTACTCATGAGAAAAGCAGAACTACTAATCGAAGTTAAAACACAACTTTGAACTGACTTTGTGTTGTGATATAATAGTGGCAATCAGAATTTACAAAGAAGCTACTGAAATAATGTTCCATTAAATGATTAAAATACACTGTTTGTATGGGATGGAAGTTCTGAGAAGGGGTATATAAAGTATAATTAGAAAAAACAGTGGAGCAGAACAGAATAGTCTACTGACAAATCTGTAGGCTGGGAAGTACAGTGGGAGCAATGTTTGGATTATGGTGCAGTAACCCAAGCAGGATCTTTGCAGCACAATTGCCAGTTCTCAAGAAATGAGTTTAAGAACATTAATTTGCTCAAATGTATAGTTCATAAAATACCTGATGCCTCTATTGAAAATTTTCCCAGTAGATTCCTCACAGAGTAACAGAATGAGCTTGTTTGTATCTCCCCTGGTGAAGAGAATCATTCAGACAACGAAAATGAATTTAAAATTAAGCTAAAATAAGTAAGATAACAGCACATATTTTAAATAGCTTGTGAATGACTGGTTTAGATTACATATTAGGAAAAAAATCTTCACTGTGAAGGTGGTGAGACACTGGCACAGGTTGCCCAGAGAAGCTGGAGCTGCCCCATCCCTGGAAGTGTTGAAGGCCAGGTTGGATGAGGCTCTGAGCAACCTGGTCTAGTGGAAGGTGTCCCTGCCCATGGCAGGGAGTTGGAACAAGATGATCTTTAAGGTCCTTTCCAACTCAGACCATTCTATGAGCATTAAAAATAGAATGCTTAGCTATTAATTACACTTTCCCTACCATCTTAGAACATTTAGCCATATGATTTCAACAACAGGTAGCCGTGGGCATCTGAGGGCATTTGTGTTGATGTTGAAAAGCGAGCATCATGCTCAAACTATGTTTATTTTTAGAAAATTAAATTGCAATTACAAATTTTCATCTGAAGCTGATGCTTGACTTGTAAAGCCTTGTAACACAGGTGCAAACTTTTAATAGTTCTAATACCGCCTGTAAGAGAGCTGAATTCTAACACAATATTGGGAATTTACTGGGCTGCAATGTCTTTCAAAACTTTTCACTTCAGCTATTTCAAAATGCAGTTTAAGCAACTGCATTTACTTTTCAAGTGAAATGCCCTCCTGTATCACTCCCAAAAGTGCACAAAAAAAGATAAAAATGTAAAGAATATTTTAACGCAACTAAACATGTTTATCACAAACTTCACCAAAGTTTGTGATAAACTTTTGAAGAACACAATAGATGTTCATGGTGGAGGGATACACTGTCCAAGGGTATTGATGAATAAGCAAATATCTCACCCGCTTTTCAGACCTGAAAGGAATTGTTCCATTAGTTTTTTCCCCTCTTGCAATTCAAGGGAGAGAACTGAAAAGCACAAAATTAATTATTTCTTTCCTACTGTGTAAGGGCTAAATTAGGAAGTGCATGTCATCCTGAGAAGCAGAGAAACATAATTTTATTCTGGTTCTTTGAAGAGAAGTTTCTTAATGAGGAAGTGAGCACAGAAACTTCGCTGCTGCTTGAATGGTGAATGAAATACTAGATTTCATTTTCATTGTGTATCATCTGTATTGATGACTACCCACAACTAGGTGCTGACTTCGACTTTTTCTAATCTCATCACAGCAGGAGAAAACCGTCATAACCAAGCTATAACTTCTTTTTTAAGTCCACAGTCAGTCATGGAAAAATCCTCTGTTGCTCAATTTCTTCAGTGAAGGTAATAAAAATATAGATTTTTCCTTTCTCAGGTAGTAGAGATGATCAGAAAGAGACTAACAAAAGACAAAATGCCTTCAGCAAAATGGGACTGGAGAAATTCTATTCCCAATTGCTGACAAATTACACATTAAATTTGTCATTTTATTCCAAACACCTCCAGTGAAAGTATTTTTCAGTACTTTACTTGAAAGATGTTAATTTACAAAAAAAAATTCCACCCCTAAACAGACAAAGCATATGGAATGATATAAAATTCATGTTGATTTTTAAATGAGGTTCCATTAATTTGATAGTTTTCTGCAACTTACTGGGATTTATCCTCTTTTAGGCTGTATATGGTTTTGGTTTTTTCCCCCCTCCAAGCTGATCTTTTCTTTTGGCAGCAACCAAACATGAGAAGATGCTCGGAATGGCCTTTGGTTGCTGTGACAGCTTTCAGCACTGTGTTAGCTCAGGGCACAGACTGCCACCCCCAGTGCTGGAGATCTTAACAATTCTCCTCAAGCAAGTCTTACCCTTTGGGTTCTGGGGACAACCCAGGCTGAACTGCCCAACAGGCAGAGCGCACAGCAGCTGATTCAGCTCTGGAAATTCCACAGGATCTGAACATCGGATGATGTCTGTGTGGAAAAGGAGAAGCTACATGTGAAAGCAGGTGCCATTTTTCTGGTTCTGCAGCCTACTAAGCACCCATTGAGACCAAATACTTCACAAGTGATTTAAAAGTTTATTATACTTTATATTAACCAGCACTCAATACAGGTAATTATTTCTGCTCTGCTTTCAGAGGGTAACTACAGGTTCTGAAGCAATGCATTCCCAGGGCATTAATTTGTGCAAGATAAAGATGATTACACAGACATCTCTCCCTTCATATTGAACTCCCCATTTCACCCCTGTTTTGTTAAATAGAGCCTTTGACTACAGAGAAAATTAATTATCAAATGTGTCACAGGCATGCTAAAAATAATTTTTTCAGCACACAATAGAGGGGTAGGTAGGTTAATTTGCCTAGTCAAGATCTCGCCTGCTTTTCCTCCTGTGTGCAGAGCTGCTTCATCTGAAATGCCTGTTTTCTTCCCTTCCATTGTAGGTTTCACCTGAAAAATTGTGTCAGAGTTGCATTTATAATAAAGTTCGGCATGAAGCTTAACACATTTTTAATTAGCTATCCTTCCAAATTCAGAGGGTTAAAAAGCACAAGAAAGGTCTGAACGTGCCCTGGTCTGACTTGGCCTGAAGAGCATCAGTGCTTTTAGAGCAACAGAAGTTTCACCCCTCTGAGGGCAGCAGCTCAGCTGAGCTCACGTACGTGTTTCACACATCCATGGCAATTCCCACTGACCCTGCAAGCAGCCGGATCAGCTGCCTTCCCTCTTTTCCAGTACAAACACTAACAGCTTTGTGGTGCACCCCAGGCACACACAAGGCGTTGATACCTCCTTGTCCAAAGTTACACACGGTATCAATAGGCTGTTCCTTACATTGAGCACTTTCCTGGGTGGAAATGGAATTGATATTCCTTTGCCTACCCTGGCTATCTGTTAAGAATGGAAAAAGAGTGGGGTGTTCATTTTAACCCCAAACCACTAAATGGCCTGAAAGCTACAACTACTTCTACTACTATACATGAAGGTGTCAGTACTTGAGTCCACACACACAAAGTAAGGATGAAATCAGACTTTTCTTGATCAATCATTGGCTTTGTCACTTCCCTTATATTAATCTAAAATGATGCTCATTTATAAACATCCATGGTGCTGAATCTGTTTCCTTACTCTGGCCCTCTAGTGAGAGAGCAGAATGATTTATCATGTTTTCTTCATCTGGATTATTAATTTATACGTACACTGGGCAAAAGGTGGCTACAGGATAGCATCCTTTCAGCAGCAATTTTCAAAGGTCCCAAAGAAGAGCTTGAACTTATCCTTGGAAAAAGGTTTCTGTTACAGAACACATAGGCAAACCAGCTCAAAAAAAAAAACAAACATATATATACACATATAAAAAAAATGGTTACTCATTTAAATGAGTAGATTAAAGAGGGAAAGATTCTGATCCCTACTTAAGGATACACAAATTCTTGCACAGAAACTAAGTTGGAGAAAATAAACATTTTTTCATTGTACCACAACCATGTTCAGCTTATGTTCACTGCTGTGTGCTTGCCAAGATTTTGCCTTGCCCAGTTATTTATAATCATTAGAAATATTCCAAGGTAAGGCTTTTTCCATGTATGTGATTTCTAGTATTTATATGCTAATTGAGAAAATTGAACATAAATTTGAATAATAATAAAATTAAACAGCATTTCCACTATTAAACTATTAACCATGGCCAGCAATTCACTCTTTACCTTGGACTTACCAGATTTTACTTGGGAAACATTAATTTGCTAATTGAAGGACTTTATTACTACAATAAAATATATTAAGCAATATCTATTAAATCAATAATTTAAAAAATAATTTAAACTCTGGTTCTAGATAGGTGGAAATTATTCCAAGCAGTAGATGCAGTGTTTTGCTTTGCATTGAGTTTGCATAATTTAACAAAGAACTTTTAGAGAGTCCAGTAAAGTCAGGTTTCCAGTCCTCTGTGGAGACTCTCTGACTTCAGTGCTGGTACACTTCAGGAATCACAGAGCCCCACAGGGAATTTGGGAGTATGGATAAGGAGATACTTGCACAGCAGTGATACAGTTTGAGCTCCAGTACCTTGGCTGAGCTGCGTCCACTTGAGGAATTCATACATTTCTGGTTCACCACTTACCCTTCCTTGGCTCTTCCAAGCCTCTGAGAAACCCGAGAAGTAAAGGAAATATCAGTTGAAAGCAAACCATCCCCTCATACACTCATCCTCTTTTCATCAGGCAAAACTGCATTAATGCCATTGGAAACACTCCCCATCACTTTAACAAGGTCAACATCTTACCCCAGAGGATATTTCTTTTAAGAGCTGTATGGTGGTAAATAAGTTTCTGATATTTCTGGCATTTTCCCAACTCGTTCATTTCCAGAACTACTATTCCGTGTTCCGCGTTGTTCACTTTACCTGCCTTTTTTCAGGGAAGCGCTTTGGTTTTGGGGTACAAGAAGAGGCTGGAGCTTCAGAGTCTCCAAATCTTTAATGATCAATTCATTCTGGGAACCTTCCTCCTGTCAATGACTAAACAGCTTTAGGATTTCAACATACACACTAAGATATCATTTTATCAGAGAATTCCTTAGAATTTACTCTTTTTCAAATATTTCTGTTAGTAGTATTGCTCGTGTTCAGTGATGTAAACAGACATTTGCCTTAAAAGCAGTATACCCAGGTAGAGTTGTCTCTCTCTCTCAAACCTTTATAAGGAGAAAATAAAGAGAGAGCAGCAGAAAAAAACCAATGAACAGCTTACACAGAGCTGCCAGCTGAGGTGTTGTGCAGCTCTGTGAGGTCTGTGCCTGATGGAGGTCAGGCTCAGGAGCTCATCCTACAGATGCTGTGCAGGAGGTCACAGGCCAGCCAAAGCCCTGTGGCACCTCGTACGCTCCCTATGGGCAGCTCTTACTTCAGTCCCCATTGGCATCTTATGCAGTGTCTGCTCAGACACAGGACAGAGCTATAACATTAAAAAAAGAAAATGTGTTAACACATGACTTGGTCAAGAAATCATCACGCAAATTCTCAGAGTTTGGGAAGCATGACAAACCTACAGGAGTGGCTAGCTTGAGTTATGTTTATGATGCAGATAACAGTGCAGCACAGAATAACCTGAGCTATTTTTAAACAAGCTATAGAGATGGCTCTAGGCCCCTTTAAGCATTTTAAGAAGGCAAGATGCTTTGAAATTAAAGCTCTGAATATCCACTGCAAGTTCTCCAAACTGGTCTTTCCAGTTTTTTCAGATACAACACAAAATTTAATAGTTGCCAGATGAAAATCAATCGCAAGGTGTGAAGCAGACAAATGCAGTGGTGCC
This sequence comes from Acropternis orthonyx, assembly GCA_035583155.1. NCBI lineage: Eukaryota > Metazoa > Chordata > Aves > Passeriformes > Rhinocryptidae > Acropternis > Acropternis orthonyx. The sequence goes on along the minus strand of JAWWEU010000011.1, from coordinate 19,158,751 downwards.
AGTTCACAGCTTTCAGACGTGGCCTGTATAGTTTTGTTTCCCCAAAACATCAGGTGTTGTAGTGAGACCAAAGGATGCCACAGCTCAACCTCAACTCTTCATTACAGCCTCCTTCTCTAACTTTGTCACTTCTCTTTTGGCATTACCAGCAGGACTCCTTCAACCCAACGTTGGTTGCCCCGTTCATGCTGGGAAAGACAGGCTAAACAAATTACCTAGACTTTTTTTTAATTTCCCCCCTACAGTTTCTTTACTCTGGTGTGAACCGTCTGAAATATTGTAGAACTTTAACCAAAAGACCACAGCATGGAGGTATGTTTAATAATGACATGAAAGCTTTGTGCAGAGGGGATAAATGCATAGTCCCAAGACAGCAGAAGCTACATAGTACCAGTGTAAGAAAGCAGAAAACATTTAGGCAGATTTCCCATGCATATCTGAAAGAATAATTATTTCTTCAGAATAACTCCAAATTTACAATCATATTCACAAATAAAACAAACCTAAAGCTTATGGCTGACTTCAGGCACTTACATTTTAATAAGTGCATGGCACACTGCCATGTTCAAATCTGTGTCTCTAATTGTGGCTTCTATGCATAAGCACACAAAAGTGTATGAGATGGCTGACCTAAGAATTTCAAAAATGTCATCCTTGGTCAATCCTTTAGTGCATATTAACAGTTAAGTGTCTTTTTTGATTACTACACATTTTCTATACCTCATTATAAAAAAAAAAAATCTTCACAGAAGACAAAGATACACAGTTTTCTGAAAGAAAATTAGAGAAACCGAAGGATTCAGTAAAAGAGAAACAAAGACCTTTCTCTACAGTATCCACCTGGCAACCAGACCAGAGATAAAGCAATAGTCTGAAGCATTTCCTGACTCCAAGTTTGGAGCAGTCACTTCACTAGAAACCTCCAGTTAGGCAAACTATTTATCCAGGCTTTATCTACAAACATGCCTGTCCCAAGGGGAGCCTCAGTGGCACCTCAGCAGCAATGTGATGCCTCCAAAAGACACCACTGTGATTTACCCAGTCCACACACACAGGGGATAAATGGGGAGGCCAACACACACTTGGAATACCTAGTTCACACCTAAGCCATAACATATGTCTTCACAGCAGCATCTGCCTAAACCATGTAGAGGTGAGGCAAGCTGGGATACAGACAAACCCTCCTGGGCTTATCAGTTGTGAGGAGGGCAATCAAGCAGCTACCCATGTTAAATGTTTACAAAACCTGCAGTCATCACTTGATCACTGCAATTCATCACTGGAATTCTTGGCATGGTTATTTCCCTATACCTTTCCTCACTTCAGTATTTACCCCCAAAACATTTAGGAAAGAAATTCAGATATTAACTGTAATAGGTTATGTATTTACCAGGTACAGATAATTTAAGTAGAAAACAAATCATGAAAACAGCCAACTTGAACTAGACTTCCACACACTTCCTCTGGGACTACTTGTCAGTTACTCAGCCACTTATATTGCATGGTTTGGCTTCTTTCATAGATCCTACTTCTCCAGAGATGGGGGACACAATGCATTTTATCATCCAGCTTTAAGTGCCATTTAAAAAAATTGGGCAGTGCTCTGAGGGTATCAAATAAGAAAGCTCCTGGAGTGAAGTGGCTGCTGCTGAAGAGCTTTCAAAACAGGAAGAATTTGCTGCCTCTGTAGTTTGAATTTTCAAAGCACAGTACACTGCTTTAGTTCTTGAATGTCAACAAGAGGAAAACCAAAATTATTATATAAAGCTTGCAGAGTGGATGCACATGATCATTAGAGTGTTTAGATTTTTCAAAGCAGGGTTTTTTTTAAAAATGCCAATTTGAGGAACCGAATTCTGCAACCTGTTATTGCACAGAGCACTGAAATGGAACCGGGGGAAACTGAAGCGTGAACGGGGAGGCAGCTGAAGGTGACCTTCAGGAAACTGGAAAGGACTGAATCACTGGGCAGGCAACCTCATTATCAGAGCATTTCTTCATGCTGTATCAGGCACATTTTCAACAGCCTACTGAACAAGACCACCACTGGAAAAATGGTAGAGAAACACAAAATTACCCACTTAATAACCATACTTTCTAATTAATCACATGCCAGTGGCAATACCATGGACATAACTGGCTCTTTCCACCCTGTTGTGGGCAACTGACCTATTTATTTCTTAAAGGGGAAGAGGAGATGCAAACACTTCAGTTTGATGCAGAGGCAAAGTCACTTTCTAAGACAAGGGAAAAAGGAGAGACATTATGTAATGACATTATTTTCGCTTTGTTCTATTTTTCTATGGTGTCATTTGACAGCACAAGTTGTCTGACAGCATTTGAGCACAGTAAAATCCCAGAAAATGAAACACAGGAATTCTGAGGTGCAGACTAACTCATCTATGGATGTTACATTGGGTAAAAGAGATATCCCCTCAGATATCTGCAATGGTGCCCATATTTCATTTCCCAGTTTATCTATTGCTTCAGTAAGAATTCTGGAATTTTTTAAGGAGCAAGTACTTCTCTTATTGTACATTTGATTTTTCTCTATTTACAAGTCTCAGATGCAAGTGGGATACTTTACAGGGCCATAAAAATGTGAAGAAGTCTTTGAGTTGGAAAATGTTATGTTACACTATGAAAAAATCTTCCGTTATATCAGGAATAATATTAGCATCAGTATTTCTCCCATTTAAAACATGTTTCACCAATAAGAAACTCTGTTATCGTTTGGCAAATCTTACAAACCATTTAAGGAGAAAAAGTTAGAAAAATTGCAGGACTGAGCTCTTCAGGAGGCTTTTTGTCCTTTCCTTCAGTGACCAACTAAATGGGACCTAGGCATTGCCACAAATTACAATACTAGTTGCAAAAGACAAAATAGTATTTATTCCCAGGTTTGAGTCCATCTCACTGTATATTGCTAGAAATGCATCTTTCACCAAGGACGTTTTAACTTTTACTGTTTTCCCCTATTATCTCTACATAAAAGTGGAGTGGTGAGCCCACATCTAAAGTGACTGGTGTATATAAACATACCGACCATGATGTGTAGATGGATAGAATATATTACATTCATTTTAGCACAAATCTGGTGAGAGGATGAGAATTTACACATAAATTGAGTGGTGAATCAGAAAAGAGAAATTGGTATCTGTCTTATGACAAATTACTTGAGGATCCTTATGGGTCCCTTCCAACCCAGAATAGTCTGCTATTCTGTGAAATATAGCCCTGATGAACTTGTTCTTATGACACTATTTGCATGTTCATTTTGTGCTACTGATCTCTATTCACACCCACCTTTGTGTGCTGCGACAGGACTAACAGGAAATATGTATTGAATCTTTAATGATTCCAGGTTGAAACTCTGGTAGCTTTTAAGCCATCCGTTGTGGTATCAGTGAGGAAATCAGACAGCAAATTTGTGTCTCCCTCATGCAATGGAGAGAAGGGTTCTTGAAGGTGAACTAGTTCAACTAGCTGGATTCTGGAATATTCTTCAAATTCATAAAAAACACACAAACAAGTATGTTTGAACTTATCCTCTCAAAGGATAGCAGTAAGAGTATTTTTGATGGAACATGGGCTCATGTGTGAGTATTAGGGAAAGAGATGGAAAAGCACTAAATTTCCCATCCAAAACTGGTACCTGACAGACTGAGCCATCCACAGGCATTAGGTTTCTTCTTTTCTCCTTGCAAAGCTGTGCAGAGATGCTGTTTCCAGATTAGCAGAGCTGTTTAGTTTCCATGACTTTGCAAAGGCTCTCTGATTTTCAGCTGTGGGAACAGAAGCAAGGAACTGTACTTGCCACTCCATTTGCAGATTTTTGCATAACAAGTGCTTTCTGCATTGTTTCAGCTGTTACTCAAGATTAATCCTTGTTAAATCTGATGGACATTTAGGGAATTTTCCCCTAGTCTAATGCAATGAAGATGGGCAGAAATTGAGAGCCTCAGGACACTGCTTTTCTGACTAAGAGCTCACAAAGCAGTTAAGGAATCAAGTTACCATTAAAGCCAATAAACTACAAACTTGGAAAACAAATTTTCTTCTAGTGAAAGACATTTGTTGTTATGGTGCCAACAGCACCATCTTACTTAGGCATTTAATTACTGTGACTTTCAGCTCCATGGGATAGCTACTGGAGTAGGAAGTCTTAAGACTCTGAGTAACCTACAGAGACAACAAACATCCAGCATTACCCAGTCACAACTCAGAGTGATGCAAGTTTTCTTTGTGAGCAGCAGAGTTTACTTTCCTATACATTCATCTCCCATGACTGATTTGAGAACTTCACTGGAGCTTTGGCAGAGATCTCTCTATGCCCAGTATTGTGCAAAAACTCAAGCTGTGGTGTTCCCCTCAATATGGGCACTATGAGATTCTTTAAACCAAACACCATCTATTTAGAAGAAACTTGTTAGACCATAATTTTTACTGTTGCCTCAGAGAAATTTCAGTGAAAATAACCAACAAGGAGAGAAACAGATTCATAGAGGTAACTGTGTTACTCTGTTTCTTTTTGGATTTTCAGAGGACAGGTTGGAACCAGAGGCATTCTGGGCTCAGGTCTTGATCTCCCTTGGACCCTGTACCAAACTGCTGTGGTTTGGTGAAGGGGCTGAGCACCAGTTCTGAAGGAAAACAAGGCCAGAAACCCCACTAACCCCAGCTGTTGCTCTTAATCTCTGAGACAAAAAGAACTGTGCAAAAGGGAGCAAAAAATTTGTCAGCCCTTGTCTGAAACTAACTTTCAGTGAGACTAAGTTGAAGCAAAAGCACAGAGCCACCCCTCCCGTGGAAGCTGAGCTGTGCTTACACCAGCCCTTGTCCTGGGTCTACAGGCCCAGATGGGACTGGGCTAACTGTTCCTTTGTTTTCTTTTCAAAAGGCAAGCCCTAACCCAAACCCAGGTGACCAATATCTACAGTGAAACTACAATATAAGGCATAGGCTTTTTACCCTGGCTTATTCCACACTAAAGGAATGCAAGTGATTGAACTGCAACCTAAGAGACTGTACCTTTCCCCCGCTAAATCCTAACCCTTGCAGTGGACTTAACTACCCAAATACCTCCCCAAAATTCCATGTAGACCTGGAACCATCCCCAAAAATTAGGAAAGAGTGAAATCCAATCCAGTAACACAAATTCTTAAAAATGTTTCTGCTGAAAAAAATTAAGTGTAAGGTGGGGCCTATTGTGACACCATCTACTTGTCCTAGCACAGAACTCTGTACACAATCTAGCCAGAACACTGCCACGTATCTCTGCCGTAAAACGGCAATGAGAACAAAGAAAAACCAGCTAATACGAGAGGTAAATATTATGTATAAGTAATGGTTGTGTGGTGGTACAGACAGATTAAAAGTGTTTGAGATACAGAGAACGCAATGCAGACAGCAAATTTTCAGTCCTTTTCTGAAAGCCCATTCTAAACTCTATCTTTAAACCTAAGCAAAGACATCCAGGATACATTTTCATGAAAGAGTGCACACAAATGAAACATTCTGACATCTTCCTTGAAAAAAATGCTGTGTGATGCAATCATTCCAAAGATAAAACTCCCATTCAGTTCAAAAGGAGTTTTCAGTCTATGCAAATGTATTTTTCTTGACTAAGACAATTCACAAGCTTTGTAAGTGAAAATGAATGTATATGATTCTAAAGAGTAAGATAGTTACAGTAATTTAACTTAAAAAGAAATTTAAATAGTGCCAAATTTGCCAACCACTGGAAATACAGAGAATTAAAAAAAAATATTATGTTAATAAGGGAGTACATGCCCTCAGTTTTAACATAATCCTCTTTTGTCACTGTCCGCTGCAATGCTGTCAAACAGACAGTCTTAAAGTAGCATGATCTATGTTATCAGCAGAGAAAATGTTATTTGCAAGTGTTCGCAGCCCATTAATGGACCCCACTCTGCTCCTGACCTTGACACGAGTCCACACCACCATCCTAACCTTGGCTCACGTCAGTTCTGCATTATACTTCAAATGGCATTCAGTTAAATAAAACCTCAGGTGTGTTATCTTTCAAGTGATTGTACTTCAGTGCATCAAGACCTATTAGATCTTCCATCTCTGCTTTCCACAAGTGAATACCTCCTAGAAAACAAGGCTGCCTGGAAAAAGGACTAATTCAGAGACCACACTGCCCACACAGCCCTTTTGGAGGAGCTTGGCTCCCTTATGAATTTGCATAAGAGAACTGAGCTGTACTCTACACCTTCACAGGACTGGCAAGGCCACAGTGGAGAGACACAAACCTGCACCACCTTGTGAGGCTGCCAGAACAATTTTCGCAGAGGTTCCCATTGTGTGACCAGAGGCCAGTTGGTGCCTACAGAGAAGGGACAGTCCATGACACCGTATCTCCCCGCAGTACCTACCTGTCAGCACACACCAAGGGACAGCTGCAAACCAGGTTAGGCAACTGCAGTGGGGCAGATTCACTGGGAGGTCCCAGCAGGACAACTTCTTACAGGTGTCAAAGTGCAAAGGGGCTGGGTACAAACCCTACAGCTACTTCTACCTTTCATTCCCTTACAAGGCTGGGCCAGGGAGACAAGAAACAAACCAGAAAGCCAAGAGAACAGAAGAGAACCAGTTCAATGTATTGCTTACAGGGCATTTCGTGAACTAATAGGAAAATGTTCTCTCTCCACAAGCATTAGTTGTTATTTTTACCTGGTAACATACCTATTAATATCCTGTCCCCTGACTTAGGTTCTCTGTCCTTTGGCTTTTTTTAAGACCATAATCAATACTTGGCAGCATTTTAGACTAAAACATGCAGTTGACAAAATAAACATTTTGCTCATCTCTGCAATGATTTCTGAACTTCTTTTTAAAGCATGTGTTATTTATTGCATTTCAAAGCTAAGTTCTTCTATACAGAGTGCATTCACAAATGAAAAACAAGACCAACAACAAACTCCACAAGGCTATTTCCAAGCTGTAGCAAACAAATGCAAGAATTGAATTGATAGAGTAAGTCAGTATTTTTACCCACTTACTTGATTCTCAGCTGGGAGGAAGCAAAAGATTTACAAGTGCCAGAGCTTGATCTGGAAGATTGTTTTGTGCTGTGAAAGTCTGAACGTTATGTTAGCTGTCATTATCAGCGTGAAGTTTTGCCCTTAAAAATTAGCATGCATGGGAAAAATCTTGGGATTGTGCTGGCCTTGCAGCTGGGAGGCAAGCAGGTGGGACACAGGCAGATGGGACACAGTTATATAGTAAAATGAAAGGAAGACACTAATTCTTTATTACAGACTGAGTTGCTTCTGTCAGTTGAGATCACAACTCTCAATGCAGGTTCCCAGCAGCTTGCTGGGGGCACAGATATGCAAGCACCACTCGCCCTGACAGAAATGCCTGGTTACACTCAGAGCTCCTTGAGATCAGCTCCTGACCTGGATGATGGTTCTAGAACAAAGGCAGCATTCCTGAGCCACACGGTGGTGCTGCTGAGAGTATCATTTCATTAGTCACCATCCACAAAAGAGCACCAGCTCAGGGAAATATATTCTGCAAGATGGAATACTAGTGAGAAAACAATGCCAGGCACTGTGTGTGTCACCAGAAATGACACTATCTCATAGCACATTTCTGCATCTTTACCTTGACTCTTTGACTGCCCTCACTCTTATTTCTCCCTAGAGCAAGAGGAGTATCTCAGCTGCAGCAGAACCTCAGGACAGCAATTATGACAGCTCTGCCTTTGAATTATTTTACTGCAGCTCCTCCAAAAATTATTTTTAGATTTACTTCAGCCTTCTGCAGAGTGGTTAAATTGGCACTTACTGCTTGGTGTGTAGACTGCAAAACATTCACTGTACAGAGACCATTTGATTCTTTCAGCAGATTGTTGGATATGGACATGGCCACTGCAATGGAAAGGTTGTCATGGAGATGAGAAGGAGAAAGAGGACAGTACAACTCTGGCAGGTGACCTGGAAGAACCCAAGGGAAATTTGTCTCTTTCTTTGCATGTATGATATCTGACCTCTCTTCTCATGTTACGCTCTGTTTTCATTGAGTATATCTACACACCCATGCTGACCCAAGTGTAGGTGAGGATGCATTTTTACTAAGCCCATTTTCCCAGCCCTGCAAGTCACCTCAAGATCAAGATCAGAACTTGCACTGAACCTCTTGATGCCAGGACCCCAAGACGAGGCACTGATCAATCCCTCCTGACTACACAGCCATACTTAAATGCCTACAAGTCCATGGTTAAAGATGACAACCAGGCCCATGGAAGCTCAGCTATGTCTAACAGCAGTGTAACATTTTTACTACTTACAGTATTTCCTATTGTTATTCTCTATTAAAAAGCCTGTAATAGTTCCAGCTGAGAAGATGGATGGATATAGAGACTTAAGAACAAGAGATCAAGACTCCAAATCTGTGCTACACTACCAGGAGGCTTTTATGATGATTTAGAATTGTACTCAGGCTACTCAACACAAGTTCACCTTCTGGGTGCTCTGATTTCCTTTGTAATGTCCATAAAGAGGCAGAACTCAACAGGCTCAGGCACAGGCCATCTGAGTTTTGAGGCAGGTGATGTGCATGGCCTTTAAGGCTACCTGTGATACAGAGCAAAAAAGATTTTCTATACAAGTTAACACCTAAGTGTAAGATTTGCCTCCCTTTTGTACTATAACAAATTCCAACAGACCATCCACATTGCAGGCCAAGGACTCTTAGGAACAACATTTACAAACTCCATGTAGCGCAAAGTCAAACATATGTGTAAATAAACTGTTCAGAAGCCATAAAACAGGGGTAAAGCCAAAATCCAGTTTGGCCAACCGAAAAAGAACCCCACTCTTGCCTTCATTAGGACTGGAATTTAGCTACTAACCTGATATTCCCTGCTATGCTTTAGAGTGCCACCGGATCACTACAATGTGTGAAGTTGGCAGAGACCCAAAGACACCTGTAGAATTTCTATAGAAATTCAGCATTAAGTAGTCTTTTTTTCTCTATCCCTAGTGAAATTCAAGCATTTAGAGGATTGTCTCACATCTGCTGAAATATGTCTGCTAAATGCAAGTTTCTAATACAGCTTTGCCAGGTTCTGCTTCCAATTCTTCAGCCACCATCACCAAAAACTCAACTCTCACTCTCTTATTTCCATTTTCCAGGACAGTGTTGAAGACATTGATTTCCATAGCCTGTTTTATGCTAAATTTAGGTAACAAGAAGGCAGCTATGACAGATTTGAGATATCTTGGGGTACAATAGTTTAATGCCTCAATTAATTCTTTGTCTGACCAGTTCCATACACACTAAAACTGTCAGGTTCGCTACTGAGACATAAGCAAAAGCTCTGCCAAAAATATGACAGATTGATTATTTACACACTTTTAGAAATGCCTTGCCATGAGACCTCAGTTTGAAGATCTCAGACCTTGACTCTAAGCCCAGAGGGATCTCCTGCTGGCTTTACTTCTCAATGAAACAAATACAAATCCTTCATATTCATAGAAACAGCTCTATTTCAATGAATTCAGGTTTGCTTTAGGTGAACTGCAGTATTAGTTTCAAATGGCAACTGCAAACTGTCTCTGCTCTAAGCATGTGGAAAAGATCATTACCTGTTTTGATGAAAATTCTCCGGTTTTCTCCCAGTGATCTGCCCTTGTTTACAACCACGCCACTGCTGTGCCCTGGGGCCACTTAAATACTGCACAGGAAGCCTGTAAACACATCACCTTACAGATGTGTTCTCCTCTCCTGTGATCTCCAGGAATCTGATAGGCTTAACACAGGCATAGCCATACCTGGGAGTGAGACTTGGAGACAAATACAGTTTGCAGTGATGATTTAAGCTGGGAATCTGGTCTGCAAGGATTTCTGGAATTCATTCACAGAGCAGCTGGCTGGTGCCTCATGGGGTACCATCGAGATCTCAACATCACAAGTGGCTGTGTGGGAGCAAGTAATGCCAGGAAACCAAGTCTCTAACAGTTTGTAATCCAACAAATACTCTGTCCCTTTGGAGGGAAGCAAAATCTGGCACTGAAACAGGATAGCGCTATTTACTAAATCACAACAGTAACATCCTGAGATTTTGGAACGATTAGGATGTCCCCCCAAATCCCTGAAAATGATCATCCTGCTGCATGGCAATCAGCATGGCCAAGTCAGGTATGGCAATGCACTCTCTGAGCCCTTTCCCATAACCAATGGTGTGAAACAAGGTTGTGTTCTCGCACCAACCCTATT
>JAWWEU010000011.1:18926693-19148400 GCA_035583155.1 Acropternis orthonyx | reverse complement strand
AGAGGAGCCCCGAAGAGGAGATACAAGGACTCCCTGAAACAATCCCTCAGCCTTGGCCATACTGACCACCATCAGTGATCCACTCTGGCCTCCAATAGGGAGGGGTGGAGACACACCATCCATAACACTGCTGCTTCCTTTGGAAGCACACGCAGAATCAGTCTCAAAGAGAAAAGAGAGCGCAGAAAGAACTGTGCCTTGCCAATCCTGCCTATGGAGTCTTGCCACTGTGCCATTTGCAACCGGACTTGTCTGTCTTGCACTGGCCTTTTTAGCCATCCACGCTTGCAGCAAGCATGGGTAGAGCCCTTCCCAAATGTTCATTCACAAAGCCTAGCCATGATGAACATCCTGAGTATTCTTTCTCAGCTTCTGAACCAGACCAAAAAATGCTTTGTTTGCAAGCGCTGATGAAATCGTAGCTCCAGATGTGAGCTATGAGCTGTTGCTGTATCTGAAAAGTAAACTCAGACTAGAAAATGCTTACTTTTGGATATTGCAACAAAGAGACACATATATTTGCTGTGAACTTACATTATGACCAAACTGTAGAATTGCCCAGGGATCCTACCTGCAGTCACATCAGCAGCAGGTTTCCCACTGACTTAAATGGGCAGAATGCCAGCGTTTGTTCAGTAATCGTGTAAGCACAACCACACTAAGTTGGTGGCAGGTGGTACCATGGGATGTTCTGTGCTCAGATTTTAAACTACCCGCTCTCTGAACACCTTTGAACTGCACCTGAATTTCAGGGTGTCTGTCCTCTTTATTTGAATTAAGAAAAACTTTTTTTTGAGATGAGGGTCAAAAATAAAACTACTTGCCAGCAATCTGACAGGACCTGAAAGGGTTTACAACAGCAGCAAACCTGAAGGGAAATCTCTCAAGTCTTTGACAGGCAACCAACTACCACCTTATTTTGTACCATTATATTCAAAGCCCTGTAGAAACAAGTCACACATTCATTTTGGTTTCTGGATTCTCATATATGAATGAAGGATTTTCCTAATAGATTTTGTTTTAAAAGTGTGATAAAACCCAATTAAAAATGCATTTACTGCTCAATTCAGCAACAAAGAGATATGCCATTTTTTCCAAGTTCACTGGGAATAGGAAGGAGTAGACATACAGTTTCACAAAACAAATTTTAGTCCAAATCGAATAAGTCAAGCAGAAAAATAATTTATGAGCTTATCCTCCCCTAATGAGAAAAAAAAAAGAAAAAAGATGGAAGCACACATTTTTGGCAGCATAACAACATTAGCTGGAGAACATTAAATAATTAGTTGGCAGTGGTGAGCCTTTGATTCAACTTCTTTACTGTGAATGAGTTCTGCATTGCAAAGCAGATTTGTAAAATTTAACAGTGTTTTCACATTATAAATTTTTTTTTCTTATGTTAAGTATGTCAAAATTAGCCAGGCCTGCTGGACCTTTAACACTGCCTCACACTGGCAAAATGAAAGGGGAGATTTTCAAAGACACAAATGGAAGTTAAATATCCAGCTCTTGACTTTCAGGATGACTTTCAATGGGAACTAAGTATTTAACTACCATTCATGTAGGAAAAAGAAAATGTAAGGTTGAAAGCACAGCCAAGAGACACCCACCTGCAGGTGTGTCCAGGTGGCTGGAGCATTGGAAGCCCATTACTACAAAGCCCTCCTCAGCTGCTTGCCCCATCTCTTGCTTTTGCTGCAGCATGACACCACATATAATCATGCTCTAATGTTTTCCTGACAAAACGATCCATTAGAAAAATCCCACTGTACTAAAAACATGTTTCAGATTAGTCAAAGTGATTTGTGCTAGAAAGCAGCTTCATCTTGATGCACATGCCAGCACACCCAAAGGGAAAACTGCCCCCAGCAGGGAAGGGTAACAAATAGGGATCATGCTGGAAAATAAACTCTTCAACCTGGTGCAGGAAGAAACACATACAAATACAGCTTTATTTCTGCACAGCTGCTTCCAGGCCAGGGCAACGAGCAGCTCCAGGAACATTTCTCCCCGAGCAGTCAGAACTGGGTGCAGAATGGTCAGACAAAACCTCCCAGTCTGAAAACTGGAGAACCTCAGACACTCATGCAAGAAGAGGTCCCTGTTCCCTTCAATCTACAGTTCACTCCCCTTCATTACTGTGAAGGTCACAGCAACCCCTATGACAGGACGATATTCAAAGCTGAATTCACAACTCCCCTTCAGAACAGCATGCTTGATGCAACAAAATTTATGCTTTTTTGGTACTTGTTATCTGGGTCTACTTATATATTCATTTTGGAACCATTTGTTTTTTATGCAGTGACATGAACAAGTCTGCTTTTCATTTTACATTGTGGTGATAGTTCTCCACATTTTGACATAAACAGAAAATCTTTCCAAAAGTTCTATTAATAAAAATCCTTACAAGTAATACAGCTGATCCCACAGCTTCACTAAGATTTAGGAAGAAAGCCAGCCTTCCAACCAAGATGTGGAAGCAAGCCTACAAATAATCTAAATATTTATTCATTCAGCTGCTCCCCCTCTCACTCCCTGGAAGTCCATCCCATGAAGCTGCAGAGTTGTCCTTCTCCAGAACAGCTGTCTTTCAAATATTTCTGATTACTTCTCACTCTCAGACACCTCAACCACATCCCAGTTCATCTTCCTGCACAGGACTTGTCCTTAAAACAGTGTCTGACCTAAAGGATCAGAGCAGGGAAGTGTGCTGAGAGCTGATGACAAAGCCTTGCTTCAGACAAAAACCAGTCCTATTCTGAATTGTTCTGTGTTGAGAAAACAGATTATTTCCAATGTGCTCACTTATCACAGACCCTGAAGCAATTCTTGGTTACATCAGAACGTCTCTCTTTGTTTCAGAATAGGGACAAAAATGCAAGAGGTTTTCATCTGCAAAATCTCAACTGAACTGTGAAAAACAAAAGCCCTTACTGAAAGCAGTCCAGCACTAGAATCACAGAACTTGCCATTGATTTGAGTTTTGTACTCTTTCAATGATAAACTAACATCACATCATAAAGAAAATAAACTCAAGGCATAAGTAAGGCAATTAGATGTCATGGTGAAGATACTCAAACTGATAAACATCCAATGATTTGCCTCAGTTTCATAGGATTCCCTGAGTCGCCAAAATAATCCAAACAAACTTCCAATATTAAAAAGGAAAATTAACTATGATTTGGCTCATTGAAGCCTATCATTTCACTGCTATGCATCTGTAATATTTTTCCCATTCGTCTTGTGAGTTTACTGGCTTCACTGAGGCAAGATAGAAGAGGTGAGAATTATTTTGAGCATATCACTTGGAGATTTCGGACCTCCTGACAGGAATTCTACAATCCTTTATGCCTATTCTACTACTACACATTCAAAGGCAGCATGTCCTCTCTAATAAAATGTTTAAAAGGGCTCAAGAACAGGCAACTGCAGTGCCTTCACATTGTCTTCCTTTCATCAGTGTTAGGACTTATGGCTGGGTGAAAGAATCTTACCTGAGGGTACAAGGTAATAGCCTGAGGGACAGAGGAAGCTGGCATAAATTAAGTTACATTTAGGCAGCTCTAATTTAAAGGCTCTTTGAGCCCAAGTTGTACAATCCCTTTTGAATGAAACAAACTCATCTAGGTGAGTCCAGGAAACCAGTCTAAGTTTAGAAACAAAAGTATAGTGGCCACAGAAGGCCTTTCTGAAATTAGCAGGAAGATATTCCTCCCAAAAGGAAAAAAAAGTAAGAGACTGCTTTTTGTGGTTCACTCAAACACCTGTAAATCTATTTCTCTTCAGAACTGAGAGTAGTGCAAATAAAGACAGATTGTGCATCTAGTTTTTTGTTTACTTTTAAATAAGAATCAGTAATTTAACCCTCTAGAGGAAGAACTTCCTTCCCTCCTCAAGACTCTTTCTGCTGGCATTAGCCTCAATCAATAGAGTGTGGTCACCTGTTTTATGAATTATATAGTTCCCAATGGGGAAAAAAAGAGAAAGAAAACTTTCTCAGAAAATAAAAAAAAAAAAAAGAGGATAGAACCTGCCTTCTTCAGTAACAGTAATAAAGACCAGCTGCCACTGAATTATTTTATTATCCAACAGATCAATTGAATCCACCTTGCGTTACACACACACACATTGTTATTTATATCCACTGCATGTCAGTACATGGCTAATTTCTCCAGAGATGGCAGCGTGATTTACCAGGCAGGCTGATGTCTGTGCCACAGCTGCAGAGCCAGGAATGGAAGTGCTGACTCTCTCGTGACTTTTAAACAACCCAGCCACTGAAGTACTTTGCAGTCTTGAAGGTCAGACAGACACAATGCTATAACATCAGAACACCACTTTCCCCCAGTGTTACAGGAGCAGTTGTATGTGTGCAGCAATGAGGAGGGAGAGCTGAAAACCACTGAGGTTTTTTTATCCCGGATAGCCTTATACTGTGCTACTGAAAAAGCCAAGGTGATGCTCTCAGGGGTAGGCTTATCATGATGGCATCAAATGAATAAGGTTTACTTAGGCAAGTTAGGACAGGACAATCAGGCCTACAAAAGAATGCAAGTAAAAATATTATGAAGTTGTATTTCAATGGTGTTATAATTTCGTGTATAACTGAGAGGAAATGTAGTGTCTATACAGCAATAGAAAAACTTGTACAAAATGTGTGTCACTGCTGCAAAGCAGCAATTTAGACTGAAGATACAGCAAAAACAATCCAAGAGAGTCAGTCTGCACTAATTACCATGATGCACAAAAGCTGAGCCAGCTGTGCTATTTGTTAACTACAGGACGCAAGAGCTGACTGATTGTTCAGATTGTTTGCACCAATATGATGGACAACTTTAAAATAAAAATTAAAAAAGACAACATTATTACTACGCAAATCCAAGAACAAGGCAACCCAAGGCACTTTTCTATGTGTAAGATATTTCCCCTTGCTACTCAAAAGCAAAAGAAAGCTAGCAGAAAAAGGGAAATGAAGCAAACTGCTTGTCTCCAATACAAAGTGCCTATGACACAGGTGACTCTTTAAAGGGCTGTCAGCATTTACTTTGACCAGTTATATCAATTTATATGGACTTTTTGCTAAGACAGTAAATTAGAACAGCTTCAAAACAAGAAAGCCAGGTTTTGAGGCAACCTCCCAGCAGAGCAAGTAACCTAATTAGTTTAAGGATGAATCCTGGTAGATTTATGAATGGTATAGGCCACAAGTTCCCACAATAAGGACCTGGATTTAATCACACAGGAATCCCTGTTTGGTCCTGCACTGCTAAACATGGGGGGACTAATTTTAACAGGCCTGTAGGTGGCATGGTTGCTACTCAGCCCTCCCACAGAAGTCACAGAACAGCAACAATACAGGTTTACACCAGGTGAGTGGCTAGGTCCTTCTGGAAAGCTGGGCAAGGATACTTCTGAACTGGACAAATTGTTCACCTTCTCTTAATGTTCTTTTTTAAGCTTTTCCTAGGTAGTCTGCTGTCACCATACCCAGGACACTTTTAAACTATAAAAGGCCTGCAAATCACACTGTTTCTTGGTAGTAATACTACACTTACACACTAAGGTCCCATTTGTGCAAGTTTTATAAATCCTTGGGAGTGGTATTATGATCTATATAAACAGCAGTTTGACAGTATGACAAGGTGTTAGTTTCACCTCATGAGCAACTGACTTACTAGAATTTACCAGATTTATTAAATATTCTCCTTAATATCAACCTATACACAAAATATCAACAATGAAACTTGACTACATGTGTGACAAAAACATTTCAAATTCTTTTCTTCTGCACGTATATCAAGGCTCCTACAAGAGATTTTCTCTTTTAACTATGCACTTCCAAATATTTATCAGTCATGTAACAAAACAAACAAAAAAGGCACTAACATCTTTATACACTGATCTTGGCATTGTTGCTTTTTGTTAGAATTCCCAGTCTGAATCCTGCTTGTATATTGACTAGTTATATTAAACAACTCCATCTCTTTCTAGCGTCTTATGCCCTTATCTCTGGAGGGCAGGGACATTTCAGACAGATTACTCTGCAAATTGATTCAGCAGCAAGTACAACAGAGAGTTCACTTGATTTGTTAATTCTAAAACTTTCTGTTAAGTGCCAAATACTTCTTAAGTAGTGTGGGTCAAGATTTTCTGATTATGTCAGCCTAATTAGCAATTAGAAACTACAAATACAGAATAAACCCTCAATCACAAGCTCAATAAAATGCTACAATCCAACCCTAAGAACTTGAACTTAGTAGTTTATATGTACAACTCTTTACGCTTAGTCACCCTAAATAGGAAATAATTCTCCTAATTTTTCACATACTGAGGGGAAAATGAGAAAGCTCAAATATACTTCCTTTTCTGTCCTACAGAGCTGAAGATGTTATTTATGAATGTGAATTTACTTTTGTTCTGTAAGTGTTGTGACACAGTCATGGTTTACTGTTGGTGACACTACCTTGCTGCATGCAATTTTGACTGTAAGACATTACCATTGTCTCCAACCTTCAAAGTGTTTTCTTAGGCAGTATTGGGCTTTTCATCATGTTATAGACCTTCTGTTCATGTTAGAAGATATTTGATTGCCTGTAAACAAGGAAATAATCAGCATAAATTAATCTTTTAGGCATTCAGGTAATTTTACCTTCATTAATTCCATCTTACTGACTTCCCGCTAACCTGGAAAGGTTTAAGTGGGGGTCCTCAGAGGGGTGGAAATACTGCTTGGAAAACAATGACTGGAATTGCTTTAGCTGGTATGCAATTCCCACAACACCATACCACTGTTTCTGCACTGACATTCCTATGACTAGAAAAACAGTGGGAAAACCATTTTATGGTATATATATATATATATATATATAAAAAGCTGCTTTTGCTAGAAGGGGGTAAAGTTTCATCATGAAAAGACAGATTTGCGCCTGAACAAATTCACCATTTTGCCCAGAAGGAGAAGTACAGTCATTTACACCATGAGTAGCAGCGATGGCTGGCAGAAAGAGCAAACTGTACACTGGATCAAATTTTCACATACTTGCAAAACTATCAGTTTTCATATTAAGTGAAAATTAGTACTTTTCTATAGCTCTGTTTTCAATAATCTCAATCATCAGTCCAGGGGCCAAGGTCAAGAACAAGTCCCCAGTTTCAGAGTCAAAAGTTCAGAATGACCTTTCACAAAAATAAGCACCTTTTCACTGGTCCCCCCAAGTCTCCTGAAGTTACATTGCTTTTTCACCAGGAATCACTTGGTAACGCTTCAAATTAACAGGTTAAATTACAGCTCTGTTAAGTAAAATCAGATATTACAGGTGGAAATGATTTTCTTCCCACTAACACTCCTAAATCTTCAAAAACTAAACCAAGAGGAAGCTAAATTAGGAATTAGTTTGACTACACTACTTCCCTGACTTAGTTTGCAGAAAATTAATTAGTATCTATTAGTAGCAACATGAAATACTCTGCATGAATTGGGGCCTGCTTAGAAGGCAACTGACATTCTAAAGGTGCACATTTGTATCTCACACAAAGATGTCCTGGTCTTAAAACACACAGAACTGTTTGGGTTAGAAGAGACCTTGAAGATCATCAGTTCCAACCCCCTTGCCATGGGCAGGGACACCTCCCCCTAGACCAGGTTGTTCATGATTAACACTCCTCAGTATTAGGATAATAATATTCATCATAATCCAAATTCCCTCAACACAATTCCACAGGAGACTATAGCTGACATAGTGAGGTTTTAAATCATCTCATATTATGGTCACCTCATCAGTCCTTTCTGTAGAAACACAACTCAACGTACTTAGGCATATTTTAATAATAAAATAACAATAAGCCATTTTGAGAACAGTACTGCTAGATTATTCCCTGCTGTGGGGTGAGCTCAGAATTAATTTTTGCTTATGCAAAGCTCTGCTGACTAATACCTCAATTTCTTTTTTCTTTTGTCTTTGACTTCGTTTCATGTAAGAGTGAATTAGGCAGGTTAAGTATGAAAATCACTCAGTGTAGTGGAAGGTGTCCCTGCCCATGTCAGGAGGGGTAGAATTAGATAAATTTAAGGTCCCTTCCAACCTAAAGCATTCTATCATTCTCTTATATATAGCACAACTATTTTTTCGGGGTGACTCCACTGACATTCCACTCTTACTCTGCCTTTAGCAGAGCTTCTTGTTCAGTCCCAAGAATGCTGTTTAGTCTGTTAGCGCAGGATGTTTGCAGATGTTACTGTTAGATGATTTTTTTGCAATGCTGACTTCAGTTTTCTTGTAGAAAAACTGATGTACTTAGTGAGATAATCCTGCTTTCTCCATCCATTACCACGTTTAACATCAGAAATCTACAACTCAAAACAAAAACTATATAAACACACATAAGGAAATAAACACCTAGTAAACAGATGGGAAGTCAGATCAGGAGACCACCTAGGCAGGGTTTGTTCCTTGTTAACAGTTTAAACTCACCCCTTCTCCATCTTACTTTTGTGACTGGCTTGAGCAAAGAGAGTGACACGAAGTGCAGCAACAGGCCTAGGAATTGCTGCAGCTTTATCCTGTCTCCCTTCAAAGCCCCATTTGGACACAAGGTTGAAGACAGCAACCAGGTACTAGGAAAATTCCTTTGGCCATTTTCCAGAACATGAAAACTAGAAAGACTGGATATCCAATTGATTAAGGTGTATATAGTATGTATAGTTCAGAGCCTTATTCCTCCCAGGGACTCAAAGCAGCAGCTTAAAACCAAAGTAACTCCCTGTTTTCTCCAGATGCTGTTTCTTTGCCCGAATCCTTCTTTATGAAGGGATTTACAGTGCTGAATCCCAATGTTATTTCTTCAGGAACACGAGGCTTGGCACATTGCCAGCTCTCCATTTGAATAATGAGGGGCCTTTCCACAGCCAGGGAGGAAAAAAGTTCAAGGTTTCATGATTTATCTTCCTTGAACTATTTGGGAAAGAGACGTGATTATGTCTTTTCTTTTTTTTCTGTTATCCAGAACTCTCATACCTTTACTTATGTTTTCATGTCTGCCATCTCTAAAAATCCCTTCCCTCCCATATCAATTCTGAACACCTTTCCATGTAGGGGAAGAAGGGCAAGGTAAGCAACAGCCCAAGTAAAAAGCTCAGATCCCAAGCATTACCAGATTGCTGCCCCACAGAAACATCCTCATCATATCTGAGGACCATGCCAGGGGCCCTGCCCTGCCATAAGGAAACAATTTTTCACCCTGGGAAAGAAGGTGATGGGAAGAAAGTATAGTTGTGACTGACCTGAGCTCTGGGGAACTGTTAGCTCAAACTGGCTCACCCCTGTGTGGTCAAGGCATTTCAGTGTGTGTGGTTTTAACAGCTCTGAGCTGCTGTTGCTTGAGACGCAATATTCCATTTACATCCAAGCTATAAAATTTTGGCAATAGTCCCCTTTGTTTATAACAGGGGACTAGGGCAGATATTCTTTTCTCTGATGGGGGAAGGTCAATATTCTTTATATTGGTGGTGGTTTTTGGGTTTTTTTAAGTATTGCAGAGAAAGCACTTAAAATCTTTGTCTGTTGCTCAAATGAATTACAGAATAATATTGGACCACCCTACAAGCAAGGATGAATGGTTGTCATTTTTCAGTATTTTCCCTCAAGTAGTCTCTTAGGAAAACATGTGAATGATAACAGATCATTCTTATTTCAAGTAATTGAAAGCATATTGCCAAGTCTTTCAACATATCCAACACAAAGCCAGCTGGAGCTCCCCAAACAACTTCCAAGTCCTTCAGTCACTGCAAAGGCCAGAAACGCTTATAGTGGCAACAGAAGATAACACAGCTGTCTCCATTCCATGGAAGTATTTCTACTGAACATTCTTCTGGAGATACTGAGGGGCTATAGACAGCATAAAGTTGGATGTGGCCCTCAAAACTATTCCTGCTATTACCTTCTCAATGAAAGAATCAAGCACAGTTAAATTTGGATAAAAGTTTTGCAAAGCTATACTTGGAGAGCTTTGTTTCCTTAGGTGAGAATTAGAAAGGGGCCACTTTCCCCATTTAAAAATATTGTTATACATCTAACTTGAAACCATGAAAACAATAATAAACAAAACCCATCACTTTACCCTCTCACTGCTTCCAATTAATTTTAAATCTACAAAATCCTTTCCCTGGTGAACTAGAGAACAGCTGTATGGAATGCACTAGGCTGAACCAGCCCAGAAGGATATTGACGAAGCCATATATGCTTTCTTAACACCTTAGCATACAACAGTGTCATTCCTCAGACACAGACAAAAATATAATGCTTACAGAAAAGCAACATGTGGTATAAGACCAAGAAAAATTCAGATCAGCAACACAAGTTATATTATTCAGTAGAAGTGATAAACCAAGTAAAGATATGTATTTATGAGAGGGGATGTAAGTTCCTAGATTAGTCAGTTCTGAGGGTGAAGGGCTGGGGGGAAGTAAGTAGAATGAGCTCTAGCTCATCTTTTCCATGAGTGCTTCAGGAAAAACCCCATACACTCCCCAGGCAAAAAGTGATTAATTCCACCATAAACAGAGGGCCTAATCCCTACTAAACACACAGAGGAGATCACTTGGGTTTGAGCTATCACAGCTCCTCAGATCAGGGCACCCCTTTCACATGCTGCTCAGGTACTCTAAGACTGTTTTGCACTGATCATTAAAAGCTTTCTTATATCCAAGCTAACAGCTAGCAAGTAGTTCTTCATTTTGTAGCAGCAGGTCTTGCAACTTAATGCTCTCACCCACAGTACTTACCCTTATATGTTTCTTCTTCTGAAAAACCATCATGCTCTGGCAGGATACACACACTTTTCCATGATCATTTTTTTATAACCTCTTTTATAGCTGTGACAAACTAGAGCTGTGAGTGTACCCCAAGTTAGGTCAGCCTGAGATTTATATACACTGTGCTGTTCATGCTTTCATTTAGCATCCTGGAACTGTAACTGTTTTTTGGTTTTTTCTTTTTTTTTTAAATAGGCAAGAGTGATCATTGTTGAAAAACTACACCTGGATCTTTCTTCTCTCCTGTCCAACTGACAAAGTGACACTCCTGGCCTAGAGCAAAAGTTCTCTTTAGTCTTTTGTAACTGACTGGATACACATTTTGCACTGTTATTTAATCTTACTTTGCTGGTCATTTTTAAAAATTATTTATTTTTTAAAGAAAGCATATTCAAAACTTAGTATATTGTGAATTGCTTCAAATTTATCCTCTACAAATCCTTCTGATGTAGCCCAAGTCTTTCTACTGACAGACACTAACTATAGGACCAAGACCAGTTCTTCAAAAATCTTTCTTAAAGGTCATCAAGTACTTCTAGTATTCACCAATCCACCAGTTCCCTTTACAAAACACTTGCTCTTTAGCCAAGATCCTCCCCATGTAGGAATAAACTAGAGATTTCCTTTGTGGCTCCACATTACATAGTTCTCCCAAAATAAACAACAGATTTGATCTCCTGCATTTACTTCATCTAAAATACAGATGACCACAAATCAGCTTAACATCAGTAGTCCTTGATTCCTGTCCAGTTACCTTTATGTCTACAGCATACTTTGCAGAAGACAGATGTACTTAGAACTCTGCTTGCTACAGACACATGAGCCTGTAGTTTTTTCATTTAATTGTTTTCCCTTTTCAATACTGGTTCTACAATATCTAGCCTCAAATTATATAGTGACAGTCCTAAAGTAACAGAATCCTCCAGACATTTGCTGCCACATTTGCACATTGTCTATTGTTTTCAGAAGTCTGGATGGATGACCAAGTCTCAGAACAGACTACCTTGAATTTTGTTTAGACTTCAGGCAATTTCAACAGGTCCCTCAGTCCTATCCCAAGTGTCTGCTGCAGAAGCAGGATTAGGAAAAGCTACCAACTTCCAAACAGCCACAGAACAAGGGAGGAAACACTTCGTTTGTAGAGGTCTACCCAGAATTAGCAGTAATTTTCACTGTCTGGAGCATGTCTTTGAAAGCTTCTAGTTCACTTCACACAATTCCATCATTGATGGATATCTCTGCATTAGTGAACCCCATTTTAAGAGCATCCCTTGAAACATTCCATCTACAAAAACAGAAGCTCCTCTACTCCAATACATCTCCCACAGTTCAAGATACCATTTTGTTTGCATCAATTTGCTCATGAGAACTAGATTCTGTCCTGGCATTTCCTGCCTTTTACAGAAGCTGCACAGGAAGATTAGGATGTTCGGAGTCAGCACAAAGCACAGTGGCTGGCAATAGCACATACAAGATGAGAGGAGCATTTGTCTTTGGCAGTACATTTTATTTTAGTGTAAGCGCATTATCAAACTCAAGGGCTTTTTTTTTGTGAAAGAGATCATTAAGCCTCACATACTTTTAGGTTGCATCTATGTCAGACTACATTGCTGCATTAATGCCAAGCCATAATCAAGTAGCACTTTAAATGCTCCTTCACTTTATACACATGCTTGTTGGCCAGGGCAAGCTTAAACACAACCCCTCTAGCAGAAGGGGCTGTAAAGCAGCAGGAACATCAAAACATCCCCAAAGACTTAATGTGAGCTCTGCCCTGCAATGTGCCTCTTTCAGAAGGTAGAAGTGAAAAATCAATTACAGACAATTACAGTTATGCCCAGTTAGGGGCATCATTTCTGATGTCCCAGGAATAAGCACACCAGTTGCCTGTGTACTGGCTCCAGAGGACTGATCACCAATAATGCTGGCTGACCTGGAAGCTACAAAATAAAGAAAGCAAAGTCAATTCACATTAACATCTACTGAAAGAAAACATTTATCACGGATGTGCTGATTTAATGAAAGTTTTGAAGAAGTTCTTAATAATTGAAAGAATCAAATCAGACGCGTGAAGCTGGGCTCCATATTAAAGGTAGCAAAGGTTCAGTTCCAGAACATACACTGAGGGGGAAGAAATACAGCACACAATAACAAAACAAAACCATTTTGCATTTGCAGAATGACTTGTGAGGCAGTTTTGTGGACAGACTTCAGATCAAACACCTACTATTGTAAAGAAATTGATAATCTAACAGTGTTTCAAGAACCTGGATATAACTGCACACACAGCTAACTCCAAACATTAAGGAATTGCATTTTCGTCAGCAGTGGTTTTTGCTGGCTGGTACTTTAAGTGGACATGAGTTTTCTGGTCAGTAGCTACTGAATCTCAGTACCACTTAGTTCTGCAGAGGTAGCAGTGTTCAAATCCAACTGCATGAACACATGGAACTAGTTTAAGTCATCCATGAATCCCTCCAAAAAGATCACATCATAGGTACTACGCAGATAGATTATCTTCAGCTGCTATAAATAGCACAAGATAAAACAATTCACTGGGATATCCTAATGAATTGCTCATTTTTAATCACAAACTCTCCAGGCACTGGTATGTATCAATAACAGAAAGAGTAAAAGTTTAAAAATAGTGTACAGTTTAGCACAGAAGGCAACATTTGAATAGAAGCACGTAATTTTAATTTGCTTTGAAGTTTAAAGCAATCCAAACAAAAAAGTTAACTATATAAATACAGACTAAATGCACATAGTTTACAGCCAACTACATGTTGCAAGAATAATAGCAAACCTCACATGAGCATGGAAGTATTCTCAAACTGTTGTCTGAGTGTTTAGCTATGACTCTGAGGGCATAGTTATGTTCACATATGCAGGGTAGGCAGACTTAAATAGGAGAACTGAAAAAACACAACAGTCTTAACAGACAGAAAGTTGAAAAAAGTACATTTACCTAGGCACACTTCAGCATTCAGTTTGTTTTCCAAATTTGAACAGTTTAAACAGGAAGCAACATTTCTAAAGGCTCTCCACTGTTTTGTCTCTGGAAGCATTCTTGTACAACGCTACAGTCTGAGGAATGTTACAGAGGTCATAAGAAAAACAGAGTAACAGAAACTTCATTAACAAACAATCAGATGTCATTAACATCTCAATCAGCAAGGGAATAAAAGGAGTGCGTTATGTAAACAGAATAGATAGGTTCAGTGTTAATATACAAGTGGACAGGTGATGTCTCAATTACAATTAGGACAACCAAAAACACCCCAGCTCCCTGCTGTAAACCTGCTGCAAACAACACAGAGGAGCAGACCAGAAACTCAAACAGAAACTGATCTGCTCATCAGCTGAAAGGCTGGGCTCGGCCCCCCGCAAGACACCACAGCTCAGCCGCTTTCACCCAGCACCGCGGGACCGAAGGGACAGGAGGAGCTCAGGAATGCGTCTGTGGAATGGACCGGTTTTCCAGGGCTTTTCCTCGCCGTGCTCCGCTGCCACCTGCGGGCCGCGCCGGGAACTGCAGCCTCGCACACCCGACCGGCTACCGAGGCAAGACAGGGGGCCTAAAGTCAGGTGTGACCTAGGCGTGGGAGCTATCGGGAAATTAATCACTTAATGAGAGTTTCAGACATCCGAGACCTTGGCCTCTAGCACAGACAAGCGTGACAAATACATGACATTCAAATATAAACGAAGATGACCAAGTTACTGACAGTTTAAATGCACTCCTTTCAGCTCTGTACTTACAGGTACTATTGAATGTAGCATCTTTTTATTCCCTTTGACTTTTTATAATAAATATCAAGAAAACTATATAAATAATTTAAAGATCTTTGGGAAATATTTCAGAGGTAACTTTGCAGGTATTGGTAGTTTAAAAATAACAAAAAGTCCCAAGAACATTTGGGGTTATGTTTGGTTACGTAAAGCAAGCCAAAAAGATCACCCCTGAAGTTTAAAACAAAGCTGGAACATCCATTAAAGAAGTGGAGTAATAAGCTGATTGTCTACTTTGAGCTGTTGTCTCCTATATTCAATTGTCCTTGTTAACATGTCCTACTTTTCAGCTCCAGGGGCTCTGCTCACACCCAGAGAAGGCACGCGCACAGGACCCAGGGAATTCATGGGAGACAAGCACAGAACCAAGGGACAACATATCCAAACAGAGGAGAGTAACTCTCATGAAGCCTAGGCTAATCCAAGCATATATTGTATTCATGAACTCTAAAGCTGAGCACGGTCCTTGCCAATTTAAGTTGTGGTAATGACTAAATAATCTGGATAGCTTAAAGAGTGACCCACTCGCTCCATATCAAAAGTTACAGTAAGTTGCTATTTCTGCATTTGTTTATCTGAACAATGGCACAACAGCAAGGCTTAGGTCAGTCATGAATACTCCAGACTTTTCCTGGACAGACCACTAGAAAAAGCCCACTTTAGAACATATTTAAGCACTACTTTGGGACAATCAAGTTAACCATGGTCACATCTCAGACCATGCTATGTCTTTAAAGAGATAACATCTCCCAAGGAGGGAAGTCAATACAACATTCAAGATTGCCGTACATACTGGAGGTGACTTTTAGAGGATAAGCAATTAATACAGAGAATTACATGAAATACTCAAGTACTTTGACACTGTGTGGAGATCTCACATAACAAGGGTCAAAATAAAGGAAAGCAAATGAGAAAATCCCAGACTGGTTGTTCTGCAAGCCTTGAGCTTTTACATAGAACCTACAGAACCACTGCAGAGATGCTATGGATCCACAGCATCAACTCCTGCACTGCTTACACAGAAATCAAACCACATGCTTCACTAAAAACCAAACTGCATGTTTCAAACAGAGTTTGGCTACAGATAATCAGAAAGAGGAAGAAAAGTCAGAAGCCCTAAAGAAGGCCACAAAGTGCATAAGAAGTCATTGATAAAATAAAGCCATTGCACACAACGCACAGTTCAAGTGTACTGAAGTACCACACCGGAAGAATTGATAGCACAGTTCTGTTCATGCCAGTGTAGCAGCATTTATGTGTAGAAAGCTATTGTCCCCAGATCATAATCATCTTCCTCTCAAGGATAATGGATGTAGACTGAGGAGATATCTGGAAAGCTGTAAAAGTCCTTATAAACTTCTTGACACTCCAGTTGTATGATTTCACAAAACTCTGTAAATTATGACAGAATGAACCATGTCTCACTGCTGAATGCAAGGCATTGTTTTGGAATTGGCTTACAGAGTAAAAACAATGCCTGAATATTCAGACAGTGTGGAGGACAAGGTTACACTGTCACCTGCAGTTCAGCACACAGGCTCAAGCTGACAGAAGTGATACAACAACAATCAAGGGGAATGCTTTTGAGAACATCTCAACTGCAATTGTCTCCGTCCCTCTGCACAGAGGCTGTCTGCCCTGAAGAGATCTATTACAACTTCAGCTGGTTTCTGGTTGCCTTAGCCACAGTGATACGTGCTCTCCTCCAGTACTTCTATATAAATACTGGTAATCCAAGCCAGGATTTGCCAGACATTTAAGGGTAATACAGCTTTACTTAGGCAGCATAAAACTATCTGAGTGAATCCTGTCTCCATAAATGGGAGGCCAGACAAGTTGAGATTCCTCATCACATTACAATCCTTAAAAAGGCTATAAAGTAGCAATGACCAACTTGTTCCTTAGATGTTTGAATGACCTGAACAGGTTGGCAAGGAAAACTGATGATATAGGACAATGTTTCATAAGTCTCCCTTACTTTAAAAAAAATTCCAGAAAAGAAAAAAGATGATGCAGCAGAACTGGAAATCCACATACATCCAACATCAACAGACTAATAACCTGAAGAGTTCAACAATCAAATCCTCCCCTGCTAACCTACAACACTGCTCAAACTTGAAGGGGGGCATGGGGGCATTGTGAAAAAAAGAACCATAGGCAAACCAAAAATCTACACCAATTGTCACCTTTAGCAGTGAAGAAATAACTCTGTTCTGGGTCCCTGCACCATCTTTTGTCTTGAGGTAGCAACATGGAAAACTTTACACACTGATTACTACCTCAGTCTCTTTATGAATCTTCAGAGCAACTGAATGGAAGTTTCAGGTATAGAAATCTATAAAACTACTGTATTCACCATTTTTCCAACAGGTTACTGTGTAGTAAAACAGAGCAATCACTAAGAAAAGTGATTAAGGCTGCCCAAGAACATTTTTTACATTCCCTCCCTCACCCCTCAGGTCTCTGAAGATGACTCCACAGCTTTGTCTAGATTAACAGATGAAAAGGAAATAATAATTGTGAATTAAGAGATGTATGAAGGCATTCCTCAGGGGGCAGTCCCCATTTGTCACACTGCCAAGAGACCACACAATAAGGCAGCAAAATTATTCAGTTGCCCACACTCAACCTCCTGTTTTGTCCACAGCTGCTTGTTCCTGATATAACGTTCCTTTTGCCCACCACATTGGCATTGACATTCAGTGGTCCACTCCAGTCTTTCCATCTTCCACCTTCTTCCAGGACACCATGGCACACTGCTATCCATCGAGCAAGTAGACTACCACTTCATAGGTTGACATCATGATAGCTGTGTTTGGGATCTGTCTGATGAGGTGCGTGGTTAAGCCTCGGTACAGGGATCCATACCCTTCTTCTCGAACAAGCAAAGACAGTGTCTGGAAGAAAGATCTGTATTTTGTTCCCTCTTCTCTTAGTCTTGTTCGTACAACCTCTGCACAAAGAAAACCACATGTGGTTACATTCACCACTTATTCTTCCCAGAAGCAAATCTGATCTTTTACATAAAAATCCCTCTCCCCGAACTCTCAGTCTCAGAACTCCTCTTTAAAAAAGGAGTAGCAAACACAGTAGTAAACGAAGTATGCATAAGAAGAAATGTAACAAGTTACATCTTCAGCAGCATTAGATACCTGACTGAACAAGGCAAATTTATTTGCTTAGCTGCAGTCCAGAAGAGGACTACTGTTGAGTCTTACATTTTAGCTCAGCAATTGACACTGGTTTAGTACTCAGTCCATTTACAAACTTCACGTCAATTACTTTGCAGGAGAATCAAGAGCAACTGAAGCACAAACTAGACAGCCTGTTTTCCTAGAAGGGGGACACAAACTTGCTGGCAAATTACAGAAAATTGCTGAGCAAAAAGGATCGCCTGCTTGAGTACTTTGGACCATACCCTGGCAAAACCTTCGGCAAAATAAACATTTCCTAAGAGAGGGCCATGCTAGATATCCACTTTAAAGCAGTTTCATTTCTGAATACCATACTCATATTGATCTGCTGAATCTGAGGTGAAAAGCTTTAGACAAATATTTCTTGAGCTCAAGTGAACCAAAGCTGGCTACAAATGTCACTGAAAAGACTCCCTCTGATTGATTGACTCAGGTTCTCAGGGCTATGTGCCCCACTTACCATGAGGATATGCTATTGATGTTGCACAAGTTTTGGAAGTGGCAGCAGCCATCATCATTCCAACAAAGTCCGATGCTTCTTTTGCTGATTCATCCTCATTGTCCATGGGAGAAGCAGTCTTATACTCCAGTAGTTTTTTCTTAATACTCTCATAAATAACAAAATGAATAACAGTCTCAGATATGCCTGCATAGGATGCTGACATTCCTCTGTAAAAGCCTTTAATACCATCTGATCGGTAAACTTTTCGGACACATTCAAAAGCACTCATTCGCTTTTCTCCACGGTTCCTAAGAAGGAGAAAACAAGTCAGATATCAACTGGTGCAACTTGAGACTGGAAAACAGTTAAACAGTTTTTGTTTGAGTCATGAGAAGACTTAGGAAATATCCAATACTTAAGCTGAGGAGCTCCAAGTCAGACACAGTTAAGAAGACACAGAACTTGAAAGTCTCAAAGACCCTCAGCACTAAACACAGGTAAAGCATTACATGGAATCCAAGCCAAACTTCATAGGTGACTAAAGACAAAGTATCATGTAAACAGGTTGAACAGCTTTAGGGCCCCCGCAACTCTCATGCAATAAAGGATTAAACTGCTTGAAAACAGACTCCCAAATGAGCTGTCAATGTCAGTGACTCATAAGAAAAATGACCATTTTCTTTTGCATAACGGATTTCCCCTAAATGTTGCCTCAAATGAAGAGCTCCATAGCATGATAATTAGAGTGGTTAAGAGTTTGAACAGCAGGCCCCACAGCATTACAGCTCTCTGCAAACAACTGGCACATCAACCAGTGCAGCACGGGTAGCTATTATTTGACTCAACTACGCCATTGCTGATGTCAAGGAAAATGCTCCTTAGACATGACTGTATCAGGCAGTATTTGGCAAATAAAATTTTATTCCCATTTTGAGCTTGCTTACTGAATTGAGTTGTGCATATCAAAATAGTTTGTATATGTATTGGGTTTGTGTGGCCAGGTTTTGGCAACAGGGGCAATACAGCTGTCAGAAGCTTCCCTCATGTCCAGCAGAGCTGGTGCCAGCCAGCTCCAGGACAGACCTGCTGCTAGCCAAGGCCAGCAAATCAGCAGTGACAGTAATGCCTCTGTGATAACATACCTAAGAAGGAAAAAAAGTTATTGTGCAGATATAATTGTGGCCATAGGAGAGCAGAGTGGGAACATGTGAGAGAACACCTATCCAGACACCAAAGTTAGTGAAGGAGGACAAGGAGGAGGTGCTAGAACCCATGGGAAACCTGTGCTGGAATGGGATCCTGTCAGGGACCTGAGACCCATAGAGAGGAGCCCATACTGGAGAAGGTTTCCTGGGAGAACTTGGGACCCTGTGGTGGACCCACACTGGAGCAGATGGTGCCTGAAGGACTGAATTCCATGGCAGAGTGCAGCATGCTGAAGCAGTTCATGCAGAACTGCTGTCTGTGGGATGCACTCATGTTGGAGAAGTTCATGAAGGACTGTCTCCCATAGGAGGGACTCCACAGTGGAGCAAGGGGAAAGTCTTCTCTGTGAGCAGCAGCAAGAATAACATGTGATCAACTGACCTAACCCCTATTTCTCATGTTCCTGTGCTGCTGAAGGGGACTACACAGGGCTTGGGACGGAGGGAGGGGTAGGGTGAAGGTGTTTGAAGATTTTACTTCTCACGATCCTACTCTCATTTTGTTAGTAATAAAATTCAGTTAATATCCCTCAAGTCAAGTCTGTTTTGCCTGTGACAGTATTCAGTGAGTGATGTCTCTTGGTCCTTAACTCAAACCTTTGGTTATATTTTCTCTCTCCTGTCCACTTGTGGGAGGGAGTGAGAGTAGCTTTGGTGGGTACCTGGCACCCAGCCAGGGTCAACCCACTACACACACAGTACATAGCAAGGCAAAACCATTACAACGCTGCATGAAATGTGCTTCCCTACAGCCCTGAGTGCAGGCACTTGGAGCATATGGATTGTGCCAGTGGAGGTCTGAGTGAGACAGTCACAGAATAAAACACAAATAACCTTATAAGATGTTAACTCATGGATATTGTCAGGACAAGACAGACACTGGCAGCAGCTATTACATAAGCAGTAAGAGGCATCACTCAAGGGCAGAATTTAAGCCCAGATGGTTTGAACCTGTAATGCAATGAAAGGAGGTACAATTAAAAGAAAGACTGGGCACAGATAGCTGAGAACTGGATCTTGAGTAAGCCAGATGGAGGATATTGCAGAGAACTGGGGAGAAGAACAACTGGAGCTGCCGCTTCAGGGACACCCCCAGTGTGGCTGGTACACCTGGACAGTTCACTGACAGAGTACTCTGTTTGCTCTGCTGACATGCAAAATGCACAACACTGTCTTGAAGGCCAAACCAATTTCATTTGGAAAACACAACATATGCCTTCTCCAGCTGTTACTGGGATAACTTCTGAGAACAAAAACAAGATCAGGTCAGGATAACCCCACAGGCCGAGTGCTTTTATGCCTCTACTGACAACTGAACTAGAAGGGCTGAGAATGCAGTACATGCTAGACTAGCCCAGCTAACTGCAGTGTCAGACAAAGTTAGAAAATTCTTCTTCAGGTCTTCATAATGAACCATGTGCTTGGTATAATGCAAAGAATTAGCATGCATGAGAAATCCATATTTTCTCCACTAATTTCTTTAAAGACCTATAGTTTAAGAAGTTTAACTGACTATCCAGTTAAAAAAAAAAACAAACAAAAAACAAACAAACAAAACAAACAAAAAACAAGCAGAGGTACAAGATGACATCAGGTTACACACAGCACCAAAAAATTGACTTAGTTTAATGAGACGTAATCTCAATTCATTCAAATTTTCTGGCCAGTCTACTACAGTGCTTTAAGCATACCTCAGAATGGAGACTAAAGTAGAAAAAAAAATTATATATATATAACTTGTAGATAGATCAGCATCAACTTGCCAAACTTGAAATTCTGAATGTTTAAACATTCATGCAGAACATCACAACACTTCAGTAAAATCTTATCACAGTAGTGATATTTCCCACTGTCACTGTACCTTGCATCAAGCTGTAATCGTGTCTTTACTAACCAAATGGGATTCGTTGTTGTGATTGCCGTAAAACCTAAAAAATGTAAAAAGAACAAAGTTAGATGTGACAGTATCACAAGAACAACTGTATCTATGCACACAGTAAGGTACAGTGGATGCAAAAACTCCGACTATACTGACTTTTCAGAACTACCCACTGGAGCCCCTTACTGACATTTTATGAATCCATACAGCCAATAAACACAGACTATTTTTAAATTTAACATTAAGTTAAGTTCTTAGCAAGAGATGTCCCATATAAAATAAGCCAAATTAAGTACATTTCTCTCCCTATCTAATAGCAACCCTATTTTGACACCACAGAACAGCAATGCCAGCTAGACTAATATCAGCCAATTTGGCAAAAATAAAAATAAGAATGCATTGCAGAGACAGCTATAGCAATTTGAGATAACAGAAAACATTGTGTCAATTTACTTTGTTACCTGAAATACAATCAGAGTTTAAAAGCATGCAGATTGAATAAATACTACTTTTGGTGCAGTTAAAAGGCATGTATTACTGTAAATTAAGAGACCTTTTAATACTGAGCTATAAAGAGCAGTTAAATTTGAATGCTAATGTTTATTTAGTATTCAAAGCAGAGGTTGTTGGCTGGCCTAGAAATACTTTTACAAGCATATGAGTGTTTAAATTGTTAAAGTAAATACTATGACTTCTAACTATTCAGACAGCAACTATTCAGGCTTGCATAAGGGCCAAGGGTTAAAGCTTTGATTTTCAGTCCACTAAAGAAAAAGAAAGGAAAAGGAAAAGGAAAGGAAACAAATTAAAAAAAAAAAATTAAAAAAAGGAAGTAAGAATCACTCTTACTTCTGCATAACTGTGGAGAGAGATAGAGGGAGAGCAGAGTGAAAGGCAGCTCTGAAAACAGTAAAATAAAATCATCAAGAGTTGTAATACCACACATGCACCATTAATGAGGTGTCATGTCTGCAGGAGAGAATAGGAAAAGGGAAAAGCTGGAACATGGCCAGGCAAGAGATGATAAATTTAGACACTTGTTTTCTAAGTGACACACATGGCTGGTATATCACTACAGAGACATGCTGCCCTCCTGCAAGGGGATGGACTGGGGTTGTGGGAAAGCTGAGTTACCTTGCCCAGTGCACATCTGGTACATGATACTTATCCAAGGAATAGGCTATTGATAAGCTTGTTTATGGAGATCAGTAGCAGCTTACAGAAACGTATTTAGCAGAACTGCTTGCACACATGTTACTCCTGGTCAATCACAATCTACGTTGAAATTGCACACAAAGGTCTGCAATACTCAGAAATGCCAGGGGATCTTAACTGTTCTAAGGTTGGTTCTGGTGCCACCCCCAAATCTTAAACAGGTCACTGATTTTCAGTTACAGCTCTAAAAACAAATTAGATTCAGCTGGTTTTCTACACCAA
This sequence comes from Acropternis orthonyx, assembly GCA_035583155.1. Lineage (NCBI taxonomy): Eukaryota > Metazoa > Chordata > Aves > Passeriformes > Rhinocryptidae > Acropternis > Acropternis orthonyx. The sequence goes on along the minus strand of JAWWEU010000011.1, from coordinate 19,125,641 downwards.
AAGAAAAGAACACACTGGATGTTTCTGTTTAATCTTTTGATTTAATAGAATTTTGAAATGACACAAACTTCTTAACTAAGTACCTCTCTGTGGTAGATAAAGGTTTGGAGTTGCCTTTGTTTTAAATACATTACTCTTTTTGTCTCTGTCTTGGTACATATACACCCTTCATACAATGGAGTGAAATCCTAAGGAGCCAAGTGTTTTAGATCTCTATTTTACATAGGTAAATAATTATGTAAAAACCCAAAGCACTGGGGAACTACTCTACCATAACAAGGCATGGGATGTTCTTGAAACACATCACATCTGCAAAACAGGCTCTGTAGCTCCACTAGCCAGAGCCTGTCTGACCTGTCATTTAATGTCAAAGAAACTCCACTGATTCCAAGAGCACTTGAGCACCGGTTCAGCTACACTGAAAGGAAACATTGTTTTTATTTCTTTACACTAGCACTAATAAAGCTTTTATTTTCTTGGACTTCCAATCACAGTATTTCCATATCCAGAGCACAGTAAAGGGCACTAAGAATGCACAGGACTGCAACAAAGGCTTTGAAATAAGCTGGGAAAAATTACTAACTTTCCCTACAAACACATTTTCCAGGAAAGACTTGCCTCTAAAAACCAAAATTAGTTCTTAAGTCTCTCCTAGTTCTTAATTAGAAGTGAACAAAATCAAAAACTCCTTCACATTCCTATTCAAGCTGTATGCTTTGCAATTTTGTTACTGTTAGACTGCATGTTACAGTCTTATCTGCTCAGCCCTTTGTCCCTTCTATCCAACCCAAAAAAGGGTCTCTGCAGATCCTAAATCTGGGACAGGAAATGCACAGGTGAGATCAGTGGCCAGTGTCTGGGTGACAGCAGTGACTGAAGTCACCCACAGCAGCAGCCTGATACTTCTTCCCAGTCTGCCTAGAATATATTGGAAATTTCCAGTGAAGGGTGGTTGGCACAGGATACAGCTCCTGTTCTGTCCAGAACTGCACTTCCCAAGTCACTCTTAGCATTAAGTGCAGCAGCTCCAAGGGCAGGATCAGACACCTAACAGCATGGCCAATTTTTTTCTCTAGGGCTGTCATAAGCCTACATTGACAGTTCAAACCAAAGCTTTCAAATCAAAGGGCCTTGAGTAATTCAGGTTTCAAGATGAAAAGACTACAGGTCAATCCTTACAGCTTATACAGTAAATATAGTTAGTGGAAGAAGAAAAATGAATTAAGAGTTGAGTGACGCTGACACCAAGGAAAGCCCTGGAAAACATGAAACATACCATTTGGGATCTTGGATAACCTTTTATTTTTAAATAAACAAAATATCTAGCAAAATTATTTGTTAAAAAATAAAGGTTGTGGGCTATCAATAACTACCGTAACGTTCTATCAATTGTTCCCTTTTTCTTTTCAGAAGTCTCAATGCTTTACAATGCTTATCAATGTGTTGTACTCTCAAGAAAGATTCCAGATTCAACACAAGTATAGATAAATTTGGCAATACTACTGACTCCTGCACTTCTCTATCTTCTCTTCTATGAAATTGTATCCCACTTTAAGACAGAAAGAATTATCTTTTTTTTTGGCAGCTACTGACAGGTAAGATCCCAGGTATTCCTATTATGCATCATAGTTGAAAGGATAGGGTTTTTGCTTTTTTATCTACAAGCCAATGTAATTGATACAGACACACGTGAACATGGAATGTTAAACTAAAAAATCCCAAGTAATAAAATAAAAACAAACCAAAAGAGTAAACAGAAAGAGACAGAAAGGAGATTAAACACATATTGAAGAAAAAGAAGACGTCTTAGAAGTTATATGACAACACAGCATATCAGCTGCAGCATTTTAACATTTTAAAGGCAGCTCTGGGACACTGGAAAAAAAACCAAAAAACTCAAAATGTCTTGTTTAACCCAGTAGGGGCTTTCAATTAGCCAGAGGTAAGGACAGTAGCAGCTATCAGTGAAAGGTATTTTCTACCTCTCCCTGAACTGCAGAGGGGAAAAAAAAATTAAAAAAAAAAAAAATTAAAAAAAAAAAATCACTCTTACCAGAGTTAAGGAAAAGTGATGCTTTTGCACAGTGCACATCATCTGAGTTCAAGATAAGGAGAGTGAATGCCCCCTGTTTGGTTTATTTAATAGATATTACAAACCCAATGTGTGGTTCTTACACTAGAGGCTGCAAGAGACGCTCAGTTCAGTACTCACGAGGTTTTAGTTAGTCCATATTTCTGCAGGAAGTGACCTGCGGGTGGGGAGCATGAGATGACACGATCTCACTCTTTTCACGGGAGAAATGTACAGTAAATGCCTAAAATAGACACAGGCTTTTCTGTATCATAACAACAAGCAGTGACCTCATCAGACACAAGTGTACAAATCGAATCCCATTGGAAGGATTTGTGAAATAGTTATTGTGAGATCTAACGGTTTCCAGGTAAAAGTTTAGGAAAAAAAGAAAGAAAACTAATCAAAACAGGCCACAGATATTAAAATAGTTGTTTAAAATGCACTGAGTACTGAAATTTCTGCTCATTTGCAGCAGTTAAATTTTACATCTCCAAATACTTACCTATAAAGCAAATTTACAAGTGAACCCTTCTATTTCCCTACATCCTTAAAGTTTATTCACAAAAGCTAGCCTAATCTTAGGACTGAAAAAACAAGATAGATGCCTTATGAAATCAAACTTTCTAAGACCAATGAACTAAATATGCATTTTATTTGGTATCAACTGTGTATATACTACTAAAAAATTACAAAAGTATTGTATCTCTGTGAGTAATAAAGTGGTCCCAATTATTTTTTAATAAATAAAAAAAAATAAAAATCTGCATTTGGGTTGGTTTGCCAGTAGAGTTCTAGAAAGAACAGGAACAGCATAAAAGGCAAAGTAGTTTTGCAGCAGATTTGCAACCATGTTGTCTGATTGAGGCTATGAATCATTAAAAAAGCAAATAAGAAAGCCATACAGGTTTCAAGTATCTCATTCAGTTCTTTACAGTTTTTCTCCTCTGTGGCAAAAGTGGCCAAGTGGAACGAGAAGGCAGAGTTTATACTGAATCTGAGAATTTAGCCTAACTTGGAAGTGCACAGAGATCAACTACCTTCACACAAGCAAACACTCATTCTTGTAGTAAGCTCAGATATATTCACTGCCCTAGTTTGCAAAAAGAGAACAATGTGATATGCTGAGGCAAAAAGGATTGCTGAGATTTCATGTCAATACATGGATATTTTAAGTCTGAAGATGACATGAACTACATGCTGGAAGCTAACACACAGCAAGAAAACACTAATTTCTATTTGCATAAGGCATCAGTAGCTACTTCATTCTCCTTGGGATAAAACAAACTTAGTAGAAAAATCTTAAAACCATAAATATACATCTTATCCTGTGAAGGAAAACCAAACAAAAATACCATACTTCAGCTTTTCACTTGCAAAAACACCAAATCCTTATTCGACAGTGACATCAGTCCAGACTGAGATACTTATTAGCATAGATACAAGTAAACAGAAATTAAAGTTGACTGGAGTTCACTGTTTGCAGTACTTTCATAGAACAGTAAGTTACAGTTGATCTTTTTAAAACCATATTTTTGCATCATTACCATATTTTGCAACCTACAGAAAAAGCTCTAAGTGCAAATTCCACTTTGTGCTCATTAAGTACTAGAACAGCCTTTATGAAACAGAACAGTCATGACCAAAAAAAAAACCACCAAAAACCACAGCAACAACCCTTATTTAAGACTTAGTTACTCAATTTCTTACTGAACCCAATGGCAGCTGAAAAAGAAGAAAACCAATACCGATTATTTTTCACTGATAAGTCTTTATCCACCTTGCCAATTTTAGATTCAAAGCAAATATCGCAGTGATCTCCTGTATTAACCTGGCAACCAATTAAGAGCTCCCATATGATCTTGTCCCTGTTATTTTGCAATTTCTTTAAGCTGCTTTGCATCATTCAGCAATACAAACCTTGCAGGTACAACTGTTAATAGCTGGTTTAAGTGCATTTTCTGAAATATATTAGAATTACAAAAACAAGGTTAGCACGTTCCCAAGAAGGCACCGTTAATTTCAACTACAGAGTTCTTTTCATATGTCAGAATAACACCAGTACAGAGTATTGAGAATTTCTTTGCCAAAGAACCTTCTTGTAAAGGTCTTTCAGAGAATTTCTGTAGTGTACAGTGCCAAGTTCTATAGTACGAGCCTGCACTGAGTATTCTGTTTTGTTGACTATATGGTTTAGAAACACATCTGCAGAACTTGGAAGTGTGAGAAAGCTAACAGCCCTTCAATATTAAACTCATATTAAAAAAGTAAATATGGTGAATAGCAATTAAGGCTCAAAGATATCTACCCCAGTCTCCTGCAGATGTATGTACAAATGCATAACACCAACCTTGTGGAAAGGAAACAAGCTACTGAATAGATACAGAACTCCATGAGAGGTTACAGCCTGAATCTGCAAACACTCAGGAAAGGGTACTACAGCACATCTCCCTAAATGTTCCTTTCACTACAGAATAAGGGCAGTAACTTCCAAATATGAGGAACACACTGAACCTTCATTTGTCTGCAGCACTGCACAAGTTGTCTTCAGCTGAGGACAGATTTGTTTATATCACCCACACTTCCCCCTGCTCCCTAAATTTAAAGCCATGTGTTATCCCCTTGACAAGGAGCTAAAAACAGTTCATTTTTCTTGGCACAATTAGCTGATTAGGATAAACTCTTCATTAAATCTTCATTCCCTATGCTGTTTACCTCCAAACAAAATGTACTTCTAGATGATTAAGGAAAAAAAATATTCCCTTCATCATCCTTATTTTACTTGGGCAAAATAAAAGACCTCTCCTTTCATCCTAAAGATTAAAAACTGCAATCACATTTCATGGGCCAGAGATGAACATCAGTATCATTTAAATATAAAGCTAATGTCACTTAGTTTATATGCCTTATAGAATTTCTTTGTACAAGATTATTAGCATTAAATAGCAAACTAATCCTATTCATTATTGTGACATGACCTTTGTCAGTCCATTCCAGATTGCAAATACTCACATTCTATACATTGGCTGTAAAATTTGATAGGAATTAGAAGCCTCAACAATAAAATGGTCAGAATTCATCTGTGAAGTGCCTATGGCCTACACAGAAAAAGCAAATTTTTAAACTTGGGTTCTGTGCAAGAAAAGCACAGCCAACAACAGGTAAAATGTTGCAGTCCAAGTTTTGACTTTACCAGCACAAGTCTATGCCCATAATTCAGCTCAGTTGCCTTCAACTCCCCGTGTTAATGATCCCAAAGCACAGAACACAAAAATCAAGCCATAAATATTGGTAGCTGCTCAAATACACAAAGTTACACTGCAGATATAAAATAGGAATTTATCTTTGGAGATGAAAAATATATGCAAACTATGAAAAATCTGCTTATGTCTCCTCAGCGCTAGAGCAAACTTCACATAGACTGGTATATAAACAAGGAACAGGGAGTGTCACACGTAATTTACCCCAATACCTGCAGGCATTTTTCAGAAGGGCAGAAATAAATCAGATATACAAAGCTGTAACAAAGTGGTGGTAAAAAAAAGCAGATTAAGAAGAATTAAACCAGAAGTCAGTGCAAACAATGTTTATAGCTTACAGAGCAACAAGTGACTGTTTTTGAAGTTCTCATTTTTCATTTCACAAATTTACAATTGAAAAAGCAGGCATGCAGCTTTTCTAGATATTATTCACACACATTGTTATTTATCACTCAGTGCAGTGTCATGCATGTATTGTCCAGATAGCTTGTTTAATGTGAGGCCAAGGCAGGTAACCACCAGAAGAAAGCATCATTCAATTACTGAACATGTTCTGTTTTGTTGGGTTTTTTCCATATTTGTCACCTCTCATTTGCAGATATGACTGTAGAATGAAGCAAAAAAGTTACAGATCCTTACCTGCCACACCAGCTGAAATCATGTGTACCTGGGTAGAATCTGGATTCAAAATATTGTTCAGTTTTTCCTTGCAGTTTGAGTAAGCAGCAAAATATATTGCTCTAAAATCAGAACAAAACCCAAGTTATGCTGTTTTATGTGCCAATATCCTTAACAAGCACTGTCATTAACTTCAGTAAACCAAACTATCCTGGGTTAAAATTTACTTCCTCAGTAAAGATCTACTGAAGGATTAACTCTTGCCAAGTAGTAGGACTATTCTGGGAACAGAAAACTAAAAAACCCCATCACACATTTTGATTTGTTCTTCCACAACAGTTCCAATTACAAATTAGTGAGGGAAAAGACAGGTAAGTAGAAATATGGCAGCAGTTTTTGTGACACTGGGGAATAAAGCAATGCTGAACTAAAAACTGAAGTTTCAGTATTCTGCAACTTTAAGAAGAGAAGAAATTTCTATTAATGAACCTAAACTCATTTCAATAGCAGGGTTTCAAGAGAACTAGCAAGTATGAAGCTTTAAAAAACATGCCACAAAACAGCACTCCTAATATTATTTTACAGTTTAGGATGTAAATATTGCTAATTTATGGTTGTAAATATTTATATGTCAAATGTGACAACAGTTGTGAAGCTGGTAACCACATTTTGTTTCTTTAGTTCTATATTTGTATTTGTTCTGTATTTAGAATGGACAGATTTTTTTTCTCTGAATATACTACAAAAAGTTTTGCAAACTTGTATTATACTCAAGTCTGAGCTTGTATAAAAACAAAGCTAGACCAAGTCAGCATGTCAATTCAATATATTATGAAAAATGCTTGTTTTCACTCATTAAAGCCAAAAAGCTTATTTTAAGCATACCCAAAACTCACATTTCAGGTTGTTACTCTAGTTTTAAGCACACAGACACCCCTCTACAAAGGAAAAAGGGAACGTGCAACTTTACATGACCAGAACATTAACCTCATTAGCTGCGCAAACATGTTTGTCTTTATTACAAAAAAGATAAAGTGCTTGCTTCATAGGTATAATTTCTCAAATGGAACCTGAACTCAGTTAAGTACACTGCATGTGTTATGAAACATGCTTCTCTACAGCTTATTTAAACAAAGAGCTGATGTTGAATCCATTTAGCCAGTGCTTAATTGAAATGAAGCACTGGATGAAGGCAGAGTCAGCCAGAGGGAAATAAGGATGCGCTTATAAATAAGACTTCGCACACTGCATCAAGTTGACATTTTTGGTGTGGTAGGGGGAAAGAAACAAGCTAAGCATTTCACTTGGGGGAAGAAAGGGGAATTTAACAAAACATATTGAGAAGAAATAAGATTATTTTTTCCCTACAATTAAGGATACTTTTCATTAAGGATAGTAATTCACAAAATAGAACCCATTCCTGGATAAAAACTGCTATTAAAGTGATATCGGCGTTGAACATTTGATAGAACAGACTGATCTATCAAACAAAAGTACAGCTATTCAGATTAGAAAGTGCTGACACCCCACAGGTGTAAAGAACCATAAAAAGATAGTGGATTTACTTCAGCTTCTCCAAAGAGAAGTGCTCAAGACAGGGATCAGGAAATACCTCAGGTATTCCTAAATCCTTAAAAATCTGATAAAGACACTCCAATTCTTGCATAATTTTTTACTTTTATTTATGCAGAGGATCTGCAGAGCACTACCTCATATGTCAGGTTAAGTTCAGTTTAATTGTGTTTTTCAGGAACATCCAAATACCTTAAACCAGAAAAGTTAAGATACTCTTAATGTGCACAAGACAGGAAGATTTTCTCTTCAGGCAAGATAAGTAAATAAACAGAAGCAGAGCACTAAGTCAAGGGAAGAATAATATCTTTGTGGAATATATTCCCTCTTCATAAAGAATCTTCTCTTAAACAGAAGATGGTAAAAATGAGCCAGAAAAATACTAGAGCCTCCTCCAGGATTAAGCAGTTATATTACTTTTACACAACTTTGTTTCTACACTCTTCCTTATGTATTCTCCTATTTTTGGACTGAACTTGGGCTAACGCTTAGATAAAAGGATAAATTCCAACTCTGGCATAATCTGCTCCTCACTCTGACTGCCAGCACCAGTCAGTAGCTGGAGTATTTGTGCTGATGCAGAGCAACAGACAACAGCAATACCACTTCCAAGGAGATCAGATTTACACCCTCACCCTTTGCACTGCCCCAGTACCCTTTGGAGCCCAGCCCATTGCTGGATTCACTTGCTCCAGGACAGCTGTTAAGTGGGTCATCCTACCCAGTCTGCTCCTTTTGAGCTCTCGGAACAGGCTCCCCACTGCAGGGGAGCACCAGCCTGTACTTCAACAGAATTCATGAGCAAAGACCTGGTGTTTTGAGGCTACAGTCATGTAATTGCTTCCTGACAACGATGAAAAGTTAAATCTACCTTTATATTTTCCAACTTTCCAAACTTGTTGTTTACGCATGCAACTCCTTAAGCATTGTTCTTTTTAATTGGACAAAACTCTGCATAAGGGATAGTACACAATAGTAAATGCTATTATAGTAGCACACAGGATAGTAGATGCTGAGACAGTTGGAGCTCTAAAGTACAAGTAGCTCAGTTTCTCAGACAACACAATTATTCCAGGAACCAAAGAGTTACTTGCCATTAAGTATTTACAACTGCAGATACAGACATGCACATGAACAGATTTATTTGAAGTGAGTTTTGTATTTACCTGGAAGGAGCTACACCTACTAAATTCGGACCCAGCCCTCTGAACAGGGAACGAGGCCCTTCATTTTGCAAGATCATCCTAGAAAACAAAAAAGACAATACTGTAACATTCAGATCAAAGTTAAGGAATGCACTGACCAACATAACTAGCAAATTTTAAGCTTTAGTCTGTGAAAAACTCTCATAATGACTGACAATACAGTGCTGACCACAAAAAATTAGTAATTTCCTAGAATCAGCACAGAAAAATCCATTATTACTTGACATGCCACAGCAATCCAGAAACTAAATGCAGAACTAAGACTTATGATGTCCATATAGATTTACCTCAAATATATGAACACATATGTGCATGGAGTTGTCTGTCATTAGGAAGCTAAAAGAGTGGCACTTAATCAGGGAGAAAATGCTAGGAATGGAAATGTTCACATTGCTGTAGGTTTTAGTTTAGGAGGCAAAAATACTTCCTCTATGCTACATGCCTTTAGCTCCCAATGTTTGTGAACTCTGTGGATTGGGAGAGCCAGTGAGCAAAAGGTAAGAGAGGAAGCGAGGAGAGAGACTTAAGAAGGTTTGGTTTCACTGAGTCATACTCCATCTGAGAGCTGCTCAAGAAGATGTTGCTCTACTCCTTATGATGCCCAGCCAGGGCTACCTTTGGCAACCTATTATCTTCTCTTCTCAAAAAGAGAGAAATCTCAACATAGCTTTGCATGTGCTACCCCAGTTTGATTCTACAAGATTCTCAACACTTAGTTCAATGTCAGAAGTTGGTATTTGGAAGGCTTCTTCTCTCTACATCCTGCCTTTCTCATACCCAGAAATCACTTAAATTCATTAAATATTCAAGCAGGACCCCATTCTTAGCTTTATTCTTTAAGATATGGTGACTGTTTAGACTACAGTAAAAGGAAATTGAAAACTCCAACACGAGAAGTGGCCCTGGCTCGAGGCTGGCAGGGATTCCCTGCTATCAGTTCCGAGCTGCTGCTTGTGTGCTCCTACCTGAGCACTGCTGCTGGACTGTGGAGTCATGGTTTTTTTACTTTTTTACTCCTTCCAGGATAGACAATCCTTACCTCTCCATGCATGGTAATCCACTTATATCAACTGAAACAGGAGTGTAACCCATGCAAAGAGTCACAAGGCACAGTAAGAGAATACCCATTAATACTGAGTTTTAGTGAAATCAACCTGTCCAACAATCTAGATGCTAATCACATTGGTATTTGACAAAGTATGGTAGGATATGGGAGGAGAAACAAGGACTACCTGCATCCCATTACTGCAAATTGCTCTAGCAATTACTTTAGAAGAGTATTTAAAGTTAATTCTTAACTACTTCCCCAGATGCCACAAAACAGAAGCCTGGGCTTATTTACAAATGTTGGCCAATACACACAAATAGTTCTACTGTATATTTCTTCATCAATGTTAGTGACAAGTTAATTACTAAATAAAGCAAACTACCCTTGTATAAATGGCCATTTTGTTTGGACTACACTATTAGAACAAACAAGTGAAAGTCACCTATAGCTCTAAGGGAGATTCCAAGTCTATTCTGATTTCCAGTAGCTGATTTACCACCATTCTCCTGCTAAATCCAACTGAAAGTTTACATTTGCTTTCATTAAGCAAAACCAAAACAGTGGTTCTGCAGTTACCAGCACTATTAAGGAATGCTGACATATAATGTGTCCAGCAACATCTTAGCTTTGTGTCCATAACAATTAGGTATCATTTCACTGTGTGGGTAGTAACGCTCCACAGCGGTAATTGGAATATTGAACCTGAACTCAGACACTTGGAAAAGACAAATTACTTAGACTGGCCTGTCATCCTGAAAGTATAGTTAACACCTGCAATGCTGAATCATATTAACACAATCTGTGTTCACTTATTACTAAAAAAAAAATCACTACCACCACATCACATGGGACACATGTATATATACACATAGTATACACATGTATTCAAAGCTGAAGGAAACTCAGCATCTTTTAAGAGAAACTTAAGAATGAAATCTACCAGGTCTATTTGTTTCTTCTAGATCTGGAGTCCCAAAATTTGACAGTAGCAACCTCTCTAACTCTTTCCAGCAGAGGTAGTTACATGGAGGTAGTTACTGATGCTCTTCTGCACTCACAGACACCAGCTGGAGGAGTTCAAGAGTCTGCAGTGAAAAGACACAAACTTTTTGCATTAAAGATCACATCCCAGAGCCTGCACTTGTTTATTGAATGCAGCAAAGGGCAAATTCATGGTTGGAAGAGCAGGACAAGTGCTCAGTATGGCCTCAGCTGACCAGCTTATGTCACATGGAGAGGCCTGCACTGGGAGCTTGTGAGATTTCCATTATCAAGATTTCAGGTTTAAATTGTGCAAGGTTAATTACGAGAATGTGTAATATGACATACAACACAGGTATTTAAGATTTTGCTTTTGTTGCCAGAGAATGGATTCATATGTACCAGTTCTTCTCAGTTTCCTGACAGAGACACCTTTGAAGTCACCTCTGCTGGTGCTTAAGATGCAGAAGTGATTCTGCACCAGTCAGTTAACTGAAATCCTGACACAATTTGCCTGATTCTCCCTGCTTTTAGACTAAATATTGTGAGCCATGGAGCACTGCACCAAATTTGCCATGAGACAACCAAACTCTGAAAAGAAGTGAAAAATATCAAGTGACAAAAACTGGCATGAATGACAAAGGGATCCAGTTTTATTTCCCCACAGCCCTAGTACCTAAACCAAGAGTAATTATGTCCTGCACCTACATATTTTTATTGTCACAGCCCATTCCCATGTCATTTGAGATTTCTTCATGTTTACTGTACTTAAGAACTTGAAACCCAGGCTTTGCATCTTAATTGTTTGATAAAAACCTGAAAGAAAACACATCTAAGAAAAGAACAATAGCAGCAGAAGAGACAGTTTCTTGTATTAAAGATAAACAGAATGTGTAAGATGACAACTGTTAAAAACAAGCTAATAAAACAAGCTCTACCAATGAGGTTCATCATGGACTACCTCTACCTCAGTCCGAATTTGTTCCCTGAGAAAACCAAGTTTTTTTGTTTTAGGGATGCATTTAAAGCAGACTTCTAGCAGAGGATCATAAAAAACACACATCTATTCAACCTGCTATTCATTCCAATGTATTTCTGAACAGAAAAACTCATAACCAAATACTCAGAAAGAAGCTGAAGGGTTCAACGACTCTCATGAGAGGCCAGTAAGATAAGTGTGCTGGATGCAACTGTTGCTTGCCACAATCCAAGCCTTTCCTTCCCACCTACCTGTTCCAAACATCTCCACCTCTCAAGCTCTCACCTCTGAAAAGGCTCTGAAACAAAACTTGGATGACAAGAAGGATCCTCCATTCAAGGAGCTATTTGGGTACAACCTCCATATAAGCAAATCCTGTCCTCTAATCAAATTAATCTTGAATCCCACACTGTAACTGCCAGAAGGGGCTCTCTACAAACTGCTTCTCTTTAATTAATCTGGAATAGAAGATGCTTGATTAAGTCTTGGCGAATTCTTTCTAATGGAAGAAACAGTAGCAAAGTCCTTCCTGGAGGAAATCGCCCCTCATTCCCAAATACTGAAGGTACCTCCTCTCCCCTTAACTGGCTAGCTTGAGTCCCCCAGGTGAAGTGGTCCCTGCCTGTGGTCTACACAAGCAGTTTAACTATGGCCTTATAACTTTCCTGCTGGCTCCTGAACTATGCAAGCATTGCTAGCAGGGAGAGGAAAGGCAGTCCCCTCCCAGTGAGGCATCATGCAAGCAAGGCATACCAGATTATTGCAAAAGCTGGCTGTACCTATTTCTTACTAGTTCTAAAAAAGTGTTACTAGTGACACATCCACCAGAAGATATTCATAGGCAGAAAACGTATGGAGTGGTGAAAGTTGAAAGAAACTAAGAAGCTGAGTTCATTTTAATTGAGTCCATATTCTGTAACTTATATGCTTTGGACACCACTTTTTCAAGATGAAAGTGAGAGTCTGGCATGTAAGTGTCACAATGCTCCCAGTGAACTTTGGGGATGCAGTTTGGAGCTGTGAGTTGTACAAGGTATATATGCTCTGGCTAATGCAAGATACAAACTCAAGCATGAACAACATTCAGAAAACTGTAATGTCAAACTTACACAGTTAAAAGGCAAAACATGGAAAGTCATTTCATGGTAACATCACAGCAGACAATAGTCTGCATCTTCCATACAGATTTGTCCAAAACACCTCTCTACTCCTCCCGCCTGAAAAATGAACCAAAACCTAGTGACTTGTACACTCACTTCAAACAGTGGAGAGGTCCAGGAGAAACTCTGGTTACTCGGTTGACACCAGCACCATTCACAGTGTTGAGATGAACTTCAGAGATGTACAGAGTCACAGCGGAGGACTGCAGTCGTGTTTTCACAACTTCCAGTGGACATGTCAGAATTGCACCAACAGTACCTCCACATCTGCAAAAATAAACAGGGTCATCACATTTGTAACTGCAAGGAAACTGAGGGATACATTCACATAGAATTAAAATTATATCAACATAGTCAAACTGCAAAATGTGAAGAACCAAGCAGAACACATGTGGCAATGCTGAAGTTACTTGCCCTTAAAGGCAAGCAAACTGTTAAAGTCAGTTTGCTAATCCCACAAGTTGGAGCAAAAAATTAAACAGAGAAAGTAGCAAAGGAGCACAGTCTTCAGTACATGCTGTTCAGATCAGCTCTGGAAAGTAGCTCAGTAGGTGAAATGTTTCACTTCTTATGGTAAATTTTAACTTTTTTTTTAATGTTTATTGCACTCTCGACCTCAAACAAGGTGCCAAAAATACTTATGGGCAGAAAAGATTTATGCACTATTCACAGAGGGCTACATGTAAAATCATCTTCCAATTTCTATTTTGGGCATTTTACCATGAAAGCAATGATTCCCTGAGTGTTTCCCCGAGTTCTGCTTGTAGAGCAAGGCAAACCAGCTAATGCAGAGTAGAACCTGGGAAGGCAAGAGACCTGAAGGGCTAAGCAGGTGAAGACTTGCAAGCTTTGCTTCAGTCTGTCACTTGTTACTGGGGGCAAGCCCAGCACAACTTGTGCTGACAGTGCAGTTCCTGCCGTGCTGCTCCAGCAGAACACAGCCAAGAACACACTGCCTTTCCACAGCTCTGCTCCAAGGATTCTTCTAGCACTGGTTCATAACTCATTTACAAATATCTGCATTCCTATCCATTTAAATACAGACTCTGAGGGAAAAATATCAAATCCACAGATTCTGATTTCTAAGACAGCCCCAAATGCCTTTACATTAGCATTACAAAAAAACAAAGAAACCCCACAACCCAATACTTTTCTTGAACCTTTTCAGAGATCAGTATTCTTGACATTGCTCAACACCCTACTTAAAACTATGACCAGAGCACTATATAAATATATAAACATATATATTGCTTAAGAAAACAATCAAAATATTCAACCCAACAAGCAAACCTAGGTTTCAATTCATGTATTAATGCTAACAACCCACTTTGAAATCCACTAACACAAATACAATTTGTACTAAATTCAACAGGTCTAGCATTTGCTTCCCAATGCAACAACTACAGGAGATGTTTGATTCTGACAACATAGTTATCAGCTATTTTTTTTCCTAACACAAGAAGCTCAAACACACTCAAAACCTTTAAAAAGCTTTAAGTCTGTTCAACAGTTTTTTAAATAATGTTTTCCAAAATGCAAAGGAGAGTTCAGTCCAAATTCAGAGTAATGGCTAAGACTCAAGATTTCCTATAAGTTTCCATAGGTGCATAGTCTGATGACTCTTCTACCACAGAGAACACCAAAAACACAGCACTGCATTCTAAGAAACTGATCTGTTTGTATGAATTGAACTAACAGTGCAGCTGCAAAGTAGGCTAGAGTTAGACGATGTTTACTTAATGCTCCATGTAAACCTAGTGACCCAGAGATATCCTATTACTAAGCCTAAAGGCATCTTGCCCATCCCTAACTCCAACATTAGTCAGCAGTCTATTCTCTTCCAAGATTTAATTGAGGAAAGATATCAAGTTGCTTGGTCAGTCTGAGAAAAAAAAAAGCATTATCACAGAAGGATGACAGTCTTTTAGTGGGTGCTGCCCACATGCAGTTACAGACTGACATACATCTCAGTACTTGCAATGAACAATTCACTTGCTTGTAACAGTAGGCTAGAAGTATATTTGTATTTTAAAATTAGAGTTCCTTAAAGACAGGGTAGGTGTGCTAAGATTTATTTTAGCCAATGTTGGAAGTAGCAGGAGCTTGTAACATATTAAGGTTTAGGACATAAAACACCACATGAGAACCACAGGTAGGCCAGTCCTCAAAACAACTTGATGAAGATGCTCAAGCTCTAAAGCCCTGAGCAGACAGCAAGTTGCTGTGCTTCCCACAC
Organism: Acropternis orthonyx; assembly: GCA_035583155.1. Classification (NCBI taxonomy): domain Eukaryota; kingdom Metazoa; phylum Chordata; class Aves; order Passeriformes; family Rhinocryptidae; genus Acropternis; species Acropternis orthonyx. The sequence goes on along the minus strand of JAWWEU010000011.1, from coordinate 19,110,511 downwards.
TTCAAAGCAGACACCTTCTATGGTGATGTGCCCGTGCAGGCAATGTAGGAAGCTGGCTTTCATTTCCTTTCTTTCAACTCCCTTCATTTGTCATCCCCTTGAGCTTACTCTCCTGGAAATCTTTATACGCTTGATTTTAGACAAGTTACACAAGAACTTGCTTCCAAGTAACAGTAGTCACAAGAGAAAGCACATAGTATGATTTATATTAATAAGATAAATACCACAGAAGTGAGAAACAGAGTAGGACAAAAAAAAACTTGGCCCACATTCTTGAACAGGGCTTGAAATTTGGAGCCCTTAATGCTCCCCAGCTACATCACACCAGAATACATCTCATCAGAAGTTTTCCAAAGTTGAAGATTAATGCTTGTGTCCTGCATGCTCCCCTGCACCACCCCCAAATCACAAGGAATGAACAATTCCTGCAACAGCACTTCTCCCAGACATTCAGTGTGGATGGGTCAGGGACACTTCACTCCACAATGGATTATGAGACTGCTGGGAAAGAGGGCACATATACAGCTACTCAGTGCTTGTTCTTTTTAAGTCCGTCTACAGCAAGCACTGGTCAGCAGCAGCCAGTGGATGTAACAGCAGCCAACACTACTTTTACCTGCACCATAAGGAAGCAGCAGATCACTTGCCTCCCTTTATCTGCATTACATTCTGCCATTCAAGCAATTTCAAGTAATCAGCATCCTAGGCACTTCCGTGTTGTTGTGTTGTTGAGTGGTTTCTTTGGTTGAGCTTTTCTTAAAAAGTTTAAGATGTCTCAACTGAACCCAAAAGTATTTTCAGTGTTTGCCACTAACTATTGACAGTTTGAATTAAACTTCTTCTCTGTCCCCTATCTTCAAGATCTCAAATTGCTACTTAACAATTGATGAAAGCAGAGAAGTTTCATAGTGCTACATGGTCCTGTATCACTGAAGTCTTGGCAAAATCCCAAATTTCCACTTCTGTCAAAGTCTAATACTTCACTTTCTGAGCCCTCAAAAAGCCCCATATAATAGAGGTAACATCTGGAACTGAAGGAATTAAAAGAAAGTCTTGATACATTGAGGAACCAGACCTTTCTCAATGGTCACAGGATGCAGAGTCTGAACTGAACCACTAAATGAAGGCATCATCCAGTAACTACTTGGACTTGTCTAGTTCACTTGACCTTTAAGATAAACACCGCAAGGATTGACAAAAACCTGTTTATGAGAAACTGTCAGTAAGCAGAGCTTGCGGGTAAACAAAGAAGAGAGACAATTCCAAAACTATGCACTCTGTACAAATAAGCAACTTCTAAGCAGCATACCAGCTGTTCTGTTCACCAGCAGCAATGACAGCCTGTTTTACTTAGAAATAAATTTCCGGTCCTGCTTTTTTAACACACTACTAAAAATATTGTCAGACAGAGCTACTTTTTTGTGTTCCAAGTCCTGGCAGGCCATTAACAGGCAGTCACCAGCTCCAGCTTACAAGTGTTCTATAAACTGCCAGCAGACTGCTGCCACCTTCCCTGCTGTCCTCCTCACTGGCTCAAATTAAGGGGAGTTTTTTTTAGTTTGTGGTTTCACACAAATTAAGGGCTAGCCCAGTTTGGAACAACATTTTTCTAAAACTTCAAAAATTATTAGATTTCTTCTCCTCATAACACAGGTGGGATTCAGAAATTTTTACTACCCAAAACCACTCTGGGCTTCATTCAGTACCTCTAGTCATGCATTAGGCCCCAACAGCTGTGACTTTTAAGAACCCTTACTAGTGTGAAACCTTTTCTCCAGGATTAGATGGGTTTCACCTGGTAGAGTAAATAGGTGAGCAAATACACTCCTGCTGATAGAGTATAAATGAGAAGTGAAGAATGGCAAAACTTGAGACACTCCTGCGTCTGAATGTTTACAGCAGTTTCTAATGAAGGCTGTTCAGAAGATCACTTCTTATCTACCCTAAATGCGGTATTTGCCTCTAATCAATGTTTACTACAAGCCTTTTTCAGCTTTGCCAAGTGAGTTTCTAAAAAAAAACCTTTCATCACAAACACCTGATCATACAAAGATATGAGAATGTACCTGTAGAGTCCAAGTAATCTGAAGGGTAGAAAACTAAAGCTCAGTGGGCAAATCCAAAAAAATAAACACACTGGTAAATAAGGAAGTCTAAAATCCCACCACTATTCACACCATTAAGTTAGAGAATTAAGTCTTCAAGTCTTCTTGTACAGATTAAGAGTCATCGTGCTCACTGAAATAGACACATGTACATCATGAGACATGTAATCATTATCTAACCTGCAGGATTGTGACAAACTTAAAAGACAGTAAAACTAAAACCAGTTGTCTAGTGGCGACTCTTAGAAGAATCTAGGGAGATGACAACGCTCTCCTAAACTATAGCTTATTCCAGACAGTACCCATGGGGAAAAAAGCCCCAAAACAAAACCACCCCACCCATAATACATTTAATTTGACCCCTAATGTGCATTTCTCAGTCCATCACCTCATCAGACTAACAGGAACAAAGCTGAATCTATCGGCTTTAAGCTCTGCTGCCAGTTCAACACAGATTTAGTTCTGACAATCATTTTCCACAGACAGACTATTATTTTGTGACACTGCAAGGAAAGAAACATGTACATGGCTTCAAAAACCTAAACTCATTTGGCATTCAAATCCCAGGTTCTGTTTCCTGAGGTGGCTGCACAAGAAAGCCTTCTCCTACTATTGCAAATTGAAGGTCACTGCCTTTGTCCAGAGCAGTTGAGTATCTTCTACTGTTACCTTCCATCCCTTCAAATAACAGCAGAGATAGCATGGATGAGGGGCTCAGATTCAGCCAATGGACTGTATATACATGCTCTGAAGATGAATATTCCCAGTGCCAGTGTCAGCTGATCTAGAACTGAAACTGTCAGTGCAAGAATTTTTTTATTCCTTGAAATAATTATGTGATTTATAAAAATAAAAAGACAAGGCTACATAGTACTGGTCTCAGATTCACCTTTCACAGTATTTGTAACCACAGCCTCAAAGACTTGAAGATAACCCCTGACCCTGTTATCTTGGGTCTACATTCATTCATGTATTTTACCAGCTATTTATCTTTCCTGTATGAAAATGAAAGTTCCACACAAATACTGGCTGTCAAAAGAAGAGCAAGAAAACTCAGCTCAAAATCCTGTCAAAAAAAAACGTTTCCAAACCACCTGCAAACAGTACTCCCTCCTGTCTCTTTGTCACCGCATAGTCAGGTCCCAAATCTGTCAGCAATTTCATGGAGCTGTTTTACAACCAGAGTAACTTTCACATAAACAAGTTGCAGGTTTGGATATTAAGTCAGCACTATCAGTCTTTTGACAATATGTAAGGGCTTTAGCAGGTACAGCTTTCAGAAAAAGCAAGAACATAGATCATTAACCCTGACTTTTCAGGGTTTTCCTGCTAGTATACCGTTCAACTTGCAGATTATATGCATTTCTATCTTCAAAATTAATACAGTGACTATGAGTACTGGCAGCCAGAAACTCTTAATCCCCTTATTCACTATGTTTTTGGTGGTTTTTTTTTTTTCCTAACAGAAAAAGTATAATTTAAGCTCACATCCTTACTAAAAATTCTAATCAAACTTGCTATTTCTAATTAACAGTGTAAAAATAAAATCCCCCTGATGTGCTGCCACATAGAAACCAACAAGTGAAAACAGGAAAAACACCACCAGGGGATCAAGCATCACTGGGTTCCATTATCCAAAACAAACACCAACATGAACAGTGTAGTTTTTACGAGGAGCCAGGGTAAATAAATATTTACAATAACATTTGTATTAAGTAAAAAACAGCACAAAGCATCATGCCTCTAGAACGAAATATGAGAAACATAGCAGTGGCTCAGTTTCTCAAGTACTGACCGCAATTTTCATGCAGTTTGATACGCCATGGAGCAAAACCCAAGCTTTAAACAAACACTGTCTTATTCCACACAGAAGTGTATCCCGATATAAAAATAACCTCAACTCTGGACAGGAAGGTACTAACCTTCTCCTTCTCACTCCTTCTGAAAGACACAGGGTTACACCAGGAATGTATTTTAGGGCAGAGAGGAGCTGAGTGCTTGACTCAATTATGGGTCAAGTAGCTATTTTCTCAAAGGACATAAAAAGCCCCCCTCACCACAACTACCCGCTCCAGATTATTATCTCCTTACACCAGAAAACACTAAGAGTCTTTCACCTTTACTTCATATATTTCAACAGTGTCTGATCTTTCTTTGAATTCAAAAACTTATCTTTAACAAATTTTTTGCACTCTCACAGTGATTTCAGTAACAGACCAATTTGAGACAGCTCTATTAACCAAGACAAATAAAGAGACTTGATATACTCCCTCACATATTAAATCAGAAAACAGCCAACTTTCTGCAGGAAACAGAAGTGAAGAACAGCAAATGTAAGACTACCCAACTGTGAACTCAGAAAAGCAGCTGTACCCACCTCCAAACCTAAAATGGTCCCTCTTTTTGCTGAGGAAACAATACTCAGGCAGGTTCACTGCCCTGATGAAAGTTTCTGTGATACAGAATTACTAACATAAGCTCTCTGTAAATGAAGAATAACTCATGAAAACCTGAATATCATTTTTGTAGCAAATACCTGAGTTTTCATTCAATATACCAATTACAACTGCACATAGGTACACATGAAACATATTAATATTCCCTATAAAGCAAAATATTTAGGTTTCCTACTACTTTTTTTTTTAAGGAGTCGATACTCTCAGGCACATGATGTGATCCTTGGGGAGGGCCCTGTGCACGGCCAGGAGCTGGACTCAGTGATCCTTGTGGGTCCCTTCCAACTTGGCATGTTCTGTGAACTAGAAAAGCATGCAAGAATATCTCACCTACTTGAACCAAAATGTTAATCTACAGCCTACATTTCAATCACAAGACTTTTTAATTTAAGGATGGAGAATGCTCAACTGATTTTTTTTTCTTGGTTTGCAATAAAAGCACCTAAGTTTATACCACCAACATACTGTCTACAATGACAGCAGTTGCTATTTTACTAGGCAATAGAAAAACAGAAGATATGCAAAAGAAAAAAAAATAAACCTACAGCCTAGGCAGCTACAGAGAAATCCCAGGATGGCCCCACCTATGTTACTAAACCAGCAATGTCATCTGTTACAGTTTCATTTCAGAAAGCAGGAACTACAGAATGAACTTGGACCTTACAAAAAAAAGGCCAACAGATTGAGATAATCTTCTTGTTTTCATAGGGACTCTGGTGCAACCTAAAGAAAAACAAAGCTTCTTTGCTTTTTAAGTTTCACTGAAGGTTAAAGATCACTCAGGTGATCTGTAGTGCACCAAATTTGCAAAGTCATGAGATGACCCCGAAAACCTCTTCTACTGCTAAACGTAACCAAATATAAACTGTTAGCTTGGTTGTACTGTGGTTACAGGAAACACGTGGCTGGCACATGTACATGAGGAAACTGCACTCAGCCTTTCCCTCAGAGAGTAACCCTCGACCCAGCTGGCCAGGAGCTACCAACCAACCAGACTGTTCTGCAGAAAATAGGAATGAACAAGCTGAGTTGAGCAACCTTCATCCAGTCAGAAATTTCAGGTTTGTAAACCTGTTTGGGACATTACATGCCACTGCCTCGGAATCTCCTGTGCACAGAGCTATCAAGTGAGCACCACTCACAGAATCACAGAATAGACAGGGTTGGAAGGGACCTCTGGAGACCATCCAGTCCAACTTCCCTGCCAAGGCAGGGTCACCTGCAGCAAGAACATGTTCAGGCAGGTTTTCAATGTTTCAAGAGAGGGAGACTCCATGATCTCCCTGGGCAGTCTGTCCCAGTGCTTTGTCACTCTCGAAGACTTTCTTACTTATACTGAAGTGAAACTTCATGTTTTAATTTATGGCCCGTGCTCCTCCTCATGCCAGTCTGCACCAAGAGTCTGGCATCATCCTCTTGGCACCCACCTTTGAGATAGTTATATGCATTGAGATCCCTTTTGAGTTGTCTCTTCCCTAAACTAAGCATGCCCAGGTTCCACAACCTCTCCTCCTAAGAGAGAGGCTCTAGACCACTAATCACCTTTGTGGTCCTCCCCAGCAGTTTCGTATCTTTCTTGAACGTCTTCTATTATTTTTCTAAATGTTTACAAGTATGTGAAATGAAAAAAGTACACAGTACTACATTTGCCTCCTGCTGCATAACCACTTTCCTCTTAAATAGCGTGCCAGAAATAAAGGGGATAAAAACACAAGCACTAGAGTAGGTGCATAATGCACACAAATCTGCAAAGTGTGCCGAAAGTGCCCTCGTGTATCCAACTCACTCAGAACCGGTCAGAGTAAGTATATTAGTCTTTCCCCTCAAATACCGTGGTCCAGAGGCAGCGAGCTCATTTTGTCAATGAAGAGCACAAATGGAAATCACAGCTTAAAGCTCTCTTGGGGGATACAAAGCATGTTCTCAGTCTGTCACTCCCACTTCCGCACAGCCATCCTCACTACCCCAACACACATTTATAGTCAAGCCAGTTAGGATCCCCCTACTTTCCCCTTTCAAAGCTGAGTTCCCGTCCTACGTCGTCTCTGAAAGGGCCACCCGCTGTGTAACCACATGCATCCCACGCATTTTGATGCTTAGAAAGATAACGAGACCAAACACCTAGTAAGATACAAGCGTTATCTTAAACCTAAGTAAGGCTACATCATTACTTCCAGCTGTATTCTTCCCTCCCATTCCTTCTGCCTCCATGGGCGGAAGGCGACAGGACCGTACCAAGCCCCGCGTGTGAGCCCAGCGCACACCGGGGCGGTGGGATGCGTTCTAAGGACACCGCGGCCCGGGGACACGAGCAGGGCCGGCCGGGCACTCCCAGCCCGCCGATCCGCCAGCCGTGCCCGGGCAGCCTCTGGAGCACGGCGGGAGAGCCTAGCGCAGCGGGCCGGACATCGCCATGGAAAGGACAAAGCCCAGGAACGGCGACCGGAGAGAGGGAGCTGGGTTTAAGAGAAGCCCCCAGCCCACCTCCCCGCCAGTCCCACGTTCCCCCCGTGACACAGCGAGACCCCCGGACCGGGCCCAGGCGCTCCCAGGGCCGAGCCCGAACGCGCGGGGCGGGCCCGGCAGGGCCTGAGGGCAGCGGGCGGGGAACGGGAAAGCCAAAGGAACCTTCCCCGCGGTTTCACCTACCCGCCAGCGAAGAGATGCACTAAGGTGTCCCTCTGGCTCATCCTCGTCGACTGCGCCTGGGAGAGAGGAAGGTGGTGCCGGGCGCTTCCGCCCAGCTCCCAGCGGGGCTGCGCATAAATTGGGCCGGGCCGGGCCTGGCCCCGCCTCCCGCTCCCGGGGGGGCCCCGCACACACACACGGGCCGGGCCGGGCCGGGCTGGGCTCCGCCTCCCGCTCCCGGCGGGGCCCCGCACACACACACGGGCCGGGCCGGGCTGGGCTCCGCCTCCCGCTCCCGGCGGGGCCCCGCACACAGACACACAGACACACACACCCCTCCACACGGACCGGGCTCCGCCTCCCGCTGCCCGCGGGGCCCAGCACACACGCACACAGACACACACACAGACACACACACACACACACACACACGCACACAGACACACACACAGACACATACACACACACACACAGACACACGCACAGACACACACGCACAGACACACGCACGCGGGCCGGGCCGCCCGTCCCGCCGCCGCCCGTGAATGAGCCCGAACATGAATATGCAACGAGCCCCTCGGGTAAACAGACACTGCTATTGGCAGCGGGTGCGTGACGTCACCGCCGGGGCGGGGCTTACATGAATATTCATCGTCCCCCGCCCCGAGGTAAACAGAGGCCGGCATTGGCTGCTGAGGTGTGACGTCACCGCAAGCGCGGCCTTATAACCCGCGCGCGGAGGCCGTTTATGTTTTCGCTTCGCAGCCCCTCGCAGTGCGTGGCGGGAGCGCGCGGCGTGTGGCGCAGATACAGCAGGACCGTGTGCTGTGTCTCTGGTGTCATAGGCCCCCCTCCTTGGCGTTTCTTTTTTTTTTTCTAGTAGCGGTCATAAGTGTGTATCCAAAGCGGTCGTACCAGAGTGCGGACCCGGTCTCTTGTCGGTGGCGCCAGCTGACAGAACGAGAGGCAACGGGAAACAGATGCAAAGGAACTTCTTCACTGTACTTCTTTAAGCTTGCCCGGATTGGGTTTAGAGCCCCGCTCCCGGGGGATGTTCCAGGGCTGTGCCCGCAGCCTGCCCCAGTGCTGGGCAGGGCCTGAGGTGGGGGGAGGACACGTCCTGTAGCTGCAAGAAAAGGTGGCGAAAAGGGGTGCGAGAAATGCCCCAGTGCCCTCAGTGTCCCCAGACACTGCTATTAGTAAGGTGTGTCGTGTCCTTAGCTTGTGCTTTCTCTTGTTTTCGATTTCTAGGCCGTATCCTCAGCACCTGAAGCAAAGCATCTCGCCCCAGACACCCAAACTCTCTCCCCGGGTGTTGTCGACTAATGGAGCGACTTTCGTCTTGTTTTTCCTCAAAAATGCACGTGTAGGGGAAAATAAGTAAGGGTAAGCAGGAATACACTTCACGAGTAAAATTGTTGGCAGAGTTGATATTTTGGAAATCCAAGCACCCAAAAGCAAATAAAAGACTAGTTAAAATCTTCACTAATATCCACAAAATAAATACGAAAATATTCAGAAATATAAGCAGCTTCTTTACAATAGCACAACATTTTTTTTTAAATTTCTATAATAATACAGGAGTGCTTTTTGAAAGTAATTTCTTACACAAAAAACGCTCCTCTGAGCAGGTGAGCTGATGTGGAAGAAAATTAAGGTGGCAACGTGAAATGAGATTTTGCAGGAGGGGTGGGATTTGAGGAGGAGGCTGGGTGGGAGAAGGGTGAGATGTGGAGATGCTGGGGACTGAAGTAGTGATGTTGAACTGGGATAAGTAAAAGTAGGACAATGATTTTGCAGTTGCTGTTCTGCATTACTATTCCTCACAGGATGTAACTGAAACTAGTGATCAAATGACTGATAATTGTTCAGAAATAGAAAGACAGGCAAGATCTTTCACAGGCTTGTAGTATGCGTACATGAAACATGTTAGATTTAACATTCAAATAGGGAGAAAGGATCATGTGCTGCTTGGAACAAGATATCACATAGGAAAGAGTAAATATATTCAGGCTAATTAAAACAGATAAATTATTTTAAGAGTACTGGAAAGCTCCACCAGTGACGTTATTAAATGCTACATGAAATATGGCCATAGAAGTCCTTAGTGTGAGGTCACAAGTTCATTTTGTTTCCAGTTCTCTTGTTAGCTTAAGAGGGAACAGAAGATGGGTTTTCTGCAGGCCATGTGATGCCATCCAGCAAGCACATGTTCCAGAAAACTCAAAAGAAGATTAAACATCAGACAAAGGCTCTGCTTCATTCTGTGTAGGTGAACACCTAATCTGGGAGGTTTTAGCTTCATCTGGCACTTATGGCTTCCCCTATGACAAAGAAAAAAATGTAATGTGATTATTTTCATGAATACTTACTGAATAGCTAGAACAAGTAGACTTATTGAAACATTTTATTTACATAATTACTCTGTATTTTTTAAAATTGTATCTTTTTATAGAGACTTTAGCTTTTCCATTGAAATATTTTAAAGACCTGAACTGATACATTTTTGGTTTTTATTCGGAGTCTGAAACACTATGATTCAAAAATATTTTGCAGTATTTCTCAAGAGCTGACTTTAATACTACTTCTATTCTCCTTGCTGAACTGGACTCTGTGACTGAACTGCATAACCCATAATGTTTGATGGATATAGACTCTTACAGTGTATTTCCCCTTTCATCCATAGGGGAGAGGTAAGTGTGGAGAGGAAACGCCATGTGAGATCACACCTGAGAGCCCAAAACTTTAATAAAAGCATCCAAATTGCATGAGGTCCCATTTTCAAAAGATCTTACTCATCCCAGTTTTTGTACGATTCTATTTTTCTTCCCATAATTTTATTGCAAAACCTGAGTAGTTCAGTTAATCTCTTTTTTACCCCTTAATTCCTTAGAAATAATCATTTTAAAAAGAATTTATTTTATTGGGGTTTGGGTTTACTTTTTCTTGTTCTGCTTGGTGTAATTCAAATGTGTAGTAGGACTCAAAAAAGTGACAACAAGGAGAAAAAAATGTAACAAAAAAACCCCAACCTCTTGTTTCTTTGTTTTCTATATCTGAGTTTTTCTCAGGATACACATACCATGTGCTGCATTTTCCTCTTGTAGTCTTTGCACAGAAAACACCCTTTCTTAAATTTCATCAATGGCTTTCTGTGTAAAAAGGAGCAATAGAATACATTAAAATACCTGATTCAGGTGGGGTTTTTTTCCTCATCCTTCACAGCAGACTAAGGTGAGATAATGGTTTTTCCCACGCTGCAGAATCTCAGCTGTCATTTTTCAATTATGTTCTAAAAATTACATTTGTCTTTCTATTCAAAACTACAGTGTTGGTTTCATGTTCTTCTTATTGTGATTAAAATGGCCCTCTATTTTTCTAATATTTGTATGACTGCATTTCACAAGTTTAAAATACACAGGAAATGAGACTATAACTCCACATCTGAAATGGAGATTTAGTGTAGTCATGGCTTTGTTTACCCTATGGTTTTCTTTAAACAAACACTTGCTCTTTTACCAGTGCCAAGGTTAACCTTAATAAAACAATAGAAAACAATCCCCTTGTGAAATAATATTTGTACTAAGCAGCCTATCTTAAAATATTTAGCATTCTTAGATGCTCTGTTTATCTGACACATTATTCATTTTTCTAACCAAGCTCATAGAAATGAATTTACTCCCTTCAGTAAATGTGAAAACAAGGTTTATTCAGTTGGAAATTGTGATTCTGAACCATTTTAATCCACTTCTTTCTCCTTCTATGAGTTTTCCCTGCTGTGAGGTAAAATTGTTTATTTATAAAATGCAGTAATGGATGTATGTATTAAATGCTTATGTGGACAGAGGGAAATTTGTGTCTCTGGGGGACTTGAAAGGTAGGCAGGATCCTTCAGTCCAACGAATTTTTCAAGTCTGTGTGAATAAAAAAACCAAAAAAACAAAAAAACAAACAAACAACAAAAAAACCCCACCAAACAAAAACCAAAGCCCCTTTACTGTTGGTGTTGGTGATTGGAGAACTGAGTCTTGAGGAACAGAAGACAGTGACACAGAGCTCACCTCAGCCCCTGGCTCAGTTGAATGCCATGGGAATAAAGCAGACTGTGTATGGCCTGTGCTGCTTCTGAGAGCTGGAACAGTCTGACCTCTTTTTTAAAGCCCTGTGAAGGACAACAAATATTATGAACTTGCTGGCCCTGAGATGCTGAGGAGTGTGAAGGAAGAAACCAACCTCCCTTGAACAAGTAAATCCGTGGGAGTTGCTCAAAGCACAAGAAGGGGCACAGCTGTGGGATGCTGATTAGTTTTCTTCCTAGGAACTACCTTTTCCTGATCTCCTTTGTGCATTCTTCAAACAACCGTCCCATTCACCATGCTCTATTTGTCTCCAAACATCATGAAAAGCTAGAGGAGATGTCTTAAGGTATTCTATTTAAATGCATGTACTCAGGAATGATAAGATATGAAAAATAAAAAAATACGTGTACTCAGAAGTTAAGCCTAGGAAGTTAAATTTTTATTCACTTCGTTTAGTCTTCCTAATGCTTCAAGAGCTCTTAGAAGGTTGAATGGATCTGGACTGCTGACAACAATTTAACCGCTAACTTTATGTTCTCCTTTTTAAGTATTTCTAGGAACTCATCATTTATGATTTGAGAAACTGTCAGAGCACATTTCATTTGTTAGATTAAAGAATATTTTCTTTAAATTTCACAAGGTAATGTTTTGTGTAACTGTACTTGGTGTGGGCTATCCTGAGGATGTATGACATTCTCCTGTATTCCTGTCAGAAGGAATAATGTTGAGTATATCATACATTGCACAGGCAGTGAGGTGGGAGTGCCCACTGAAAGGCACAGTTTTCCAGGGTTTGTTATCTATTGCAGGGCCAGAGTTAGTGGTGTTACAAAGTGTCTGTGCCTGAAGAGCTATCATAGGTGTTGGGTTTCCAGGGGATTATGTGTTGAGAATATATCCCAAAGTGGAAATGGCTAAAGGTAGCTGGTACTGCAGGGTCAGCCACAGTTTAGACGAGGCCTTGTTACAAGTGTGCAGAGGCAGATAAAGTCCGAGAACTTGGCAACGACAAAGTGTGAGTGGGCTGTTACTCCAAGAGGGAAAACAGCGAGCTGCTCTCACAAGGAAGTCAGGCATTACACTTTAAATTACAACTTTTTTTGCTTTGGAAAAGGAGTAGTGGGCGACTAAAGCTTCCTTTTTTTTCATACTATTTTCTATGTTCCAGGGAAGGCATTTTTAAAAGTGATTTCATTCAACATTTGTAAATGGATGAAGAACAGCTTGTTAAACAGCCACCATTAATTTCCTGATATGTCTGGCTTAGAAATGAGACTTGAACTCGTGCTCACTAATGACACTGAGAAATTGAACGGCTTCATTATTGCTAATGAAGACCTGGCAGAAGGGTTAAATTTAGATTTAAAGTAAGCCTCTAGGAAGAAGCTGAATGGGTTTCTTTAGTATATGTTATAAGAAACCAAGCGATTTTGGGTTTTTTACATACCATTTCCCTCATATTTTGTCTAGTTTGTTTCCATAAACGGTTGAAAACAGGCGATATAGTGGTTATGTTTTCACATAGTGTTCTTTTTGTCTCTGCTAGTATGTTCACAGAGCTTTTCAATAATGCGAAAAAATTTCAGACATATAAAACCCCAAATGATACATTTTTGTCCTATAAATAAATTATCTTCTGACTTGTGCAACTCAGACTCAAGTGATAAATGCCATCAGCATTAAATGATGGGGTTAGGCTTTTTGTTGCCAGGAGTTGGGCATATTTTAAGTTGCGAATCTGGAATCATAGCAAGATACTGCAAAGAATGTTTTTTAGCTCATGAATTGTACTCATTCTGAAAGCGAACAAAGTGATTGTGTTTGTACTGCTCTTTTGAAATGGTAGAAGTAAATTTGTGTAGTGCTGTAAAGTATAATAGCTGGGAGACCTCTACTTCATCCTAGCCAGAGCTGACCACTCTGAGAGATTTAAAAAGTGCTGTGATTTTTATTAACACCTTTCTATCAGTCTGTTTAATAATACATTTTTAACTCAATTTCATTAATAAAGAAGCAGACAGATGTTTAACCAAAACCACTGTACAGATCAGTGATGGATTTAGAAATAACCTTTTGACCAAGAAAGCCAGCAGTGAGGGTGTGCTAAACAACTGTATTTATACTTTATGTAGGCCTTCTTTTTCCTGAGAACAGGGCAGCCTTTGTCCCTGGAGGACATATAAACCTTTGTAATACACAATTGTAAATACACAGAAATCTATTACCCAGTTGCTTGTTTATCTGAAGTTTGTAGTTTACAGAATCTATTTGGAAGTATTCAGAAGATAAAGCAGGAGAGGACAGGGGAAAAGGATAATAAGTAGGGAAAGAAGAAGAGGGGAGCAGCTGATCTGTAAAGAAGGTGTGGGGATGTCAGTAGCATGAAAATGAGGACTGGGAGAGTGGTATGTAAGACTGAGAAAGAGCAAGAGGCAGGGTGATTTGCAAGCAAAGAGTGAAGATAGGATAAATCATAGCAATACCTTGAGGTGCTTGTTAGGGAAGGTATAAATTCTATGTGTTGAAAATCATGTTTTACATTCAGAAACATGTAGATACTTGCTGCAGATAAAAGGAAATAATTAATTCTGTTGTGCATGTTCCTAATGAGAGCTGTGGGAAACACTTGGCATAACTTAGGCTGTCAGTTTTTGTGACACGTTTATTCAAACTGAATCAGGTGTACAGAAGAGCCATTCAGGTTATCTGGAAAATGGATGGCTTATCATATCAGAGAACACTTAAAAGATTTGGTTTGTTTAGACTGGATAAATAAAAGCTAAGATAAGATATGATTGCTACCAAAAAATATGTTGGGGAAATAAACTACAGAAACCAGAGAAGTAAAATACTATATAAGCTAAAGGTCAATATTAGCAGAGTAACCAGAGGTCATGAATAAGTTCAGAAAGAGAAAAAAAAAAAGTGAGAGTCTCTGATGTGATTTTCTACAGCCCCTGGAGTGTAGAATGAAAGATTTCAAGAATTGTATGTACCCTATGCTCAGCCAAGTCTCAAATTATGAGAAGATGGGCAGGTTACCTGGCAAGGCATCCCTCTTTTGAAAGGTGTGAATCCATCATGCACTTCTGTTTCAGCTCACCATTAAAGCAAGGGCTTCTGTCCTTAGCTTACTTTGACAGAGGTATGTAAACAGTGTCCTGTGATTCAGAAATAAGTTTTCTTATGTCAAAAGTTTCAAATATTTGAGAAATTTACTCCTAAATGAAGCAGAACATCTAAATTTTAATTTTTTAATTTTTTTTTTTAATTGAAAAGGCAAGAGGCAATGTGACTCATTTTGAAAAGGTGAATGTGTGACTGCATAGGTTTTGCAAAGCTGGAGTAAGCAAACCCAGGGAACTCAGTAGTAGTGTGGTTCCAAACCACACCTTGCTGTTGTGTTTATTGGGAGAAGCTGGGTCTAAGAGGAAAAGAAGGATAACAGCAGCACGCCTTGGTCTTTGTGTGTTGGCCTTTAGTGCTTTATGTAAGCAGACTGATTTGGACAACCGAGCAAACTCAACCATCTTAGACGTGCATGAAGGCTGTGGAAGTGTTTTCAGGCCACTAGCAGTTGCCTAGGGAGTCAGTCACCTTGCTGTTCTCACGTGATAAATGGGGTTTAATAATTAATTTCCATCTGGAGCAGATGCTACTTCTCTAGCTTGTCTAAGTCTGAACAAGGAATTTGCTGACTCAGGTGTTCATTAGGGGCATAAACTTCACTATTGCTGATGAAGTTAAAGAAAGATTGCCAGGAGACTTCGCTTTTTCACAAGAAATTTGAAGGATGAGTAGCTGTGCAGTATAGTTTTTTTTCCTGGATATTGTACATATCATACAAAGCTCAGTTGGATCCTCAGTTTTGAAGTGTAAGAACCACAAATAGAAGGAAAACTGTCACATCAGCTGCTGCTACAAATTGAGGTTGTTGAGTATTGTTAACAGGTTGTTTATCCTTATAAAGCAAATATTTTTTCAAATTTTATTTTCACTGTATGAAGTCTTCATTATTTCCTGTAGGCTTGTCATGTTCCAGATTCTTCTGACAGCCTTATTTACTTCCAGAAATGGTGGAGGGAGGGGAAAGTTAGTTTTGGTTTGGTTTTTTAAAAGGGTCAGGTTGTAGTTGATTTTTTGCCCTGAACAACCTGTGGAATGATTCCTTGGCTTTAAAAAGGCACTTTAAGAAATGGAAGGAACTTAACAGCAGTGTAAACAATGCCAGTTGAAAAGATGTTTAACAAAAATAAGAAAACTTACAAGTTGATCTATTTTATTTAAGACTTTAGGGAGTACTGATTTACTTGACTTTGATAACATTTTAACAAGATTAAGATGAGCAATTAATGCTAGCTCTCGGGCAGGGCATTGGGTCAAAGAGGTGAAATCCTGATTTGTTCTGGAGTTTCTTTAGCACATGTAGGCTCATGTAAGTTCTGGGAATACATCACAATCTTGCATACAAAGCCCTGGTGACTCTTCCTCAGTGCTGTTATTTACTCTCCTGTGGAGCACAGGCTCACTTATTTTTTAACCTGTTCTCTAGTCATATACAGTGAGTTATCTTAGTTCTTTGAAAACACTCTGGAAAATCTTCTGCAGATTTTTTGTAAGTTTAGACACAATGAACCTCAAGTAGTTTCATTCATAACATGCTGTATGTCCCTTAACCTTGGTGAAACTGCAGCTTGAATGAACTTGATCTTATCAGCCTTGTGGAAAGAGCATGGCTTTTGTGATGTGATACAAGTGACATCTGATGGAGGTGGTTTTGACAAATTAATCTTTCAAGTCTTGACTGGATTTGGAGTTAGGTTGTTAGTCACTGTGGCAGGGAGAACTGTACTTAATTTTGATCTATGACATGAAGTGGTGAGGAAATTTGATATAATATCTTGATTTTCTGATAAAACATACAACTAAGAGGATGTATTTCTTCCCATTATTAAAATAGAAATTCTGTGTAACCCAGTATGAATGGTGACCTACATTTCAAACCTCCTATTTTTAATCAAACCATGAAATTTTCCATCTCTCTTTTTAAAAAGTATATTTTCAATTTCCATCCCTCAAAATACAAGAATTTCTGGCTAAGAATACTCTTTATTCTTTCCCACAATGTTCTTCCAGTTAGACTTGAATCTTATCTTGATTTTAGTTTGCCGTGTGAGCAAAGGAGCCGTCTGTATGTTCACAAAGCCAAGTCTGTGTGAGATTATGTAAGGCACATGTGCTCCGAGTGCCTCCAAACAGAATACAAAAGTTTCTAAATCCAGCTGTGTGGTACAGTGCTGACTTTATTTTCTGTGTCCTACAGGTTCTGAGGACAGATTAGTGGAAGTTTGATTCCTTGTTTGTTACTGTATTTTATCCAAACTAGAGCACAAGGTTGACATTCTGAGACATTTGCCCACATTTTTACATTAAGTGGAGTCTCATTACAAGAAAAAGGGTACATGGTATTTACAGGAAACAGTCCTTCCATTTTATGTTTGAGAGTTACTGAAACCAATTGCAATAATATATTCAGATTATTGGGAGGGGGAGGTGAAGGATGGGAATCCTGAGATCTGAACATACGTTAAATAATACAAGTGAGACTTTCAATTTCACTTAACTTATATTTACTGTGAACAGATGGGATTTTTGTTTCCTAATTCTGTGAGTTACCTTTAAGAATTCCATCCTAGACCAAGTCAAGTCCCAGATGCTTTTTTTCCCCCCAGTCACTTAGTCACAGAAAGGACTGGAAGTCTGAGCATATGCTTAAAGCTGTTCTCTTTTACACTTTTTATTTGTAGTTATTAGTGATATTTTCTAACTGGATGAACTGTGCAATTAAAATCAGATGACAAATAATTTGCCAGCACTGCTAGTTGCTGATGTAATTTCAGAAACATAGTTATTTTTGCTTGTGGTATCAGAATGGGTTGCTGTGGAAGTTTATTTTCAATCTCAATCTAGTTCTGGAAAGAAATAGAAATACAGCTTAGAAATATAGATCCAAACTTTTCCTCTTTTTGTACTGCTTTAGAAGAAACAAAGTTATTGCTGAATTAGGATGTTGCTCATATATTTTTAAACAATACTGGTGTGTAATGCTGCAAAGGAGCACATACCAGGATGTTAACATTCAATTAGGTAGCAGTTTGTAAAAAAAAAAAAAAAAACCAAGCAAACAACAAAACCAAAACTACTGGGTGATAACAAGACAGGCTCGTGTTGCACCAGGTCAGATCAGCATATCCAGTATTTTCACTACAGTTTCTGCGAACTTCAATAGTTGGAATTGGGGACTGCAGTCTCAAAAGAGGCTTGACTTAATTGACTTTAATGATCTTTGGCCAAGTGAGTTCTCACACTTCATTGGAGGTGATGCATGTGTTGCGTGTGTAAGAAGTGCTTCAGTTTGAATAAAACTGAGCCATCCTCAAACAATGTGACAGTTCCAACTCATCAGACTCTGCGTGGGAAACTTAATTCACACTGAATCAGTTACAGTCCAGTGTTGGCTAATCTTCAACTGAAATCAATAAATCAGCCTGGACAGGGAGAGATTAGGCCAGTCAGAAACATGTACTGTGATGTTTGCTTTGTAGCCTTTTTGAGAGGTCAGGTAATGGAGACATCAATTAAAAGCAGGATAAACAGAAGGCTTTTTCCAGTGCAATAGCATTTTCCTTTCTTAAATGGGAGCATGAATTTAGCTTCAGAGGAAGCTGCCAAATCATTGATTTTGTTTATATTTAATACCATACAGACATGGCCAGTGAAAAGTTCAGTGCTCCAGGTTGTTTCATAGAAAGCAGAGTGTAGATTTTCAGTGAAAACACCGACATTCAAACTTACTTTACAGAAAACAATGTGGGTCTTTTTTCAACCTCATTGATTCTCCAATGTTTGTTCCAACTATTTCAGCATGATTTCAACACTCAGAATAAAAGTTGTTCATAATAGATGTATGTGTGAAGGAAATACTTGTTTGAATAAAACTGAGCCAACCTCAAACAATGTGTCACTTCAGCTCCTCAGACTTTAGTGGAACCTAAGCATGCTACCCTGCTGAGTGTCTCTGTCAATGATGATAATTTCTATGCTAGGGTGAAACTACAATATTTTTCCACTGACCTCTATTATCTGGGCTGCTTCACATAAATATCGTTTTTTCCTCCACTGGGTTAAAATCCAATAGACTTGATGGATATCATGGTTTCATCTTCCTCAGATGTGGTTTCACTGTGTGTATATTTTTATGTTGTGTTGATATTTTGGTTCTCAACCTTGTTTCTTAGGCCCCCAACCAGTGATGCCCCAAGTAGTTAGAGGTGCCATCACTGAGGCTGTTGTTTAATAGGTGAAGTATATGCTGAATCAGGACATCTGTTGAGAAGTGCTTTGGTGGTGAGTTTGTCCCAAAACTAGGAATTAGGTTGTTCTGATTCCAAGGGCTGGTAATGGTCATGCAAAGGAAAGAAATACATGAGGTTTGTGTTCTGCTCAGCAACAGATGTGGTCAATTGCTGTAGCTCAGAAGACTTACAGGCATCTTAGTAAACTGAGCCAGAAGACAACAATTCTGGTAGCTGATGGTGATTTCTTACATTGCACTGGATACCAAACAATTATTTTGCAAGAAGGCATTGCCAGCTGTGAGACAGATGGAGCCACATATGTTTCCACACCCAAGAGAGAGGTTTGTGTACAGAACTACAATCAGGAATAAGGCTGAGTGAGTGATATCAAAGGTTATTCATACAGATGTCTGGATTTGTAGATAAATTCGCTTGGATTGTATGGATGATTGGCTGGTTTTGTGTTAATTTTCTGACTATAATACAGTTTTTATTGCATTGAAGGCTATAAAGCAGTAAACAGTGAAGAAGCACTTGGAGATTATTCCATTCTGAATTCAGGAATATTGCATAACTTGTGCATGTGGTCTCTTTCACTAACTTGACACGGCCATGCCACCTTCTTCCTTTTCCCCAACACCTTGCCACTACCACCACCTAGAAAAAGTCTTGTGAAGAGCAATGCAACATTTTTTTTCCTCTCTTACGTGCTGAAGCACTGAAAACCTCTGCAAAATGAGGTTGGAGCTTCTGCCTTGCTGAGCCTCTGCAGGAAAGCAGAGAACAGACACCAGCCAGGCTCCTGCTTATTTTCTGTAGCATCATGTTGGGGGAAGAGAGTTCATTCAGCAGTGCTCTGATTCCACAGCAGAACCCTTGGGCCATAGCAAGCAGCTGGAGGACGTGGCACCTCAGAGCCAACACGTGCTAAAGGAGTGTTGTCTTTGGGGTGAGTTAGAGTAGAATTTTTTCAAATGTTTCAATTGTTATTCTCTCTTATAACTTCCTCCTTAATATTCTGCCTTTTTAGGGACAATGGCACTAAAAAGACTTGTCTATGCTTTAGCCTTAGTAGGTCTCTTATGTGAACATAAAATTAGAACAGTTCTGTGAAGGACTGAGCTCCCAGAGTGTGTGCAGCTAAGAATGACTGAGGGCTGAGTAAATACATCAAAGGTAATTTTCAGATAGATATCTGGATCTTCCTAATAAATTCCCCTCCCTTGTTACAGTCAGTTTCAGGCACCATACTACTGTTTTTCCTTTTGTAAGTAAGAAAAAAAATCACTGCTGGGATTAAAGCAAGCACAGAGAATTTCAGATGAGGGAGAAGACACTAAAGTTTGCAAACCTAAATGTTGTCTGTAGTCGTAATTGCAAAGCTTCCATTCCTAGACTGCTCAGTTGCTTCCAAAATGACTTTAAAAAATAATATAACATTTGAGGATAGACGTTTTATATCTTTTCTAATTCATCCTAGAACAAATAATATGTATATGATGCATATTTTTTTTTATTTTTCTTTTATGTACCACATGTATTTTCTCAAAGAGATGTTAGTCTTTAGAAATACTAAATATGCCTTCAATTCAAGCTGAAATTTAAGAGCTGGAGATAAATGACACTGCTAAAATGTAGGCCACACTGTCTTGGTGAAGACTCGTCTGCAAGGAACAGATATTAATGGTATCAACAGAAGTAATTCAGGCAGTAGGGATCCTATAGGCTGAGAGATTCTCCATGTATTGTAAAACATCTTCAATAAAACTTTACACTGAGATAAGAGATTGTAAATTATGGAGGTGGGCTGTAAACATGAGCATATCTGGCCTGTTAGTGGGTCACTGTCGAAAAGCGGAGTTGCAATTCCCGAAGATGAGTTAGGTAATGGTGTCCCAGTTTAGCTGTGCACTTTCTGCCAGACACAGCCTGACTAGAAACAACACCCATGAGCAAATCTGAGAATACAGATTGTGCTATGTGACATTACACACTGGGGGTGTTGCATGGTTTGGGAGATGTAGGGGTCCTTCCTTCTACTGCAGTGTTGTCCTAGAGGACCAGCCAGCTGGATTGTAGTTTTTCCCCTATATCCTGTAACATGCTTTATTAAGTACTTCTGAGAATAAGAGACCAGATACAGTGCTGCATTATCTCTGGGGTAGATTAGCTCACTTGATTTCTAATCAGGATGTGTTGAGCACTGTTTAAATTGCCTAATATTAAATAGACACTTTTAGTTCTCTAGATACAGGAAGTTCTGCCTACTTCAGGAAGAGCTGGCAGAAAGGTACCCAAAAGATATGACTCCCTTTATTCCAGCCTGTAACAGAAATATAGGGGACTGAACATATGATATTTTGATAGCTCTCTCTGTTCTTGTTTTCTACTTGTTTGGCTTCCTTTTTGTTACTGCTGTGGTCCTGTGGTGACAGTAGAAGCTGAAAGAGCTGACATATTTATTCCCGTTTGGCCTTTCTGGTAGTTGAGCTGAGCTGCTCTAGCATTAATAGCAAGTCCCCCTGCCTGGAGCCTGTCCAGAAGAATGCAAAAGGCAGAGCAACTAGAGTGACCCGATGCAGATTAAGAAACTTCTTCAGAATGTTGAGCAGTATTTCAGCCTAAATGTATTGCGATAGATTTGCCACAATGTCATGGGAGTTTTTAATTGTGCTTAAGCCTGCAGTTAGAATCAAACAAACTGGAGATAAGTTATATGGAGTACTCTGAATGCTTCAACACATTTGACAGAACTATACTCTGAAGGCCAAGTGATCAAACTACCCAGGGGCAGTGAGAGAAAGTAGCTCTTTACTTTGGGAATTCCTCTGTCCTTTTGTGAGTGTGCAGACAGTGACAGCATGATGCCAGTGACAGCAGTGGGATGTGCTCCTGCACAGCACTGCTCCAGAGACTGGCTACTTGCTTTGTTGCCACTCAGTTCTCCATATGTGCACTATCACCCCACATAAAGTGTGGGGCAGCTCTTTAGTTTTTAACCACAGATAACTAGTGCATGTCCCAGGACAGAGACAAGCCCTGCAATCTTCATGTGGAGGGAAAGAGTCACTGTGGATAGTAAAGTCTAGTAACTTGGGGAACTACTGTGATTCTTGTTAGAGCTTTTATTATACCAAACAATGTGCCATCACCTTAACTGACATGAACCTTAGCTACCTTTCTTCCTCTCCTAACATGTTGGTGTGATGCTAAACTATCTATACTCAGTTAGAGGGACCTAAGTGCCACATAAACCTTGCTCAGCAGCTTAACCCCAGGGTCTTTAAAAGCATGGGTGTCATTAGTCAAGTATGATGACATTCACCACAATAAGTCAAGTCAGTAACACCATTAGGGTTGAAGTACTCAAAACTGATGAGAGGTTTTCAAACCACCACCAGAATGCCCAGTTACTCTTCTATTACTGAGAGGCTGTTAAAGAAACAAGACCAAAATTGTTTTTTTACAACACTATGGTAGTTGTTCAATGTGGACATCAGGGAATGAATCCAGAGGTAAATGTTGCTTCTCAGTAGAAGTGCTTCAGACTGGCAGGTTGGAATGGTAGTGCTAATGCTGTCAAATATTCAAGGTGAACTTCAGAAGGAAATAAGTGGTAACCTTTGGAGTTATTAAATTATCACCCAAAAATGCATTTAGCATTTGTATATGAAACATATATCTGGCAAAATATGTGAAATACATGCCATAGATGAGTTTAGCTGAGCCATCCACTACAGGACCAATCCTGCAGGACAAGACTTTTTGTCTGGTGTTGCTGAAAGCTTCTTGCTCCTACAGGAACCACAATGCAGGATATTAAAAAGCTGTAGCTGGTTCAAGACAGACTGCAGTGGCTGCCATAATAATTTTCTATTATTTTCAGAAGGTGTAACAAAAGGAAAAAAAAAAAAAGGAAAAAGAACATGATAGTGAGAATTGTATGCAGGGATGAACTTCCAGTTTTACCACACTGAAGAGCTAAGTTAATAGATCTCATAAAAGAGAAGGATGGCTTTTAGGAGGTTCTAAATATACAGAGAATTCAGGGAGAAGTGGGGCAGCTAAGCTCAGGCCTGACACATTGCCTGCCCTCCTTTCTTGGCATTTACTTTCAGATAAAACCATTTGGATTCAGAACAGTGGTTTAGTGCTGAGTGCTTCTGTGGCCTGTAACTGGACCTGTTATAAGTGACAATAGTTTCCTTTCTTCTGTTTGTCTTGAAAAGCAAAATCCTTTTCCTTTCAGTGATGTTGTCAACTTCTCCTAGGTATGCTGCTTTCATCAATATCAGTGCCTGTTTGTCTGCTGGAGCCCTTTGGACTCTGCATCACTCCTATTCACATGATGCTCTCACATTCCTCTTGGAGACAAAAATGCGTGCTCATGCTGCTGGAGAGTGGAAACTTACTGATTGTACAGAGCTTGGCAGAAGCTCCTGTTCCAGCCTCCTGACAGGAGCAAAGAGACAGGCTGTGTTTCTGGAAGTGCTAAGCCAGTAAAAGCCTTCTTGTCTCTGCACTGATGTTTCTTCTCTTCCTCTCTGTCCCTTCCTCCATTCTTACATCAAGTGCAAAGCAAGAAAGCTGCTTTTTTAATGTGCTTAGTGATGGAGGCAAGGTTTGAAGTGAATGAAGTCCTATTTCTGCTAGAGCCCTGCAAGGGGAACTGCCTACAGCAAGTGCTCAGATTATGTTTAATGTCTGACACATTTGTCTATTTTAACATATTATAGCAGAAGATGGAGTTGTTCCTTCGGAGTCCCCAAATGCATCAGCAGTACAAACCAGCTTTCTAATGCTTGGAGCTCTGTCTAGACTCCTTTTAACTCTTTCCTAGCTGCAGTTCAGACCACAGAGAAAGCTGCAGTGAAACTATGAAGTGGCTGCTCTTCACTGTTAGTTCCATAACTGCATGAAGTCAAGTTTTTATTGTAACATTAATTAACTTAATCCATTGCTTGTAGTAGAAGTAGGCACCTGTGTATTGCACAAGCATCATCAATGTGTGGCTATTTTTTCCCCCTATTTTCCTTTTTATAATGTTCCAACTAGTAAGCCTTAAGTGGTCCAACAACATCTGCTGACCCCAAACCCATAATTATGCAGATACTTTAGGAGAAGGCTTGGTGAGTTACTCCTGAAGGTTCAGAGCAAAGGCAGCCTGTTTCTAGCTTTGCTTTCATTGCTTGATGCCCTTTTCATGAAGTCCTATTAAAAAAATGCATTTTGAGTGAGTCATATTATGGGTATTTACACAGTCAGACTTGCACATTGATTAATGAACAGCATTAAAGGCATGTCTCCAAATTTTCATCAAAATATCTAAGACTAGCTTTTCAGCTGCGTTGTGATAGGGTTTTTTGCAGGCATGCATTTGCATTCAGTATAATTTATGATATCTCTAAACTGAGCAGAACAAAGTCTTAGTAATCTGTAATTGTGCTATTAAAACTGCCAGACTGATATTTGGAAATTTAAGTCTAAAAGCACATATTCTAATTCTCAAAGGACAGTAAGGAATGATAAAGAGCTGTCTGAGTTTGGCTAAGTTGCAGTGAAGTACTGAGTGTAAATACACTGTCAATAGGTTTTTGGTGGGTATGAATGCCAAGGGAGAGGAGGATTAGTGCTGTACCATTAGTTATGTTGAGATGTACTTTGAAGAATGTGAAAAACTATTTTTGTTATCAGCAAAATCTGTAAGGCTTAGGTTCAGTTAAAAGGTTCTGTTTTCCTAAGAAATTTAAAACCCTATTAAGCCGAGAGAACCAGCTTGTGCTTCCAAGAAGATAAGACAGATGAGCTAAGACTTTTCCCCTCCCTATCTTTCTGTTCTCCTGCTTGGCTGCCGACTGTGGCCATGCTGTGACTCAACAGCTGTTCTGTGTGAGGAGCATTTGGGCTGCAAGTGAGTGGTTGGAGCCTCTGTCCCCACACTTGTCAGTCAGTTTCTACCTTGAGCTGGGGGCAGAGTGCACAGCAATATGAGAATAGTCACTGCACCGTTCTGCTGGACTTACAGTTCAGCCCTGTATTCAGAGGAAGAAGGTACCAAACTTGGTAGGCTTTTCAGCAGGACATTGACAAAACATTGATTTGTTCCAGATTTTTCCCCGACCCATGCCACTTTCCCCTGTCCGATTGGCACACACTCACTGCTGTGATGGCACAGTGTGTTTGTTATTACTGGCTGTGCTGCATCACTTTTCTAAAAGGCAGTTTTCTTCTGCTGGTACTACTTCTGCTGAGAACCCCCAGCCTTTGTAGACTGTAGTAATTTCTAAGTGATAGCATTGCCAGAACATGCGATGATGGAGAAGTCAGCTTGGCTAAAGCTGGGTGGGCTCTGGTTATAACCTCTGTAACATGAATAGGGAGAGAAAATGTCAAGTAGTGAATGCACAGAGAGACAGCTTGAAGCCCAATATGCTGTATTATTGCTTGGGGGGTTTTTTATGAGCATTGAGTACTCTGACATTTTTTTCAGTGATTTACTTTCTTGTTGGTAAATGATCCTTGCATTGTTTGCTTTTTAAGAGAGAAAATGTTTTTGGTTTTTTTTATAGAAAGCAGTGAAAGAACTTAGAAATTTTAAAAAAAAGAGGACTTGCTTTATGGGGCCATGGCCAATATGAGAGATTATATATATAAGTGTTTTCTTTAGGTGGAAATACTGAGAACAAGTGAAACTCTGAGAAAACAGAGATCTTCAGTGCAATGAGTGGCTAGAGGCCTTTTGGTTAGCTTGTTTGATTTCAAGATCAAAAAGAACTGTAATGCTATGGAGGCAGTTATTTGAAATATGGTTGTGCTAACCCTAAGAGCAGCTGATATCCTTGAGAGGAAAATCCTTGGCAGCAGTGCAAAATGAGCCCACTGCTTTCATATGCATTGGGAAAAGCTTTGGTGAAAATACCACTGCTGGGAATAGAAGAGGAGAGAGAAAGAACTGTTTCTATGGTCTTTCTAGAGAAATCACTGAGGTGAAGGAAGAAGTATTCTGAGTCTGATTTGGATGAAGTTAAGATCAAGATTTAGCACTAGGATTTGATTGCCCGGTGGTTATGTGAGTTCCCTTAAGAGTTAGATTGCATGCTTGTGTAAAGCTTGTATTTCACTCTGAAGTTAGATCTCAATAGGAGATGTATCTCTGAGCTTATATAGGAAAAGCACATAGAGTTTATGGGAAAAAATCAGTTTTTCAAAAAATTGCAAAATGAGAATTCAGAAGTCCTAGTTTAGGCCAGAGATAATATTGAAGTCATATTGTAGTCTTTTCCTCCCTTTAACATGTAGAGAGATTTGGATTTGGCCTTTATGTTCTGCCCCTGTCTGACTTGCAACAATTCTAAAGAAAATTGTTGTGTCAACAACTCCTGATAAAGCAAAGCAGAACTTGTAGTGGAAACATTCTCTTTCAGGCAGTTATCAAAGTCCTTGCAGCTTCCCGTCAAAGCAAACAAATCCACAACAACAAAAATTGAATGTGGTAGTTGTGCTTAAATACCAGCTAGCATAGAGACACTGACATTACAGCTTTGGCTGGTTCTAGCTGTTATTAAATCCTGATGTACTTTTCCCACTCTTCACCTGTTTGACTTGTCTTCTGAGTTACTCTGTGCCAAGCTTTGAACTGTGCTTCCCAACTCCCTCTGAACCCAGCTTCAGCTGGAAGCAGACCCAACCTGTGGTGGAAAAGGCCTAAAACTAATTTGTAGCAGACCTGCACTTGACTAGAAGCAGACAGGGATGTGCTTGATTGAGTGTTTCACACTGCCTTCCAGCAGGGCAGAGCTGAAAACTGGAGCCCTTTTAAAAGCAGTGATGCAAATATGTGTTGTATAAGTTCTTTAAAATCATTTTTCAAAAACCAGCCAGGTGTGTTATTGCCAGCAGTGCTGGGGAAGGCAGTATAAGACCACAAGGTGATATATTTCAAGGCTCCTCAGCATGGGGGTGACTAAAACAATGAGAAGCACCCCGACCCTGGAGAGTGGTGTGTAAGGCACATATTGAGCAGACACCTACAAAAGCATTGTAACAGCACCCTTTGCATACTAAATATGCACTGGGTGAGTAAACATTT
This sequence comes from Acropternis orthonyx, assembly GCA_035583155.1. Taxonomy (NCBI): domain Eukaryota; kingdom Metazoa; phylum Chordata; class Aves; order Passeriformes; family Rhinocryptidae; genus Acropternis; species Acropternis orthonyx. The sequence continues at coordinate 19,083,796 of JAWWEU010000011.1, read as the reverse complement.
ACTACTACTACAGTATTGCTACTAGTACCACCACTAAGCAGATCTTATCTTGAGGGTCTAGCAAGTGTGGCTTTTGGAAAGTTGCTACTTGTTTCTGCTGATGGCTAAATATGTGGATAGGTACAAGTTATTTGACAGCATATTTTGAGATCTGAGGCATAATGCACATTATATTCTGTAAAAAAAAAGTAATTTTATCTCTATGTCATCTTTGCTCCAGAAAAAGCTGCTTTGAAAGGGCTTGAAAACTGTGCTCTCTGAAGTCCCTATGTTGTCAACAGGCTCACTTCTGCTGACTTTGTGGGGCTTTGATAAGAGTATATATGAAATGGAATTTGTGTATTTCATAAGCATTAGATGCAGAAATAGCTTTACAAGGAATTGGAAAAAAGACACACCCTCTGTTAGTCTAACATGGTATTTCTTACGTAAAGATGGAAACAGGCATTTTTAAAAAATAACCCCACAATTCATTTCTAATATTAGTAACTAATTACATAAGCCCTGTTGTGTGAGTCATAAAGCAATCTGAATCAGAGATGTCGTTTTCCAAATGATGGCTGCTTGGAAAACTTCCATTCATGTGCTATCCATGTTTTTCTGGAGACTTTGGATCAAAAGATGTAAGCTTAATATCAGAATAATCAGATTCACATAGAGGTTCAAATATCAAATAGATTTAGTGGTAGTTGAGATGAGATGAAACTTACCTTTTATCATTCACCTTCTGTTAATTGAACCACAGAGCTCAATTTCTCAAGTGCTTCTCAACTGGAAGAGTTAAAAATGTGCATGGCAGGACAGGAGATAAGGATAATGGAAAAGGACCACTTCTTCTGACTGGGCTTGAGACATTAGGAAGGGAAAAAAAAGAGGCTAGGAATAAGCTAGGTGTACTTCAGACAAATACACATTTTAAGCCAGATGTGTCCAAGGCTTTCTCTTTCCCTGCTTCTTTTGCCTCTATAGGTGAAACGTGGTCTCATATATCCCCTCATGATGAGGGTCACTCAGGCACCAGTTGGTCAGTTAGGCCTGGTGTAACTTCAGTGGCTATTCTAATCTCTTCCTTTATCATGCCATTCCACTTGGAAAGTCTGTAGGATAACTCTGTGGGCAAGGAGGGATTTTGCTTGCTCAGAGAAGAAAATATGTTTAGCTTTGGGACAAGTTCTGGCTCTGATCAGCAAGTCTTCCAGAATAAGGGCAGTGGCATAAATGGGACAAATGAAAACAGCTACCAAGATCTGGACTTTGAAACGAAGTGTGTGTGCAAGCCTGATCCTTTTTAACTTCCCTTGCAAATTTCCAGCATTCCCAAATGCTGAAGTTGTGATGTCCAGCTGCCATGGTACTGAAGTTGGCCTTGCAGTTGCAATGCCAGAGTGGCCCATGTGCACTTAGCACTCAATGCAGTGATGCTCATTTACATGACTTGCTTAATTCAGGGATGATGCCCTGTGCTTTGAAACACTTTCATTCCAGAGTAGAACCAGCAGTGATCCTCTTCCCATAGGGCAGAGAAAGCTAACACATTAGGAAAAAAAAACCCCACAAATGAAACAACCCCAAAAAATTAAGTTATTTTGTCAATATTGTTTTATCTGTTTTATAACCTTACTTTAAAATAATGGAGGATAGTTAGTGAGCCACATTCTCAGCTGTTGGAGATCTCTACTAACTATGGAAGGTTATAGTGGTGAATCTGGCCTACTCATATGATTCATAGTTGCGCATTTTAATTTCTGTGCTGTTTGGGGGGGGGGGGCAGGGGGAGGTGGTGTTAAAAAGTGAGCCACTGAAATTAACCCAGTTAGAAGGATGAACATCCAAAAAGGCAGTATGATTTTATGACTGATGCTATGGGCCCTGCAAGCTCAGGGTAATTGGATTTCATACTTCACTTCTTGCACCTGAGCTGCTGCCTAAGGGACAGCAGAATCTCCTCTAGTGTTCATAAATCTGGCCCTGACTGGACAATCTCTTGACAATTCACTTGACAACTTCCCAGTATTTTGTTTTCCTACTTCATTGATACAGACTCTGAAACCTTACAAATATGATAGTTTACTGTAGCCCCTACTTTTAAAACAAGAAATCAGTTACATAACCTTCAGAAGAAATCAGGCCTATCTTGGATCTCAAACTTTCCTTTTTTTTTTTTTTTTTTTTTCAAAAAGTTAACCAGATGTGTCTTTAAGAAAGGTACTAAATTTAGCAGAACAATTCCTTTCTGTGAAGAACATTCATCAGTGAAGGGTTCATGCCAGCTCTGAGGAAAACCATATACTTGGATGCAGTGTGGAAGAATGGAAACAGAAGCTGGTGGTGCTGCAAGCATGAGGCATTGAGAAAGTCTTGGAGCCGGATCTCACTTGCCTGTACGGTATGCACTTCTGTGCAGGTGAATCTTTAATTTCTTATATTCAGCTTCTTGAACGCAGAGCCAAATTTCTTCAAGTCTGCAGAAATGTGTAGAATGCATGTTCTAGAGAAAGCAAGAGCAAGTCTACTCAAAATCAAATCAGTGACACTCAGTATCACTTCTGTGAGCGTGGTTTTCAGCTCAACCAGTTGTATTCTTTTCCCCTTTTTTCCAACTGAGTAATTAATATTAAATGCTGTAGCTTATTTGAAAACAAATGAAAGAGCACTGTCAGTCCAGGGGAAAAAAATCACTCCAACATTTTCACTACCTTCTTATCAAGTAGTTTATATGCACTAGAACAAATAGTCAAAGATTTCTGTCTATTTTGCATGTTTAGAAGTTTTGTGTATAGACAACTTCCACTCATTTTGCTTGGATTTCTACACAAAGAAACATGGAGGAAGCAAAGCTTGAGGCATGTACTCCCAGAAGAGAAAGTGTTCTCAGGGAGATAGAATGGGAAAAGTTTTAGAACTTCCTGATCTTTTTAATTGATTTAAGCTAATAAGATCTAATTTTCATGAAGCAACCACACTAGTTTGAATCATTCACAGGCTGACAGTTGTCAGGTACCATTAGAAGATACACTACATTAGAAAAACCACATAAAACAAACAGGACAGACAAAGGGAAGGAATCAGCAAAGTTAAAGTCAGTCTTACGCTTGTGGGAATACTTTCCTTTTATCAAGTAAAGAAGTAAACAATCCTCCCTGCTTTGTTAAAGAACAGAGGACAGTGGCCCTGGTTGTAAAAACTGTACATGAAGAATGTAGCTCTAAGAGATTATACACATCTAGGAAACAGTCCCACACATCCTTCTGATCTGTTTAGTTTTACTTTTGTTTACTGTTTTGTAATGCATTTCTGACTTTGGGATGCAGAGACCATAACTGCATGCTGTACTTGAGATGTGAGCAAAGCAAGGATTTTATATGGCAGCAAAATAATACTTTTCAAGATGTTATTTCTCTTTATATTCACTCAGACATCAGAATCCTGGAAAAACAGATGCTCACACAGCTTTATTTGCTCTGATTCAGACACAGGAAGCAAAAAAGCATCTTAAGACTTACTCAGATTGAATTAGGCAGCAGTTATGCCTCATGCATTGTAGGGCTTTATATCAGTACCCGGCAATAGCAGCTGTGTTGTTGCTGTACTTGAAGTGACTGGTCCCTTGTGAGTGCCAGTGGTGAGATACATTCTCTACCTCACTCTGTCCCAGCAGGACAGTCCAGCTGATGAGGTATCTGGGAGATAAAATGTTTTTTTTTTGGTGAAAGTATCCCACAGCAACAGGACATCTAGGTTTATGGCTGTTTTGTGGTACTGAAGCAGCATCTGGCACTCTGTAAAGAACAGGACCCTACCCCACTAAAACTGCAAGTCATCTCTGTTTGCACAGTCTGTCTTGCCAGAGCTGTGCATCAATTATCTCCCTGATCTAGGTATGAGTAATACACTAGAAAGGAGCTTAGTACCAGCAGTTCCTAAGAAATGTGTCAGTGAATTATAAAAACAAGTGTTTAATTAAAAGATTCACTCAATCTCGTGGCCAGAGAAGCTCAAAGTAGGACACCTGAACAAGCAAGAACTCATTAATATCAGGTTGTTCAGAGCACCACTCACAAAATCACTGGTAGGGGAATTATTCTAACAATGCTGCTTTGTAAGGAGAAATAAATCCCATTTGTTCTTATAAATGCAGGGTGTGTTACTTACCAACTTCTGAAAATTCTTTGAGCCTTTCATGGAAGTGGCATACATCTTATTATCACAGATGTGTTTTACTTTTCCTTTACCACTGCAGCAGGAAAAAATTTAAATTAAAAACTTTGGACTAAACAGGACTTATCTCAATCCAGTCTTCCTCCCTATACTGCCCAAACCTACAACTTTATTGTAACTCATTCTAACTCACACAGGTTGACTGCCCAGTAAAGACATGAGGGAGCATCTTTATCAGTTCCTGGTCACTTTCCATGAGCAGAGATCAATGCATATCCCTCTTAAATGATCTTACTTCACATCCTAATTCTTGATACAAATCTGGAAGATCAGTCATAGCTTCCCTTCCTACTTTCCAAAGACACTTGTTCCATATGATTACTTTAATCATGTCTAACAGTCTTTCAGGGTTTGAGCTACATATCCCATCTGCCTACACATATTCCAGTAAGGATCTCACAGTTACATACTGGTGATTTACCAAGAGCCTTCAGGAGCAACATTTCCTCTGCAAAGGCATTGGTAATTTTACTTGAAAAATTCATGGTACAGTTTGACAGAGTAAAAACTGTTAAATGTTTCCTTATCTTTGGCCCTAAGATAGTCCTTCCATGACTACTGTACACAAGTTTTTTACTGTTATGTATTTACAATTCTTCTATCATCTTTTCAGAAGGTAAACATTTATTTATGTTAGAATTTTTCCTTCTTTTTTTTTTTTTTTTTCAGTATTTAGAATTGAGAAAGGAAAAAGAATTGCACTTAATCTGCAGCTCTGGATTTACTTTTACATGTTCAAGTTCTCTGTAGAACTTCATGTGTGGACACAGAGAAACTAAAAGTATCAGAAAGGAAATTCAAAGTAATGACTAAAATCCCTGTACTGTTTTTACACTGATTATAGAAAAGGAATGAAGAAATAATTCAGTGAGGACTCAAGTCTTAAGATTACAATAGATATTTTAGGTAGCACTGGAGGAAAATTTTCCAGGACAGATGGTAAGTATTGAGTTACCAATTGTCACTGATTTCTTACTACCTCACTTTTACTAGAAAGTATTTATTGGCCTATCTTCATCTGGGGAGAGCTCTTTGAGGTGAAAATATAGTTGAATTCACAAATCACTTTTTGTTACTGCTAAAGTGCCACACAGTAATGCTAATTGCAGTGGATTCAATTTGTCTCCTGAAAATTAGATTTGGAACATGAACAAGTTTATCTAGATCACCAAATCAACACCAAATTTTGCAACTCTGATTTTCAATATTTGAAACTGTTTTAGTATTTTCAGTTCCCTCCTTCATATAACAGCACTAGAAACTCCTAAAAGAATGGACCATTTAAATATCCCATTTAAGATGTGCACAGGAACACTTCTTTTAATTAACAGCAAACTTTTCTCGAAATAGCCACATGTTTACCAAACCCTGACAAGGCCCTCAGCCTCCCTGTGATGCATTTTAAAAACCTGCTTTACAGAGTGGTGAACTGAAGCATGACAAATTAAACCAAGCCCAAAGTAAACCGCAGCCAGAAATAAGTCTGGAAAGCAAGTTTTGTTTAGATTGCATAAACAAATTCTAGAAATCTGGATTCCTAATCTGCCTGTGTGCTTATTTCTCTAACACACTTGCTTTTACTCCATTAGGCTGTTCAATGATGGTATTTGCAGCAATAGTTTGGGGTGGTGTGAATTCACTCCAGACCAGCAGAATTAAGGGCAAGAAGTGATTTCCTCAGAGGTTCAGTGCCTCATGGTGAGCTAGGTGACTTCTCACATGGTTTGTGTGCCTTTAGGAAACCTGGGACTGGCCTGGAAAGGTATGTGGTCTTTGGGGAGATTATATGAGATGAGCGCCAGCTGTTCTCTTTCTCTGTAGAGCTACTCATAAAAAGGCTGAGAACATTCTGGCCTTCAGCATGAGATGTCTGACCATTAGTCACGGCATGTGCTTTTATTAACACTTTAATTTAAAGCTTGCTTTTAGGTAGGCTGATATTTGCATCCATCTTTTGTGAACTATGCAATGTATGTTATATGTACACAGCTGGTGGGTGGGTAGAGATGTTACATACTTACTTCCTCTTGTCATAGGTACTAAACTTTCACTGGAAGGGTATGCTTCCTCATTGCCAGTGGTGTGTGCATGGGAAGAAGAGAGCTATAAAAAAGGGCAATTTTATTTTGTAGGGATGCATTCGCAGAGGAAACACTTTAAATCATTACTCTGTTCCCAGTTCCGTGTGAATCCTAACAGCCAATTGTTTGGCTCCTTTACTGTATCAATTTATTTTAATTAGGATAGCCAGATGTTTTAGTTATAAGAGGTTTATGGGATTTTGCTATATCTGCATCTATAAACGTGGGTGTGTATTTAAAGCTTCTGTTACACAAATTCGAAAAACCAACCTGTTTTAAATATTAGATGGTAATTTTCCAAGAATTTCATCTTTTGCCTTCAGGAGTTATTACTGAACATATAAAATAATCTTTCTTATTCTACAGCATGGTAGGTACCTCTGTTAAAAGTACTTGGAATTGTGGATGGCTTGTTCATGACTTAGAAATCATGAATGTTTTCTATCACCTTGATGGGAAAGAGAGATGACCAAACTGACAAGTGTTTTGGCTGCAGATCTTGTTCCTCAGCTGGTTATCACTTACCTTCAGACTGCTCTGCCAAGCTCTCAGCCCCATTGTTGATCTCAACAAAATGCTGTCACGGGTCACTGAAAGGCAAGGCAGGAAACAACATTCTTTCCACTCCTTGTTTCTGTTTATGTTTCTCACTGTCCTCTAAGCCAGTGTCTGCTCCCAGCTGCACCGTCTACATTAATGCTATAGCTGGTCCTACCTGCAAAGTCTATTTGTTTTATTTTTTTCCTAACTATATAAATGAGATAAGGAACGTATTTAGATATTTTAATGTCTTTGCGGGGTTCTTAAGCACTTTTACAAAACACTGAAAAGGTTTTTTGATCTTACCTGGTTACTAGATAGACTCAGATTGCAAACAGTTTGGAGGGGCACTTCCAGTTGTTCCTATTTGTTTTGAATTGATTTATTTGCAAATACACCCTTTGATCCTTACACTTCATTTCTCAGTCTCCATTCACATTTTCTGCTCCAGAGTTCAGGTTAACATGTGAAAATTTAGGAGAAATATGTAAACAAATGGTAGGAACCTGTGAAACAGACCCTCACTTTGCCTAGAGTACAGATTCATCAGCACTGTTCAGTGGTTTAGATCTCACTGTTCCATTGCAGATCTCAGGCTCTGTGCCTTGCTGTGATGTCTAAGCCTCATCATTCTGTGGCAGTTCTAGGAAATTCTTATAAAGTCCTAGAAAGAGAAATATTGTCATTTAGGTTTGTTTTTAATCAAAACCAAACTCAAAACTAGTCAGTGCTGAAAATAATGTAGTGTAAAAGTGTCATGTTTCATTAATTTCCTATTAAATTGTAGGAGAGCTGTTCAGTAAGAATATTACTGTGTGAGCTAATGCTTCTTTGGCTCTAAAAAGGTTCTGCAACCTGCTACTTCTTGCAACAGTTTTAAGTGCCATCTAGTATTTATCTAGAATGTTAAGAAAGCAGAGATAAGTTTTGCCCTGGAACTGTATGATCAATTCTGAGAATTAATATTAAATTACCTTTCAGTAAGTGAGATAATAGTCCTTAAAAAATTCAATCTGGGAAGGATTGTCAATGCAAGATAAAGATGTGACTGTTCCAGAATTCATCCCCCAGCACCAAGTGTGCCCTTGGCTCTGTGCTGGACTTTCGGCCTGAGGGTGCTTTACACCTACAGTTTTCCTGCTTGCTTTTCCTCTGGGAGTCTGCAGGAAAAGCTGTGCTGTAACTGCAGTTTAAAATGGCCATCCACTGGAAAAGGGGCAAGACCTAGGAATGGCAATACTAAGGGCACCTGTACCTCACTCAAGCAGCTACATGGAAAAGGCTGCACCCCAGAATAAGCAAGAAGGTGCCAGCACAGGCCCATCAAAGGGTGCCCAAATAGCAAAACCAATGGAACATTCACAAAGTGTTAGAACCTTAAAGTGCTTGTGCAGGGGACAGATGTTCTCAGAATGCAGCGCTGAGAGAACACTTGAAGGTGAGGCTTGGTGAAAGTCAGGTTGGCAAAATGCCAGAGTGGGGGGGGGGGGGGTGTGTGTGTGTGAATCTGGAGGGGGGAAAACCCTTTCTTCATTTCTCATGGCCTTTAAAAAAACACTTATTGAAAACATGGGGGGAAAAAAGTCTACTTACACCTGTGCAGATCTGATTTAGACTCTGCATTAACAGACAGGAGATTGTGTGTAGAAGCTCTGTTTATTCATGGTCTATTGATATTTTGGGCATTAATTCACTAGCAAAGAACAAAAAATTGTGTACTAAAACTGTTTTCATGAAGTTCAGACAGACATACATCCCACAGGGCATTGCTATTTATTTGTACTTATAGAGGAATTTTGTTCGATTTTGATAACTCCAGAGTAATTGAAAAATGCAGACATATGATCTCAGGCTAAAGAAGGTATTATATGGCTTCCAAAGATACATTTTGTTTGTCTAAGTTTTGAGGACTATAATATTTCCTTTTCTTATTTTTGTAATCCTCTTGTTTTCAGGAAAGTTTATGTATTTTTAAATTTATCTTTTTTCCCCCAGCAGTTCTACGAGAACATCCTGCCCTCTAGTGGTGTGGAGAGGTGAGACTGAGCTCAGACCTAGCAAGAGCTGTTTTAAAGGCCATCTGTGGTATTCGAACACTGAAAATTCAGCTCCATAGATCATCAATCACCCTTTCTGAGCTATGTTTCAAGGGTCAGTGGGCCAAGAGAACTGATGACTTTTGAGAATATTCTAAATACAAGTGATTATTTTATTTGCATAATGAAAATTGTTCTGAAGTGTCCAAGCAAATGCTTCAGTATTTGTAGTAATTTATTAATGTTCTCTGTTGTAAAGCAAGGGAAAAGGCTAATAAAGACACTCTTTAACTTATCCTAGAAAGCACAGATGCATAATACATCAGTGTTAGAAACAAGCTTTAGGCTGGAAAAAGAGAATTTCAATCAAATGGTACTCAAGAGATTTATAAAAACTTCCTTTGAAAAACTTTACTCTGAAAGATTAATATGTTAATTTAGAATACTTTTAATTCAGTTTGTCAATCTTGGAGTTCAGCTAATTTGCACTAGAATGTGTTTTACTTTATTTGGTATTCTTTGATATCCCTTTGTAGTCAGAGAGGCATCAGAGAAACTCCAGGATTACTGACATGCTTATTTGCCACTGATGATGCTTTTGGCTTCCACAGCACCCTTTTGCTTATTCAGAAATATTTTCAGGCTTAAACAACCCCGAGAAATGAGTTGCTGTGCTGCTGGTAAGCTGTGCCCTACTCAACCCCTCGATGGGGCCAGGCCAGCTCAGAGGCAGGAGCTGTGCCTAGAGAGCTTTTTATAAATCGGGGTTGTTTCTTTCCTGCCCAGCTGAGCACCAGCTACCGTGTGAAGGAAAGGGCACAGGTGGGGCTCCGGCCACGCATGAAGTAGTTGCAGGGGACCACATGTGCGGTCATGTAAGTAATTTCCATTCCCAGGCCTGGCAGCTTGTTTGCTGTGCTGGCTGTCCGCCTTTCCAGGAGCTGGACAGGCTATGAGTTCACTGGAACTTGTCAAAAGGCTGCTCGGGCAGCTCTTGCGGGAGGCTTTGCTTTAACCTGTGCGGGGTTCGCACGGTGTGCTATGGAGGGCGCTGACCACAGGGAGGCAGGGCAGGCAAGCTTTAGTTAGCAGGAAATACTCCACAATGCCCAGGCTTCTGCGCTTAGCACATACTAAAAACACACAAGGTTGTCCCTGTTCCTATCGCAGCATGTTTTGCTTGTGCATTTCAGAAAGACCCAGCAAAGCGTTATAAACAAGTGATCAGACGTCCACTGAAGCAGTGAGAGATGGGGCGGGATGCTTGATTTTCTTTTAAGCACAGCTGAACAGTATCTGGTGTGCAAAGGAAATGACACAGATGAAGCAATGCTGATATACACTGTGGTTTTTAGGAGACCACAAAAGAAGCCCCATTCAGTTTTTCCATGTCATGACCTTCAAAAAAATAATACTTTAAATTTGCATACAAGGATAGGCATCACAAAGGGAGATGGATGCTGGGGGAGTTCCTCCCTGTGCGCATTTTTCTATTTTTTAAACCTTTCTGCTCAATAGGGTTTAAACAAACTGCAAGGTTTTCCCTCACATATAATACAAATAGTTATTTTTAGAAGGTACAGTTTACTATAGCTTCCCCTGAGCTACATTAGTTATAGTCCTGGTGTTTCCAGTTTTAAACTGAACACAGGCCAAGATCTGCAACACATTCCCATCATCACAGTAAATCAGATGCCATTAAAACAACAGTTTCTTCCAGAGCAGCTTCTCTCAGTCTATTGGGAAATTACACTCCCATTTAACATTTTTGAGGACAGTTCTGTCCATATTGCAACAAGGATTTTCACTTGCAAACAAGTAAGAATTGGGCAGAATTTGGAGTGGTCTTTAACTGCTTCAGTTTTCCCTGGAATTTGTTTATTGGTCTGAGAATATGGAACTAATTGGCAGAGGGATGTTGTTTTTGGGAATCAGTGCTGGTGGTTGTGACAGGAACTTCTGCCGACGTTAATGCCATTGAAATGAATTGTTCACATTTCCCTCCCGCCAGGCTTGAAATAAAAGAGGCTGAAGTTGCGGTGCTTGGAAGGACTGAGATTTTTATCTCACTAGCCAGTTAACCCATATTTTTATATATTTAAAATTTATAAATCTAACTTAATTTTACTCACACTGAGTGATTAGAGGGAAATAAACTGTTCACATGAGAACATTTTATGCCAGGGCAGGAAGGGTTGCGCAACTAGAAATCCAGTTTTGATTTACCAGAGGATTAAAGAAATTGTTCAGTTGAGTTTTGCTTATGTGTTCTTTAGTGTTCAGTGTTTTTCTATATGACCACTAACAACTTTCCTCAGGCACAGTGGCCTAATGAGGCGTTACCTAAAGATTGCTGTTATGCAGTACCACCATGCTCCAAGTCCCATGGTATGTTACCCTGCAGGGTTAAGGGAGCTCTCCACAGCATCTGGATAATTAGAGTACAGTTTTTTAAACTTCGTGTTTGGACCCCCAGTCTCAGGTCTTTATGATATGGTAATAAGATTAATGGCAGAGGTCTAAGCTGAATGACCAAGATGCTAGGATTGGTTTTACATCAAAGTAATGTCACCTTTTCTAGATCCTTTTCCTGCAGTTGACAGCTGATCTTGATTCACAAACTGTAGCTAACTTGGAAGTAGCATGAATCCTCCTAACCACGAGAAAAACAACCCACTGAACAACAAAGACCAAACTAACCAAGAACAATTAAAAATTACTGCCTAAAACATACTGCCTTTGAAGATTGCTGTTTACCTCTGTGAAAAAATTCACCTGTCAGAAACGGAAAAATACTTCTTACAAACACTGATGGGTATATTTTTCAATATATGTTTACAGTAAATAGTCATTTTAAGCTTCTCCATGCTACATCATTTAGTTCTAGAAATGCTTCTGCATAGTCACTTTTGCTTACAGCATTGAATATAGAGTTGTTTTGTGATTAACATTTATTTATGTGGCGTAATGGTTAGCGCTCTGGACTCTGAATCCCAAGGGCCCGAGTTCGAGTCTCAGTAGGGACCATCCCCTGGGCAGTTAAATGCCTCCCTGCCGTCAGATCTCGGATGCTCAGCAGGGGCAGCCCCGGTTAGTACCAGATGCTGTAAGACAGTCCCGAGGATTTCACTGTCACTGTCTGAGCTCGCTCGGCTGTGGCAAATGGACCTTAGGACTTAAACAGTGGGGCCAGTTCTGTGCACGCTGTGCCTCACCTAAAAAATCCACTGCGCAGGCTGGAAGGGCACACCCACGTGGGGAGAGCCCTTCCCCAGATCTTCATTCACGAAGTCTGGCCATTAATTCTTGCTTAGCTTGGCATTCCTGTGGAGGAAGCTGTGGTTCATGTTTTTCCCCATCAGTGGTGTAGTAGGGAAATAGCAGTCTGTGCAATCCATCCACCCCTGCACATTACTAGAAACATATCACATTCACAGGGCCCCTGCTCTCTCAGAGAAAGAAGGACATGGTAAACAAGGAAAGGAACTTCGCAGGGCTTTTTTCTGCTTCACTTTCCACCCCTCTACTTTCAGAGCAGCTCTGCTTTAGAAGAACAATTTACTTAAATTCTGAGTTCCTGTTTTCTGCTCTATTGACCCTCTGAGGGGCTACAACATAACACAACTGTCATTTATGCTTGTTTCTTGCCCATGGTACTGGGACCTTTCAGGTTCAATATTCACATTTGCCTAAAGTCATTACTGCATCTGCTAAGTAGTGAATAATGAGGTTGCCAATAGAGCAGCACTTTACTCATTTCATGAGGAAAATCTGCACTGACACTTAGCTGGGAGTCTATTTTGAATTTTTCTGGCTATTGATCTCCATTCTGAAGTGCACCTCAGACCTTCTGTCTCTTGACCTGATCATAATTTTCAGTCCTTCATTTACCACGAATTAAAGGATTGTTTCCAGTAAACCCAAGTACACCTCTGGAAAGTTGCCTAATTTGTTGGAAAGTAGTGTAAGTGCTGTTTGCAGAAAGAAATTTGGACTTAACGTCCTTAAAACAAAGGCCTAGGGCCAAATGCTGACTTCATTTGAACCATTGGTAAGCCTAACATAATTATTCTGCTTGTAGTGGAGGTTCTCTCTCATCATCCTCTCCCTTTTTGGGATTTGCAGAATATTTTTCAGGAGTAGTAACAATTTTCTGTCTCCAGGAAATGGTCAGAGTGGAAAACATTACATGATTTCCCTGGAATTGTCAGAGAAAAGACAGGGAAATCAAGTAAGTTATTGCTTGGCCTCTGCTAAGTGATGTCACGAGACCTGTGCTGTGTAGCAGTGCTCTGAAACTAGAGAAATACTATCTAGCAGCTCTTTAACTCTGTTTTTAGCCAAGAGGCTCTTTCTTAATCCTCATTAAATTCTTAATTCCAAGCAAGAAACTCTGTCTGCTCAAAGAATGGGAGGAAAAGGGAGAGTTGCCAGGATATGGTGTGGATATTACAAAGCATTGCGCCTTGGCTGATCGGTGATGACTTAGTGTAGATCCTTGGCTGTATTTTCCAGTATGAGGTAAATAACTCTGACTGTGGAGGGAAGCAGAGTGCCCATGCAGAGGGCACTGAGATGTCAATGCACATATTAGAATTCAAAGCACTCCTGTGTGTCTTCTGTCCCTCCCCTGAGAGCAGGCCACAGATGGCTTGTAAAATGTACCTCAGCCTTTGGAATACGAATTTAGAGCTGCCAGCTGATGCCCCATTTCCCACTGCTGGTTGCAGAGTCTGGTTAGTGGAGATCAGACATTATTACAACATCAAATTGCCTGATACACCTCCACCACATGCTTGCTCTTTAAAAAATACCCTCAAAACTCTGATGTAAAAGCATCATCACATATTCCTTGGGCTAAATAATTGCAGGTAGTGAATGTGGATAAGGGAAACCAACTTGAATGGTTTTGGTTTTTTCCTGTCAGAAACACTATTTTAATTACATCTTCTGTGGCCAAGCAGCACCTAAAATGCTGACTTTAAACAAACATGTCAATCGAGGGCTTTAAAGTAATGCCTATAGTTCTATATTGGCTTGCTTCCTGGCATTTAAATATAGGGTTTGCTATGATAATGTTTCTAAGTTTTGTTCTAAATCTGTGAAAGCTTCAGAAGTTCAGAAACGCATCAGCTAGCTCTAGAAATCTGCGGGCCCCTGGAACCAGGAGATCAGCAGCTTAAATTCACATCACTGCCCATGGATGAAATAGTCATCATCTTTTAGAAAAACAGCCTGCAGGATTGGACACAGACATTTAGTCTCTCTCATAACAGGAAGAAGAAAGATAAAGAAATGGGGTGGCAAGAATAAAACAAAGAAAACCAAGCAATTTACCTGGGGCATGGTAGTGGTCTAAGGGAAAGGGCTTGCCTTAGGAAGGCAGCTGTGCTGATGGGGAAAGAAGCACCCAGAGGGGCAGAAGAGCTTTCATTGTGCCCATCCATCACAATAACCAAACTAGCCAGTCTCTCTTCTGTAGTCCTGGCAGCAGCTCAGAGGTAGAGCTGCCTTAAGTGTAGCTCTGTTGTAGCTTAGCCCAGCTCGGAGTAGGAACGAAGTGAGTTAGTTCTGTCTCTGCATGTATGAAGGCAAAGTGGGCTGCCAAGCGAGCACATTTATGAGATGAAAGGCATTTTGAACAACACTGACAAAAAGCAGCAGAAAAATCCTTGTTCTCATTCTACAGGCAATAAAATGGGCCACACAAAGCCTCTGATTTCCTCTGTGTGCTTTACACCAGCTCTGAACAGTCTCGGTCTGCACCAGAGTCCTGGCTGTGCCTGGGTACCTCCCAGATGCTAATGTCAGTCTGAAAATCCCAGCGTGCCTCACACAGAGTCCTGGCTGCTGTCTGCTCATTCGGTAGGGACAGGCAGTTGTAATCTATCCAAAAATATTTTCTAGGTTTGGTTCAAGCTTTAAGAGGAGTCCTTTGAAATTTGGAAAAACCATTCAGCTGGAGTTGCATAAGGGAGGAGGCTAAGCCAAGGGAGGCCAAGATGTCGAATGCACTTCAACATTTGCTTTTATCAAAGTGGCTGAGGGACCAGCATCTAAAAATTCCAAACTCACAAACTAATCTTGTTTGTGCTTTGTGTGTTAGAAATTTCTGGTAATTTGCAGATGTGCTGTTTTGAGGGCAGCACAGAGTGTGGATCCATGTACCAATACCTGTCTCTTCAGTTCTATTCTGTACAATCACAGGCCTTGCACTTCCTTTCTGTGTTGTTTTCTCTCCCCACAATCTCCATCTCACCCCCTGCCCCAAAAATGCATGCAGAATGCCATTTGAAATGAAGAGCACTGAGACAGGAGTTATTTCCAGACACACTGTTACAATACTGGGGTGTGGAATTCAAGAGGATGAAGACAATGCTGCTACAACCTACACTTGCTGTAGGCAGCAAGGTTTAAACCAAATGAAACAGATGGTGTGAATGGACTGATCCACAGAAACACATTTTGTCCTTTGTTATTTTTCTAGGAAAAATGAAATCAAGGCAATTTTGGGATACAAAACTAAAGAGCTGCATCTGGTAATTAGGAGTATTAGAGGACTGGTGGAGGGTCTGAAAGAAAACCATTCTGATGGTCACATTCTTTACTGCTTTCGTCATGGCTCTGTTATGGAGATGGGTGCACAGTTGTGCTTAGCACTTGTTTACCAGCTCAGATCTAGCTGGGAAAATGCAATCAGTAGTCCCATGAATGAGAGGTGACGTTTCTGAGTTTGATACATGTCCTGTTTGCTAAGCACTGAAGGTCTAAAATTCCACCTCTATGGTATTTTCTGCTTTTCAGGTGAATTGCACTGAAGATTTCTGACATCCTTTTGAAGGCTTCCTGCAGGAAAGATGACATTTCAAACCTATATGTTACCTGAACCTTGATCAGATCTTGTCTGCTATTTAAATATATGACCCAAAAGTGCTTCCTGATGAATTAGGTTCTCATCATGCATTTTAACCTCCTTGGAGAAAATTATGCAGGTCTCTGAGTTGCCTGCATGAGTTATCTTTTATTCATTAGAATCCTAAATGTTATTGACATGCATTCTTAATTATTCCCTGCTGAAAACAGTAGTGTTCTTGAACAAGTATTTTGCATTTGTTATGTCCTGCTGCTAGCATACTTAGTAATGTATATAATAATAAACTATCAGAGCAGAATAAGAGAACTTATTAATATGATTCAGTATAAGAGAATTGTTAGTTCTGGCTTTCAGAGCCTAACAACAACATTGTGTGAATACTTCAAGCATGCAGAATCTTTGCTCTAGGTCTAGCATAGAAAGAGAAGCTGGTAAGACATACCTGCTACTCCTCTGAAAACATGTAGAACTAACTTACTTCATGGAATTCATTGCTGAAAGCTTTCAAAAGCAGTCTTGGGACATGTTTCTGGAATCAGTGGTTGTTTATTCAAACTGGAAACCACAACCCTAAAGATTATATTTGTGTTTCAGTGTTTCTCATCTTTTTTCTTTTTCCACCTCTCTTCCTCTGTGCATACACACACAGACTTTTCATTTGCTGTTCTCTGTATGGGAAACCAAAGAGTGTCTGAAAATTAAATAGTTGGTTCTGGCAAACTGTACAATAGTCAGGGTTGCTCTCTGGTAGGACATTTAGAAGGATCAAAGAGTCAGTAAAAATTACAGCCTTTTGTTGTGTTGTATTTCTTGTGCAGCTGCATCATACCCCTTTGACTCACCAGCCAGAGTGCGAGTGATTTGCCAGCGTGTCCAGATCTTTTTCCTTAGTCATTTCCAGCTGGCTGCAATTCCTTAAATACATGGCTTTACATGCTGTGCAATTAAATATCATCCAGTTCCCGTGCTGTCATCCCAAAAATTTTTCATTTCATTCTGTAGGTTATTTCAGTGTTCTCTGATACTGATAATGTGTCCCACCTTTGACACTGACAAATATTACCTCCTGCATCTTTTAATGACAAGGGCAAAATTCAATATTAAAGAAAGGTAGTTCTAATTTCAGACCTTGGAAAGACCATCTAGGAACCGATTTTCAGCCTTCTCTTTAAGGCACAAATTATCAGTTCTTTGGTTAATCAGATCCCTTGCTGCTTTATACTTATTGCACTAAATGTTTCTCTCAGACTGAAAAAAATTAAAGTGCTATTTAAACACAGCAGGTCTAAACTACCTGGAATTTCTTATCAAAGGAATGATCTAAAGGGTGTGGTACTGCTAACCTGATACAGGATATTATCTCACTGTCCATTCATCACTTCATCTTCAGTCTTTCTTGCCTTTAAAATGTATCCTAAAATCTTAAAACCTGTTGAAGATAGACCAACAGGCTCAGAGTTGATTAGGCTGGGGTTTTTGCATTTATTTTCCAGTCACATGCAGGTTAACAGTCAACAGCTTCCTGTAGCATTTCTTTCTGTATCTAGAAATCAGAGTGTCATGGAATAATTTGGGTTGGATGGGACCTCCAGAGGTCACCTAGGCCAACTCCCTGCTCAGAGCAGGTCTAATGAGATCAGGTTGTGTCCAGCCAGGCACGTGTCCGGTTGAGTCCGGGGAGGGAGGGATATTTCACAACTGTCTGGGCAGTCTGCACTTGACCAGCATTTGACCACTTCCATGGTAAAAAAGGTTTTCTTTATATCCAGTCACTTTCCTGTGTTCCAGCTTGTGCCTGGTGCCTCCCATCCTACCTCTCTGCACCTCCAAGAAGAATCTGACTCCATCTTCTCTGTACCTTCCGATCAGTGAACCATACGCTGCAGTAAGAACTTCCTGCAATTGTTTTCTCTTCCAGACTGAACAGGCCCACTTCTGTCTGCCTCCCTCTTACATCATGTTCTCCAGCACCTAAACCATCTTGGTGGCCACTCACTGAACTCACTCCAGAATGCCAATGTCAGTCTTCTACTGGGCAGACCAGTACTGGCTCTTTTATCCCAGGGAGGAGGTCTCACAGGTGCTAAAGAGAGGGAATGATCTCTCTCCTCAACCTGCTGGCTACAAGAATACAGCCCACGTTGAAACCTCCTAGTCTTCTTTGGTCCGAGGACACACTGCTCATTGATGTGAACTTGTCCACCAGGACCTTCAGATTTTTTTCTGCAGACCTGTTTCTCAGAGTGTTGGCTCCAGCTTGTCTGAATTGTAAGGGGTTATTCCATCCCAGATTCAGGAAATGTGCTCCTTAAAGTTCCCATCAGCCCGTTTCTCTGAGCTGTTCAGGTCCCTCCAACAGGCTGCCCTGCCATCCAGCATATTCACAGCTCCCCCCAGTTTTGTGTAATCTGCAAACCTGGTAAGAGTGCACTGTCCCATCATCCAAATCATTAATGAAGACATTAGACAGTCCTGATCCCAGCACTGATCCCCGAGGGACACCAGCAGTTGCTGACTGCCAAGCAGACTTTGCATCAATGGGTATTATTGATGATTTCTCTCTCAACATGCCAGAATCAGCAGATCTGACAGAGATTTGTGTGTCTTACTCAGACGTGTACTGAGATCACCAGTGGGAAAGACTAGCAGTTTCCCAGTGGAGCTTAGTTTGAGTACAAAGTCCTGGGAACACCATTTGGGTTATGGAATTTAAGTATGTTTGGAATAGAAAACATTGTCTAAAACTGAAGAAATTCAGACTGAAGAAGCCTTTTCAGTAATGATTTCTTATATTCCACATATTAATATGGGGTTTTTTCCCAAACAAAATATCTACAATGGAAAATATTTTAACAGAATTCAGCTGGACATAATTGAAAAGGCCACTAAAATAAAATATAGCAGTGGACTGAAAACAAAATGGTTTTGTAGTTGTTCATACTAAATGTTCCTCTTTACCATTGCCTCATGAAGAAAAACCAGAAGATAAATAGCAAGAGGCAAAACTGAAAGGAGAGCATATTGTGTCCATTGTGGACAATTAGGCAACTTTTGAGAGTTATTCTCACAGTCACAATAATTGGCTGATGCCCAAATAATCACTTGTCAGAGTAACAAGAATCACTAGCCTAAAAAAAAAAAAAAAATTACAGCACATTTTAGTATCAATATTATTAGCTTGGGGGACTTGTGTTCTGTCACTAGTTTTGACCAAGAAGAGAAAGCAATTACAGAGCTGAAACATGTTTGCTACCGCTTGTAGCCTTCAAGTTAAAAGCCTGTATGACACCAGAGCGGGTAATGTGTTAAAAGATGTTTAAAATGTACAGGAATAAAGGCTGAATTAAACTCTTTTCTTGTAAGACTCTTCAAGAAGCAGTCAAACTAATCCATATTTGATGTTAAGTAATATTTCTGCTCTTCATCCATACAAAAATTACTGAAGAAAAGATTCTGCAAGATGATATAGGCATGAGTAGCTTGCTGACCCTCTAAGATTCTGGGTTAACAAAATAATGTCTCAGCTGTAACCTGGATCAGAAGAGAGAAACACAGAAAGAGAAACTGAGCTAATTAGAGGCAAGGCTGAGATACAAAGTGCAGTGTTTTTTCACATTGCCTTTTCATAGAGAAAATTTGTAGAACAGCTGTTTCAGAGGCACTACCTTGGAACTTATAAGATAAAACAGTAACCTTGTGGGCAGATCTGTCTGACCTGATAATGTTCAGATTTTTAGAGCAGTCAGACAATGAATGTCTCTTTCACTTCAGGCAAGAAATTCCCCAATTTACCACTACTGTTTCAGTTCATTGGAGTCTGAATTTTCATCTGTGTTTTTCCAGGGAGCTCACTAATGAATGCCTTTGTGCCTACATTCTGTTGACTTTGAGGGCAAGAGCTGTACATAATCACATGTGACAAACAGGCTGCAACTTCAACAGGAGTTTGTCCTGTAATAACAGTGATTTGCTGAGGAAAGGCAGAGGCATCACAATTCAGTCTTCTCTGTATTTGGTTGATGGAAATCTGATGTTTCTTCCATTTCTCTTTAATTTGTTTGTAGCTTTTGGTTTGTGTTTTAATTTGTAAGGGGGTGGAATGTGTGTGCATGTGCTGGCTGACACTAAATTGTGCAACTTTAAACCTGGTTTGCCAGACTGTTCTAATCTTTATGAGCTGCCCCCAACTGTCACACAGCAAAGTCTTCAGGGAATGAGATTAAACACACCATGAGTCTCCATTTCTAATGAAAGCTCCATGGGAACACCGTTGGGATCCCTGCTCCTTTGCTGCAGTCAAAGTTGTGTGAGCTCATGTGCCATCCCTTTGTGCATTAGGGAGACAACACATCACTGACACAATGCAGAGTATTCTGCTTTCATGCTTTAGGGCATTCATTGCAAAGAATAGCAATGTTTTCCTCCTGTCCTCAAAGCCACTTGTTTACCCACCTCCTTTGTTCAGAATTGAAATATTTAGTTTTAAAACCAGAGAGGAATACTGTAATTTTTAAAAAATTTAGCAGCAGTAGGAAAGCCACACAAAAATCACTGTCTCTTTTAATAAGCTTATTTCTTTAAGCATACAGGGTGTTAAATTAGCTTTCTCATCTATATGTGGTTAAATACCTCTCCCATCTATTGGCTGAGGACAAAACAGGCCATAACACAGTATTTCCTGCTGTGATGAGTGCTGAGATGAATTAGATCTTAAAAAACTGAATTATGAGACAAAATATCACTAGGACATAAAGTGTATTGAACCCTATACTGACTGGACTATGAACTGCATATTTGTCATAAAAATAATTATGTACATTAGAAGGGGAAAACAATATGTCCAAGACTGCTAATGCTAGATTTCTTTGGGAAATAATATCTTCTACCAATTGTACTGCCTACTTACCATTTTCAGTGAGAAAGTTGTTAAGATGCTGAAGGCTGTTACATTTAATTAACAAATGATTCAATGTAAGAGCTTGAAGGTGTCCTGGTTTCAGCTGGGCTAGGTTAAACCATATCAGAAGGCTTAATAAAACTCTCCAGTTAAATATTTTCACCCCTGCAGGGTGTTTCTAATCTGCCAAAGTAGAAAAATCCAAAAGAAAACATACTTTCAATGCACTGTAAATAGGGGCCTCTAAACATTAGACAGTACCCTTAGAGAAACATGGGTTGTTGTATAGTCTGCTAAGAAACCAGCATTTATTCCTGGTGTGCAAGATATCAAAAAACCCAAACACATACAAATAGTACAATCTCACTTTACTCAGAGAAGGTTTAACCCATAAAGCTGACTGAGATTTACAAAGTGGTTTTTCTTTTTTAAATACAGGCACCCAGGAAAAGAGACAAAAGTTTCACAGCACAAACTGTGTAGGTCTGGTTTTAGTTGCCCTTTTTCTCAGTTGCACATGGCCTCCCTAAAGGGCCATAGAGTCTTAAAAGGATTTACCTGAGTTACCGGGCACAGTTGGTGTGTCAGGTTTTGATTGTTCTTTTGAGACACCTCAGCTCATCTTCATAACTCCCACCTGGTTTAGTTTTACTTCTCATGCAGGGAGAAGTCAATCTGACACAGCATAGCTGAGAGCAGAATGTAAGAAGCAGCTTGCTTTGTGTCTGAGCCAATTTAAAGGAATTTTTTAATAGTCTTTAAACATGCACCTAATATTAGTAGCAGCTCAGTGGAACTCAAATACATATTAAATCTAAGAATGCTTTCTTCATTCAGAACTTGCACTTGACTGTGGGCAAGAGGCATGCATTGCTATCTGGCTTTTTAAAAGGGCTAATTCTCCTCCTCTTAGTCATGGTGATGTAAACTTGAAATAACCCCACTGAGGTCACTGGGGAATGGCAGAGCCCTTTTTGTGTGTCTGAAGTCAGCCTGCAAAGTAAGCTCAACCAATACAGACTATTTTAAAAGCTCTCAGAATCTACTAAGACTGCCATTGAATATGGAGACAAAAAAAAAAATCACTTAAATGTTATTTCAAGTTCAAGTTTAATTTTAGAACATCAGTTTTTAAGGGGAAAAAAAAGAGGCAGATTTCAGTGGCTAATATTATTTTCAGGCTTCTGGAAAGAAATAACAAACTACTGCAAGTGCAGAAGGGTAATGAAAGTCTCAAAATAGAAAACTCTCTTCACTTGAGGGCTGTCAGAAAAACAGCCCCTCAGTTTCCTGCAGTTGTGAAAACATCCAGAGCTCGCTGCAATGACAGTCAGTGAGAGAGGTAAGTTGCTCTATTTTCTCCACACTTGGGCTACAGCTCACAACATGTACAGATATTTGGTGCTGGGATACAGATCCAATCCCCAGTTCTCCCACAGCACAGACATGGAGAGGAGGTTCCAAACTGGGAGTTGTCTGTAGGCCTTTGAATAAGTGACAAACAGAGCACTTCATGCCTGTCTGGTTGGTGAGGTCTATGGCATGTATTCCTTACCATGCTACACACAAAGAAGGATTTTGGTGGATCCCTCTGGTCTTGTCCCTTAGATAGGCCCTCAGGTGGGATCCCTAATTCATATTTCAGGGGACCTGCAGCTTTTTCTTGGTAGCAGTAGTAAAATTCTCCCTGTCTGTCCTATATCTGAAAATGAAGCTCTACAGACTTCTGCAGCTGGGTCACTCTTCATTTGGGACTGTGGGATTAATCCTTTCTCACTGACAGCTCCATGCATATGAATATGTTTGTTTTCAGACATGTACTTGAGCTAATAAGCATTTGGGCCATTGCTGCTTAATTCTTTTCATTATGGGCAATCCGATACTCATCTATACGATTTGTGTTATTTAGCTATTCTCTGCAGTGACTATGATCTAATGGTCTTTTTTGATCATCACACTGCACAACATACTTGTCTCTCTCACATTCCTGACTCAATACACTCCCATCATTTCTTGATCTTGTCCTGCCCTTGAAACATGCTAGTTAGCTGTATGCAAAAACTAACAAGAAAAAGAAACCACAGTTTTTCTGAAAATAAAATAAAAAAAACCCAAAAACAAAAACAAAAACAAAAAAAAAAATCCAAAACCCAACATGAGTTCTCAGAGTGACAATGACAAATGATTTATACTGGCAGGCACTCTTCATTAACACCGAATGCCGACAGGCTGCATTCAGGATAGATAGAGGTGACCTCTAGGGCCATCATTTGGCCTGTTATTTATTTAACCTAGAAAAATTATGCTGTCTTTCACATACTAAAACCACAAAAATTACATTCCCCTCACAACATATGTAGTAAAGGGAAATCTTTAAGTACACTTTTCAGCATCTATAATTTTACAGAGCATTCCAAAAGCTACAGTTTCTCCAGCAATCATCAAACACACTGAAGTAGGTTTTGTTGCCGTCCCATTGCAGGTGCTGGACCTTCAGCCGTGGGAAGGTGTCATTGTCCTGACCTACTATCACATGGCAGCTTAGTGTCCTGGCCCTTTGCCTCGCTTGTTTGTGTTTGCCACACTTCACACGTACCTGAACTGATAGTTGAAATCTTGTAAGAGCTGATTGTCAAGAGCCAGTGATGCTATTTGTAGAATATTAAGAGAACTGATTAACACACAATACAGTTCGCTGACGAAGGTGTCTCTGTAGGTGGCTGTCAGCAAGAAATGTTGCTCATATGGAGAGGAAATACCTGCTATGGCCCTAAGGGTGCTAACTGGTATTAATGGTCCTGACCAGCCTCACCAGGTGTCCCCATCCAAAGGGGGAATCCAAAGGCAAGAGAAGAATTAGGAATAAACTGGCTAAAGGGTCCATAGTTATAGAGTAGAATGGGAATTTTTTCTTTTCTAGGCAAAGATCTGAAAAAGCAGGAGAAGCTTAAATGACCTGAAATGAATCAGGCAGTGTTACAATTGCAGTTTTCTAGATATTCTTGGAATATCTAGATATTTTCTAGATATTCTTGGAATACTTTCTGTTGCCTGCTTATCACTGGTGTTCACAGTGGGCTCATCCAGGCTGAATCAAGTAATAAAATATGGCTTTTTCGCTTCCTTGTCTGCAAGCAAGTTCTCCTAGGGCTGGAGCTACTCTTAAGGTTACCGGGTTTGTTAATTTGGCAAATCTTAAAGTAGTGAGAAGGAAATTAGTTCTTGAAATCCTCACCTTATGTAGGTGTAAAACACTGAAGCCTGGCTTAGCCACACTGACTGCTTTACCTCTGACACACTGAGAAAATACTCCAAAACTCATTCACTCCCTATATTCCACACACTTTCTTATTTACTCCTACACCCTGGGGTAGTGCCTTGTGTATGTTAATGCAGAAGAATTGGGCACTAAAAGCAATGTGCATTCCTGATGTGAATATTAAATATAGTTAGAAATAAATTACATTGAAGTGTCTGGCTTTATATCTGCTGAGTATGTTACTATTCATGCCTTGGAGCAATTATATGTGTTCATCCTAGAAGTTCATCTGTGTTCATACTGGAAGTTTATCTGATACAGCAGTAGGTGCATGTATGTGTGTAGAAGTCTTCTGCTGATTCACAATATATCAGTTGGTGTTAATTATAAGCAGGAAGAATTAAAATTTTGGGAAGGTGGGTCTGCAGTGCTATTTATCTTTACTTAAACTAGGACATGGCTCCAGACTGTATGTGTCTTGCATTCTCAGCCAACGGATTTGTGCACAGAAATAGGATGCTGAGATACTCAGATACTTAAATTATTCAGTGTTATTCGTATTTCAAGTAGTGATGACTTAGTATTTTTCTTTGAATGTTGTTTCTGCTACACCCACCCATGTTGTCTGTGTTCACAAACACGTTCTTTCCTGATGGAACATCAGGTCTGTGTGCCAAATGGAGCTGTACCTGCTGGTTTTAATGCAAACTAGTTACTGACTATAGGCTAAAGAAACTAAAATGTCCTGTTTCATAGGATTTCTCTGCCTCTCTGGTGACAAAGAGTACAGTACAAACAATATTTGCATACCAACATGAACTTCAGTGTGTCTCCGTAAAGTATTCCAAGGCTTTTCCAATCTTCACATTTTGGACAGCAGTGTGGGACATACGTGCACCCTCAATATTGACTTTTATGGATGGGACAAGGACTAAGGAGGAACAGCCACCACTTTTAATGTCTGGCTGGGGTCCCTCAGGATCAGGTTTGAAGTAAATCAGAGAATGGGGTAATAAGGAAGCTGGCAGTGATGATGTCAATGCCAAGGGCTATTTTTCCAGGTAGATTTTCCTAATTATACTTTTTAAGGTACCAGTTTCCTTGAGAACTAAATACAATAGGGTAATAATATAATGTGCTTTAAATTCACCTAACTTTATGGACAAGTCTTAGCTTCATACACCAGAAAGGTTAGAAAGCTTCCCCAGCATGATACCTGGGCATTCCTCAGAAACCAGGAAGGGTTCAGATTCTCTAAAGCCAGTTCTGCTGGCACCCAACCATCTGGTCCCAACTCGCCTGGCAACAGAAGGGCTAAAATCTGTCTCTGTGAATAACTTTACTGCCTACCACTTTGGCAAGTCGAGTCTGAATTTAACTAAAACCACAGCTTGAAGCAAGAATATTTATGAACTAGGAAACCCTCCTGTAAGCGTATAAGGGCAATTGTATATATATATATATATTTTTTTTTTTTTTTTTTTTCCCACACTCCCTCCCCTTCCTCCTATCTCCATGTTAGCAGCCAGCAATGTGGCCACCCTGGTTGCCTAGGAAGCTGATTGCTGCTCCTAAAGGATCTGTTTAAAATTCTCATCTGGATTCTAGTCAGGTTTGAGACCCTGGGAATGGAGCTCTTGAGTGGTGGGTACTTTCCATTTTTTTGCCTCTCAGCTCCTCTGGACTGAGAGAAGGCAGCTGTGCTGCTTTGCTAGACAGAGCAGCTGGACTTGGTTACCCCTAGAACCAATTAAGTGCTGTAAGAACGGCTTGCCTTATTCCGGGGAGAGAGAAGGAGCTGTTTGGGATCATAAATGACACTGGAGAGTAGTTGTGTATGTATGCAGTTATTTTAAGCGTTGTTTTTGAGGCTTTTCCTAAGCACCTGCTGCCTTTTAGGGCATTTGTACTTTCATCTGCTTTGTTTGAAATGCAAATAAAAGCCACGATACATATTCAGGCAATCTGAGACCTGTGTTTCAGAGGACTATGCTAAACCCTTTGTGGAGTTTCTCTTCAGACACTAATCCTAGTGGAAAATTACTAAATGGAGCTTTAAATAGGTGAAATAATAAACTGGTCAAATAGTGCACCTCTCTATTAGAGTGGCAAAGGTGGCTGCACTCTCCAAGTTACTTTCCATCTACACTGCTGACTACTGTTTGGAGAGGTAGAGAGGGGTGATTTAAGAGTGAAGTTGCTTAACATTTAATTTTGGCTTAAGGTTGTTCTCAGAGTTGTCTGTCATGTCTCATTATATGTGCTGTTCAAATTTAGGCATTCAAAATAACACCTGGATAAAAATCTGTGAATAGAATTACTGATTATCAATGTAACTGATATTCATTGAATGGGATCTTAGATGGTAGCAAAAGCTAGAATTTGAGTCACTTGTTTATGCTCTTAAATGAGTGTAGGATCTCATTTAAAACTGCTTTGAAGTGTGAATTATGAACAGGAGCTCTTTGATCAGAACTGAAGTATGATGTGTCATAATGCATTATGCCAAAACAGAGAAGCCACTTAAGCTTCCTCTCCAGAGGCACTGAGCAAAATGAGATCCATGGTTCCCATACCATGTCTTATGCTAGCAAGTGCATGCTGGAGAAATTTGGCTACAAAGACTATGGCTGAACCTGTGCAAAATGGGAAACAGCGTTTGGTTTTCTGCTGGGGAGAAATCAACAGTGCATGATAGGGGTGTTTTCTTATAAAGCCTATTTATATTGCACACATTCCTCCAAGAGTGTGGTCCCATTCACGCTTCCTCTTTCAAAAATTTCAGCCCCAAATTTAGTTTGTGGTTTCTGCTGCTTGCAGTACTTTCTCCATAAAGAAGTGACAACAAGCTCCTTTCTTCAAAATATGTCATTCTGCACACGTAGAAAAAGCACAACTGGGACTTGATGGGCAGAACTGCCATGTGGTGATACCTGTTGCGTGAGGGCTAAAACTACCTTTCTGGGAGCTGACTGCATTGCTGTTGAATGGCTTAACTGCTCTTTGTTATTCTGACATGCACTGGCAATACTCTTGTGGCCACACAGGTCCTGCTGGGATAAGACACAGACCTGCCGGGATCAGAAGCCTGGACTTTAATCCAATGGTTGGTATGCATCCAGCTTCATGACAGTGAGATTTGGGGGAAAGAAAGGAGGAGGAAGTAATGAACCAAAGCAACTGTCCAAGTTATATTTGTTCAGAGGTCCTAATTTATTTTTTAAATCCTGCAACTAAGTGATTTTCTAGATGAAGGGCTGTTATATACTCCAGGACATGGAATCATGAGCAAACATCAGTCTTCTGTTAACTCTGAAAAGTAAATGGGGTTTTCTTTGATGTTATCCAGAAGAAAGGGGAATATTGGCAAGTACAGCCAGATAAGGTATATTCTTCTCTGTTTTTTTTTTTTTTACCTAGAAACAATGTAGAATTCATAATTATTATTTGGGATTTAATCAACCCTTGAAAGAGTAGAGGAAAATAATTATATATGTGGTAATATTCCTAGTATGTACTTTAATTACTGATTGTTTGATTACAGCTGAAACTGATGAGGCTGAGTATGATGATATTATCAGGAAGTTGAGCCTGATAGCAAGAGATGAAAACATAGCATTTAACATGATCATGATACACTGCAAAATGGCATCTTTGAGGGTTGGATTGACTGATGCCCTGCAGAGATAATCTAAATGCTGTAAAGCCATATATGTAGAAATGCTGATGAATAAGGTAATAGACAATCTCTGAGGAAAACAGAAGCTGCTGTAATGCAATAGAAGAGTTAGAGGAATCTGGGTGAGTGGCTGTGGAACCATGTCCAGACCAATGGTTACAGTATTATCAAAAGATTCCAAAAGATCGAGTGAGACTTAGGGTGAGGTAATTTAATGGATAATGATATTGCCATCCCAGGAGGTTATAGGAATATTGTGCTGAAGTATACATGGATCATCAAGACATTCAAAGCTACAAAACCAGGGGTGACTTTGTAAGGCATTGCATAAATACACCACATGACACCTGGAACTACGCAGGAAGCAACTGAGAGAGGTGACATCAGACCTCAGGTATGTGGTGGCAAAAAGAAGGCACAAATAACTGTTTTCAAAGGATTTTCCTTACAGAATTGTCAGTTTCTTTAATATATTTAAAGGCAGTAGGACTGACACACAAAGTCGGTAATTAGAAAACCAAAAACAGTGCTTGCTAAGAACAAGGTATTATCAGAAGCCACCTTTTACTAGACGGGGAGAGAAGACTCTCTGAAGCATTCAGGCATGTAGCTGGGAAATCCAGCCCAAGTCAAACAATGGAACTGAAAGAATGCTTCAGACCACTGAAACTCTTCTGTTCTTAAAAGAAGAAAAAACTCCACCCACAGACTTAAAGAGTCTGAAACTGTCAGTGAAGAAATAACCGTAGAACTGAAACACCATATACAAATATTACATCTTTTAAAATATTCTTGCACAGTTCAAATGTACAATAGCTTAGAAGTGCTCCAAACCTCTCTTTGTGTGCAAAACTGACTGTTGAGCAGAGACTTGCCTCTTTCTCTTCCCACTTGCTTTGTGCTTATGTGCTACGCTCCATTGCTGTCACAGCTTCTGGGAGCAGTAGCTGGGATCTAGCTGGTATTTTGGGTAAAGTCTTTGGGCTTACTTTCTGATTCTCATTTCTTGTAGAAGTATTAACTGTTGGATTAAACAGTAAATTGAATTATTTTATCCTGTGAAATGTAATTGATTGTGTAGTATGTGTGTTAGAATTTGTCCTCAAGACAGCTATGAACCAACCCGTAGCTTCTCCCAAGGGTCTCCTATTCAAAAACTGACAAACAGAGGGATGGGTAGTTGCTCTAACTCCGTAACTAGAAATGAAGGAGAGGGAGAAAAAACCCCCCATCTAACAGTTGGAATATACATAATTGTCAAAACAACAACAAAAAGATTGTGACCAGAAACTTGAAAATCTAAGCAACCCTAAAATTAGAACTGTCTTCCCTGGCTGGTGGGGCTGCATTTCACCATGACCTATCCTCCTTAATTCAGGTTGTCAGTTTATCTCTTGGGACTGAGGTCAGCCAGAGGAG
This sequence comes from Acropternis orthonyx, assembly GCA_035583155.1. NCBI lineage: Eukaryota > Metazoa > Chordata > Aves > Passeriformes > Rhinocryptidae > Acropternis > Acropternis orthonyx. The sequence goes on along the minus strand of JAWWEU010000011.1, from coordinate 19,054,793 downwards.
CACTACAGTGTTGTGGCCACATATAACAATGGATTGTCTCAGTAGCTGTTTGTTGATGCTGGTGAACAAAATTAATGTTTAGCATCCAGACATGCTTACAGCTGCTGTTTCATTAATGCAACAAAACTTTTGTTAGTTCATAGCTAATTTACTCTGCTGCAAAGACATTCTTATAATATTTGCAAATCTTGATGATATGAAATGGTATTTGCACTATCACTGGATGCATAACAGTGTAGATCAGAAAGTAAATCCAATTGATAATATCAAGTGAGATGTATGGTGGGGCTGTGCATAACTCAGAGTCTGCTCCAAGGACAGTAGCTGCAGTTGCTCTGCCCTGTGAGTGCTCACTTTGTCTCCTCTAATTTCATCTTTAAAATCCAAGTGTATGTAGTTTCTGCAGAGAAATTTTCAGGATATTAACAACTTTTGAGTACATAGTAATTTGTTTATAAATATCATAATGACTATCTCTAAGGAAGTTGAATTCTTTTGTGTAGACAAGTGTATTTTATTCTGCAAAGCAAAAACACCCTGTGAAGAAAATTAAATCCTTTTATTCCATGGAGAACAGATTGACAGTTTCTGAATCCCAAATCCTTTTTGAACTGCACTTTGCTCTGGAGGGAGGTAGAAATGTGACTGCCTTGGAAAGCATTTATCATCATGGTAAATCACTGTTTCCATATGGAGATGATTTTTCCATAATGTATCATCTGCCTTTTGGGTAGGGAAAGGCAGGATTTCTTTGTGCTATTGTTGGGCATTATGCAATCCTAACATGCCCTAAAGTGATCTGAACAGCAGTCAGAACTCTCACTGTCTGCATCTAGGGGCCCATAGTTTGTCTTCTACTCTTCTGCAAGCCATTCTTTTTCAGATGGTTGGCACTGGTCTTATAAAAAGAAGAAAATCGTTATGATCAATTAGCTCTAATCTGATGTGATGCTGATAGCAGGGAAGAACAGCTGCGCCTGTGTTTGATGTGCAGCAGTCGGCTGGCAGGCCAACCACCCTGCTGCTGAGCAGCTCTGGAGATGGTTTTTAGAGAGCAGCAGTTGGTAAAGGCTCCAGTCTTTTGTTCTGCAGCTGGACAACCACTTTCCACACCGCTGTGCAGTCTGTTGGTTAAAACTAGATTAATTCCTACTTGTTATCCCAAACAGAAGGAGGGAGAACCTTAGCACTTCTCCAGGTGAAATCATTCCAGTCAGGCAAAAGTGTGAGGTTAGCCAGAAATACATGCCCAATCTTTTTGCTGAATTTGCTGACTCTGTGGATGTGCAATATCAAAGAAAGAAAATTTGGCTCCGTGCTGCAAATTGAAGGGCAGTGACCACCAGTCACCCTGACCCAAGAGTAGAGGCCAGGGAGATAAGAGTGTCTGCTTGTCTGGCAGAGCAGCGTGACAGCACAGCTGGAAGCTGGCAGAAGCATCCAGGGTTGCAAGTGGAATGACAGGAGTATGGAAACCACATGCACTCTTTGAGGTGCCTCCTGACTGTGACAAAAAGCCTGACAGCCATTTGCCACGGACAGTGGTGCCAAATGTTCAGTGCCTGTGCATTCCCTTCCATCCCTCAGCATTCGCACAGCATTGACAGGTCCGAGTAGGTGTGTGATGGGGATTAGGGCATTGCCCAAATCTGCAGAACTGATTTTAGAATCTGGTTTAGGGATAAATGAAAAATTGGTGTATTTGAAAGATGATCAGTTTGTAGAACTGAGTAAGTGCTCCCGCTGATGCAGCAGAATCAGCTCCTGCGAGAGGACAACCTAGTTAGCTGGGCGCTGCTTTGTTGGGAGCAAATCCTGGCAAGCACAGCGCAAGTTATGGAATGAATCCACTTGTATCAGCTGTACAGGAGAATATGTTTGTTTTATCTTTGTACTGAAATCTGTGGCATTCCAAAGGGCGTGACAGATTCCAGCCGTGCTCCCCGTGAGTTAAGTACGAGAAGAACGAGCCGGCGTAGCCTCTCACGCCTCGCAGCGCCGCGGGCGGTGTTTGTGCCGCTCCCGTGAGCCCCTGGCCATCCGCCCCAGCGCCGGACCTAAGAGTGGCGGGGGGCTCAGAACCGGAGCTGGGGCGTGGGGGACTCGCACGGGTGCTCTCCGCAGCTGCGGCGCCTTGGTGGGTGGCCCGAGCAACTCGTGTGCCGCGGGTATCCCGCCTCGTGTCCCGTCCCGTGTCCCGATCCGTGTCCCGATCCATGTCCCGACCCGTTCCATGTCCCCATCCATGTCCCGTCGGTCGCAGCCGCGGGCGCGCCCCCCGCGCCGAGGGCGGTGTCGGCCGGCAGGGGGCGGTGTTGGCCGGCAGGGGGCGCCGTGTCCGCTCGGGGGCGGCGCTCGGGCGGGTCGGGCGCGGAGCCGCGGCCGTGGCTAGGCGGCGGTTCCGGCGGCTCCGGCTCTGGTCACGGCACCGCCACCGGCTCCTGCTCCGGCCACGGCACCGCCACCGGCTCCGGGAGGAGGCGCCGAGCGCGGCGGGGCAGGTAAGGGGCTGCTGCGATCGTGGCTGTGCCCCCGCCGGGCAGGTGGGACGGCGCCCCGGGCGCGCTGCCGGGGAGCGCCGGTGCCCTGGTACGGACCGGGCCGTGCCCGCGGGGCTCCCGCCGTCGGCACCGACCCCCGGGCACAGAGAGGGTGCGGCCCGGTCGGTGCCCCGTACCCGGCTCCGGGGGCTCGGCCGGGGTGAGGTGCCCCCCACAGCCGTGAGGTGCCCCCGCAGCCCGCGGGGCCCCGGGACGGGTCGGCTCCGCCGCCGGGACGGCACGGCGGGCTCGGCCCGTGTGTGTGAGCGGCGCGGGCAGGGACGGGCAGGGCAGGGACGGGGCTCGTCCCCCGTCAGCCCTTCGCTGACAGCCCTGCCCGTGTCCCCCCTGCTTGGCTGGCGGCGGCAGCAGGGCCGAGGCGGAGCGGCGGCGGAGCTCCAGGGAGAGATACTTTGTCATCTGTTGTTGGCGGATACGCTGTGGCCGGAGTTGGAGTAACTTAGTGAATTCACCTGTTTTGTGATGCCTGTTTCTTTACTGTATCCCACAGCAGTCCCTTTCGTTGCGCGTACTTAACCTAAATATTCTTAGAGCCTTGAACAGACTTCTTACTGTATTTCTGTGCTGCAGGTTCCTGAGGAATAACCCTGAACGCTTTGACAAGTATGGACTTTTTATTGCAAGTGTGTTCTGTCATGGACATTGCCTTGTCCTTCTTGCAGAATGTGGCCCTTACAAAATAATAATTAAAACACTTCTGTGAAAGTATATTTTAAAATGCCAGGAAATAAAGGGTTAAACAATATATTTGTAAATACCATAACCCGAATTTCTGGACAGATCACTTTACATGGAGTCTTTGACAGTGCAAATGACAGGGTGAGAAGACCGTGTGTGATGATCTTACAAGCCTTTTATTTTGTCTGGCATCATAGTCTGAGATGAACATCTGAGTTCAGACCTTAAATTTTCTCTTTTACAAATTTTACAAATATAGTTTTATGTGGTGAAAAAAGCCTACTGAATAAGTGGCTCTATCCTTGACTAACTGCAAAAGCTGTCACATATAATAAGTTATTGTGCCAGTATTACAATAGTAATGGGATATTAAACCAGCACATTTTGGCAGTAAGTAGCTGTAATACTTATGCCCTGTTTTGACGTCTGTAGAAGGAGGATTAGCTCAGACAGAATTTGTAGTGGGAGGGTGTGAGTGGGATGAAAAGCAAAAGCTGCTTAATTTTAATCTTCTCAAAAAGGTAACTACAAGTAGTGCACATGGTTAAAACACAGATGCTTCTCTCTCTAATGGCTTTTAATTGTAGTCTCTTCAATATTTTATGTAAACTCAGTAGTGCTGAAATGTTACTTTTTATAAGATTCAATACATAACTACCCAAGCTCCCTGTTCTGGGGGAAAGGAAGCACTGAGGAGTTGCAGGGTCTCATATAAAGGTCTGACAACAACAGAGCTGTAAAACTGCTCTGGTGTAAGTGAGCCTGTGTGTGGGTACCTGTGTCCCTGCCAGAGGTGTGCCTCAGGTTAGGATGCAGGCTTGCACTTATATTGCTTCAGTTTCATGATTGTCAACTAGCTTTTCTCTAACAGCCTTTATTTGTCTTTTGGGCTTTCTCTTTCAGTTGGAGTTTTCTCAGAGTGATGGCACACAAAAGCAATGCTTCAGGGTGTGTGCAAAGCCACTGTCCCCCGTGAACTTTGCTTCCTCCAGTGGTTTTATGGTGGTTTTATGATATGGTTTTATCTATACATGCTTTCCATGACTTCCTTAGATGAAATAAATCTTTAGTGTCCTGTGAGGTTTCTTATGTAGGTCTTTGTTCATTTTCATAATCTCTTAGGGGACCTTTGAAACTAGACTTCATTTGAATTTTTTTTGGATATTTCTTCTGCTGAAGTTGCAGATGTAAAAAAAAATTATGTTTTTTTTTTTTTTTAGTTATAAAAGCTTTGTATCATAAATGTATGTTATTGCCCAAAAGATGAATGGTGGATTCATGTGGTCCGAAGTGTGGCTTTTATCTGTGTTTATGGTCAGTTCTAGTTGCATATTCTCTTATCTCGCCAAGGTTTTATCTTTTGACTAATAAAAAAATGTTGGCAATTAATTAAGTGAAAAACCACTGTGAGATATGTGTTGCTCACAAACACACATCAAATGAGAGTTGGAATTAAATGTTAAGCCACCTACTAACATATGCTTTATGATTTAGATTTATGATGGATGCTACAAAGAAGGTGGTGGTGTCTTAATTATTTAAGAGCGTGGAGTTTTCAGGTCTGCCTCTACCTAAAGGAGGAGACAGGCACTTGAGTAGCACAGACAGATGCTGCTAGTCTGCAGCCTCAAGGGTGGGGAAAGATTTGCTTGAAAAGAACCTCAGTGGTCCAAATGCTGGACAAACAGTATAGTTTGGGTCAAAACTGCTGAAGCAGTGCATCCCATTTGGGAAGTGTTAAAACATAGCCTTTAATCTTGACTTTCTGGGAGAGGAGTCAGTAAGTCAGTTATGCGTCAATTTCCATTCAGAAAGGTGTGTTTAAAAATACTCTAGCTTGGGTGGGAAATTACATACAAAAATGAAAAATTATGCAGCAAAAAGCGGAGAAATGTCAAATACCTGGGAGGAGACTTTAAATGTAGATTCCATGCAAGATTTCTACTTGTATGGGTTTTAGTGTCATGGTAATTTTACTGGACTTGTACTAAAATAAGGCACAATATTTTATCAGTACTGCAATGAAACACATATTTTGGTTTTTTTCTTCTTTGAAGTGCTTTACCAAATGCTTTCTTTAACAGGAAAGGTAAACGGAGGCCAGTCTATGGTATAAATTACACAAGAACAGAACTGGAAACAGTTGATCATAAAGCTGCATACAGGATGATGACAACTGAAGGTTCATGTAGCAGTTTTCCAGAGAGATACTGGAAATGTCATACAGACCATGACATGCTTCATATTCTGTTAAAATCAGGCTGCACTTCAGTGAATCCCACAGAGAATCCTCTGAAAGAAGCATTTGGCTTTGCAAATTATTTAGGGCAGAAAACTTTGGGAAATGTTATTGTCTAAAAATTGTAGGGGAGGATGCATGAGTCCTGGCTTATGTCAGTGGAGGACCATGTGAGCTTTGCCCATGTGGCTTGATGTGTGGAACTGGGTTTAGGTTGGAATTCAAAATTAATGTTCGTGTTTGTCTTGAAATTATTAAGTGGTCTCTGATTACAGCTGGGTGCGACATTTTCTTGCTCAGTGAAGAAATAAAGAGTGGGAAGATGTACTGTGACAAATGGTATTTATGATTCTTTTGTAAAAATCAGGTAATGTCTGAATCATCCATGTGATAGATCATCCTAAGCAGCCAAAAAAGAGCATTTTTTATATTTTGCAAGCTAATAATAGGAACATTTGCCATGAGGGCTACAAAGGTGGATGATAAGTGTGTAATTATGCACTAAGTGGTTCTGATGACAAGCAGAGGATCCAGAGTATGATTGGCAGGGTATTTCATATTGATTAGAGAAATAAACTGTGCTTTGAACAGCTAGACAGCTGGCATATTTCTTAAAAATAACTGATTTTTGGACGCTGAAATAATTAGGCCTGCTTGTTTGTGCCACATGGCAAAGTCATTCAGTAGTGCTGTTATGAATACTACTCAGTGGCTGTTTTCCAGCTGATCCATTCATAGTTTCTACAGTGACCTAAAACTTTATCATGTACCAAGAATTAAGTCAGTTTCTCCCAGAAATTGTCATGTGATTCATGACTTCCCTTGTGAAAATATAAAAATAAATACCATAACTTTGTTTCTATGTCTGCTATGATAAACTTCACAGTTACATAGTGGAAGATACTGTGCTATGATTTCCTAATGCTGGCAGTGGCTGGTGCCATACCCTGCAGTATCTGGTATACTCTATTGTTAATGATTATTTTAAAAGGACAAAGCCATAGTTTTCTTTCTTTATTCGTCTTTCTTGCATCTGTCTTTGTTGGTTTATGATTTGGTTTACTGATCGCTCCTGGAGTCTGAACACAGGCTCATGTTTCTGTCTCTGAAGACCTTTGGGTACCTTCCGGAGGAGCTTCTGTGGGCTGATAAATTGTAAAACCAGCTTTGTGGAGCTGAGAACAAAAATGTGTCCTGTGGGCCTTTCTGAGGAAATGCTGGGACATCGTGTTTAATCCCAGCACTGTTTACCTAAACCTGTTTTGGTTTTTCCTTTTGAAGAAGTAACTCGCCTCCCTGCACCCGCGTGTTCAGTTGTCTCGAGCTATAAGATGACATGTTTCCAGTGGTTAACTTGTGCTGCTGCCATGAGGATCGAGGGAAAAGCCAGGCATGCCCTTTGCCGGCAGCACAGCAGTTTTCCCAGTATGATGCCTGTGTTATTCCCCATTCAGCTACAGAGCAGCCAGGCAGGCTGGCACTCGCACAGTGTTGTGGGGAAGAAAGGGCATCAGAAAATGCTGACTGTCAGCTAATGCATCTGTGTAATCACCATTCTGGGGCTAGATTGCAGGAAGATGACAAAATTACTTAATAAAGTCTGTTTAGTCCCTTTTTTTCCCTCCTTTTCTTTTTCTTTTTCTTTTTTTTTCCTCCCTGGTATGAGCTACCAGTTGTTAATGCTGCAGTGGGTAATAGTACAGCCTGTGGAGAGGCACAAGTTTTCCATTTGGAAAAAAAATAAGCATGTATCTACCCTGTAATTCTGAATCCTTGAGATTGCATAGAGGTGGTTGAATATGGAAGTCTTGGGTGACCTGGTATATAATAATAGGATGGAACAGATCTCATAGCAGGGCTATAGTCAGGAGAAACATCTTTTGGGACAAAGGTCAAAATATAGCTTGAGCACAAGGATAGAATAGAAATGCCATGGGTGAGCTGAAGGCATGGCTACAGTTGTGGGTGGTGAGCCAGGGGAACTGGGTAGGTCCAGGATCTAGGTATTTTCCAGAGGGTGAGGGATGAAGGACCAGCTAAAGATGGGATATCAGATGGGATGATAAGTAGACTGAAGAGATTTTTAAGTCAATGTCTCTTTTTACTTAACTGGAATTTACCCATATCCATTCAGTTGGAATGCTCTGAGCAAATCAACCTGTGTGAACCCCTGAGAACTGTGGGTGTGACCTCTCACCATTAGCATAGTTGTGTGTGCAGATAGGGTACAAACTGACCCAGTATGAGGTCATCTGGAATTAAAAGAAGAACATATTTGGGAACTCAAATCCCATTCTCAAATACATCTAACCTGAGTGGAAGAGCTGACATGCAGAAGAAAAAATACTGTCCTTAATATTAATATCATCTCAAACATTGGATGGGATAATTTTGACCCAGTGTGGGAAAATAAACATTTTTCTGCCCTTATGAGCTTTCTTCATCTGTTTGTTCAATGGGTCACCACTAGCTTTGAGTGCATCCCTGCAATGTTTGCTTTCAAAGGGAGTGCCAAAAGAAGGTATTTGCAGCAAAACAACCCCTGACACTGGGGCAGAGGGAGACAAGTTCCTGTTCAGAGGCCTGTTCAAAGGAAATGCATGCAAAGGGGAGTGTTATAGTAGGAGATGGAGTTGTTTAAACAATTGCAACTGTAAAAAGTAAAATCTTAACTTAAAGAACCCCCCAAAAATCATTTAATAATTCAAACACATTAAGTGCTTTAACTTTGTGTGCTTTTTGGAGCTGTGATGTTATCTGATCAGCCACTGGCTGTGATCTGTGTCTGATTAGGATCTCTGCTCATGCAATTATGAGCATATGGTTTACCATTTTAAAATAATTACATTCTGGTGCTGTTTTTTAAGAATTATTTAAGTATCTGTATGTTCCGGAATGGTTTTGCTGTCAGTTAATATTCAGTTCTGGCCCAGAGCCATCAGAATCATAAGGTTTCTTTCAAGTTTCATAATAATGTTAAAAAGGAGTTGCTCAGTTTCCTTTAAGGAAGTAAAAGAACTTCCTTTCATTTTGTTTTTACTTTCTCTGATGTCAGGAGACAAGTATGACCTATTATTGCATAGGAAAAGGAATAGTAATATGGTGTCATTCCTGACGTGGATGAGAGAGTTGGGCTTGTGACAGATTTTCCTAGATATTAAAATGTGGTTCACACAGACCCTCCAGAGTGATCAGCTGGACTGTTGGGTTGTTGTTGACTGCAACTTTTTTCATGTTTGTACACATGGACAGGTGTAGGACACTGGCGTTATTTCCAGCAAAAAAAAAAAGAGGTAATCAAGGCCAGATCAAAGCAGTTACTGAGAAGTTTGTCTGAATGCAAGGATCTCTTGAACTAATGGTTTTGGTGGACCAGAAGAAACCGAAGTTAAGGACATCTACTCCTTGAAGTATTTTTCATGCTCTCATATATCTGCTGTTCAAATGAGTAAACCACCTTATACCTCTAAAATCACGGTTAGGAAACCAAAGGCCAAAGCAGGGAGAACTTTCAACAGTTGTTTAAAGGAATGTGAAAATGAGAGAAGAGGTGTTAAACTACAAAGGAACTGCAGTAGTCTCTTCAGTACTTACAATTTGGGTATGCCATGAAGTCTGACTTTTTAAAAAGGGGAATAGTTTGTGGTCTATTGTTATTTGAACTCTGTCCTAAGCTTTGTAATTTGACAGATTTTATTATAAACTGGATTTTATTGGTAGACTGTAACACAAGAGTGAAGCCTCACTGTAGTTTGAAGAGAAGCAGTCCATGCTGTATCATATTCTGTCCAAAATGCAGCTTCAGACTGAAAACCACATCCGTCTTCAGAGATTCTGTTGCACTCTGAGACCTTACAGCAATGTTGGTAGTGCCAAACAGGCATCTCTGCTAAAGGACTGGAGTTCCAAGGTTCCTGTGGGTGCCATGTGGAGCTTTCCCTGGGTGTTTCCCATAATGTGGAGCAGAACTCCAGTGAAGAGGTTCTTGTCTCTGCTCTGAGCCCCCAGAGTGAACTGGCATTAGTACATCAGGGACTGACTAGTATGACTGGAAGTACTGATCTAAAGAGAGACAGTGCTTGAGCTGGAAAGCATGGATTTTGTTGCTGACCATTGCTTTGTCCTCTGATCTAAACAGATGTCTAAATCTGGGAGAAAGTAGAACATAAAGGAGACTACAGAAATTTTGGAATAAACATTCCACAATCGTTTCTATGTGCAGTCCTGCTTTTTCTCTTTGTTTACAGTCAGAGCTAATTTAGACTCTTGTTAAGTTCTTCCAGGCAGGGGCATGTCACCCCTGTGTCCTGGCTGATGGGAACACTTGATGTTCTTTATAAATAGACTAGAGAAGCTGGTAGAGGAAAAATGCCTGTGCCACCGGGATGCTGCTGGAGCCTAGGCATGAAGGCAGTGATCTGTGTGCATGTGGAATCTCTAAAGGGTAAGTGTTCTGGGAAGAGGGGAAAAGGAGACTAAATTTAAAATATTTTTATTTATTTATTTTTAGCAAAAGGTTGTGCGGGACAGGGAAATTGTATTTGAATTGCAGCTGTTCAGAACTTCTCACATATACTGGTAATTTTAGGAACAGCAGAGAAAGGAAAGGGAAAAGAGGCAATGATCTGAGGCAATGACTCATCCCAAAGGAATTACTTATTTACAGTACCTTCTATTTGAAAACTATAGTTTTCTTCATCTGTAAGTTAGTTCATGTATTTACTTGTATTTTTCTCATTAATAGTTCTAAGACCCACTGATTATGTAGAAAAAGTGCAGCACTGATCCCCTTTAGAGGCTGCATGTCAAAAATTATTGTGCTTGGTCTTTAAAAAAATGCTGGTTTGCTATTTAAGTGTTTATAGGTGTGATTTTGAAACATTACTGAATAAAAAGGGGTATTTACAGATGACAATTATGGTATTTCTTCCAAAAAATCTTATATGAATTGTCAGAAGCATTTGGTTTCAGAAGTGGTTCTTTGCAAGGTGATTAGTGGTCAGAGTACAGGGGAGGTGAGCTGACACACCTAAAGGTATATGCTGTGCAAAGGTGAAAAATCCATAAAATCCCACACTTTATGATCTTTTCATCCTTTTTAGCAGTTCCCACAGTTTTACTTTTTTCTCAGTCATCTTTGTTCAAGATAACACAGGCATCAATTCATAAGAAAACTAAGGTACATTTAAGGAAATTCCAGAAACTGAGAGGTTTCTGGCTGCAAAATAAGTCAAATTCCAATACTGGGAAACCTGTAAAGGGTAGTTGTAATGTTTTAACATTACATTATGTTAACTGTAACATTAATGCCCCAAACTTGAATATATATGTCTCTGCATGATTGTCTTTATTGCCCAATTTCAAGAGATTCATAGACTTGTAAGTTCTAATTTAAATAAAGCAATTAAATTCTAAAGGGCTTGGCCTGGAAAAATCAAATGCAAAGCTAAACTACATAAACACTTGTGTCTCTGAGCATCTGATCTCTGAAAGAAGGCAGCTCATAATGGTGATTGAGTAGGACAGCGTTGAAAAGACAGAAACAGCCCTCTGAAGGATGTAAGGTGAAGATGGATTTTCCAGAACTTCCAGTGTAAAACTGTATGAGAGTCTTGCTCAAACCTCAGAGCTGGTTAGGAGAAAGAGGTGTTTAAAATGATCTGTAATTCATCTCCTTGTGCACCTTGAGATTTAAAGGCGAAGATCTGAGAGTCAAGTGGACATTTTATATTGATAACAGCAGATTATCTTCGAGGTGTGGTCAACTTTCAGCGTTGCTAATGGTCCCTTCATCACTGCTGTCACCTGTCACTGACTAAGCACACAGTCACCTTCACTTGCTGATTAAATTCAATGATAAATTTGCTGCACAGTGAAAATAATGAGTGCTGCAGAGAGGGGCAAATGGTTTGAGTAAGAGCTCTGATCCCCCAGCTTTTATGAAGTGGGAACTTGTGCTGGTTGCTTTGACAGACTGGGCAGTACTGCTGGGCCATTGTCAATAGCTTTTGCACATCACAAGGCCAGTTGGGCCAGTATGAAGATTGTAGAACTGACTAGATAAGGAAGAAACTTGGAATAGGAAAAAAAAAGAGAAATTTAGGTGTGGATATTTTAATGTACTAAAATATACTATACATCAGCAACTTCGCTGTTTTTTTCCTAATCAGATACTTGCTGCTAAAATGTTAAGTAATTAAAAAGTCAAATTGTCTTAAAAGTAACTGTTAGTATTTACATATCAACATGTAGCCATGCTCTGTTGGACAGGCACTGCTTCCTGCTGTTTCTGTGGCTGGCTACTGTGGAGTGGTACATGTTGCCTTTTTTACCACAGCTTTCCCTATCTTCGCTTAAGTTGTTTACTTTTGTTTGTTTGTTTGTTTTTGTTTTTTAATGAGGCTGCTGACCTGTCCGTACTTTCAGCTGAGTTTTGTGTGTCCTGTGGTTACTGACTCCCAGTTTCAGTCATGGGGGGGGGGGGATGACACGAATCATTACTGAGCAGGCTTTATTTAATATTTTCAGTGATGAGCTGGTTTTAGTCTTTTTAGAAATACATTTTTTTGCACCGAGTGTTGTGACCTATTTTTCATAAACACTGTGTTTAAAAAGAATGAATGCTTGTTCCTTTCCAGTGGGAAAATGAAGAATAGTGATTAACAGTATCGCAGATTCTGACTATGTTACTTTGTGATGCTGTGCAAAGTGCACCTGCAGTGCTGCAGGGATCCCGTGTCCAGCTTAAATTGCTGTTGTTACAGCCGGCTGTGAGGGTTTTGTGGGGGTTTCCTCACTGTGACAATTACAAGCATGAGTAGCTAAGCAGGTTGTGGTGGCCAGAAAATTGATGCTGCTGAGTGTTCCCGTTTCCTCTCTGTCTGGTGCTTGCCACAGATCTTTATAGTACTAGTCGATTTGGTCATGACCAGAAAATCCCAGCCACTAGTTTTCATTCCTGCAGGAAAAAAAGGCAAATCCCTTGAAGCACCAAAGAAAAGGTTTGGCTTGTGCCACTTACTGTCACAGCTATTTTCTGCAGTTGCCAATTCAAGAGTATGAGGTTCCTCGCTGTCTGGAGTTTCTGGGTGCCTGACTTCTGGGTTTTAGTAGATGAAAAATGTACTGCCTGGTTGGCTGCTGTGCAATGGCTGGGGAACAACTGGTGGAGCATCACGGGTTAAAGTGAAAACCAAGGCAGAAATTTTCATTATAATTTTATTAGGAGCTTTCACCTTCACTTCAGATGTCTTCAAAACAGGTTTTGTCAGAAAATATGCCTACAGATGTAGATAAAAAATAAAAGATAAAAAGATATTATAATTAAAAACTCTCTTCTGCAGTGAAGAGACATCAGACTAGTAAGTGGGTCCCTGACCCACTTATTCCATGACCTTTTCTAAAACTACCTATGAATGTTAGTCCAAATCAACCTTATGTTGTCTGTAGCTTTTTCTTTATTTTCCTCCCTTCTGCAGTCTATACACTTGCTGCAAAATATACCTCTGTCTTAGGTCTATAGTTAGGTACAGACTAAGCACTAACTTTTTTTTTTTTTTGGGCAAAGTCACCATTTCTCTTTACTGTTCCATTGTGATCACTTTTGCTCACTCATGTTTCAGTAGACATTGTCATTTTGATATACCACATCAGATAAATTCAGTAATTTTATTGAGGCAGACTTTGAGGAGTACTATTGATTATTTATGGAGACATGCTATTTTAATCAAGTAGATTCATTTGAGCTGTCATGGTGAGTCAGTATAATGCTGTGCTTATGCTTCATGCTGGAGAGTAAGTTTGTATTATAGATGGATACTGGTGATTTAGAGGATGTAACAGTATCAGTCAGTTGGCACAGAAGTTTGGCAGTGGTGGTTTAGTGTCATGTCCAACCTCCCAAATGCTTTGAAAGCATTGATGTCAAGTTATTTTCAAGGCCTGACTTAAAATAATCAAAAGAAATAGTTTAGCTAGTCAGCCCTGCAAAAAATGCCTTCTCTGTGTTTTGCTCAGTAGGACGGGCTGCTGGAGGGGTTCGGTGGGAAGCACTGGCTGGCAGTGCCCCACGAGTGCTGCACAGAAAGTAGGTTAGTGCTGGCAGCTGCTCTGCCTCGCCCGGGCTCGGGGCAGACATCCTGCTCTCCCAGCATTTCTGGGGAGTTAAGTAACTTTCCCAGGGGCATGGCCGAGTCTCCTGACTCCCTGGCTTGGCCTTCAGTCATAAAGCTGTTTGTACCTTTGTGTGAGCATGCAGCAGCTTAGCACCTTATACTAGCATGTGTGTGAGATTAGGTATGAGCTGAGAGTGCTCTAGATGCTGGGGGTCATTCTGGCATGTTTTGATGAGCTGAGGTTTTGGATCACTTATAAAAGGGAAAGTTCAGTAGGAAGGTATACCGCAAAAAGTGACTCAGAGGTAGCTTTTTATTTCCCTGCATTTCAATATAGGATGCCTTATTAATGACTGTCCTTATGAATATCTAGACTGCTTAAGTGTGTCACACTTATAATTCGTGTCACTGGAATGTTTGAAGTTCTGTAGGTCGTTTTTATCAAGTCTTAGTTTAGGTTGCAAAAGATCTTTAAAATCATTAAGTCCAACTTTTCCCCGAGCATTGCCAAGCCCACCCCTAAACCCTGTGTCCCCAGGCGCTACATCTACATGTCTGTTAAATCGCTCTGGGAATGGTGACTCCACCGCTGCCCTGGCCACCCTGTTCCAATGCTTGGCAGCCCTTTATGTAAAGAAATTTTCCCTAATATCCAGTCTAAACCTCCTTGTCTCAGAGATCAACATAAATCACTTCATTTTGGCACATGTCAGAAGCTGCTGCAGAAACGCTGCCGCTCCCAGCGCAGAGTTCCACCTCTTCTGCAGTGGTGTGGTGCTCGCTCTCCTGGAAAAGCAGCCAGTCCTTCCCTGTGTCCGAGGCACAGAGCCAAGGCCTGTTCCTGGAGAGTCTCAAGGCGGTGCTGTCAGTTGATAGAATTGACCTTTGGGTGCTGGGAGCTCACACTGTGGAGATAATGAGGTGGGGCACGAACAGTAAATGGATGAAGATCAACACGACCTCAATGTCCCGTTAAGCAGCAGATTCTCTGCAGCACTGCAGCCTCTTGCTCTGTGGAAGTACATCCCGAAGACCCAAAACGTGCTGTGCTCTGTGTTTTTTTGTTTCAGCTGCATGTAAAAATAGGTTTGTGGGAAGATAAGGTTGGCTTGCTTTTATTTTTTCACCCTCCAGCTTCATTTTATCTTTTTTAGCTCACTTCAATGAGTGCTGACAATACTCATTGTGCTGCCTTCACTTACTGCGTGCTGGTCAAGTGCTGCTTTTCCCTGGGAGCACCTTGTGCAGCAGAGGCTGCAGTACTCGGGCTCGCAAAGGTTTACCTGATTCCCAGCAGCTTGTTACCAAGAAGGAGCTGATGACAAATTGTATTGACAGGCTTTTAATTAACAACTGCTCAACGGGAGCTGCTCCTATTCCTGCTAAGTTGCAACACAGCAACTTTTAATTTGTTAGCAAACCAAAGTATATTTAAAAGAAAAATGTTTCCACCTTGTTTATAATTTCTTGAATGATGCATTTCAAACTCAGTGTTTTAAAACTTCTGATCTAGCAATTGAGGCTTAAAGCTAATTAAGCTTATTCTCTAAAACATTTTGTTATTATGAGGTGTGTCTGATCTCCTATTTTCCGGTCTTGTAATTTTTCCTTTTTTGTGGCAGCTTTATTTTATGCAAAAACAATATTAATGAGTGTAGACTGTGCACAAGACCTCTTGTTCCTGAGAGCTTTTTAATAGATTTTACCTTCTCCTCCTTGCTAAGTCTATTTTTGCTTTTTCCTGTGGTTCCCCTTCTGTTGTTCCATCTGTTTGGTTGAACTGCTTTATTCTCTCCTGGTGTTTTGTATACATTAATCCTTTTACCTTCTACCCGTCACAGCTTTGTTGAGTTGCTATGCTGTAGTTCAGTTTTGTTTCTGCATACCTTCCACTAAGATGTTCCAGGATGAGCTATGATTTTGTGAAATGAAGACTGTTAAAATTGTTCCTTCTGTCTTTCTCTCTCTTTTTTTTTTTTCCCCCTTTACTTTTATTACTGCTTGCACATGCCATTTATGGTGCTGTTGGCATTTGGGAAAAATACTTAATGACTCTGGTTTTTTGCTTCTCAGTGTCTCCAGATCTTTCCATTTTTCTACAGTTTCCAAAATCTGTAAAGGTAGCTCTCCACGTAAAATGAGATGGAAAGACCTCAACCCTGCTAAATGTACATGCATAATGGATTTCACTTACTGCAATCTCCACTGCCTTCGCTTCTGTAAGATCACCAGCAGTGCTCTTGGGTCCCATTGCTTTGTACTATGAAAGTCCCCTTGGGCCACATCATAGATCCCACAACTCTTTTCAAGACCAACCACAACAGATAAAATCAGTTCAGTGATTCCCAAGACTTTTTCAAACACTAGTAAGAAAATTAATTGGGGTGTGGGTGAGAAAATCAGAATTTTGAGCTTGTCATTTTATCAGTACTGAGAGATTAAAATCTGACTAAGAGAGTTGGGTTTTGGAGTGCAGAAGACTTTTGGTAAGCAAATATGTATTAATTACATGTATGTGTGAGCCTTGTCATTCTCAAAAGCAGGAAAGAAGGAAGGGAAGTCTCTGTGAGGAAGTAAGTGCTGGGACAAAAAGAAACGTTGGTGTGGGGGGAAAAATATTATTTTCTGTCAACGTGTTTGAATGTTCTGTGATAAACAGAGATCAGTTCAAAGCATCTGGGAATCTCGGAAGATTTCTTTCAAGACTAACCAATTTCCTGCAACATGCTGTCAGTGCGAGGAAGAGGCATCTCCTGCACATAAGAGCAGCTGGTTGCTTAAAAAAAAAAGAAAAAGGCATGTAGGGGGAGAACACCCCCCCCTCCCCCTCATCCCTTATACAGAGCTATTTTCCAAAGGAATATGTACATCTGTGAAAACAGGGCACTTCAGTAAATTCTGTGCACTTTGGAATGTCATTTTGTAAGGAAAAGTGTGTTTTTTCCTAAGAGTGCATGTTTCTTTGGATGTTTTCAGGAGAGGGCTTGGGGGTTTTGGTATTTTCAATTTTGCAATGAGTTATTTGAGTTCTGACATTTTATTAGTTCTCCATTTTCTGTGTAGTGGTGTTGACAGTTTTTCTTACCCTTTATTCTCTTAAATAAGCATTTTGAATGTATTAACCCTCTGTTAGCAGGAGAGAACTTAATTTTATGGGAAATGACAATTTTTTATTTACTAGAAAGTTCTGTCATGTGGAAATATAGTTAATCTTATAAGGAGGGTGAAGGCGACTTATCCATACTGTTGTTGCCGTTGTGGATTGCCTTGTGTGCCTGTCTTTAAGAAATAGTTTGACGCTGTTAAAAGGATATTTGAATTTTCTTTGCTGTAGCTGATGCTTCCACATCTGAAGTATATTTGCCAATGTTTTGTTGTTTGCAGGAACCATTGATACATGAAGATGAAGCCATGAGGAGAAAGCAGAAGGAATAATAATGCTTTTCCGAAACCGTTTTCTGTTCTTGCTGGCCTTGGCAGCCTTATTAGCCTTTCTGAGCCTCAGTCTGCAGTTCTGTAAGTGTCCTCCCTTTTGTTTTCTACACATGCTGATCTATAGGTGTGGTTTAAATTTACCATAATTACACGTCGTTTAAGCATTCTTTCTGTATTTAAATATTTGGCATTTGTTTTGGTTTTGGTTTGTTTGTGAGGGGGTTTTGTTTGTTTGTTTTCAAAAAAGTAAGAAAAACAGTTTTGTGTGCCATAGAGGAATGTATGCAATCTTGAGACCTTGAGCCAGGCCATCTTATAAAATATAAAACCCCCCTGCATTTTATAGTGCAGTTAACTGAATGTGATTGAATCTTTCCATGTATAGTAGACAAACCACATTTGAGTAAAAACTGCTGCAATTCCTATATTACGTTGCATCAGACCAGACGGGATTGAGGAAACTGCTGTGAGCGTTGAGTGTTGGAACCTCTCCTTATTTGTGCCTTCATGTTAGGAAACTTTAAACAGTTGAATTGGCTCATCACAAGTGGGTGGTTTGTTTAAGAAAAGATAAATTATGTTGTGCTTCAGATCAATTAATTGTGGGTCAGTGCAGGGGGCCCTCATGTCCTGATGACTAAGCAGGAGGGTGGTGCTGAAGGCAGGTCGGGGTAGGTGACAAATGAGCATTGTGCCATATGATTATCACCTCCTTATGAGAGATAACATTTGCTAGGCAAAGCCTTGTTTTGTGTAAATCTGGTTTGTGTTAATACACAGCAATGTAATTAGTTGCTGTTAGAGGGCAAGGAAAAATTCATATCCATAGGTTAGGATAACATTCTTTGTCATTGTTGTCATCTTGAATCATGTTTTAATGAGCATGATCCTTCTGGGCTATGCTTTTTTTGCATAGTGTGAAAACCCCCCAAACCCCAAAAGATTGCTTTATGTTTAGAATGTGTCTTTTGCATATGATAGACAACTTAGAAGAAAGGGGGAGAGAAGATGAAAGAAACTTTGTGGTTTTCTGCTATTATTTTTGTGTGTTTAAACTTTCGTACATGAAAGACAGGGACCTGTGACTTTTTTAGCCTCCTGTGGGCACAAGCCAGTGGGTCTCATTGCAGGTTGTTTTGCCCATGAGGCTCTTTATGGCTCTACCCTTGATTTTGTAGGATTGGTTATGAATTGTGCATAGGGTGAAGGTCCTAGAGGAACTGCAGCTGAAACATGAAACTGAATTGTTAACTATAATGAGTTTTATTTAGACATGAGAAGAGTGAATCACATTTCAGCTTAAGAGGAAATTACTTTCTACTTAATTAGAACATGACATTTGTGAAGAGGAATTCCAGGAGATAAAGATATTTGAGGGGTGCTTTAAAGAGCACATAAGCTACTGCAAGCAACTATCATGAAGCTCAGTGCCAATACCAACACGGATAGAGAAGTTTTTCCATAGTGAGAACGGCAATGCAGCATAGCAGGAGCTAAGACATACGGTAGCTTGGTGTTTTAACTTCTACCAGCTTCAGGTTGTCGAGCAGTTTGTTCAAACTTGGAATAAAGACCATCTCTACAGCAAAAACAAAGCTCTCTCCTGTCACCATGTGCTGTGTCAGCTGAGCAACCTGTAGCTCAGCAGCTTTAGGTAAGTTATCAATGCTATCACTTGTTGCTTTCTTTATCACCAGTGCCAGTTTCTGTCAGGAAACACTGTTTTTCACGTCCTCAGAATGTTTAACTTTGGAATTGTTGGGTCAGGCTGGTCTCAGCATTCTTCAGCACCAAAAGCAGTGTGACTCCTCCTTCTCCGATCATCACTGATAACTTTTGCAAATAGGGTAAAGTTCGATGTATTTTACCCCTGCTTAGGCAGAGCATCCTGATGCAGGCCCCTCGCAACAGGACAGACCCTGAGCTGCTCGAGAGAGTCCAGGAAAGGGCAGCAGAGCTGGGGAAGGGTCTGGAGCACAAGTCTGATGAGGAGCAGCTGAGGGACCTGGGGGTGTTTAGCCTGGAGGAGACTAAAGGGGATGTTATCACTCTCTACAACTACTCAAAAGCAGGTTGTGTGGAGTGGGGGTCCATCTCTTACCCCAGGTGACAAGTGATAGCACAAGAGGAAATAATCTCAAGTTGTGCCAGGGGAGGTTTAGATTGGATATTAAGAAAAAAGTCGTCAGTAAAAGGGTTGTCATGCACTGGAACAGGCTGCTCAGGTGGAGTCATCATCCATGGGGGGATTTAAGAGATATGTAGATGTGGCACTGGGGGACATGGTTTAGTGGTGAACACGGTGGTGCTGGTTAACAGTTAGAGCTGAGTTCTTTTCCAGCATAAATGATTCTAGGATAATATAATTTATGTTCATGGAATGAAAACAGACGTTTATACATTTAGACTTAGAGAATTGCTCAAGCCACTGATTTACTTTGTTTTGTTTTGTTTGAAGGGAATTACCTCCTGAAGCATTTGGAGTGGAAATGGATGTTTTATGCTGTTGTGAGATTGTGCTTCTGTGTTAGCAAGCAGTGCACAGCTTTGTGGAGGAGGGTTGGTAACTTTAAAACACACTACTGCTTTTCTAAGCATGGAGTTTTGAAATAGTGTGTCTTCCTTTCTGTGATAAATTTGTTTATAAAAGTGAAACGGTAAGACTAAATGTATAATTATACAAATGGTGCATATCTTCCTTTTTCACCCTTCTGCTTTAGGGCAGAGCATAACTCCTGTAAATGCTCGATATTTTATCCCTCTTGTCCACATGTGGAACTGTGGCAATTTGAAGCCAAACTTGTGCTGACTCTGAAGTGAAGGGAGTAGCACAGGCCAAGTTCAGCTGATTTTTCCATAGGTTCTGCCTCAATATTACAGACAGCCCAAACTGGGATGGCTGACAAGATCACAGTCTGGCCTGTGCTTGAGCTGTGAGGGTTCAGGAATTGCTTGCAGCAATTTGCCACCCAGTCAAGCAGAAAAGGATGCTGGTTTACTTTAATGGACTGTGCTGTGAAGGGTCTGGAACTGCTTTATGAGCAGCGATTTCTGCAGCCAGGATGAAGGGGAGGTCATGGGTGTTGTGCTGGAAGTCCTAATGCAAGTCTGTCCTTCCTTGTAAGACAAACCCCTGAGGCAATTGTTTCAGAGCTAATAGTTGTCACTTCGCGAGTCTAGACAAAAGGAGAAAAACACTGGGGAAAACAACCAGTATCAGACTTCAGAATCTTCAGTATTGGTAGGCTGGGGATGGACCCAGGATTAAAAGAAAACTCTCTCCCCTGTTTTGATGTTTGTTTGCTCTTGGTCCCTTTCTCTTCTGTTGTGGTTTCTGAGTTCTGGTCTAAACTAGTCTGATTTCCTGTGCTGCTGTTTCACCACAAGGCTAGTGCTTTACATGCATGCTAACAGTTTAACTTACAGGATAAATCACTGAGAAAGTTTTCCTCGAAGTCTCCCTTGACAGCAAACAACAGCTCTGAATGCTAGAGATATTTTCTCCCACCAGCAGTTGCAATGGATGGAGGTGGAGCGGTTGGCAAGGATCCGGATCGGAAGCTGCCTTGTGCCTGCAGAGCCGTGTACCAGAGGTGCAGCAGGCAGCTCTGTGGAGCAGTGGGCTCATATTTGTCACACACTGTGTGCTGGCTTGGCTTGCTGGGTCAAATACCAGCCGAATCTTCTTCATCTCCTTATCCTAAGAGGGAGATCTATAAGCACTTTTCTGCACAGTTTTCTAAATTGTGATAGTCATTCTTCCAGGTGTTGTAGTTGCTCTGGATCGCATAAGACACCTTCCCTCCTGCTGCCAGTCCTCTGTCCTGTACCTCTGGGGCAATGGGGCATTTGACCAGTTCTGCTCTTTCTGTCCTTGTACAGGAGCAAAAGGCACAGGGGCTGTGTATGGTCTTTTTGTATTCTGTGTCCCACTGTCCCGGGTTTCAGGCTTGCCTGCCTGAGCTGCTGGCTGCCTCCCTGGGAATTTTTCTTGGAGCAGCAGGGTAAGGGAACTTTCTTCAAGAAGTCCTACTGTTTTCAAGCTATGTGTAGTTATTTAGATTAATAATGCATCAGACTTTGTTTCTGAACATGACTTGTGGATGATAGGGGAAACATTTGAGACACATTTGGAAGTTTACTGGAATACTCTACTACATGATTCATAGTTTTGCCAGGTTTGGTTACCATTTCTATTAGGCATATAGAGGACTTTTAAAAAGAAGTTTGTACTTGTTGAAAACATACAAGCATTAACAGTTCTATGTATCTTTAATATGACCTGGACTTTGAAGCAAAAGACTGGGTTCAGATGTGCTCTCAAATTCAGTTTGGCTGTTAATGCCTTTGTACAGTGTGAAACCTGGACCTGATCAGCAACAGAAGAAAACTTACTTGAATGGTAAATGCCTCTGAATATTTTACATGTTTAAATTTTTAAAGAGTATAGGAAAATGACATTGTTAAAAGTAAAAGCTCAAAAAATGTTCCACTGCTGGCCGGAAACATACTCTGATGTCTCAGATAGATAATTATATCAATGAGAGTTTTTGTTTGGGAAACCCATTGGACAGGGAGACTGGTTGTCTTCCAACTCAAATATCACTGGCAGCTCAAAGTTTTATTGAAAATTGTCATTATTCCCCTCTTGTTTTATGTTCGGGAGCAGATCTGTGGAAAAGATTGGAGAAGGATTTTCCTTATAGTCTTTATCATTCCACACATATTTTTATTTCTCTCCTCTTTGTTTATATAAATGATTGTGGTTCTAAAACGATTTAAAACTTCAGCATTAGAGACGAAAGGAGAGCTGATGTTGATAGACTTGTCGGTTAATCTTCTAAAATGGAATTATGTTGTTTTTATCTGAAGTCTTCAGTGTTTTGCTTTGTCAGAAAAACTGCAGAGTGGAAAAATGACCTGTGCTAGACTGTGGGCTGTATTTTTGTCTCTGTAAATATTATCTGTAATGCTGTTGACTAAAAATGGGCAGTTTCCTTCTGCACAAAATGAATGAGTGCAAGTAAGGATACTTTATTCTCTTTTCCAGAAGAAAAGGTTGCAGTGGCTGACGTCTTTCTTCCTACTCTGTGCTATGTAAAATGCCCAGAGCAGTGCAAAGGGATCATAAATGCAGCAGCTGGGGGAGTTCCTGCAGTTCAGAGATGGAGGATGGCAGCACAGCTAGATTCAAGTGTGTTGTAAAGGATATGTCAGAATCTGGCTGTGGTCCTGCTGCCTCCCACTAAAGGAAGAAGACAGTATTTAGGACCCTGTCAGTGTTAATTGCATTGGTTAGTCCTTAGTTCAGCTCAGGAACAGGAGGTTGCAAGTATGCCTGAGGAGCTGCTTTCTTCTTCCCCTTAAGATTGGTGTAGTACATGAGAAACCAATTACTGGGCAAGCACAGACTTTCCAGTACATCAGAACATCTGTGACTGGCTGTGGGAGCCTGAAGGTGGGACTCGTCCGGATGTTTCAACCATTTAACTTTGAGTTAACTTGAATAAACCAAACTGAAATGCAATTTGAAAGCTAGCTACTAAGATGCCATCTGTAATCTCTGTAAAGTTTGCTTGACAATGATTTTTACTCTGCAATTGAAGGCGTGTAAATTAATTTTTTTTTAAAATGACGTACATACCTTTGTTTATTTTAATTTTTATTTTTATTTCACTTACTGAAAGTATGGGAAGTAACAGTTGAGAGAGGAGGGCTAAAACCATAGTGGGAAAGCCTCTCTTTTTACAAACTGTATAGCCTGTGGCTGGCATCAGTGACAGACTGTCCTCTCAGCCTGCCTGATCCAGGCACTTCACAATTATGTAGCCCCTGGCTCTCAGACAGGTCCTTCAGCTTCTCCTCTGGTTTGGGGTTTGTTTTCCTAAATACTTTGGCGCTTTGATCAGTGGCTCAGGGCTGTCTTTCCACAAAAAGTATTTTGGTATCTGCCACTGCTTTTTAGGATGTCAGGCTCTACCCCAGCAGGGTGCTTGTTCCTGTGCAAAGTGTGAAGAGGTATTTTCTGGGGTTTTTTTGAGTTTTTTTAAAATACTTTCTCTGCCTTGATCACTAGGCTTGAGTGTTGGTGTTTCAGCATGTCTGGAAATGACATTTCGCCGTTCCATTAATAATTTCCCTCTACTTTCTGTCATCTGATTTTGCACTGGAGGTTTTGGTTTTAAAGATGAGTCATTGGAAAAAGAAATTGGGATTCTCCACTCGGAAAAGTAGTAGAGTTTTATTTTATTGGCTCGAGTCCTGCAAGCAGCTCTTATTTTACGAGGATGGTGTGGGCACCACATGCACCACCGAAGTGTTTGGGGCTTAGCCTTGTATCCTGCTGTGACACAACCCATGGCGCTGTGGGTGCTTGGGTGGTCCAGTGCCAGCGGCTCACAGGGACTCGCAGGTGGGAACAGAGGCGGAAGCTGAGGGGGTGTAGCATTCCTGCTCGGCCTTTCCATTTGCAAAGCAGGATGTGCTCCCACAGCCCGGGAAGCTGTAGCTGTGGTACTGCAGAGCCATCACCATCCCCCTGTCTCCACCCGCAGCAGAGACTGCTGGGGGTGTGAGGGGAGCTGGCACATGCAAAGTCTGTGGAGAGGCTGGGTGAGCTGGGTTTTCAGAACTTAATTTCTGAAGGAGAAGGGAAAAGCAGGGGGGAAACCCCAAGGTATTCCATAAAACAAGAATGTAACCTCCGGGCTGTTTCTGGGCAGGATACATCTCTCTGCTATCTCTCTAAGGTGCATTCCTTACCATCTCTTGCTGTTCCATACCAAGAAACACTAGTGACTCATGTTTCATACTTTAAAAAAGTAGTTTCTTTATAGGAAGAAAAAAAGACTATTGCATTTTGCCATATACTATATTTAAAAAGCCGCAGTTTTAGAATTCTTGATGTAGAGAACTTGTTTTTGTCATGTGTTACCAGCATATGAAATTAAAAGATCAGATAGCTCCCTTTGTGAATTTTGCCTTCAAGCTCATAACCATGGCAGATTTTCCACTCATGAGAAGTCTCTCTGGGTTTTTTGCAAGTACTAATTTAATCTGAATTTAAGATTAAAGGGAAAAGTGACCCATAAATAACATATCCAGGGCTTTTTACATTTTAGTAGTGAATGAAGGGAACTAACTGTAAGTATAGAGATTTTTGGTTAAGATGTTTATGTTGTAAGTTGGGATTTAAATAACTTTTTTGTTATCAAAAGTGGTTGTGTAATGCACCAGTCCAGAAAAGAACCCTTGAAAGGAGAGGAGACACAATGAGTACATGGGAATGATACTGTGGGACAGTCTTACTTTCTCCGCAAAAACAGAGCAATCATTTCAAAATACCTGCTTTAAATATAGGTCACATTAAAGTTACTTGAGACAGGTTTTGACTGGTAGAAGTTACATGTTACATTTCATAATTGCTCTTTAAATATGTACTCTGACTTCATCCGTGTAGCTAGTTGAGCTGTATTTAAGCAGAATTAATATGAACTCTTAAAGCACATATCTGAAGGCTACTGTATGGTTGATTCTGTAGCAGTAGGCCAGGTAATTTATTTATTTATGTTTTGGCAAATTCTATTTTGTCCTTAAGCCACTTCTCTGCCTTTCGTTTTTCACAGCTCTCTAATGCTGAGTCAGGCTGCCTTCCAGGTCACTGCAGGCGTGTTTTGGAATGGCATGTGTGTCTCTTTTTTTAAGCAAAAAAAAATTGCTCCTGGCATTTTTCCATAGGTTAGCTGTATACTGAGCTAAATGGTGTTTTAACAACTGACACATTGTTTTTAAATTCAGAAATTCACCCTATTTTGTTTGTAGAAATAGCAAAGAGAAAGTTTTCTTTCTAATGTGCAGCTGTTACATTCTTTATAACTGGTGATTCAGAGTTAGTTCACGCAGGTGAAATCTGCACAACATAAAGCCTCAGTTCTCACAAGAACAGGGCCCCTCCGTGTGGGGTTTGCATTCCAGCCCTTGCCTGCGGTTTTCAGGAGAGCAGATTTCAGTGTAGAGTCCAGTCCCCACAGCCTCTGGCTGCGACCTCTAAGAGATGGGCTTTGCTGTAGCACTGCCTTCCCTTGTTCAATATTGCAGAGGTGATGACATCAAAAGAAAACCTGGATGTCTTGTGCTAAGAAGGTAGAGACAGCCTTGTCACCCTGCTTAGTTTATTTCTAGTATGAGCTCTTCGCTAATCTTTTGTTGGCCACTCTGATGTTAGACCAGTTTTCTGAGAATTCACAATCAATTCACACTTATTACCTCTATCCCTCTTACTTTACTTTTATCAGAGCTTTTAGGACAACTATTAATTACAAATGGATTCATCATACATTAATAATTTTCTGTCCTTTCTTTGAGATGTGTTCTGCATCTTCATCAGAGGCTTATTTTGACCCAAATGTCCCTTCCCTCCTTGTTCAGTGAGCAGTTTCAATGGACAGTACCAGGAAAACTACCTTAATGTCAGTGGGTATAATGCAGTCACATTTGCCCTGTTTCTAGGCCATGTACAGCCTTCAATAAAGCATAGAGGACTACTTAAACTTTTTTTGATGATAGGTTTGTTTTTCTGAGCTGTACTTTGTGCCTGCCTTAATCCCCACTGTGCTGCTGCAATTTGAGTTGAAAACCATCGGGTTTATGGATGTGCTAGTTTGCCTGTGTGTATCTGAAACAGAGATGTTTAATATTCTTCACATAGTTGTTGTTGATGTTTCTTTTAAGTCCTTTTAATTTTTCTCTTGTGAGTTGTCTTTCAGGCAGTTTTGTTCTTTTATCTGGGCTTTTGCTGGGTTTTTATTGCTGAAATGGTACAGTGACTGACTCAATCCAAAGCGTCTCATCATTTGTGAAGATTTTTGTAAAATTTATTATGTGTTCTTGGGCTTGTGGAGTTTCTGTAATTAATAAATTTTCTGAAATGGTACTGATTTTGAAGATTTTAATGCCTACAGGCAGTTTTTGTTGCCTTTTTTTTATATGAGTATTTGCTGTTCCTAAAGTTACTTGCCTTTTAACTTTTCAAACCTCACTCACTGAGAGAAAAGCAGTGCTTGCACATACTAAATGGCATTGTGGTTTAGTTTAAATGAGGCAGGGTCTGTGTAGTTAGTATTGAAGAGACTGGGGCTTTTGTGGACTTGCTGCAGTGAAGTATGAAGTCTTGAAAAGTGGAAGTGGTCTCCCTTTATGATTTTTGTGAGATGGTTGGATTAAAAGAGCTGGAAACATATGTGGTGTAATTTTGGGTTTACCAACTATGAACATTAATACTGAGCGAAGACAAGAAATAAGATTCACCATCTTGCCCTAAGCTGTTTTATGGCAAGAGTCCTAAAGATACCAATAATTCTCTGATCCAGACAATACTGTTCTGAGTTTCTGAGATTAATGACTAGGTCTGTCATGGCAG
Organism: Acropternis orthonyx; assembly: GCA_035583155.1. Lineage (NCBI taxonomy): Eukaryota > Metazoa > Chordata > Aves > Passeriformes > Rhinocryptidae > Acropternis > Acropternis orthonyx. Next base: position 19,028,348 of record JAWWEU010000011.1, on the reverse strand, counting down.
GTTTTCCCAGCACAAAAATCTCTCAGGTTCTACTGTATTAAATATGTTGTTTCAGGGTTTGCTGCTAGCAAATCCATGGCAGCTTTCTGTGCCCTGGTGCTGACAAGGACAAACAAGTGAGCTGGCTTGGCTTGGGTAAGCAGTGGCATATGGTGTTGAGATCACTTCCCTGAGCAGGTCAGTTTGTGGACAGAAAACAGTTGGGATTAGATGTGAAACAGAGAAGTGCTAATTTAATGCAGTACTGAAAATATTGATTTGAATTTGTAAGGCTTTTTATCTTGGAAGGACACTGCTATAGAGAAGTGCCAGATGTCTCTGGATAGTGTCTGACTGATGACATTAACATATTAAACAGTTTGTGCCCTGTGCCTTCACAGGGGCTGTTGCTGAGCTGCAAACAGGGTGGGTTTCCCTCCTTTTGGGGTGGCAACCCTTTGAGAGACAGAGAGAGATTACTGCCTCAGACCCAGGTGTGCAGGCAGAGATACTACTGAGAAGTGCAGGAAGCAGCTAAGCAGAGAGGTGACAGAAAGATACCTTTCCCAGGGAGCAGGTGTAGTCTCTTGCAGCCCCAAAAGCTGCTGACTTGGTGTTTTGACACCAGGAGAGCAAGGCTTGTAAAGATGTGGTGGGCAGAGCAGAGGTGTGCTTTTAAGTCCCTTTATTCCATTGTTTTACCTATGTGTTTTGTGATTTCTATTTCAATAGCTGGATATTTTAGTACATGCCCCAGTAATGGTTGACTTGAATGTCAAAAGACATTCTGAGTATTTTGGGATGCTGTCTCAGGAGAACCCTAAGGAAAAGAGGCAATGACATGCACCTGAAGCTGGGAATGACTATATGCTCCTGTTATTTGGTCTTTCAAAGGGTGAAAACCCATTTTATCTAGGATGATAGAAAACAGTGGTGCACACTTCCCCCTCATATCCATTTGAGGAGTGGGAGCTTAGTGAATTCCATGCAAACTGAGCATAGGGAGCATGATGGTTTCAGCTGCAGAGACTGGTGTCAAAGATGTGAAGTGTTAGCAACAGATTGCTGGGTAACAGAACAGGAGCAACTGTTGACCTGTCTTGAACTCTGCGTCATTCTCCGCTGCTGTAGATGAAAGGATCACTGAAGCCAGAGCATTTGTAGTCCATGTTCCTGAGAAAATACTTTTTGCCATGTTTTCTTCTGCTGTGCTGAACACTTAGTGTACTTGGCCACTCTGTTGGTGTTCAGTTCACATGTGAAATCTGCCAAGCATCTTTTTTTCAGTCATGTTGCAATCACTGCTGCACAGCTTCCCACTCCAGCATTTGTGAGAATCATACAGGACAAAAAAGAATCATACAGAACAAAAGGAAAAAACAAAGGTTCTCTCCTCCCAGCAAAGGATGGCAGTGGCATCCAGTATATATCAGTATACAGCAGCTACCTTTTCATGTTGATCTTTATTTTGAGACAATACTGTGGAAACGGGAAGAGTTGCCAACAGTTTCTGAACACAGCTGATAAAAGCTGTTTTGAAAATCTGTTCCAGGACAATTCAGCTGGATTAGTTCATTTAGCAGTTGCTGAGTTGTGTAGACAGAAGCAGGACAGAGCTTTAAATTCTTACTGTAGTGCTCATGAATCTTGTTAGATAAGTAGCAATGGCTGGACCTACTGTATTTATAAAAATCACGTGCTCAGGCCATAAACCCCCCCTATTTAGCCTTTGTCTATTTAAGCCTTGTTTGGTGGCTCCCAGGACACTGATTTGATAAAGTTGAAGTCATCTCAGAACCTGAGGAGATGTGGCAGCTCCGTGGGCACAGCCATAGGAGGGACTTCATTCAGAGCGTTGTGGTTTATGGTGTTTGTTGCCCTTCTCATTTGTGAGCCCCACTGAGCCTGTGGTGGGCGAGGGACCAACATGATTCCCTCAGCATGTGCAGTGACAGGGCTTCTTTTGCAGCTTGCCCCTAAATAACCAGGAGCAGGAGCAAGATCTGACTTGAGTGAAGTGTTTATAGAGCAGGAAATCTGTCTGCTTGTCTCGATGTCTAGTAGGAACCTCCCCCAGCCCTGTGAGACTGACTGCAGAGCCAAGCAGTGAGGTAATTAGTGACAAGCTGGAAAGGAAAGCTCTACTATGCATGTATATTTATTTTAAAGAAAGTAGCATATTTATTTGATGAAAGTATAAATCTTTTCCATGGTGAACGTTGTAGACTTTGTGTGGTAGGAAAATAAGATAAAATACAGAGAGTAATTTTTCACTTTGGGAGGAGAAGTGGAAAATGATTGTCATCTCTAGAGCTTGAAGAGACTCAGATTTGCAGTCAGTATTGCTGTGTTGTTGCTGTCAGGCTGAAAATCCTGGAAGCTGTTTAAGCAGTGCCATATGCCCTTCTGAATTGTCCAGTGAAAAACAGTGGGGGAGAACCTCTGAAACTATAAAGCTCTTTTCAGAGCCACATCTGGACTTAATAAATGCAAGCACCCATTGTATAATTTAATGTATCTGCTTAAATTAGGTCTCAAACACAATAGTACAAGGCCTGCCATGTTGTATTTGATGCAAAAAGGATTTTCTTAACATATTTATTTTCCTTGTGTGAGTCCAATTGGGACCTTGTGAAAAAAATCAGCAAAGCATGCAGCTAATGCAGCTGGAAATAGGAAACTTGTTCTCTGCAATACTGGTGTGAGTTGTTTAAAGCTGGTAAGCTTCCAGACATGGTGATTATGTGTAGTTCTCTATTTATCTTTGAACATGAATACACAGGCAAGGCAATCTGGCCTTTTTCCCTGAGTCTGATTTGGAATAAGGCCCTGGGTCAGTACCTGCAAGCTATGGCTCTGTGGGCAAGGCAAAATGAGGAAAAGCTTTAAAGAAGTTCAGAACTTGTGAGCGAGAAAATAGGCAAACAAATACCCCACTCCTGGACAGGGGTGGACGTTTGTCTGTTTCTGTCCAAGTCTGTGAAAAACAGCTAAGAAAAGCAGCTGATTTATAGTAGTTCTCAGTTGTCCATAGGGAAATTTGCATCTCCATTGGAAAACTGTAGAGATCTGAAAGCAGAGAAGCCTGAAAACTCAGCTAGCATTAGACTGAAGAATAAGCTTTTGGTTGGATTTCGTGTGAGAAAACTACATCAGTATAGATTAGAAAAGGTAAGATGCACTTACAAGTTGTGGCTACAATCATATTATGATTGTGCTGGGTAGAAAGGGACTGTGGTGAGAAAGCTCATACTGGGGTGTATGTGTAGAGTTCCATTTTGCTTGTGCATGGCAGGAGAGCATTGTGAAGTCCTTAGTTTTTTTCTCATATCCTAATATATTTGATTTCCTTCAAAATATGCACATTAAAAAACCAAATACTTTAGTGCTTGCACTCATTCCCCTTTAGTCAGATCTGACTTCCACCAGATTAGCTGGGGTACATCTGCAACCTTCTATGCTCCCTGAGTTCCCATTTTCTGTTAGTAAACCTGTGATATACATGATGCTTCAAACAACTTTTATTTCCTACATTTTAAACAGAGAAACAGCATTTTTATTTACTTAAACAGTTAAAAGTGGTTCAGACTTGTAGGGGGGAAGTGGCCCTGTAATACAGAAAAGTAATTGGAAAAAAAATTGATCCAAGATTAAGGTTCTAGGAAAAAAAACACTGGAAAATGGGAAACTTTTGGTAGCATTTCTTTACATTTCTTATTTCCTGTAGCTGTATCCTGAGAATAGCTCAGTTGGTTAGAGCTTGGTGCTAATAGTGCCCAGGTTGTGGGTTCAAACCCCATATGGCCATTCACTTAAGAGCTGGACTTGATCATCCTTGTGGGTCCATTCCAACTCAGAATATTGTGTGATTCTGTGATAGGTCTTGGACAGGTGGTTTTCCTCGGGTTACAAATTAAACAGTAATAGGCAAACCAAAAGAGAGCATTTGTTTTATTGTTTATTTGTTTCACTGTGAGCTGAGTAATAGCAAGCAGCTGTAGCTGGTGCTTAGTTGTGTTGTCTGCTGTGATTTTTCCTCTAATGATGTCCTTGACAGTCTTTAAAAGACAGCTGAGATGCCTTTATTTCTAAGTATTTATTGACAGCAAATGTGGCATAGGCTGATGCTTTCTAGCAGTCAGCTTGATGATCATAACTTTCTGCTGGAGCTGAGGAGTGTTGGCACAGCAGTCGTGTGCTTGCTCCAGAGGGCCATGTGGAACCTGCTGGCTCCCCTCTGGGTTTTGCTGCTCTGGGGGTGCCCACTGCAGAGTGCTTTTCTGCTGAAGAACAGGTGAGGCAATGCTTAAGTTCTCTCTCTGTCTGTGAAGGGTATCTGTTTATCCTAAATATGAATACAAATTGCCTGTGAGTATTTCTCCAACTGGAGGAGATTGGATCCTCACGTTGGCTGCCCTGCTCCCAGTCTCCAGCATGTTTTGGGGTGAAGACTGACTGTAGCTGAGCTCTCCAGATGGAGGAGGGACAGCAAGGGACTTGCTGCTTCAGGCTCTGTGGTGGCTGAGTCTGCAAGGGTAAAAGGACAGGGACTTGTTGTCTTTATTAAATCACAAGAAGTAATTGAGGGAAGAAATTAGACTGTAACTTTCGTGCTGTCACTTTGAAACAGAAGACGTAGTTTAAGAAGTATGAGGAAATACAAACGTAGCACTTAACACAATTTTAAAAGCAGCGTTTACCTAATACTGACCCCAGTAGTGCAGAAATTCACCCTGCAAAGACCAGTGCACCAAAATGGACACCCCCCCCCCCCCGCCTCCCATCTACCCCTCTCACCAACTGTGTGGATATAATGAATTTCTCTTGGCAGGTTAAAGTTTATATATAAGAATTCAAAATATTATATTCTGTATCATAAGTCTGCTGCTGGATTCCTCGTGGTCTTCAAGATTAACTGCTACTTTTGCTGTAGGAAGGAACTATGTTTTATATTACTTGATAGGATTGATAAAACTGTTCTAGTGGGCCTTAACTTCTGGTGTCAAAATAAGCTGTGCTGAAGGCTGTGGCAGCACTCTGTGGTTCTACAGTATGGAATGCAGGTATTCAAGGCTGCCCTAGCAAGCATTCTTCAGCACTTTTGATTAGAAGTACTGGCTTGAAAACAATATTTATTCAATGATATCTGCTACTTGGCTATTACACTTAAATATTCTTTGTGAATATTTTTGAGTCTGTCTTAGAACTTGACACAAAGGGTGCTGGCAAGAGGATAGTGCTGTAAGTCAATAGACACCTTGAAAAGTTAACAAATTATTATGTTCTCCCTTACAGAAGGAAGAACAGCAGCAGCAATCCAGAAACTGAATGGGCTAAAGAGTTGTATGTGCCTGGGCACGTCTCGGTCCATAACTCACCACTGGTGCTGAATGTTTGCAAACTGCTGGAAACTCAGAATAAGGGATCTGTAGTCCCTGTTTTCTGTTTGCTCACATTTGACTGCTCAACGAACACTGTGAAATTGGAAGTTCCTGCACTGCGGTTGATGAATTTGTATTTGCATCATCCATTTTCAGAGCTTTGGGTTGGTAGAATTTCAAGTGTGTAAGGAGGGAAGTGCTTACCCTGGTACAGCTGCACTCTGAAGGCTGTACCTAGGTCATCTTGAAACACACACAGTTCTTAGGTTAAAGTATTGTGGAGACACTGCACTCCAGGGAACCTTCTTTATTTTGTCAGGGATTTGTCAAGACAGAGCATTTTGTAGTTGCTTTTCTAGGTTAAATTTAGGCGTGTGTGTCCCTCTGCCCCCCACTGTTTTTCTTTCTGTTACCCACCCCCCCAATGTCTCCCTTTACTCTTTTTTCCTTTGTAGTCATGGTCAGAGAATTTAGCAGCACTGTGGGAAGAAAACCTTGAAGCTCAGAGCCTGCTCTGCAGTAGAAAGGGCTCTGGTTGCACAGGGAGCTGCCCGTGGAGAATAAATCTGTGATCGAGGGGCCCCTGCTCCACTTGCTCCACAACAGACAGGACACAGAGCAGAAGGGGAGAATGTGGAAGGGCATTTACCCCCTGCTTGGGGAAGTAGGGATGTGCTGAAAGAAGTAGGTTCAGACATGGATGGTTAAGGGGTTGAGACTTCAAAGACACTGAGGACTGTCACTTTATAAGTGCAGTATGGACTGATTTTATATTTAAAAAAAAAATTTCATCAAGCTCTGTAGGCAAGAGGTTTGATTTAAAACAAAAATTACTGGAGTTTTTTTTTTTATTTAAGTTACACGTTCTTAATAAATAAACCCCAGTGAAAATTTAAAAATAAGAGTTTAGTAGCTCCATTTATATTTTATATAAATATAAAATCTGAAGCTTAGAAGCTTGTATTCACAGGCTTAGGAAGCCTTTTAAAAGATTTTTATGTTTTTTTTTTTTTTTTTTTAATAGTACTTGATAGTTTGACCAGCATGAGGCTAATGAGCCTCTTTTGCTTTTCTGATTACTCAGCATTCAAATACAGCACATTAGTGACTGTGCTGTTATGCATTATGGATGAAGGCCCTTGCTGTTATTAGGGATCTTACCTTGGAGACTGTCAAAACCTTTATTTAGCTGTACAAAAGAAGAAAATGAGAAAGGTGGATTGCATGTCACACAGGTGCATTTGAACTTCATTGATGTCCAAGTGTGCGGTTTTAATCCAAAGCAGAGCTCTAAAACTGACCCTGGGGGTGTGCTGCTCAGGCACAGGGAATGTGGGACATCAGGGATGAGACCTGGGGAGACAGGGATCAGACTCGGGGATCAGAGCCGGGATGGCAGGATGTCGGAGCTCTGGCATGTTGGAATGGACCACTGCCAGCAATGGAAGAATTGCCTTGGCAGCACAGATCTGTGAATGTTTGAGCCCTGGATGCTGCATATAACCAGAGAACTGTTTATAACTTAAGAATTTCACTCAGTTTAAGGACTCTATAATGTTATATATTTTTTCCCTTTGTTCTCTCCTGTGCCTGGTTGGAATTTTCCACTCACAGGGCCTGCAACCCCTGGCAGCAGGGCAAAAGCCCCTGATAAGGCATTGCCCTGCCCGTCTCCTCAGTTTTGGGGATCTTTGCCTTGTTTGGCCGAGATCATCCCAGACCCTTCCTCAAAAACTCCCAGGTTGCACCCCGTTCCAGAACCCAGCCCCCCCTGATCCTATATAAGTTGTGTACCACTTTGAATAAACTCTCTGGCTTCCACCTCACTCCCCGGAGTGTGTGTCCCATCTCTCTGTCCCCCCTTTACCCCTCAGGATCACACTTGGCAGGGCTGTGCTCAGGCTGCTTCGCCTCTCAGCTGGCAGCATGTCCCTTTGGTGCTGCACTGTGTGCTCTTGAGCACACGTGTGCCTTATCTCCTTCTGCCAGACTGTTTCTCTTGCCGCACGCATCTTCACCTTTTTCCCTCATCTCAGTTGTTTGGAAGCATTCCTGCTTCTTTCTGGTTGTTCTTCCCTACATTCTCCTTTTCCAGCTTCCATTGTTTTCAGGGAGAGAGCAACCAGAAGAGCAGCTGGGAGCAGGGGGTGTTTAACCTGGAGAAAAGGAGGCTCAGAGGGACCTTATCTCTCTTCAGCTCCTTGGAAGGAGGTTGTACCAGCTGGGAGTTGGTCTCTTGTCCCAGGTACCAAGAGACAGGACAAGAACAAATTGCCTTAAATTGTGCCAGGGGAGGTTTAGATTGGACATGAGGAAGACTGTGTGGATGTGGCACCTGGGGACATGGTTTAGTGGTGAACACAGTGCTGCTGGGTTAACGGTGGGACTTGGCCTTAGAGGTCTATTCCAACATAATGATACCATGAGTCTATGAAGTCCATATTCATCTCCAGACTTTCAGAAGCCCAAGTATTCAGCTCTGTGCTAGGCAGCCTTGTTAGTGCCCTGGTAGGAGCAGAAAGGGGGTGGGGGGAAGGTGGAAGTGGATAAATAACTTTTTGTGCTCTGTGACATGCGCATTTGATTTCTTGAGCCATCAGCATAAGGTTACCTACAGTGGGGTTGCTGTGGTGGTTTTTTTTTTTTTTTTTTTTTCATTTCAGCTGTGTGGCTGCATTTCTATTTGACTGGTTTAAATAGTATGTTTGCATGGGGCTGAAAGAACCTTCTGTTATAAAAGATGAAAACTTCAGGTCTCTGTTCAGTCAGAAAATCGAGACTAACATGGCTGCTGCTTCTCAGGCTGGTTGGAGCTACAAGGGAAAACAGCAATGGCAGCTGGTTTTATTGCCCATCTTTCTGGTTTTAGGTAAATGTTAGTGATTTTTTTTTTCATGGATATGTTTTTTTTTTTTCTTGTTGGTAAACAGTGGTGCTACCTTTTGTTTCTCAAGCTGAAAGTAGGAGATGGAGAAATTGATAATGAAGTGATTTGTCCTTTAATTGGTGTTTCTTCTACATGAAGTGAACTTTGCTTTGTGTTTGGTTTTCTGCTGTACTGAATTCTGTCAAATTCATGTTAGTTGTGTAGCCCTAATGCATATCAGACTGGCTCCCTGCTTGGGCTCTGAGCACAATAGCTGATTTGGTAAACTTGACATTCTTCCAGAGGGGATTAGTTGCTATGTAGGAATTGTTACAGCAGTTCCACTGAAAGCACTTCTGAATGATTGTCTCTCTTGCTTGGAAACTACTTATCTAATCTTTGTCTTCTTTGGGTATATTTTGTGGCATTCAGGACTTGGTGGGGTGGTGAGTGTGGAAGTCAGGAAAATTAACTTTTTGCCCTTTAAATAGGTCATACTTAATGTACACTCAGAATAAAGCTGTACATCATAATGCTTGAGATGCCATTGGGTTTGTTAATAAAGACTTTTCTTAGTCAAACTGGTCACCTAATTTTAAAATTTGGTCCTCAGGTTCTGTGGTCTGATTTAAAATAAAAACTGCTGGAGATTTTTGGTTTAATTCAACTTAGTATCAGTGTTTGAATTTGATTTCTTCTGAATTTTGTTCAAAAACACCTCAATTTTGGAGCTGCAAGAATTCTTGAAGGAATTATTCTGTGGCAGTATTTAGCTGTAATTCCATGTGACAAGTGCCCCTCTGTCTCTTACAGGGCAGAAGTTGCTGTTTGACTGTTCAGTGAGGTCTTATTTTGCCTGATACCAGCCCATGTGTTTAGTTTTACTTTGTGTTTCAAACAACTTTTAGCTTGGTCGGACTTGCATTGAGGTTTCTTTAATTTTATTGTTTCTGTAACCTTTTACTTGATTTATTTCTAGAAATATTTTTTTCAAAATGAATGTTTCAAAGTAGTTTTTATGTAGCTTCTTGGTTTTAAAGATGTTTATGAATATTGGGAAATAAAATATATTGCTTTCCATTTTTGTTGTCAAGCTACCCTTGTAATAATAAGTACATATTCTTTATAGTTTCGGTGTTGGCAAAGCTTCCATTTAGATGATGAAATATGTTTCAGATCTATTTTATTAACTACTCTGGCTGTGGGAAATGCACATCAAAATCATCTGTTCCATTTCTAGTTTGTGTTGTATTCCTGTCATAGTAAAACATCAGCTTTGAAAGGCACAGCAGTGGAAAAATCCTGTTCAAAAACTCTCGTAGTCATAGATTTAAGTACGACTATGTACACGTTGGCAGACTTCTGTTTTGGACAAGTGCATGTAACTATGAACTAACAGAGCAAGTCATATAAAGCAGTGCTAAGCTATAAAAAGTGATGTGAAAACTGTATAACAGAATTCTAATCTTGTAATGATTTACAGCTGGAAGAGCAGAACTGAGCTTGGAAAAAAAGATGAATTTCAACTTCATATGAGGGGCTTTTTAAAATTTGTTTTTATTTATTTTTTCCCTTTCCCACCTCTCAGCTGTGTCAATCCAATACTGTTTTGTAGGTTTGGTTGTTACATGTGGACCAGAAAATCCACTTGGGAGACAGAGGTGCGTTTGGCACTGCAGAGGAGGATTTTCAGTAATGAAACACTTGGATACAGAGAGACAGTCAGCTCTTCAAAGAGCTTTAGATAACTGCTCTATGTGGTGTGAGGAGGACAAAAATGAGGGAACAAATTGAGCCTTCTGTGCATAGGGAGCTGGAGAGGATGAGGTGTGCAAAGAAGGACTTAAGAGCTAGGAAGTGGGATAAATGAAGACAGCAAGGGAGCATGAAGGACAAATGCTTGAAATGAGAGGGGAGGGAGACCGGAGAAAACATCAGAAAACAATGTCCAGGCAATGGCAGAAGGTGAGGAAACAATTGAGAAACAAGTGAGAGTTTAGCTGTTGTTACAGAAAATACCTCTGTTGTTCAGAACAGGCAGAAATACAGGGGGCTGCATTACTTGAGAGCCTCATCCCAAAGCACTGAAACTGCAGGATTGTTGCAGCTTCTGAGGAGCTTTAACAAGAGGCAGGGAGGATCAGTCTTGCTGGGTGGGCTCCTCAGGGTCACCGTGCTGAGCAGAGAGAAGGCAGCTCTCCAACTGGAATTCGTCTCTCCTTGGTCATGTGTCATCCTTCTCCTCCGCTGTCCTCCCCCTGCCCTCCATTCTGAAATTCTTGCTATTTTCATGTGTACACATTCAGTGGAAATTTCCAGTAGACTGGCCAGTTCATATGATTTTGTCTTTTTCTATTTAATGTATTTAAGTAGAAGACATGGGTGTTTGCATAGGTAGTTTGGTTGATTTTTTGTTATTATTGTTTTCACCCAATATATGTTATTTCAAGTGTGCCAAAAGTAAATGCTACTTGTCATGGCAGTGCTTATTTGCACTTGTTTAGGTGACTGGAATTTTTTGACCACCTTGATAATTATTTTTGTCAAACCTATGAACAATTTGAATAATTTAGGTTGAATCATAGAGTAGTTTGTGTTAGACGGGACCTTTGGAAGAGCATCTAGTCCAGTTCCCTCTTGAACCACCCTTGGACTTAAAGCTAGAAGCTCCTTTAGCCTGGTCCCTCTCTGAGGTACCTGGACACAGACATGGTGGTGGTAGTTTAGTGAGGAAATGCTGTGTTCCTCTTTCCCTGGTATAAGCCAAGCTTGTTCACTGTGCAGTAAGGACAATACTTACCAGTTATTACATGAACTATTGTTATTTCTAATCTCTGAGTCCATTTCCAGTCCACAAAATTTTCTTAAGTTGCACCTCTAGCTGCTGTGCTGACTTGAGTCTCCTTTAAGGGTGTTCTGAGTGGCTTTTTAAACTTCAAACATGTAATCTGGCAATCCTGTAGATGTTATTTTTAATATTCTGTTTTGTTTTTAATATTTTAAAGATAATAGATGCTTCTCTTTATTATTTAGTGCTTTTTCTTATTCTTAAATTTGTCTGGCACTGTTAAGGTATTTATTCAACTAGTTTGATTAGAAATGAGATTTGCTGTCTGCAAATAGACTATTTGGCCCCAGGAATCATAGGCACTTAATTTTAATAAGCTAATGTATGCATCTGTTGGCGTCAGCTATTAATAATCCTAGTGCAGAAATGTTATCTGTTCAGGTTCTTTCGCTGCTAAAATTACCTTAGGTATAAGATTAAGATCCTTATTTTGCTTTTTTTCCCCCAACCAAGTTTTAGCACAAGAGTCTGTAGTTTTTGCTATTGGGGTGTGGTTTCCCTGTTTTCTGAAACACCCATGTGTCTCAGCTGAATTGAGTTACATCACTTCTGGAGTACTTCAGCCAACTCTGTGCATGTCTGTCAGGTTAAGTGAGCAGCAGCAATGTTGTGTGTTGCTGAGAGTTGTTGTCTCTAACCCTTTCTGGCTTGGAAACTTGACCAGTATAATGTAACTACTCTAGTTTGACATTCATATTCTTTAGATAACTACTATCTTGTAGTGCTGTTGGTTTGCAGAGTCCAGCAACTGTTGTAATGCATTCCTGGGTTGGGGATTTATACCCTAAATACAAATTAGCTACAAGCCCCTTTAAGCTAAAAAAATGACTCTGGTAGATAAATGCTGGAATGGCAGCTTGAGCTCTGCAGTTTAAGTGGCCAAAGTCAAAATTACAGTTTAATACTCCCACCAAGTACAGTTGTATGCAAAATCTGGGACAGCTTAATCAAAAGTTTGAAGTTGCTGCACTTTGTGGCTATTGGCCTTGTCAACAGCACTATCAGGACTATGGAAAATGCTTGGGTTCTGGTTTTGGCAGGCAAAGAGGAACCACATAAAAATATCTGAAGTGTAGTGTACTGTAGTGTAAGAATGTCTGTGTTGTATTACTGGCTACATGCTATTAAAATCTATGTGTGTTTCACTTTGGTTTGCTGACTTCACTGGTTTTCTTGGTCTGCACAACTCTCTATTGTGGAACAAATTCACCTCTAAAATTGGAACTGGGAGTCAAGATGGAACTGAGGAACTGACCTAGAAGAATTAGTAAAGCTTTGCTTTGAAATTTGTTTTCTTATATCTTTTTTTCCCCCTTTTTTCTTTTTATTTTCCCCCTCTCACCATAGAAGACTAATGGGGTAAGAATGCAAATACTTTTCTTCCTCATTTTCACCTCTAAAACTTCTGATTAAAATACCAGAAAATACTAAGAGAAAAAAAAAAATAAATGCGGGCATTTGTTATTACAAGTGTAGTCTTGCAAGGCTCATAAATTAACTAATGCTTTCACATAAAGGCAGGGTAAAGGACACTGTCATTACAACTCTGGCCTTAAATTCAGATGTGCTTCAGCTTGATTCTATGTGTCAGAAGACTTAGTGGTGGTATTTCTTTTAGTTCCTCCACTATGTGTAAGCATTAACTGTATTTCTTTGTATTTCCCTTTTTTTGGGTAGTCTGAGTTGTGTTCCAAGAAATATCATTTGTGTGCTCTTTTGTTTAGGTAAGCCAGACTATTTAATGCTGGCAAAGTAACAGTCAGGGCAAGGATTAGTGAGGAAAATGATGAATAATCCAGCTCCTTCAGTCTTGACTACTTTATATTCCCAATGGTTTGTACTACCATCATCATAACTGTGCTGTGTTTTTTGCTGATGTCCTTCAATGTCAGTTTTTAAGTTAAAATTATGAGAAACATCTGGGCCTATTGTGGCGCTTCTTCTCCAGTTCATGCTCTTGGAGCTTCATCAGAGACTGGCAGAAAAAGCAGCTTCAAGAAGAGTGTAAATGACAGCATTATTCTATGTCCAGGTCTATTCTGAAGTCTTAGCCAAACATTGCCTGTGCCAAAGAGCCCTTATGGGCTATCTAAATCAGGAATAAAATCACAACAAGGTTTTATACTATTGAGAGACATCCTCTCATGGAAACCACAGTCTTTGTGCATAATTACTTAAAAACAATAAAAAGAATCATAGTCCTGTATGTCCTTAAACCCTCCTAAAGGTGTATGGTGTATGTTTTGTATCTTTCAGTGCATTTAATCCCAGTGAACCCCGTCAGGGAAGATGGGTTGAATCCCAAGAGCCGAAAGAGAATAATGCCTGATTTGCTGACTGAGCCTCCTGCCGTAGATCCTGTGTATGAAGCTCACGTTTACTGCAATATTCCCACTATTGCTGAACGCAGCATGGAAGGTAAGCTTTGGGAGTGCAGACTGAAGTTTAGTTTCTCCTTTCTGTGTGCTGTCCCTGAAAATGGTAACTTTGTGCATGGTCAGTTCTTTGGTGCTTGGAGAAGGTACAGCAAATACCAGCTGGTTGCTGAATTGCCCTAAAATCACTCAAAATATGCTGTTCTTCTTTCCTTCCTTCCTTTTGTATCCTCTCTTTGTCTTGATTTTTGGAAGTGGTTCTGTCTCCAGCCAAGGGTCAACTATAGGTCTAAAATTGAAAGGGTTGAGAGAGGTATAGATATTTAATATTTGAATTGTAATTCTTATTACAAGTGAGATGCACTGCAAACACTTGACTTGGAATTCTGAAAAAGACCCCTGCAGAACTAACTAATTTTGGAATTCCAAACCATTAGACATGGTCAGCTAGAAGGCGTATTTGCATTCTTTCCCCTATAGCAGCTGGAGCAGCGAGTCTGAATTAATTCCCTCATTAGCATATCCCACTAATGCATATAAAATAAATCACAAACTAGTATATCAAAAAGCTCCAGATTAGACACACTGCAAAATCCGTCATTATGACGGGGTCTGGAAGAGAGGCATTATAAAGGTGGAATAACCATACTGTGTTGGCAGAGTCCAGTGCTTGAATAATGTCTTGTGTTGGACTTTAGATGTACTATGGAGATGTGGTAAGAAACTCAGTCCTGTGTAACTTACCTTGCAATTTGAAGTGAAATCTTTCTTGGGATGGTAAGTTATAATTCCTTAGGGGTGTTTGCTGGCATTGTAATACCAAAGCTGTCAAGCTACTCATACCTGCTTTTTTTGTTAAAGTGTGTGCAGGTAACATTTTTTTTCTCCCTGATTTTTTCTTCCCCTTTCTTCACTTTAGGTCATGCACCTCATTATTTTAAACTGGTGTCTGTTCAAGTGTTGATTCGACATGGTGATAGGTATCCACTATATGCCATTCCCAAGACAAAGAGACCTGACATTGACTGTATGTTGGTGCCCAGCAGGTAAAATTCCTGGGTTTTGTCATTACTAAGTGCTTGTTTTCCTTGAGAATTTTGTTCCTCTTTAGGAAACAATTTGTGCAGCCTGAAGTACATTTTGACTTCTGAGCTTTATGCATTGTCATGGTTGAAAAAAGCAGTCCCTGTATTAGTGATGCACAATACTGTCTTTGAAACAAAAAGTATGACCTGTTACCAGTTCAGACCAGAATAAGTTCTTTGTATTTCTTTAAAAACCAAAAGCTATTTAATTGAATATTGAGGTTGCCATTCCTGTTAGACAAGCTTCTACACATTTTCAATATGTAAGTGCAGTGTTTGCGATAGTCTCTTCCATTTCAGCTCAGCATGCTTCCTTCCATCTGAATACAAAAAACTCTTGTCAGTTCATCACTACCATATGAAAATTAGTATTTGTATTTTATATTATTTTTTCTTTTACTTTTCAGAAATACAGGCTATCAGTCCCCCTAAATTAATGATTTGTGTCAAAATTCAGGAAAAAATGTGAGTTTTGCATTTAACTGTTAAAATGCAAGTTGGCAGAAAATGCAGTTTGCTACTTGAAAACTACCCTTTTCCTGTAGTTACCACTCACTGTTTAGAACTGTCACACTGAAGTTATTTGTGTCTGACTGACAATAAAACACTGTTTTCCTTTCTCTACCAGTATAGTGTGCTTCTGTCTAACATCATCTTTCTAGGTTATTGATGCCTGTTTTCATACCTGAGCCACTTTGAGCTGTAGATATGATCTGAATTTCTTCTCTTCTGTGTGGAAGAACTTTTTTTTTTTTTTTTTTTTGGAGTCTATTCAGTGATAAAGATGAATTATAGTGTAGAGCAGTAGAAATAAACAGTGACCATGTAAATCCCCAATCTTTGCCCTAGCTTGCTTGATTAAATGTGGGTTTTTTTTCAAGTAGGATCAAGTATTATTTTTATTTTTTTTCCAATGGAGGAATTACCAGTGAAGCTACTGAATACTTACAATTGAATGAAAAATTATCAAGAAAAATTATTGGATATGTTAGCAAAACCTCTAGGCAAATATAACCTGTATGCTGCTGCCCCCTCAGCAGTGTCAGGAGTGATTTTGGTGACTTGGGGGCTGGGTCTGCTTTGTGTTCTTGCATATATAACCCAGGGAAAGAGGCACAGTAGATATGCACAGCACATTAGATATACCATAAAGACCTTTTTCCAGAATTGCATGGAATCTCCTCTGTCTTAAATTCTACACCAGAAAAGCAAGAATGTTATTTCTTCATTCAGAATTGACTTTTCTCTGTCATGCTGAAAGTGTTAATGCCACACTGAAAGTGCATTTCCCCTCAGTACCTGGGAAGATCATGGCGTAGATCCCCATGGAAGCATTTTAAGGCACATGCAATACAAGGAGGTGATATGAGACAGCTAGAATGGCCTTGCTAAGGGCAAATCATGCCTAACCCCTCTGGTAGCCTTCTGGTGATGGAATGACTGCAGTGGTCACCAAGGGAAGATCGATGTCATTCACCTGCACTTTTGTAAGGCTTTCAGTACAGTCCTACGTGCCATCCTTATCTCCAAATTGGAGAGACACTGATTTGAAGGGTGGACTCTTCAGTGGATAAGGAATGGGCTGAATGGATGCAGACAGAGTTGTGGTCAATGGCTCTGTGTCCAGGTGGAAGCCAGTGAGGAGTGGTGTCCCTCAGGGCTCTCTCTTGGGACTGGTGCTCTTTAATACCTTTATTACTAACATGGACAGTGGGATCAAGTGCACCATCAGCAAGTTTGGAGATGACAAGAAATTTGTATCTAGCTCTAGAAGTGGGTCCATGAGAAACTCAAGAGGTTCAACAAGTCCAGGCACAAGGTGCTGCACTGGGTTGGTTTGATCCCAGGATGTGAGCACAGACTGGGAAAAGAAGTCATTGAGAGCAGCCCTGAAGAGGAGGACCTTGGAGTTCTGGTGGATGAACAACTGGATGAAAACAACCAACAGTGTGTGCTGGCAGCCTGGAAGGCCAGACATGGCCTGCTGCTTTTCACATTTCAGCTTTCACCAAAATGCCTGTTTTGTCAAGAAGTGTCATTTAGTGGTCTGATTGAACATCCTCCAAGAGAAGTTTGATTTCCTCAAGAGGTGCCCAATCCCAAAAGTGCCCACTGCAAACTGACTGGCTTTTTGAAATGAGATGTGCAATCCTGAGACTGCAGAGAGGAGACTAAACTCCAGTTATCTCTGCCATAGAGCTGAGTGGGCAATTAATTTCTCTAACAAGATGGAAAATGAGTAGTTTGCTAATAGCTATGATAACATTATTAATGACTTGCCTTTAAGGGGTGAGACTATTTTCATCATGAAATGCTAAGTAAAGAAATATGATCCAGATTTCTATTGACTTCTTGGAGACTCTGATCTTCTGATCTTGCTTAATATCTGTCATGTTAGAAGCTATGTGAGAAAGCTTTATTGAAAAGATGGTAACTGCAAGTGACAGTGTTGGATGAGTAGCTGTTTTTCTCAGAGTGCCACATGAGACCTCAGTTTTGTATTTGTCAGAGAAGCTTTTATAGCTATTTCCACTTGAGTTTCAGTCAAGGAATACAATATACAGGCCCTGGATTTATAAAAAGTATTCATAAAAGGTAAGGAAGTAGTGTGGCTTTTGACACAGAACGACCAAGTAGAGCAGTTACGAGGGCACGGTGTCGGGCTGTGAGGAGCCTGGCGGGGTAGATGCCCTTGGCTCTTAGTGATTTATGAAGCATTAGAGCATCAGAGTATAGATGAGATATCCCTTACCGTTCACAGCCACTGAAAGACTTGGCCTCCTCAAGAACCAAATTTGTGTAAAACAGAATCTCCTGTTTTAGGGCAGCAGAAGGATTAAGGGAGTTGGCTCTGCACTGTTCTGTCCAGAGGTGCTAAAGCTGACCTTACTGAATAAAGCTGGAATTGTTACTGCTTTGGCCATTGTTTTGAGCGGAACACTTATTACTGTAGCATCAGGAAGCGATTTGCTGTGATTTGCTGTGTTTGACTGTTGGGCTTATATTCCTTTGTGATGCAAATGTGGTGCTTGATTGTAAACATTTATAAGGAGAGTATGACAAGGTCTCAAGGTCCATAATCACTGCCTTTGAACTGCAGGCTTCTTGATGCTGTACAGTGAAGTTGAGATGTCTGATTGAAAGTCTGGCTTGTTTAAGCTTTCTGGACTTATAACATCAGATAAGCATGCTGCTCATATGCAGGCTGTTCTTTATTTGACTTGGCATTCAACTGATGGAATTCATTAATTAAGCAGATTATGCTACAACCCCATGGACTTCTAATGGATATGCAAAATAGCCTTGAGGTCACACTTTGGTTTTGGGAATGATAGATTGTGACATATAAGTGTGGAATGAATATAAGCAAATGAATTAAATGCTTTGGAGATTTCTTCCATCTAAAACTTCAATTAATGTTGTTGTTATTATTTTCATTGTTCTGGATGCAAATTTCCAAAGGGAACTGAATAATATATACTTTTTTCTGCAAGAAAATTAATTGAATGACGTTATGAAAATCCTTTCATTTTAGTGTTTGCTTATGCAGAAAATAAACTAATCTCCCCCTTTTTGTTCTTTATGTAGCTCACATCTATAGTGTCATAAGTAAAAAATATGCATTGTTTCTTCACTGAGTTTGCATGTGAGAGAGGGAAGAAATGCTTTTTGGAAGATGCTAAAATGATTTCAGAAGACTGCTATAATTTGATCGTAAGCTGGGTTAATTAGCATATACTTTAAGGCATTTTGAGAAGTGTTGATGTTCATCATAAGAAGCTTAGTAACAAATACTGGAATTTTATGTTCAGTATACATTTGTTTTGAAACTTCCACAAAAACGAGATGGAAAAGTGTGGGAGAGGCAAGTATCATACTGTGAGCTACGGGAGGTGTGGATTTGGCTTGAAGTGAGGTCAAAGTACGATCCAGACCAGAATTAGGTGAAGAAAGGTCTCTTGACTACTCTAAAGACCAGGAGGAGCAGTGAAGTAGATGGATTTACGGAATCTCAAGATGCTTTGCGTTGGACCTTACAGATCATCTAGTTCCAAGCCCCTGCCAGGGGAGCACTGTAGAGTTTATTATAAAAATGTAAAAGCTGTGAGACCTTTATGAATAAATAATCCCAAACAGTACTACTACTGCCTTAGGATCTCTTTTGTAGACTACAGTGATCTGTTTTTGGGTTTTAGTGGCTCTTTCCATTCATTTGCCTTCTAAAAAGGAGACAGTGTAGTCCTTTGATCTGATGCTTTTTTGTCTACTTGAACTTCAAGCAAAAATAACATCGATTTTCTGTGAAAAAATAATTTTTTGCATTTTAAATAAAGAGAAAAGGGACTTGCTTTTGGTACCGTTTGCAGACAGAATCCTTTGCTGTACGATTACAGAAAGATCATGTCTGTGTGTGAGAAGCCTGGCCTGGTCATGTTTACTTACCAAGTGACACTGAGGGCTCTGCAAGTCCTTATGAGGAGCTTGGTCCTCTCTGCTTTTGCCATACATTTTTGTCTCTGAACTCCTCCAGGAAAAAGTAAATTTTATTGAGGATGTCAGCTCAGTTCCTGGCACAAATACACATATAGTTCAGATAGTTGCCCAGTGTGATTTCTTTCCATGTACACTGGTTATGGTATAGCAATAAAGGGGTGAGATTTCAGTTTTAAAGCTTTTAAAGAACTTTACAAATAAGATATTTAAATGTTGAATACAGATTTAAATGTTGGTCCATTTTAATGCTAGTGCATGAAAACTGCAGTATTAAATCCAGCGTCTATTATCCCAGTGTTTAGTTGGTATATAATAAAAATATAAGCTGAACTAATTATTTAAGGGGAAAGAAGCATCCTCAGCTTTGTTACAGATAAAATTTATTCTATATTACAAAAATAAAATCATTAAAAGGCAAATTAACAGACTTTAAATATGGGAAACAAACATTCAAAATCAGAAAGTGTGGCTATTGCTGGCGGGTTTAAGTGCAAAGCCGTTCTGTGTTCTGACAAAATTGAAAATATTTATTGTACTAATACTATTTCCAAATGTGGCAGGGTGCCATTGTAATGCCAGGCAAATTACATAAGAATATCCCTTTGGCCCGTTTTTATTTTCTGATTACTTTTATGGAAATAAAATTTTAAGGGTAATTCAGTCTTTTCAACTATGCAGCTGAGCAATTTCCTTTGCTTCCTGCTCCCGCAGCCCCAGCAGCCTCAGTCGGGTTGCCTGGATACTCCATCTCCTGCAGCATCTGTAAATTGGCCAATTCAACAGGAGGATTCATATTCTAAATAAAAGAGAAATCTTGGGGTGGGAGGGGGAATGGTTTATCAGCTGGCAGCCTGAATGCTGCTGGAAATTTTGCTGCAGAGAAAAATGTGTTTATTTGCCCAGTTGTACAGGGTTAATGGAAGAGAATTTCTGGTATTTTCAGAATTCGGTTCTATACATGAGGATTACATTCAGGATAAAAGTATTCTGTAGCCTGAGATTTCTGTCCCCTTCAGGCAGAGTGGCTCTTATGTCTGTTGTTTGATTTTATTTTTCCTTTCCTGGAAAATATTTAACAAGTAGTAAGCTTTGAATTTGTCATATTTCATAATTTGATTCTGCAAGCACGTGCTTATCTTGTGCTCACTTTAAATATAGTGTAATCCAAAATTAAGTAACTTGCGTCTATATATCTATACGAAAATCTATCTTGCCTGCCATTTTTTTAGATAAATCTTTTTGCAAAGCACTGGCAAATACTCTTCTTTCTTCTTGCCTTTCCTCCTTCCCACAAGTGATTGCTGGCAGTTTTATCAGCACAGGTTTGATTCCATTAAAATTCTTTCAGGTTTTTATAAACAAAGCAGCAAAAGAAGCAGAATGGATAACACAGTTTTCTTTCGCATGTGTTTGCAGGACTTGCTAATTAACTACACAGTTTAAGAACAATTGTGATTGACAATTTATTTGTGTGTAGAGTTTTGTTAAGTGCAAAATTTAGAAAATTGGTAGTTCAGCCTCCTACCTTTGTAATAAGCTTAAAGAGCCATTTTCTAATGGGTTTAATTTAATTTTCTCAACTTCTCTCATTTTTAGATTGCACTGGTAGGCTGTGACAATAGTGTAACGTACAGTTGTACAGCAGGAAACCTCGACTGCTTGAGAAAGGAACAAAGCCTGGTTTATATATCTCTGCTTTGCAAATGTTAATCTTCATTTGCCCTGTTAAAATTATATTATGCAGAAGAAGCTGTGGAGTTAGAATGTCATAAATTGGCTGGGTTTCCTTTCAATTAGGAGGAAAAATGAAAGCATTAATTTGACCTTTTATCTCACTCCGCTTTTTGTCTCATTTTGCATTGTTTCCTTACTGGCAGTTGTACCATAATTGTAGCATTTTCCTTCCAGGTTTTTTTTTTTTACCCCTGAAGGTATATTAAATACTGAAAAATTCAAACTTTTCAAAATTCTGGGAGCTACCTTTCTATCGACAGGCACCAATTCTTATGAGACCTCCTGTATATTCTTGCTGTGAGCACAGCTCTGCAAGAGATCCTGTTGTGCGTAAGAGTTTCTCAGTTGGCTCTTCTAAGTAAGCAGGGATGTCTTTGTCCCATAAACTTTGATTCCAGGCGCTCATTCCTACTTTAGTGGTGTTATTGCTCCCTCTGGTGGGTCCTGCAACTCTGTCTTTTTTTTTTTTAGACCTGAGGTTTTTATATCAAAATATTTTATCATTCTAGAAAATAAAAGTATGAGGAATAAACACAAACCCCAAACTTCTGTAAAATATTTCTGACAAAATTTATCTTATATTTCTACTTTTTTAAGTGATGTGGAAAAATATTAACCATATTCAGGCTGGGGCAGAGCTGGGTTTCCAGTTCCTGTGGTAGTTCTGCACAAAAGCAGAGAAGTGACTGTGTGACATTTGGTAACCGTTGACATTTAACAAAGAAATTCCTACTTCTGTAATGCATTTCTGCTGCAGAAATGTGATCACAGATTTATTTTTTAAAGCTTCAAACCCCTTTGGGTTACATTGGGCTTTTTTGTATGTGTAGTTTCCTGCACAGCAGTGCCACAGTGAGGTGAGTCCAGAGTATATTTGAAATTTGCAGAAGAGTTTAGGAGATCTAAGCATTCTTTCACTGAGCTGAGTTCTGTTTCAGTGAGTTATTTAGACACTTGGGTGTATATCTCTTTTCCAGCTGTATCCTGTTTAAGTGTCCAACAGTACTGGCCTCTTCCTTCCTGGGTAATAGTACAATATCCAAAACAATTACTTGCAATTTTAATGGGGCCTCTGGGTACTGCTTTCCAGATACCACTTAAGGGACACTACATGTCCTATTTGATTTGAGGCCAGAAGTAATTAGAAGTAAAGGCTGAGATTCTAATTGGCATTGTACTTTGCAAAATTCGAGAATTCCTTCAAGATCATCTGCAAAATTCGAGAATTCCTTCAAGATCATCTACTTAAAGTACTTGTTGTTTGAACCCCTTTAGATTGTTAGTGCTGTTAAAGTGCAATGGTACTTTAGAAACTGGAGAGAAGTTTGGTTTTTGATAAGAATTTCATTTTTATATATATTATTATAATAGTATTAGAGCCTGCATTCAAAGAAAACACCAAAAAATCTTTCCAAATTGCTTACTGAAAGTCACCATAATCTTAACATGACAAGACATCTGTTTCCCTGTATCTCTTTGGTAGATATTACATAGTTATATTTCTTTACCATACTTGCAAAAGTCCTGAGTAAGTGCAGATGGTGTCTCAGTGGGAAATAACCTTACACCATGAAATTTCTAAGCTGTCATACTTGGAATACTTGACTCTCTGGAGCTATTTTTCCCATATGCTTTTGGGAGTTTTCACATTTTGGTTTTTACCTCTCTAGGAAACCTTCTCATCCTCAGCTTGAAGCTTTTATTAAGCATATGTCCAAAGGGTCTGCAGCCCAAATGGATGGTTCCCTGAGCAGCCTGCCTCGCTACCCCAGTCATTCGCTGTGTGAAATGGGAGAGCTTACACAGACAGGTGAGTTGCCATAGCAGCTCTGTGTTCTGCTCAACACAGTCTGCTTGACAGAGATCATGTATTTTTCTTTATATTGAAATAAATGTTTTTTTAATGGAAGCTTATCATGTTGATCATAGTATAGGTTATGCTGGCATAAGAATAGGGTATTAGACTCTGCTGTAGAAGTGGCAACAGTTGTAGAAACTATAGTTTATCCTATAGCCTGCCAGTTCTGTTACAGACTAGTCAAGCTTGGCATCTCTTTTATTTGTAGCACCTTTCCTTCATGTTGCTTCACACCACAGAATGGCTTTGTTACCCTTGTGACAAATGGCATTGCTCAGTTCCTCCTGAGGAAGAATCTGGTGCTCTGTTACTGACTGGTTTGTGATTCAGAGCAGCCGTGGAACCGAAGAACAATCACTTAGTGACCTGTTTTTACCTGTGATGTAGCTGCTGTGTCCCTTACAAGAGATTCGGATGTAACAAACTTGCTGCTTGTATTATGGAAATACTTTATGCATTTGGTGCCTGTCAAATCCTCATATGTTCCCGTTGGAAGAAATAAGTGATCAATGTAAAGTCTTCCAAAGTGATGTCAGGAGAACTGGAAGCAGGATACCACAAACACTTCGTAATGCAGAGTGTTGTGTGTGCAATTGCACACAGCACATGGACTGTATCTGAGCTGCTGTTTGGGGACTCCTGTTGCCTGCAGCAAATGTATAGAGATGTTCTAGTGCATGAAGGGTTCATGCCTGTTGTCTTGCTGCTGTGAGAGGCTAATGCAAGAAACATGAATTCTGGAGCAAAGGTTTTGGTGTGTGAGGGATACACACCTCATCCTTTCCAGCTGGCAGAGCTCTAGCATAAGAATTATCAAACAATTGAAATACTTCCTGAAGGAAGATGGAGAAGGAAGTTTGATGTGACTGGCACACCTCACCACTGCTTTGGGAGTATACACGCTAATTTACATTCCGTGTGTTTGTAACTGCTGGTGGTTTTACTGGCTGCCATAAATGTTCAGGAAGCAAAGCATTGTCTGCCTGTTGGAAAACATGACTGGGGTGCTGTCTAGGTCCATCTTCAAAACCACCTTAGTTTTATAGTCTTGATAGACCCATTCAGTCTCTGTCTTAGTCCAAGGAACAAATATAAACCTCTAAGGTTTTAAACAAATTTTATGGAACCAGCTTTTTCTGTCTCTATTTCATTTAGTTCCTAGAATCTGAGGGACACTGAAGAATAGCAGATTTATCATCTTCCAGACAACTTTCCTAATAGCCAATTTTAAGTCCAGTTTTGTAAGTTCATAACCTTTTAACTATTTGTTCATTTATCAGTAAGGCTGCTAGCTGTATTGGTTTTTTTAAAAACTAGGAGGATTCCAATCATGTATTGTAATTTCTTCTCAAATTCTCTTTCAGGGGTGGTACAACACTTGCGAAATGGACAACTGTTACGAGAAATTTATATAAACAAACATAAACTGCTTCCTAGTGACTGGACAGCAAAACAGCTCCACTTGGAGACAACAGGCAAGAGCCGCACCCTGCAGAGTGCGCTGGCACTGCTGTACACCTTTTTGCCAGACTTTGACTGGAAGAAAATTAACATGAGGCATCAGTGGAGCACCATTTTCTGCTCTGGAAGCTGCGACTGCCCTATGAGAAACCACTACCTAGAAGAGGAGCAGCGCAGGCAATACAGCTTACGGGTGAAAAACAACGATTTGGAGAAAATATATGTGGATATGGCAAAGATTGTAGGGATTCCCACCAGGCAGCTGAGAGCTTCTAACCCTATTGATTCTCTCCTGTGCTACTTTTGTCACAATGTCACTTTTCCATGTACCAAAACTGGCTGTATTGGTATGGAACACTTCAAAGTAATCAAGAGGCATCAGTTGGAGGATGAGAGAGAAAGACAGGAAAAGAAACTTTATTTCTTGTATGCACTATTGGCTACTCATCCTTTCCTCAACCAGACTGTTAATCGGCTGCAGCATATTGCAGAGGGCAAGAAAGAAGAAGTATTTGTTCTCTACTCTGCACATGATGTCACACTGTCACCTGTTCTTAGTGCCTTGGGCGTTACAGAGGCCAGATTTCCTAGATTTGCTGCCAGATTAGTCTTTGAGCTGTGGCAGGATGGGAAGAGACCCAAAGAACACTTTATCCGCATCCTGTATAACGGTGCCGACGTTACATTCCAGACCTCATTTTGCAAGGATCATTATAAACGTTCCAACAAGCCAATGTGCCCACTAGAAAAATTTGTCAACTTTGTCAAGAGGGATATGTTCTTAATTTTTAACAGTACGAGTTACTATGATGCGTGTCGTAGGAGAGCATTGTAGGGAAGGAGAGTAGAAAGGAGGCAACGTGAACTTGTATCAGTGAAATCTGTTTTCTGGTTCAGTTTTATTTCTTGTACTTGTGTATGTAAGTACAGAAGGATATTGCTTGAAACATTCTTCAGATAGTTTCATTTTCATTCAGACTGCAGGTGGTCTCCAGCAGAAGAACAGTGCTCACAATGTGTGCTCACAAATGCTGTTACCTGTAGTGATAAATCACATGGGCTACTGTAACCTGGACATGGCTTGATAAAGACTGAGAGAGAGAGCATAGACCTTGTGCCTCTGTATCCCAGAGCAATACTTGGATACCATAAGTTTAAAACCAAAACTATTCCTTTTTTTTTTTTTTTTTTCCCCACCACCATCTCAGTCATTTTAAGCAGTTTGTGTCAGGGTCTTTATGAATTCCAGGCATCTGCATTAAGGCATTTGTAAGGAATTTTTGAATTTCCTTCCTCAAAAGAAGCCTTCTAATGTTATGGGGCAGGTCTGTAAAGCAAAGTGCATGTGTGTGTCTGTGCATACTTACCTGAGCACGTACAAATGAGCATGTGCCTTGTTGACTTCACAGATCTATAAATACCTGGCTGTTCTTACCAGTGCCAGAGAAGGATGTACTGGAAAATGGATACAAAACTCTATTCTTTGATTGCACTTTCAGCACTTTGAATAGTTCAAACACAGTCTAGAAATATGTAAAGGTCTTGTGACATTAAAATAGATAAGCAAACACTAGCAGTGCCACTAAACCTGAGTGGGGAAATTAGGATTAGAGAGCAGTTTTATGGTGAAGTGTTGGGCTCTTTCCTGTTGTGAACATGTTCAAGCTGTTGTGCTGTGGAACAAATCGGTGTTTTAGGAATTTGCTATGGTGACTGCTTGAGACAGCTTGACTGAATACTGAGAAAATTTTGTAGCTGAGTTAGTATTTTTATGGCCTAGGAAGCTATTATTTTGTAAGACCAGACTTGTACATATTGTACTGTGTATATTTATAACACAGTAGATCTTTCTTACTTGTTTAGTTTGTAAAGACTTGTGAAGCTGACTTTTTAGATGTTTTTTTCCCCTTGATCAGGATGTTTAGTCTTTAGAATAAACTGTCTTTTATGAGTAATTTGAACAATGAGTAGATATGAAAACTTGTACTTCAGGCTGCTTTCATCTCTTTAGGAGTAGTAAATTGAAAACCAATTTTTAATAGAATTCATAGAAATTTTATAATGGTGGAGGGGTTTTGCACCTCTAGAAATAAATTAGTCTGTGACTTGTGATTCAATGGTGCTAGTTTATCAAAGAAGACATAACTCAGAATAAGTTCTCTGACTATTGGCATTCCACTCTCTCTTTTTTCAATGTGCATTTGAACATCTTTCTTTAAATAAAATTCTGGGGGCTCTTTGTATACTTGTGTGTTATGCTTATTGTGACTTCCTTAGCTGTTTGCAGTAACACAGTATATATTGTTAAGCTGCGTATTGCATTCATAACTTCTGCACATAACTTCTGGGTCCCAGTCTGAGAAGGAGCAAGTATGTATTTCATAAATACTGAACTAGAAATCCTGATAGAATATTTGGGGCTTTTGTACCACATTAGATTGGAATATTTTCTTTCTGTCTAAGAGACCAGCTCTGTTTTCCATCATCCATGTTTGTGTGCTGGAGGGCAAACAGGAAGAGAGAATCTGAAAGTTGAGCTCATTGCATGAATTAGGTGAACATTTGTCCAATATAAGTAGCAAATACTCCAAAGAGATGTTGAGATACCAGCAAAGGGCAGCTGTAGCTCTTCAGAGTGTTATATGTTAGAGCTTTGATTCTGTTTGGTGACCATTTGCAGGACTGATCCTGAAGGGCAGGAAAATTACCATGAGAGTATCCTTGGTGTTTCAAGTGTGTTATTTAGAAACACTGAACCTTTAAAAGCATCTGCAACTGCCAGTCTTGGTGTCTTCAAAAGCCTGTATTAGGAGCAGAAGCTAGTTTGCATCTTCTTTTAAAGACAGACTGTAGGAGTGTTTTCATTTGATTTCTTTGTGCAGAAAGATCCCCTTTATCTGTTGTAGGGCTGTGAATTGGAAGAGAGGTGAATTTGGATAGATTTCTTATTTGTTGGGCTCAAAGAAGCTCTGAGATCCCAGATATTAATGGATATTGCAGTTTTATAAACTTCTAGCTTAACTTTTTTTGTACAGCAACAAAAAACTCCACTGGTTTTATGCACCATTGGTTACTGGTCAACTAGCAAGAATTCTTGAAGTCTCATGTACACCTTGGGATTAATTCCCCTGTGTAAATCAGTTGAGTTGGGTGCCAGAAAATGTGATCATCTGTGTAGCCATAGAAGAAAGTGAGACAGATACACGAAGATCAGACTGTTAGTAGCTGCAATTCCTCAGATTGCTCCAGATACCAAATGTTCATCCTTTCCATATGTCTAATCCCAATCAATGCTCCTGTGTTAAAGGATGTCCCTGATAACAGTGAATATGAAGTACTGATGTCCTCTAGCCAGAGTTTTTGTTATGCTTGGGGAGGTATGGGAAGTTGTATTTCTCACTCGATTCTGTTCTCTCTTCATCACTTTCCTTTCAGATATTTATACACATCGGTGAGATTCCCCTGAGCCTTCTGTTCTCTGGGCCAGCAAACCCAGCTCTCTCAGCCTTCCCTCATGTAAGAGGTTCCAGTCCCTTAATCGTCTTGGCCCATCAGTGGGGAATCTCCAGTAGTTCCATCTCTTGTCCTGGGTATGATGGAGAGCATGGTAGCTGTTTCAGCCAAAACAGCCTTCCACTGTGGTCAGGGCAGTGGCAAGAAATCTGGACTGGGGGATTTAAGGAACATCTCGAACAAAGTTTTCAAACATGCAGAAGGGTCAGAGTCTTCATATTGTTTAGGTTGCTGGACATGCAGCTCAGTCACAGCAAAAGATCTTTTTCCCAGTCTTTTAATATTTTTGTGCTTATGTCATAAATAATTTTCCTTTTTGCCAGCAGCAGTCAGTGTGAGCAAGAACTCACTTAGCATGATGCCAGCACCTGCTCACCTGTATGGCTGGGGGTCACTGGGTGGGCAGTGCCAAATCCTTGAGGTAAAAATAATAAAAGCTAATTATTCTTTTGTGTATACATAGTTCATTAAGATACGCTTGTCTCTTCTAAGCCACATACTCAGAGGATCTGCAGCAATGAAAGACTTGATCGATCTGTAGTGCCACTGGATGTGCTAAAAGTAAGAACTGCACAGGTGAGATCATTCTCACAAACCTCTGACATGGCTGTGGAGACAAAATGCTAAGCAAACTGATAACCAGCTGAAGCTGGTTAATCATTAGCTTGAAAAGTTTGACATAATTTACGATTCAGTTTGCAAGTTCCCAGTGGATTTATATTTGGATTAAGGTAACAAATATAACTACCTGAACAATGAAAAGGGGAATTGGTGGGAATTTATTTATCCTGAAATTGATGAATAGTCTTTCCATAGGGCTGCCCTGATCAATTAGACCTACCAACCGGGAAACATTGACTTAGGCAATCGCACCGTTTAATCAAATGCTAGAGCAGGACTAAAAGCTGCTGTTCTCAGGAATGCTGCTTGAGATCTTGCTGTTGGCTTGAAACTGGTGCAGGAGGGGGATGTTTTGTTGTGTGCTAAACACAGTATGTAGAAACTGATGTTTAAACCCGTTGATTACTTATACTGTGAGTGAAATGTGTGTAGTGTTTCCTCACAAAATTCAGCTCATTTTGCAGCGCGGTGCCGATGTTCCTGCCCGCCCGCTCCCTCCCTTCTCTGTGTCAGTTCTGAGAGGCGTAATAGCTTTAGTTTCAGAGGCACGTTGCGATCGACAGCTTGGCTTGAGCTGTCGTATTCTATTCTTGCGTTCGGAAGCGGGTGAGAAGGCATCTGAATGCAAAATACCCGGGTGCAAAGTAATCCGGGAAGAAGGTTGTCCTGGGAAACGCCGGCACCGCCGCGTTCGGAGCGCGCTCTCGTGGCCGCTGTCTGCGGTACCGCGTTGGCTTTGTGGGAATCACCGGGAGAGATGCGCCTCTGCCACGGAACAGCAACGCTCGGGAAAAGTAGTACAACCAGGTAAGTTGTAAGTGGATTTCACCCTGCAGCCTGTAGGAGAGGTCTCCTTCTCCACGGTTTAAGCGAATGGTTGTTTATTTTTTGAAGATGTTCAAAACCTTGTGGGGTGAAGAAGGAATAATGATGACAACGGTGGTGGTTATTTTGAAGCAAGTCATTCTTAGTGCTGAACACAGGTGTATTCTGCAGGCCACTACAGCTTTGCTGTCCCGTGTACTAAATTCAGTCCTACACTTTTCAGCAGAGCTATTTTTGAAATCAGTAAAGCCTTTATTATATGGAGGTGTAAAGCAGAGTAATTTTTCCCTGCCAGGTTTCTGGTTTGGTCTCAGATAGTTTGCTTGCCTTGTGGTTTTGTTTCTTCCCCTTTTCACAGGAAAGGTGCCATGCTGCGTGTGTGTATTATGTCCTTATCCAAGTAGTTGAGATGTGACAGACTCTGAACTTTGCAAAGTTCCTTCAAACTGAAATCAAATACCATTAAACCCTTTGTTTTCAAATGTCCTGGACATTCTCAAAAGTGATTCAGAATTACACTTAGGCTATTCCTTTAGGATCCCCTGACAAAAATCATGATTTTTCTTCTGTTGAAAATGAAGAGGAAGGGTGAAAGACAAGTGATGGCACTAAAGCAATCCAGATCTCATTCTAAGAATAGTCATTGTGGTAGAGCAAAAAAAAAAAAAAATTATCTGCTTGCCAGTCGTTAAGATGCCATTGTAAAATGGAGGAGATAGGGAAGGAAAGTTTATGAGCTGAAGTTGTTGCTGTTATAGTTACTCACAAAACAGGATACACAAGATAAAAGATGAAAAGTAGGTAACAAATAGAAAATGTGGCCTCTGTTGCAAATTCCTATATACATCTTCCCCGGAGCAAGTACACAGAAGCAGCAGTTTTAAGCATATTAGCCAGGAGACTGGAGGATCCAGGGCCAGCTACTGGATAGTTGGAGTGCTGACTGGACATGGGTAGGCACTGCTGCAGCAGTCTTGCTTCTCTACAACCACTCAATTGGGCAGGCCCAAACAACTCTGTCGTCTGAAACAGTGACCTGAAAAGGCATTCTGCAGATTTACATGATGAGAGGGATGACTGTAATACTGATAAGACTGTGTTGTCTTTTAAAAAGTCTGTGTGGCCCAAAAATGGTGAGTAACAAAGAGGGAACTGAGCCTGTCTTCTCATGAATCACTATTGGCCCACTGGTTGCTAATTTCATTCTGCTTTTGTAACTGGTTACATACTTAATATTCTCCTTTAACAATGCCAGTTCTAACAGCCTTTTGGCCGATTCAGTGTCTTTTTTGTTTAAAAAAAAACCCCCAAAACAACAAACAAACAAACAATTACAAGTAATAGACCACAGTGCTCTTCTGCTACAGTCATGCATGCATAGCTCAGGCTTATCTTGAAGGATGATTAATGGCTACTGTCATTTCTAGCTGTCAAGTGGGCAACAATCATGGCTTGAGTCCTATCTCAAGTGCCAGACAGGTATCGGTTTTGCTTAAACCTCTTCTACAGGGGTTTAAATGATGTCCATGACTATGTAATAGGGCTGGTGTAAGATGACATTTGTCAGCAATTAGTGTGCTCTCAGCTGTGTTCCTAACCCTTTAGATGTGAACCCACAGTTAAGTAGGTTTATGGAAAGTTTTACCCGTTAATATTTAACTTCAGTCTTCGATGTGGTAATTGGGGTTTTGGTAAGAAAGAGCTCTGAAATGCATCAGCTTGCTGAAGAGTGATAAAAATGCTGGTTTTAATAGGGGACTGGAACCAGCCAGTGCTGCTCTGAAGTGGTGGTTATAAGGAGGAAGGCAGTCAGCTTAAACACAGAGATAGACAGGGTCTCATTAGCTGTAAGGGCTTGTTGTGCATCTCTGCTGCTTCTGACAGTGCTGCTTCTGATTGGCATAGAATGGGAGGTAATTGTCGCAGCAGTATCCCTGTGTCCTGTATCTGTGTGAAACCCACGGGTTTGATTGAATCTCACCCTTTCACAAAGTACCGACTGCTTGCCATCCTCAATTTTTGTGAAGCACTTCTTAGGAATGCAGATCTTCACTTTATCTGCAGGGCCAGGAGAAAAACTTGCTGCAAATCCTGGGAGAAGTCCATGGCAGGAGGGAAAATAGCCTTTCTGTATCCTTGGTAGCTCCTTGACAGGCGGTTTCCAGGCTACGGAGCCGGGATGTGCCGCAGCTGCGGGGCTCTGCCCTGCGCCTCCCCAGCTGTGCCAGCGCCTCCCTGCTGCCCAGCTCCAGCTGAAATCCATGGAGTTGGCTCCTGCGTGTTTCTGTCGCCGTTCTCCTTTCCGCTGCTGCCCTTCTCTGCTGGTTGTGCAGCAAACACAGCAAAAGTCTGCCGATGGGCCCTGTGAGGTCTCGGTCTCCCTGTGCGGTGCTGTTTGAGCAGCAGTTCGCTGCTGACCCTGACCATCGTCTGTGGTGTCAGTTTTAATTAGGGGTCGTGATGTTAACTTCCTCATCATCGGATCACAATGCAAATGTTACGTCTTGCTTTTTTGTCAGCCCCGTTTGCTGTCTTCCAACTCCTTCACTGGATACAAACAATCAGAGTTACCAGAAGGTTTTTCTACGAATGGTTCAGATTGTAAATCCTGCAATTCCTCCCTGCAATCCCTCTCACACACATCCCGGGCAGCGGGGCTGGGAGGGACACGAGGGGCTGCAGGCCTGGCAGCCCTGAGGAGAGGTTGGGGGGGAGGAGGAGGAGGAGGGCAGGAGCTGCTCCACGGGACAGCGGTGCCAGAGATGGATGGGGGCGTGAGGAGAACGGGACAGCGTGAGGTCCGCTGAGGACACGGACTGAGGCGATGAGGGCACCCGAAGGGCAAAGAACGGGGAATGTGCTAGGTTGCTGCTAAATCGTGAAGGAGTGAAGCAGGAGCTGCTGGACCAAGGGGCTCAGAGACCCTGGGCTGCTCTCCGGGAGCGCCTCTGCCGAGGCTGGGAAAGGGCTGACTGACTGAGCACGACCGAGATCCGCCCGGCTCCGCCGAAAATGGACACAGCAGAAAAACTAAGGTCAAGCAGGGTTTAATTTTTCGGTATGAACGTGCCTTAACAAAGCACATTGAAAAGTCGCTACGGTTTAAATTGTGACAGCAAAGGAATCGCGGGCAGTGATGGGCTAGGGCGTGTGTTCCTTCCACTTGTGTTTGCATCCGTGTCCTTGTGTTTGCTCGCTGAGGGAGCGGCTCTGAGCAGCAACAGTGTGTGATGAAATGTACAAGCCACGGTTTTCTCTGGAAAGAGCATCTTTTTTCCCTGCAGCAAATCCTCAGGAGGTATTTCCTCCAAGTAACTTGAATGCTACCCTGATCAGCCTTTTGCTGCATCCAGAAAATCTGGAGTTCGTGTCCTGTGCTGATGTTGTACCCCAAGTTTAATTTTTTTTTTTTTTTTTTTTCTTTAATGCTGTATCCATGTGGGGACTAACCCAGCACTGGCACACTTGACAGAGAGCCATCTGCTTTTGCACAAATGTTTATTTCCCTATAAATATGGATATAGATTTCATCCAACTTTGGCTGTTGTGAAGATATTTTGGTAGTTGTATTGAGGGATTAGAACCTGTCTGATCAGAGAACATAAATATTAATAGCAGGTGAATGAGATGAGAAAGCTACAGAATGTCGAATATTAACCACTGGTAACAGCAAGTGCAGAGAACAGTTTGCATGAAAGCTCAAAACTGAAATATGTCATGAAATCCCTTTGAATATTTATGGATGTGGCACTTAAAATACGAAGTTGTGGTTAATTTGTGGATGGAAAGATGATAGATTAGTAAATGGCTCATTGTACATACTTCCAATTCTATGAGCAATTTACTTAACACTCTGGAATAGGAGATGTAGTGTTGCTTTTGTTTCTTTTTAAAATGATGTTCTGTTTCATCAGTACAGAATCCAGGTCATGTTTTCTCAGTTCTATGTGCTTTTAAATAATTAATATAGATAGGATAAAACATGCTTCATCCTCATTCTCTTAAGCTTTCATTTACATGGAAACAGTCACTATTCCTTTTTGCTCTTGAAGCTCCTGAGCATATTTAAGCGCATTATTTTACCAGTATGAACTGGTGTTAACATACCTGGTGCAATCTTTGAAGATTTCCCTCACCTGTATTTATTTAAAATAACCCTTAGAATAACTTAAAGACTAAGTGCTCTGCAGATTATACTAATTAAGACAAAATACAAATATTTAGCAAAAACATTGACAAGGGAGGAAAGGGGACCTTTAGCAGAGCATAGGTGGGGCTGTGTTCTGGAGGACCCCGACAGCTGTGTGAGAGAGGCAACCAGAGCCAAGTGATGTTACTGTCTGGGGACTGCACGAGTGAGAGCCAAAGGAAGAAAGGGATGGTGTACTGAAGAAGTGGTATGGACTACCGAATGCCTGGAGCAATCCTTCCACTTTCCCAGTGCTGGTGAGGGACTTGCCTCAAGTGCCATATTCACTTTTGAAAACAGAACATGCCAGAACAATGAGAAAGCTCAAAAATATGGTTGAACAGCCCAGGGTGAGACAGACTCCAGGGAGAAATCTGAAAGGGGAGAAGGACTTAATCCAATGCAAATATGGTTATTATGAAGACAAAAAGAAAATATTTGAAACTCTTCTTCCTCATAGTTAAGACTAGAAGTAATTGTAGTTAAAAATACTGAAGTTAGATATTTAAGAAAAAAATTGTGGGACTAAGCATAGCAGGATGGTGGAATGAACTGGAGAATTGGTCTGAAGTCACAGGCCTTCAGTGTGTTAAGGAACAAGGGATACAAATATCTCCCTGGAGGCATTTATTTTCCTTTGTACTAGGAGATGAACTGATGACTTCCAAGTCTCTTTCAACTTTTATTTTTCTTTGATTCTAAGGAAATACATTCCCAATGTCCACCCAATAAAATACTTCCTGCGTGTATTTGTGGTAGCCTCCTGGCAAACCACTCATGAATTCAGATATTTGCAAGTTGTACTTTTCTCCCAAGTCTCCCAGCCGTGTTCAACTAGGTATCTAATGTCTTCTCATCCATCAAAATGAAGCCACAGAATTTGGCAGGGCTGGAGTTTCTCTCAGTTCCCACCAGAGTGTGCAAAAGTAGATTTCATTCCTGGGTTCCTGCCAAAAACCTCCTCAGGGAAAAATGTTTATCATGTTAATCCATTACCTTTCATTACTTCCTTCCTACCCCTCCATTTTCTCTCTTTTTAAAGAAGGAGAAATATTTTTCTGTTAAATCAGTGACACCTCAGGCATCATCAAAATATTGGTCTGTGTTTGGGGGATTCTTTTCCGGACACAGAATTTAGAAGTGCTTATTGCATCTCTGATCCACTAGTTTTAGAAGATTTGTAAACTTCTTATTTTAAACTTCTTATTTAATCTGGTTGCAAAGTTTGGCTTTTCCAGAATCCAAATGGTGTCTGTGGGTTCATGTGCATTTTCGTTTTGTTACATGCAGGTTTGTGTACCTACATATAAATACAGTTTTTTATAGGGGATTCTCTTCTAACTTTTGTCACCACATTCTTATTTATGTCCTGCTCTTAAATCTGTCAAGTCAGAATTAGGATTTGCTCTGTGTGTACTGTTCTCTTTCCTCACTTTCTCCTAAATGTGAATTTTTAAAATTTTCTTATGTGATTTTCCAGCAGCGTTCCCTGTATGGAATGTAGTTTTTGTAACGATAACACTTCCTTGCAAGAGGAGATTACATTCTGTTAAACATTGATCTAAGTTAGGTGCCCTTATCAAATATTCTTAGCAGATGTGTTTTCTGTTGAAGAGTTTTCCTCAGTCCAACAGGATGCCAATATGCTGCTGTTACCCTGGTAGGCCAGCTCCATAAATTTTGGATACATGGAAGAAAAAAGCATAAAACTGTGGTTCTTTAATCTAGTGCTTGAGTGAATCTAGTCCACTGGTAGCATCTGAACACAGAAATGAGGAGTTTTTGTAATCACACCTGCTACTGCTTTGGGGAGAGATCTCCCCTTGGTAACTTTTGAACCCGTTTGATTTCAACAACATTTGACAGGAATGTAGAAGTTCCTGAGTTCTACACACTTTGTGAAAATGTGTGACCAGGCAGAGAGTAAAGAGATCCTGCAGTTGCTCTCTCTCTAGGGGAAGGTAAAGCATGTTCTAAAGACACTGAAGGTGATCAGAGATGAGATAAAAATGCAGACACCAGGCTGCTAAAATCCCAAACCTTCTTTTTCCTGTGTTGTTTTCCCTCAATAGACATTTGTCAGTAAGGTTGGTTCAGGTAAGCACCGTTGCCAGATCCTGCCTGTCCTCCCACAGAGCTGACCTGAAGAGAGAGGTCTCGGTAGGGAGAGCAGGTGGGTAAGTTCCAAATTATTTTTTTGGCATGGCAGTCTGTTTTCTTGATATCAAGAGAAGAAGCAATTCCAGATGAGTCTGCTGGAAATGTTAGCATGCTCTTTGCATTAAGAAATGATACATGCATCTCCCTGATGGATGATAATAATATGGGCAAATGAGCATGGCCCCTTCACAGCTGTGAACCAAACTTTGGAAAGACTCACCTGCACCTCCTTTGAAAATCCTGAACTCGTTCCAACATGCAAGTCTGTCGGGAAGCTCTAATAGAGAACAATTCCTCTGTGATTTTATTGACCACTGAAATTGCCAGTTGAGTGAAGAAATGTCAGTTCAAAACAAGAATGGCTGGACGGAAACCTTTTTATTAATTCAAGTTTTACAGACTTTTACAAGAAGTAGTGAAAGGAGTTTAAACCTTAGCATTCTGATGAAATTCCAGACTCTGTAATTACATTGACTCTGAACTCCACCTGCAGTTTCCATATAAAAAACTGTTCTGCTTCAAGCTGCACCCTGCTGTGCAGCTATGCTGCTCAGTGTCAGGCAGGTGCTAGAGCTCATCTGGGAGGGAAATGACAATATAATGTATATAATTTACACAGTGCTTTGTTGCATTTTTCAAAGTCTCTTCAGCATTAGTCTGGCTGAAATGCACAGCAGAAGTGAGATGCTATTTGAAGAGATGTATTTTTTTAATCTACCTGGCTGATGAGTTCACTTTTTGGTAATGCTAAATTTTTTATGCTTAATTGTGTGTTTTGCCAAAACTTAAAATGGAAATGCACTCTGCGCATGATCAGTGTATACAAACAAAAGTCCAGTGTCCTGAAACTTAGGTCAGCTCTCATCCTAAAAGCAGATCAGCAGAAAGATTCTATTGATTGAGTACAGAACCCCTGCTACTCATTTAGAAGCAATTGCTGAGTTCTGTTTGCTGGTCAGGTGTGTATGAGCTCTGAAAGAATGTGCTCCCATTGCACATTTCCTTGAACAGAAAGCCTTTCATTCTCTGTTTGGAGTAGAGGCAGTGAAAAAAGGTAATCTGCAGCTGGGTGATGTCTGGGGTTTGCCATCCCCTCATTTGTGGTGTTGTAAATGCAGGCATTACCCTGTATCTGTCATTCTGTAGGTGGTGGTGTAAGGGCTGCTCTTCATGGTCAGTTGCTGAAAGGCTCATTGGTTTTACCAGTTTTTAGAATTTTTTTTAAAGACTTTTTCTTCAAGAAGTCAGTAATTTATGGTGCAGCAGATTTAAGAGACTTGCATTGCTTTCTTTTTAAATAAGTGCTCACTGTAGTGAATGGGGATTTACAAACTGCACACTACTCCTAATGCAGCAATGCAGAACTTCCAGCATCTACAGCCTGAATTTTGGCTTTATGCCGGATGTGAAACATTACAGACTGCAATAAATACTTGTGTGTAACTCAAATTTTCCTGTTTCCCTAGACTGGTAATAGTTTACTCTATTGGTTCTCCTCCATTAATCCAGCTTGAATGATGATAAGAATGCTAATTTGAGTTCCTTTCTTATGACTGCCTTTTTTAATATGTTTGTATTTTTAGTCATGAGACTGCTAGTTTGTATTTTTAGTCATGAGATTAGACACACTGCCGTAATGGCAGTGTATATACTCTGAGAGATGACCCTTTTACTGAAGTGAACTGGACAAAGACCTTTGACTAGACACTGCAAGGAAACAAGTCTCGTCTTCCTGATCTTCACCAGGACCTCAGCTATTTCCCCTAATGCCAGTTGGATGCTGTAAAACCTAGAGTAAAGTAGTATCTTTGAAGTGGTTGTATTTAATTTACATTGTGCCTCTCTGATTCTTGAAGGTCCATTCTTACTGTTTATAGACCAGATCACTCATTCTGAGGGTAGCACTTGCACCAGGAAATGCTGAGAACTTTATTTTATTTTTTCAGATAAACCCCAAACTGTAATTGAATGTAGAACTGTTTGAAGTGACTACAAGGAAGTGAGTGAATTTAATCAGGGCTTTAATGCATGTTATATATGAATATAAATCTCACTCCTTCCTTAAAGTAATTCAGTATTCTCTTAATGCTTGTGTAGGAAACCACTGCGTGTGTTGAGGTGGGGAGGGGGAGAGTAAATGATTGGAGTAGAACTCCTGACATTAAGATGGGACTCAGTGTGAACTGACAGCTTGAGCCTGCAGGTGATGATTTAACCTAACTTGAGAGGAGGAATATTTTCCAGTTTGCCTTGGGCCCTGAGAACCTTTGTGCTTAATGCATCATAGAAATTTTCTCTGCAGACTGCAAGGACTTCCTAGGGGCTGCAGTGCCTTACCCTTGCTATTCATTCCTGCCCTGAGGTAAACAGTGCTGAAGCCGGGAGGAATAATTCCCCTTTGATCAGGCATAGCCTCTGTGTGCTACTGCTGTTCTGCTGATTTTTTCTAAATTGGGCTGCAAACTGAGAGAGGTACCTGCAGTTTGATCATTTGTAATTTATTAAAAACTTGTCATAGCACAGGAGACTGTGGTTAGAAGCTCTCCAAATGAGAGAAATATATTAGCAATGTCAAATGAAGTTCAAAATTCATATCAGTGACCACACTGAACTGTGAGTTTTCTCTCCCTCCTCCATTCTCTTTTGCATCTAATTAAGGTACAAGTTAGCAGTGTCAGGTCAGAAGCTTTACCTAGAGAGCTGTCCAGCCTTCTGCGTACAGCATAGCAGCCAGCCACCTCAGGGTGTACAGATGAATCCCAAGTGTTTGTTCCACTGTATTGTTCAAGATACCACTGCCATGGAAATATGCCACGTTGGAGGCCAGGCTGCTCATCTGGGAGTGCTGTACTTGTAGAATTCTTTCTTTTCCAAGGTTACAATCAGAACTTACACTCTGTCACAGGCAGCCTGGTCGGTGGCACCACAAATCCACACTCTATTTGCCACCTTCTTAGTCATCCACAGGCAGCAGCATTTTGTTTGTTATTTCCGGGTTGTCTCTTGCAGGCATTCCTTTGAGAAGTTTCATAGCCTTGCCTTTTATAAATTTTGCAGATGCCATTCTAAATGGATCAGTGAGAATTGCCATAATCCATAATAATGTGAAAACATGTCCTCTTAAAGAAGTGGGTGGAAGAAATGTGTAGAACTTGGACTTGTAGCCAAAGAAAATGGCCCTTTGTTTCCATCTGTGCTATTTTAATTTCTGATTTTCGGAGGTGGCCACCTGAGGGGTGATATGCTGCCACGTATTTTGAAGTGCAGGGAGTCAGTCAACTGATGGGATTGCTCTTGTGGGAGGTCTGAATCTGAGTCAAAAATCATGACTGATTTCATCTAAAGGTTCTTCTCTTCATTTGTGATTCTAATGTAGCTGGTAATTGTTTAAATGTGAATGAGTGAATTTTCTGAAGTGTTGTATTTAACTATCTCTGCTACAGGGCAGAATCTTGTGCATATGAAAGGGAACCATTCCTACTTATTTTTATTATATCCAGATTTGTTGCGGCTGTTTGTCTCCAGATCCCAGGAATATCACTACTTTCCTTTTCTTAAACCGATGGAGCAGAGGAAGTGTGTCTGTTTCTCCAGGAGAGGGTGTCCCATCACTGCGTGCCAGAATGATCTTACACGTACTTACACATACTTTGGTCTGCTTTCTCCCCATGTTATATCTCTAATCCAAAAACAACTTGGAGAAATGCAAGGAGAGTAAGTAAAAAAGAGTAGAAAGAATAACGTGTTTGAGAAGGTTGATGCAAAGACTGTAAGTATTGCTCCTTCACTTAATACTCAGGAATATTCCTACTGACAGCCCTGCAGCTGATCACAGAATGCAGCTTGAATGCACTGGGGCAGTTGTACCAACCACCACCCTTCTTTTTCCTTTTCTCTTGATATAACAGTCTATCCTATATGGTGTATTTCATGAACTCCTTACCAAAATCCAGCATCTGATTTGTGGGCCATATTTCTGTCCTTGTCTGATTTTGTTTTCAGAAACAAGGTGTGTTCTGTGTAGCCACTACAATATCATATACACTTATGCTGTGAAGTACCTCAATTTGATTTTAGCTTGCTCTTCAGCATGAAAGCACAACCCCTCTTTTACTCCTTTCTCTTTAAGCAGTGACTCATTATTCAAATGCATGGCAACTCTAATGGAAATTTGCATGAGGCTGTAGAACTCAGGCTGGCTGATGGCTATGGAATGAATGTGTGCGAAATTTATTTGGGATTTCAAATTCTTTTTCATACTTTTGGTTATTGTTTTCCAAAATCCTGGCAGCTGAAGAATGAGAAAAAGAATAAGCAGAGAGAGGATCGATAGCAGGAAAATTAACTTCTAATATAAAATGACAGCTTGACAGTGAACTTACTTGGCATGAATTGCAAATGCAGCCAAGTCTGGGAACCCTAATCTGATACTTTTTTTCTCCCCCCTGATGCTATGTCATTCTTTTATAGAAAGTCTTATAGGTACTAACACCATTTGTGTTATAGGAGGCTTAATATAATCAATATTATATTGCAAAAGCATTCTCAAGATAGTTGGAAGTGTCTCATGCCTCCTCAATGGCATTTGCAGTTAATTTTGGCAGTGGTAAATGTTAATTTTGGGGGAATCTGCAAAAGTCCTAAATCAAGGAAGTCTTCTGTACTCGATTGAGTCATCTCATAAGAATAGATAATCTCAAGACTTCTGCTCTGTGGTGCTCCGATGTCAGGGAAGTAACTTAAATTGGTATTCTTAGACCTGAATCAAAGCACTAGTCCCGACTTGGCTCATGAATTGTAGTGGCAATCAAATCCAGACTCAGATCTTCAACTCCTGGGAGTTAAAGGGATAGCTGATGGCAGTGTATGTGTTGTGCTCAATTTCTACATTGTGCCCTTGGCAGTTGTGGTTCAGTTGTTTCTCCAAATGTTGTATGTAGTGTTTGGGTTTTTCTCCAGCTAATTCTAGCTCTGATTGCTAGACCTGATCCTTGTCCTCGCTGTGCTTAGAAACAGCCAACACATCTTGCACCTTATGTGAGTGTGAACTATCCAGCCCGCAACACCACCCCCCCCCCCCCACTCTTTCCCTTTGTGTTTTTGTTTTCCCAGCCTTTGCTGTGTGACCATCTCAAAGGACCACATGGGGAATGTTTCTTCTGAGATTCCTACAAAACAACCACTAATTCTTTCAGATATTTTCTACAGCTGCCGAGCATTCATTTGAACCAAGTTAACTTGATTGAAAACTAGGGAAATACTTAGTTTAGTAGCAGTAAAAGGATTAGAACTAGATGTGGTTTTGTGGCATGAGCCTGTTTTATATCTGAAGCTTAGCTTAATAGAATGCATGGATGAGAGACTCACCTTGCAGTGCTATCCAGGGCATTCTTACACTTACATATGTCCAGTGGAAAAGATGACATTTGAGGAAACCCAATGTTTGGCTGCATTCACTGAAATTTCCTAAAGAGACCTGGTTCTAGTCTTCTGAGAATGACTTGCAAATCTGACGTGTTATAGTGATTCAGATCTTCATTCACAGCCACAAACAGAGCCATCAATAATAACGCTACATCTAAAGGCAGCCGGACATTCCCTCAGCCCCCCGCTGGCTCTTTGGACATGGATCACAGCTCCTGCACTTGGACTCATTTTCATTTCTTTGGTTGGTGGAACCGAAAGATCATCAGCCAACTCTTAATGAGAGCCGTGATGATGTCTCTCTCTTCCAGAGGCTCATTAGCACTCACCCCACTGGGTTCCCCAGCAGCCTCTGCCCTTTGGAAGCAGCAGCCAGGTTGGGTGGAGGTGTGCAGTGTGTGCCTGTGGCAGCACAGGATCTGTCTTTAGCAGCTGTGACTCTCCTCTGTGAGAAATGGCTTCGAGATTCCTCTACTGCTTTATGTCACATACACACCAAAGCACTAAAGCACTTGCTGCACTTCAAGAGCGTGCACATGCTCTTCCACAGCCTGCAATGAGAGGGGGGGTGTGCTTGCACATGTCCAAAATTATGCTGGTTATTGTGCCAAGTTAGAGAAATGAATGTCAAGGCATTCCACAAGCCTAGAAGGGATAATAAAAGTATTTATGAATGCTACAGTTGTAACTGTTACAATTTTTAAGACCTCCACAGTCTGGACTGATTTATGACAGTGCAGCTCTTTTAAAAAAATGAACATTAAAAAAAATCAAAACATATTACATACAAAAGAAATTAAGGAAGCCAGAAACTATGCATTCAAAGAACTATCTGAAAATAAGAAGTACAGCTATAAACTTTAATACCCCACTGAGCAAAGGAGAAGGTTTTTCTTGTCTGGTTACAGGAGTGTGCAAGTTTTGCTGAAATGTAGTTCTCATTTTGCCTCATATAGTCAGTGACTGCTATTTTTATTTTAGACGGGGGCTTTTTAATTTCCTTATTTATGTTTTCATTAGCATCATAAAGGATGTATTGTAACTGTTCTCTGCATTCTACATGTTTAATTCTAAGCTCTGACATGCAGCAGCCCTGTGGCAGCTGGAAATTCACTACAACTGACATGCAGCCCCCAAGTCTGTAAGGGAAGTTCAACGACAAAAACACATATTCTGCAACAGAACAAGTGGAAAAGAAATACCTATAGAGACCATCTGGTGTTGTATTATACCCACGTCCTGACTGCTCTCTGGCACTTTTGCATGCTTAATATTTTTGTATACTTTTGGCTCTGTGTTCTCAGCTGGTGTGTCAGGGATTCAGTGTTACAGCACAGGTGCCCAGATGTGGAAGTTTCATGTCTAATTGTGGTGGCCCACGGTGGATATACACAGTGCTTTCTTTCAGTGACAGAGATCAAATGCTCCTTTTGGTATCCTGAAAGCACAGTCACTATGAGGGAGATTCTGGAAATCAGTTAAAAGATTAGCAGTAGAGTGAGAAACTGCTTGTTCCTCTCAAACAGTCCATATTTTACTGATTCTCCTGAAGGAGTTTTCATCCTGGAGTGAGAATTCTAGCTATTCTATAAAGTCTCTACCAGAAGTGTAAGCAAAAACTGGTGAAAATTTTGTTTTTCAGAGGCATACTTTGTTAAATAACTCCTTGGCTTATTTGTCATGCTGATAGTCATGTAAGCAGTGGCCTGTGTGAGGAAAAAATGTAGAGTTTAATATTAATATTCTTGGATGTAGAGTGTAGAAAGGAGCAGAAGATTCTGGCCAAAACATTCTGGCACTTTTGAGAGGTCTGACTTTTAGAGAGAGCAAAAAATGGGTTTGTTAACACTGTAAATTATACATCAGAAATACAGTGAACAGTATGGGTACCGCTTCAGGTTTAAATTTAGAATTCCTGTCCAGAAGTTTTAGCCTAATATGTAAATTAAATAACAGAAATATTTACTTTAAAATACTGTATTGACAACTTGTAGAAGACTAGGAGACCAAATTCTTTTGATCATGCACACATTATGCAGCTCTCCGAAAATATCCATGCTTTGTTTTTTCTTTTTTCTTTTATTTTAGTGCACCTTCTTCCCAAGGTGATGTGAGTAGCAAAAAACCAGTTGTGATAAACAGAGCCTGAGAGCTGGGTAGGTTTATGTTGCTGATATGCCTGCTTAGCCATGCAGAGAGATAACAGCCTGACTGTTAATTGTCTCCTGAAATCAGTTTCAAGCTCTTTTTGTTGATTCCTGATTTCAGCCATTGGTCAGGAAGGTGATAGGGAAAAGGAGAGTTTAATCACCAGCCTCTAATTAAATTTGTTAGGGGTTTATTTCTAGCCTTGCTTTTGTACTTGACAGGTGTCTCAAGGCAAGTACCTGGGACTCTTGAAGAGAGGTGTTGTAAGCACCGCTCTGCATTGTGCAACCAGTGGAACAGTTGTGTACTTCTCTTCAGAAACACTGCTCAAACTCTCTTTCTAGAACACCTCCATGTCTGAGGTGTGCATGGACAAGTAAAGTGAGGTGTGCCCCAGAAAAATGTTGTGGAAATGATATATTTGAAATGCTTAGGTAATGCAGTGGTAAATCCTATATGAAAACTATGTGTAACTAGGAAAGAGCATGTGGTAAATATAGACTTGCTGCTTTAAGGTATTTCCAAAGGTTGACTATATTTCATGTTCTCCTCATTAGTCAAAATTTCCATGGCCTCCTTTCATCTCTGTTATGTCATCTATCACATGCAGCAATAGAAATCTGAGACTGGTTTTCAAACATAATTCTATGAAAGTCCCCCCTTTAGCCTCTGCAATGAAATACAGCACAAAAGAACATTTTAAATGAGACACCAGTTATAGAATGTATGCAAAAAAATGAAATGCCATAAACCCTATAGAGTAGGCTTGCAGACATCTTTCCTGTTGTAAGGGGAAGTGACAAGACCCCAAGCTGCTACATATTTTGGGAAAAGTATGCCAGAACCCTCTGTCATAATGT
This sequence comes from Acropternis orthonyx, assembly GCA_035583155.1. NCBI lineage: Eukaryota > Metazoa > Chordata > Aves > Passeriformes > Rhinocryptidae > Acropternis > Acropternis orthonyx. The sequence goes on along the minus strand of JAWWEU010000011.1, from coordinate 18,984,527 downwards.
CTTTAGAGAAACAAAGGCTTTAAGCTAACAACAAACAAACAAACAAGTTCTATTACAACAGGATGCTTTATAAATACACCAAATTCATAATGTTCAAGTCAACCAGGATGTAAACAAAAGAGTTTAATTAAACAGTCATGTTCTCCACTCCCCAGCCCTTCCCACTAATGTATAGCATGGAAGGTAGATTCTTACTTCCTTGCCCAGTTTAACTATTTTCAGTTGTTTGTGGACTGCAAAAGCATCTAGCACTCCCCCCTTGATCTCTCAGATGGTTTATTAATTATTTCTCTCTTCCTTCACTGTGCATTTGTTTGCTCCCTGCTTGAACTTAAGCTTTCTTGGTTTGTGCTGTGACTTTTTCACTCAGCAGTTCGCAAGGACGTGCCTAAGTTGCTGTTGTGCTGTGGCTGTGCTGACGGAGCTGGTAGGATGCTCGCGGAGAAGCGACTCGTACACCGTTGGCCCCTGTACAGCCTTTTCTGGCAGTGTGGTAGGGAACAGCTGCCCCGGAGAGATGGATGTGGGTGGCTCCAGTTGTTTTGGTCTGTCTTTAGAAACCTGTTCATGTCTGTGGTTATCCCCATCACTGGCTTTACAATGCTTTTATTTCTGTTTATTCCATTGCATAACCAGAACATAACGCATTGTTCCCCAGGAAAAGTGAATTGTAACTGGCACAACTGCAATGTTTTTAGTGTTCATATCCCCACCATCCATTAGCCAGCCTCAGGTTTACTTTCTTAAACACTCCAGGCCCATTGAACAGAGGGGTGCATTGATAGACAGAGTTTTGGTTTTGATTGGGTTTGGGTAATTCTTTTTTCTTCCTGAGTGGTTGCAGTGACTTCAAACTCAATAATTTCTGTTATTCAGATGTTGAATTGTATTAGACAAGTGCAGGCTTCTTAAACATCCAGTCCAGAAAACCACCTCCTGGAAGTGTAAACAACAACTCTTCTCCTCCATCCCTGCAAACTATTGGTAGTCTCCTCTGAAGAAGCAAGGAGATCAAAACCATATGAATGCTCTGGAGAGGGAAGAGGCCCTCAGCCACTCAGAACTCATTCTAAAGCATCATTATGGGCTCATTCGAACTGCTGATTATCAATGAAAGCTGAGCCTTGTACCAACTTGCTAAAGGTACTTTTAAGCCATTAACACATCATCATAATTCTGTAGGAGTCTGAAAGAGGGGAAATAAAGCACAGAAATAGTTTTCCTTGACTGTAACTTGATCTGGTGAATGACAATATGTTCTGAATGCTGTTTGTGTAGTTCTCATTATGGTGGTGGCCTTAGATAATTAGTTAATTAACAAGGCTATGGCAAAGCCTATGTCACTGCTTTCATCATAAGCTGGAAGTATTTCAGAGGTCAGGAATGAATGTCAGAGTCAATGAGGTCTCTTTGAACTCATTTGCCCCTTACTTCTTCCATGATCTTTAAGTCTGCGTTCCATTACCTCTAAAACCTTTGCTGAACATGACTCTGTGTCAGTTAAGACGCATATTCCTGGGTTCAAATAACCTCCACTGCCCCTTCTTCCTCTCTGTGGCCTCCGTGGGGTTCCACTTTAAATGCATTTCAAGCTCTCCAAGATGTGGTAGCTATTTGTGAAAGCAAAATCATGTTATTTCATCTTCTGTGATAATGGCCGGCTTCTGGAGAGTTTTCTGTCAGGTCTCGTAGTCTGTCTGTGGTTTTGATTTTCCTCATTCAGTTTTCCTGTTATTTATGGGTTTCTTTTCTCTATTCTTTATGTGAAAGAACCACTTGAAGTTCATTCTTCTGCCTCACCAAACTGTTCAATTCAGTGAAACTGTTGACATGAGGGAAGGACAGAACTTGTACCTGATGTTATGGTCAGTTTGGAGTTTGATCTGCAATACCTATTCATGTCTCTTTTCCTACCCTGATGATAAGTGACTATGCAGCATTGATACAACTTCTGGATCTATCTAATTTTTTTTATCATGTGGCATTTTCTGTGTTTTTTTTAATGACCAATTTTTTGTTTCCTGGTAGTTTGAGGGATTATTTTTAATTTTTATTTTCTGCATTTTGGAGATGGAACTGAGTTCTAAATGTCTTTCTCTTGTATTGTTCCTTGATCATTCTTAGACTAAGACTGTGTTGTGTTGTTCATCTCTCATTTCTTCTCCTGTGTGTTGTTATTCTCTGGATGTTGGCATTGCATTCTCTTCCTCCTTGGTTTTTCGTTTGTCATCAGTCCCATTTGTCTGATGACTGTCCTTTTCTTGCACTCCAAGTACATCTCAAGATATCTTGCTCCCTCCTTTCTGTCTGAGGGTGGCACACAGAATCCTCTCTTTCCTTTGTGCCTTTTCAGTGTATATTCTTGTCCCTGATTAATTTTATTGGTACAACTGGAATTCAGTGATTGTTTCAATATTGAAGACCGTTAGATTGGTCCATTTCAGATCTGCTTTTTTAGGACCAAGTTAAATCTTCATCTGGTGTCTTAGATGTCATGGATGTCTAGTTCATCAACTCCATTTCAAGAGCACTTATCGGTGTGTGTGTAGAATCTGCCTCATCTTTTCATGCCCTGCCTGACTGTTAACAGAGCAAAGTCTGCAGACAACTGAAGTTGTTTGTGTTACTTTTGTTTTTCCCTTGTTTCCATGGACTTTGCTGTTTCTTACAAACACTGTTTCTACCTGTTAATTCCATTAGTGCTCATATGTGAACCTTGAGAGGGACCTCTGTGGAGTCCCTTGTATTAGTACTGGATTTTGTAGTATTTTTAATATGTTTTTCTCATGTCATCTCTGGGACTAAATAACATGAGCTTAGGGAGTGTTTCTGTGTCACATGCCTGCTAAGAAAACAACAGTCCTCCAATCTTCCAGAGTCTTTCAGTCTCCTCAAAAGATCAGTTGCTGGATTTTGACTTATCCAACTTCCTATTTAGCCCTTTAATTCTTATGTTATTGCTACAAAATATGAGTTCTTTTTCATCTTACCTAAACTAATTTTACACCTGTATATTCCCACTAGCATTGATTTAATTTACTGTGAAGTGAATGAAATCAGAATCAGGACCACTGAATGTATAAAACATACTTGGATTTGCAGGTATGATTAGCTGTGAAATATTTCCTGGCAGTTTGGAGTGCAGGATGGTATACAATGACACACTGTTTGGTACGCTGGGAGAGTCGGGGTTGCAGAGGCCCACAGGAGACAAGCAGTAGAGCTCTGTGAAAATGAGAGAGGTGACAGAACAGCAAGTGAGAAGAAGAGAACTTGAGGACAGATAGAAGAATGTGTAAATGGACTGATGAATGATGAGAGAATGTGCAGCTGAATTAAAGAATGTGTGAGCTGATAGATGGGAGATTGGGCAAGCAGACAGCAGAACCAAGTGCATTTAGGATATTAATAAAGAGAGAGCTATTCCAAAGAGCTATAAAGGAAAAGAGAGTGAGGGGATATAAAGATTAAATAAAGGCTTCAAAAAAACCAACACATTCACAACTAGACAGGTCAACATTATGCTCGCCCTTTCTAAGGGGAACACTGCAGAGCAATTAAGGAAAGGAGAAAGACAGCAATTGCTTACAAGAAAAGTCTTGAAGGAAACATCTAACTGACACCAATGTAGCAGAGCAAATCTAAGAGAGCTTTGAAGAAGCTGTCTTTTCTTCTGGGATTGTCCAGATGGCTCTGAAGGCCGTATGTTGTCTCTGTTCTAAGCATATTAACTTGGATGGACGTGCATGCATATTCGTTATAACTCTTTGTGACCTGGGCTGAGGGAACACTTATTGCATACGGGTGCAGACTCTCCAGAGCTCATGTGACCTCATGTATTCAAGTTTCGTGAAACAACTTTGGAAGTTTTAGGACGAGCATGGAGAGTTTAAGCTCTTAATTCTGGCACTGAAATCAGTTCCCTTAGATTAGGCAGTGTAAACTTCTCAGGTCATGAGATGCAGCATCCTCAGAGCATGGAGCTGGAAATGATGTCTTTTGTACAGCTTTGGGGAGATTACTTAGATTTCCGTCGAGGGAACTGGAACTGTAATGAACAGTGAGAATCAGTATGGTTTTTTTTCTCTGTGTCTTGTCTCCTTCCTTCCCTCAGAAAACCTTAACTCATGAGAAATGCTGGTAAGAACTGTCTGTTGGCTTTGTATGTTTTGGCTAGGAAAAGACTAAGGCTATCACTGCTTATGCACTCTTAGCTGGAAGAATTTACTAGTGGAAACTAGTCTGTCTTAAAATTAAGTGCTATTTTTGACTGATCAGTTTTAATTCTCTGTCTGTTTCATAATCTGTTTTGCCGTGGTGCTGTACAAATGCTTTAGCTGGGATGAGAAATGGGGTGGTGAAGGACAGGAAGAAGCAACAGTCCAGTAAGAGTGCTTTTCATGGGGACAGTGCTACCTTCAAAGTGTGTGTGAATCTATAGGCAAAGACACTCCTTACTTAGTGACCTTTTTATTTTTTCCAAACTGATGGTGTAACAGAGTTCACCACCGGATGGAAGAGGAGCTCTCCTTGGACTGCTGTCATGCAGCATGTCCTAAGTGACAGTATAAAACAGCAAGGGCAAGGGATATGTGCTGGGGAGGGACTACTGGCTGGCTTTGTTATCTTTTCCATCATGGTAGGTGCAGGATGTAATTAATACTTACTGTCTGATCCCCAAAGGGAGAATGTTACTATGTTAACTCAACATGGAGCAAATTCACTGTAACAAAATGCATCCACAGTACATAAAGATTTACAATCAGTGCACATTTATTTCTCTTTATAATTCATGAGCATTGTTTTGCCAGAGTAAATTATTTTTTTAGAGCACTGAAGCCATCCTGATTGCTGAAACCAACCAATACCACTAAGAACAGGAACTATGACACTGATCATTAATAAAGACCTATTTTCTACAGGTATTGTTCTGGTAAGCACCAGAGCTGTAAAGGTTGTTGCATTTTTAAAGCAAATATAGGGTGAAAATATTAAAGTAACAATAAATTCAAAACCTACTGTAAGACTTTTCTTCCAAGAAAATTGTTTTTGGAAATATATTCCTAAAAGTTCTGTTCATCCCTATTACATGTATTTACTATCTATATGGTCTGCCCAGAGCTTTGCATAACAGGACTGCTTCCTCTTCATGCTGTGCATGATACATCCACATAGGTACTGCTAGGAGACAGACTAAGATGCTGAATGTCTCTAATGAGGACTCTAAAACTTTCTAGGATTGATTTTCTGTGGAGTGAGATGATATTTTAGTCTATTTTAATTTTCTTGGATTAATAGTCTTCAAAAGAATCTATGTAAAAAAGAGGTACAAGTAAAACTCCATGCTATCTTATTAAACTTTGCTTATTGTCAGGATGTTAAATAGGATTTGATCATTTCATCGAGGGGCCGAAGCTGGTGATCAACAAGTGTATGATCTTGGCTCAGAATAAGCATGGTGAACAAACTGTGCTCCAGGGAGATGCATGACTTGAGTTACGAACTGCTGTAGAGGTCAAACACGAGATAGAGTAGTGAAGGTGATTTGTTTTGGTACAGTTCTTATTACTAAATTCACTTCTAAGTAGAAAGTATAGAAATTTTATTTTAATAAACTCTAAGACTTCTTTCCAACTTAAAAAAAGCTGGTATTATCACACCTTCTGTGACTTTCTGAAGTGTCTGTAAAGAGCTGAAATTAGAAAAATTCCATGCTGAGTAGTCCTTGCTGATCTGATGGTGGGGGTGGGCAGATGTACGAGGCACTGATTAATAATCTATACATCTTCACTAGTTATGCAAACCTTTATGGTCAAGCAAGATTAAAGGTCCTGCAAAGGTTAATAATGGTCCCAGGTCCTCAGTCAGTTTTTATTCAATCTGTTGACTGAAAAGGGTTTTTAAGGGGTACAGTGACACAATTACAAGTCAATACAGTGCTGAATTTTTGAGTTAAGTGATTGGGGAAAAGAGCATGAACACCAAACCAGCCATTATGATCTACTTTTTCTTCTCAAAGAGAATAAACCAGCACTATCTGTTGGAATTAGTTTAGGATTTTATACAAAATGAAATGGTAGAGAGAGATGGATGTCTTTATTCCTGTCAATTCTTTTTGAATATTTCTTTGTCATGCTTTGACTGGGGCTGGTCTTTTGTACTTAGCAGTGTCAGTTATTGACAACTTTAGAATGATCTGCTGAGACTTTCACCCCTTTTTTGCTCTATTAAAACTGGATGTGCTGCCCCTTAATCCATAGTTACAGGTTCTAATGGTTGGTGGGGTATTAAGTGAAATGTTCCAGAGAAGACCACAGTATAACTGTTGTCTGAGAAGCTCTTTTCAGGTTCCAAGCATGGGAAATGCACTAATTTTACTCTCAGGGCAAAGCTCTGCAGAAATCATGGGAAACTTTGCAAGTCAGAGAATAACCTAAGGAAACCAGTGACTCAAGGCTGAACACAACCATGTATTATAACTTTCATAGTATGTCTGTACTGTGTGTTACAAGATAAAGCATGAATTAACTGTTAGAAACCACAGAGTCAGAATAGTCTTATTTTAGTCTATAACTTCGAAGCAAATGGGCCCAAGGTAAATTGGGACAACAATTAAGAGTGCCCTGTTGGGAACAGCCAGCTGAGCCAATCCCTCCTTTCAGAAGCTGTGGTGGGTGTATCAATAAATTCTCCTTCTGTGTCCCCAGCTCTGGTGGTATCTGGCCTTGCTCAACAGGACTCTACATCCAGGATGTGGTGCAGTCCACTTCTTTCCCCGTATAGCACCTCTGTCCTTTTTCTCCCCTCCCTGCCCCTTGCAGCTGTATGAGCAACCCAGCCTTGTCCTCTGGGGACAATTTTCCTGTATCTGCTGAGAATCCTTGGGCCAGCTCTAGAACCAGGCTGATTAGTCAGAGCACAGCACAGTGTTGGCACAGCCAGACTGCTGCAGGGAGCACTGATGAAACCTGTGTGTGGTACCACAGAACCTGGATCTGTGGGATACTGTTATGCTGTGCTGATTCCCTATCAGGCACTGTGCTTGAGCTTTGGGTTAACACAATTCCAGCCAAACAACAGTCAAAGAAATTCAGTTATCACAAAAACAGCCTGGTAGTCTGTTAGGTACTATGTATTTCTCTTCTGGATGCTGTGCAATACTATGTTAACCTTGTTTATGTTAGATTTTTCCAAATAAGACTTAATTTAAGCCAACGCTGAAGACTGGCCATACTGCTCCCCACCAGGATAGATGTAAAACCAGCTCATGTGCTGGGCCTGTGTTTCTTCTACACACCTGCAGAGCAGGGCAGTAGTCAGTAGCTAAAAAAAAAAAAAAAAAAATTATGATGGATAGCAGCAATTATAAACCAATAATATACGGGAAACAGAAAAGATTGCAAGGAATTTCCTGCCATATGCATTTAGGAGGCATCTGGACTACATCTGGGAAAGCACACACTGAGGGAACTGCAGTGCGCTGGAGGTGCATGTCTGTGCTATCAAGAATAATGATAAAATGGTGCTATTCCTGTTTACTTCTTTGTGTGTGGAGAGAGGCAAGGAATACTCAATAGGAAGCGTTGCTCCAAACAGATGGAGTACAATGCTGCATTAATTGGCTGAGAAGTAGCGGAGATCACCTTGTGAGCTGTTTGCTCACTTTATTGCTTAATCATATTCAAGATGATTGATAACATTCCTTAAAGAGTAAGGTACTGGGATTGCTATTAGCATAAGTGGTGACATGTAAATATGACCGACCTTAACATTTACATTTTGGCTTAGTGGCCATAGGGACAAGCTGATGTGTAGGAATTCATATTGCTAACGAGTCATTAAAAGCGAGGAGGATTGGAACCCATCTGAAAGGTGTGCCTGCTGTGTCACCAGAGGAGAGTGGTTTCTGAAAAAGAATTAGATGTCCGTTGAGAAAATTGTAGAGGGAAGGAGAAAATGATTTCTTAAAGAGTATTTTCTACTGTGTGGAAGGTTTTCAGGTGGTGATTTTTTTTTTCTTCCTTTCTTTCTGTCATTCCTCTCCTCTCATGAAATGAAAACTTTTCTTTAAGGTTATTCAGCTGATTTTTTTAAAGGCTACTGAAAGCTTTGTTCAACTAGTCTCTTCAGTTTGTATGCCCGTTCCTGTAAATGTTGAAACAACTCATAGTTGTCTGTGAGGATATTTAAAAATAATAATAATAAAAAACCCCAAACCAGAGGTCCTAATTCTACTGAAAACAATTCAAACTATTTTCCATTAGTGGACTGTAAGTTTTTACCCTGACCCACTCTGTCAAAAGAAGAAGCTTGAAAATCACTTTACACCAGACTACCAGTAAGATATTCAAAAACTTCAGTACATCTGTCTTCTGGAGGGTCATTGAAGGTGCTTCTCTTACTGCCTTTAAAATTCCTTCAGCTAATACATTTGACTTCATGAGTACACCAGGGGGCACAATGATGACTTGCCTTGTATCTTTTAGACAGGCCCTAGGCTGGTTCTTTGTTCCATCAAAGCTTGCATGTTCTGGAAGTTCCTGTAAAATATATTTCTGTTTGATCTTCCAAGGCTTGCAATTACTCTCCTATTTTCTTTTCTGCACAAAGACTGATGTAGACAAAAAAGAAAATGCTTGTTTGAAAGCAAATCTATTTTACTGGAGATGAGCAATAATTTGTATCTGATGCATGTGTTACATGATGGATTATTCTAGAGCTTTGGACATACTTCATGGGGGGTCTAAATGCATGTGTGAGATTGGGGGCAAAATGCTGCATGCTGTAGTTAATCCGTAGTTGTCAAGAAATAACAGGACAGGTCAGGTGCTGGATCCTTTAATAACCAAGGTGTTACATCAACACTAATTATATCCAATCCTGCTCTGTAAGTGCCCATCCCAGGAAGGAATTTAGAATAATTATGGACCCAAGAATAATTTTGAAGCTGAAACAGAAGAACTTTCTACTATAACAGCAATGTTTTTCCAGGTCTCCCTCAGGAAAAAATATTGTTTACATCTGAAACCTCTCTGGCATGGTTTGGAAGACTAAGTTACCATTTTTTTCCTTGCTAAACTAGCCTCTAAACACAACTGGGGTTTAGTCAAGCTGTCAAGATTGATACTTCTTTGCAGTTATAACCTGCCTGTGGGGCAGCAGGGTTCAAGTGGACTGGGAGATCTGCCTTATTACAAACCTCTGTGGACCTTAGGAAAAGGTAATACGTTTAAAAGCTTTTATTTCCTTACTTCTCTGTGTGTTGTTCCCATTTGGTAGAGTGTTTGCAGGATTCTGTAGCCAGTTCCTACCGAGTGCTCAGCTGCACCTGAATGTGGGCCACAAAAGTTGGGCTAGATTCACCTTCCCACCTCTGCAAAGGGGGAGGTAACTGGACAAAAATATCTTACTTCTTTCCTACTCTTCTGTTGGGGGAAAGGGCTTGAAAATCCACGTGTAGTACCACAGGTATTAGAGGTGCCTGGAGATTTCTGTCATGACCATGGGCTGGTTGTTCTGGCGCTGCTCCCTGCAGATGTGACACTCTCTGTCTCTGGAAGATAAACTGGTACCTCGTGACTGCAGATGCTGCAGGTTTGTCTGGTCCATCCCAGTTCTCAGTGGACTTTCTGCAGTCCCATGACCATAAACCCAAAGGTGGCTGGTCTAATTTAAACATAGATCTCAATGGTATATTGTGCCTGAAGACACTTTCCAAATGGCCCAGGGAATCGCACGAAAAAGAGGAATCATTGCTAAAAGCAAATGCAAATATTATTACAAAATAGAACTTTCTGATGAAAATTATCAGCATAATGGGATATGCACAGTCATCTAGAGAGCAGATGAATTAATTTTTTCCCCTTCAGGCTGATAATTCTTGTGTACTGAGGAAGTGGACTTCATACAGACTTGCTTTCAAGTGAAATAAAACAGTGAAAGAAATGAAACATGTTGATGTTTCATTATTGCCTTTCAAGGCTTTTCCAACCTTTTTTTTTTCTCCATGACCCCATTCTGGTGTCGTTCAGCCAAATAGAAGGGGAGGTGTAAGTGATAAGTGAAGGCTTCTCCAATGCCTCAGTTTGTTCTGGATAAGCGCCATACATTTCCATGGGCAAGACCTGACACAGGCATCAGGTGGATCAGGTGGGCTGAAAAACTGGAAATTCCTCATGAATGAGACTTGATTCATGTAGTTGTTTACTCACTGTGTTTTGCAGCAGCTTAACAAATCTCAGTGACACTCAACTTGATTCAGGATTCAGGTAAAAGTGCATTGGAGTTTCTGTAGCATTGTAAGAGTTAAAATTGGACCTTTTGGAAGAATCCCATCTCTGATTCATGCAGTTGATGCATGATGTATTCATGCAGCGTTTTGGGGAGTTTCTGACCCATCTGTAGACAATATTTAATGGAATTCTTTTGTGAGACTTGTGTGGAAAAGTAGACATTTGGTGAAAGTATCTAGGAAAGGAATGTTCCTGAAGAATGTTTCTGAAGGCAGTTCTTTGCTTGTTGGATCTCCTATATAAAAGTAACTTCATCTTATATTGATATGCCTATCTTGTTGGAAAGAAAGGAGCTGAAAAATATACTTTGATTCTGGAGTGAGGCTTGAGTGTGAAGCATATAATTACTGTTCTTTAAATAAGCTCTGAAAAAGAAGTAAGACTCTTCCATAAGTGAGTTTCTTTTCTTCCCATCTTTTTCAAGCTTGGGGGATAAGCTGGAAGATTCACAGACCCCAGATATGAGGCCACTGGATAAGGAGTGCAAAAACAAGTGAGTATCCTCTGCTGGCCTACAAGGATGAGTCTCTAAATGATGCAGAAAGCACTGAATTCAATCTGGATACTTTAAATAAACAAAGTGTTAGGACATCCCTAGATGAGATTCAGAAACTGATGTGCAAATGAAATTGAAGTATGGGATATGGTCAGAGGCCCCCACTGTAGTTGTTGACACTAACAAAGAAAAAACCCACTCAAACAAACAAAAAACTACAACAACAAAACAAACAAACAAGGTGCAAAGTGATTAATTCTTATAAGTGAAATTAGCAGACCTGCGGTATTACTTCAGGAGGCACAACGGCTAACAGTACTTTTCCTTGTGTTTTCACCTTTTGGTCCTGCTTTGAAGAAAATGCTGTTTGTGTTTTGTTTGTTTGGTTTTTTAATCACAGGCTGTGTGTAGCCTGTAAGCACCTTCCCATGTTGTCCAGAGGGTTTCTGATAGCTCCACTGCTTGACCGTGTTGTAATCTTCTGGTGATTCTTCCTATGCAAGTTTGAGTTCTTCGCCACTTTACCACGCAGAAATGGCTCAACCTTTGAATCCTGAGCTGTCAGCCCCCCAAAAAATGTGAGAAGGAAAGAACAGAAATCAGCTCTGAGACACCCAATGCTATTGCCTTGTTCCATGAAACCACACAAAGGAAAGCTCACTGCAAAAAGCACTTGGGCTTTAATTTTTCTCCCACCCTTCCCACCACTGCCCCAGCCAAGATGAGCAGGGACTCTTTTACCTGAGATTTGTGTTTGTTAACACATTGATGCAGCAGAATGGGCTCCCCATTACTTTGGGGGACTTTCATTCCTGTAATAACATCCCAGTTACATTGATTTCCCCACCTCAAGTCAATATCAGGCGTTTCTTAGGGCCCAATCTCCCATAAAAGATTACTGTCAGCCCAGGTGCAGTTGAATTTTGTTCTCCCTCGGATTTCACTCTTGCAGTAGGACATGCATGGTATATCCCTGTGTTTTATGAGTCAAACAACCAAGTTTTGATGTTTAAATGGGCATCTGCTTTTTTGTTACAAATGAATTTCACAGAAGTTTAAAGAATGAAAACATGTCACAACAATTTTTTTCATCTTTTGGTTGGCTCTGCCTTTAATAACTGGCAGTGCTGGAATTGCAGACCTGTGTGATAATAAGTGATCTGCAGTCTGTATCTATGAACTATCAAATAAACCTTTCATGGTAAGGGGAAGACTAGTGCCACAATAGAAGTAGCTTGTTCCTTGGTGGTTCCATAGCTCCTGGCACAGTGCTGTGTTCCAGGCTGTTCAAACAGCGAGCCCTTTGTGGCAGAGGAAAGCCTTCAGGGGCTTTTCAAGCAATGTGTGCCTTTGATCTAGTTTTGTCTTGCTGCAGCTCTCTTTTCCAGCAGCTAATTTTTATTAATTTTATCCCCAATTCCTCCTTTCTGCATGTTGGGGATGTGATTTATCCTCCTCACTCTGCTCCCTGCTGGACAATTGGCTGGATCAACATCACCCAGGCTAGAACTGACCTAGTAGGAAGCCTTGATGGCTCTGTAGGATGGGGAACAACAAAAACCCACCATCCTTTAGAAATGGCCATCAGTAGAAATACCTGTCAGCAGAGTGAAAGGGCAGGGAGCAAGCTGGTTCCTTTCAGGTCCCTCATAGCAGAGTCACTATAGCTTCACACCTCATGTGTCCTAATTCTCATTCCTGTAGCTTTTCTGAATGACATTTGCTACGCTTTCTCCTCCATGCTGCAGTGGTGTTTTTCTGTCACAGTGTTCCTGTGGCATTTTGTTGTTTTCATTAAGGGTGAGGGGCCATTTCAGCTGCCATTGGCCATTCTGAGCTGTGTGACACGCTGTGAGGAGCCCAGCCCTAAGCTAAGCAGTGTGGCTCCTCCAGTAAGCCAACAAAGCAGGATAGAGCAGGAAGGACACGAGACATTGCTATACTGTATTTTCTAAATCATTTGCTGACTTAAACCTTCCATGGCATTGATTTCCTATAGGGTATCTTTTTACATTGATGAGCTAAAGTAATGCTGCCTTTGAAAGCCTGGCCTTCTTGAAGCCTGGCAGAAACCTTCAGTGATCTCAGTTGACGCCTTAAAGACTGAGAAGAAAAAAACTCCAGGCCAATTTCGTGGGAGATAAGGAGAGCAGAAACTTTAAAGAACCTTCAGGCTCCAGGAATACATATCCACAAAATCGCCAATCCGACCCTGGTTCCAAGATTTTATAATAATGTCCGTCCAATCCCATTTTGCTATTCCCCCCAGTCCTGCCGCTTTCCACCCTTGGCATACTCCCTCGGGAATTGAGCCTGGGGGTTTGGGACCCCTCTTTCATCGTCCTCATCTTCCTTGCAGCATGTCGGGTCCTTGGAGGCCTTACAAAGTTCCTTCTGTCTATGTCTTTATATTCTGGTGCAGCCCTCATGGCGCTTTTCTGCAGTTCTACCTTGAAATGGAGACTAAACAGCTACTGGAGTTTTGAGGGATTGATATAGGATGGGGTTGGTATGTGTAAATATAAAGCTACTGAAGTTATTTTACCGGTACATTAAATCTACAATAACTTCTAAAATCTATAAAATTAAAAATCAAAAAAACTCCTGAGGCATCATAGTGGATCCAGGCTTTCACCCTGTGTTTTATTTGGAATTCTATTAGAAAAAGCATTCCCGAAACACGTATTTTGCAGTCCTGTATTGTGGTGCTGGTATTCCAATCCTGACAGTCCTCTCTCTTAGCATGAGAAACAGCACTACTGAGATCTCAGCTGGGATTCCCGGGCTCTGCAGGATGACACCAGCCACACCTTCAGCAGCACAACAGATTGGAGCTGTTATGCATTTTTAAAAGAATGTGTAAACAGAACCAGCGGGTAGCTGTGCAGTGTTTTTTGTGGTCTGTCATGAAATCATAAAGAGCTCTATTGCTTTGCCCTGACCCTCCAAAAGTCTCAGAGCCTGGGCCAAGAAGCTGTCTAAGGCTATAGTTAATGTGGTAACATCAGGGTTTAAAACAAAACAAAGCCGAAGATACAATCAGTGGAAAATGCACAGTGTGTGCAGTGGCTTGTAAGCATGAGATCAGAAGGGCCTGATGTCCCTGTCTTTTAAAAAACTTCAGCAATAGCACATCCTTCAAGCAGGTGTTGCCCTGCAACTAACATGAGAAATCTCAGATTTTATACCTTTAAGACTACTCCTTCTCTTCTTTCTTCAAAAGCACTAATAAAATTATTATGTTGGCTTCTGGAATAACACACTAAAGCAGAACTTGCACTGTTCTGTTTTCTTTCAGGACTCTGGTTTTGATTGTTTCCCCTGAAGCCAAAATGTTTAGTGGAGAAGCTGCCAGCTGTTTGGTTTAGCCTAAATCCCATCAATTTCCCTGCATGGAGTGTCATGGCTGTGCAGGGTTCTCTCTCTGCTTATTGTTCTTGCAAGTTGCTGATCAAATTGCCACCTCAGAGCTCACGACTGTCTCTTCAGGAGGCATCCTCCTGAAGTAGTAGTTGCAAGCTCACATTTTTCAGAGCATATTTGAATATGGACATAGTTCAGGAAGTCATCTAAGTGCTTTATGGGCCAGCAGAGACCGTGTAGATTTCATTTGATGGGAAGCCTCTGCTTTTTTTTGTTCAACTGTACTGTGCACCAGTCTGCTTCCCCACTTCAGCTTCTGCTGCATTTTTCTTCATTTTGTTGTGAAGTCAAAGGGGTTTTGTTTTCTTGTTCAGCTTTACTTTTGGTAAAAAAAAAAAAAAAAGGAAAGAAATGTGAACATCTGTGTGGAAATTACATTTAAGGCCACTCTGGTGAAGGTGTTTGTTTGGGTTGTTAAGAAACATACGGCTTCAGCACAGTCCTCTGGTGTGGCAGCCTCTTAGTGAGTGAGCATTGTGTGAACACTCCTACTGTTTGCTTGTGCCCACTCTCAACACCTTCTATGTTAGCCAAAGGAGCATTTTTTGTGTTTGCTTGCAAGCATTCAAATTGTTTTTATGATTATATGCTAGAGAATAATCAAGGACACATGGAGCATGAAAAGCCTCATAGAATGGTTTGGGTTGGAAGGGACCTTTAAGGGCCATCTAGTTCAAGCACCCTGAATGAGCAGGGGCATCTTCAACTAAGTCAGGTTGCTCAGAGCCTCACCCAGCCTGACTTGGAATGTTTCCAGAATGGGATATCTAGCACCTCTCTGGGGAACCTGTTCCGCTGTTTCATCACCCTTGTAAAAAGCTTCTTCCCTATTTCTAGTCTGAATTTACTCTCTTATAGTTTAAAACCATTCCCCCTTGTCCTATTGCAACAGGGCATGCTAAAAAGTCTTTCTCCATCTTTATTATAAACCCTCTATAAGTATTGAAAGTTTGCAGCAAGGTCTCAGAGCTTTCTCTTCTTCAGGCTGAACAATCCTGTCTCTCTCAGCCTGGAGAGGTGCTTCAGCCCTCTGATCATTTTTGTGACCCTACTCTGGATGTGTTCCTACAAGTCTATGGCTTTCCTGTGCTGAGGACCCCAGAGCTGGATGCTTGTTGCATGTGGAGGTCTTGTGAGAGCAGAGTGGAGGGCAAGAATGCCCTCCCTCTTGCTGCTGGCCAGCTTCTAGGCAGTGAAGTTTGGAATCTATTACAGGAGAAGCAGCACTGCTGGGATAGCTCAGGATCCAGACTGTGTTTTTAGGAATGGAGAGTAAGGGCACAGAAGCTCTTGGTGGGTTACAAAGGATGAGTGCTCAGTATTCAGGTTGCCTGAAAAGTGCAACTTAGTTGGGTGAAATCTGCCACTCAATGGAAACCCTTGATTTGGAGTATCAGTATTTTGATCTGTAAAAGATTATTATTCAATTCACTCTGCTCCTTTCCCACCTAATTCTCTCCTCCTTCTGCACTGCTATGATAGTGCACTGAAACACCTGCAAACACACTGAACTAATGCACTCCTAGTGGAACTACAGGCTCAGATCCAACATGGTTTTTCATTGGACTTACAGTATGGTTGCATCTTATTTAAATTCCTAGATAAAGTTCACACTCTATTGCCAAATTGGCTGCCTGGGAGGAAGTGCAGCCAGGAGACACACTGAGAGCACAATATTGACGAGTGTTTCACAGTCCTGGGTGGGGACCAGAGAGCAAGTGTTGAGTGTGATCTTCTCTGTTGGTCTGATATGCAGGTGACTTAATTCACCTTTCTTGAACCATCCTGATTTACATTCTCACTATAAGCAATCTGAATGAAACTGGAGCTCTCTCTGCTTCTCAGTGGGAGTCTGAGCCAGGATCATTTCGGTGGCAATGACTTCATGTGCTGTGTCAGCAGCTCTTACTGATGATGCATTCCACACTCTGTCTTGTGCCTTTGTCAGGTGATGCAGGATTTTCCAGCCTCTTACTGGATTAAAATGTACAGGGGTTATATATGTTATATGCTTCTTTCATTGTTGGTTTTGTTTTGTTTTGATTTTTTTTAAGCTTTTGGCACAATGTTTCAAAAATTTGCCAGCGGCAAGGCAGAGAGTACCCCGTATCTGAAGTATAGAACTGGGACTGCCTGGACAGTAAAGGCTTGATTCTGAAATCACTGAAGTGGGCTGTCTCTAGAGACATGAAATCACCAGTTAGCAGTGCCTTGATCTCTACAAGGAAGAAGCTCGGGGTTCCAGCAGTTGGAATTACTTCAGCAGCATTTCCAGAAACATTTAGTACCCACAGCAGCTCCAGCACTGCACAAAGGAGCCTGTTTATCTGAACAATCTGGTAGGAAAACATCCAAACATCTTTTAGAAGTGTCCCCTCATCCTGGGGGGAGATTGTGAAGCCACAGTGGAATCCCCAGGCTCAAATTTTATTATACATAAGTCTGGTGCTTGTCTGAAGAGCACGACCACATTGTGAGACTGGGATGCACCTGGATCACTGCAGGACTTCTCTCAGAAGGATACCAGGACTGCAGCCATGCCCTGTTGCTACAGGTGTTGAAGGGAATAAGATTCCCTCTTTGCTCTCTGGAATCAGCTCTAACCAGTCTTATATTTTGAGTGTACGGGAAGAAATAGATCTCAGCATTTGTGCTCAGTTAAAATTTAGATAGTTTTATTCTCCCTGTTCCTGCTTCCTAAAAATATTATGATTAGCAGTGAGTTTTATTTATTCACCAGGCATGCCAGACATAGTGATTTCTGATATCTCTGGACGTGCCTTAATTTCTCTCATGTTATCCTGTAAATCGACTTGGGATGCTTCTCACAGGACATTGCCAAGAATCCCTCATTAAGTTTTATATGCTCTGTGCTACTTGTCAGTAGACAGGTGTGAAGATGTGACTGTGGACCAGGGACTTTCAGAAGGGGTTTTGCTGTTGCTGATGATGTTGACAGTGGTAGAAAAAACCCTCAGAAGTTGCAGTTGAATTTGTAAGTCTTTGTAACAGAGTATTTTGGTCCCAGCTACAAAATTACTGAATATTTTCCAGCTTATTTGAAAGAATTGCAATATACAGAAGTAAAAAATCAAAGTATGTCTGCAACAGAACTTATGTAAGGTGTGACAATGCCCTTACGCACAGCCTCCATATATTTTTATTTTTTGATATGAACATTGAAATAGAGAAAAAGTATTGTGATTTTTAGGAAATTATTGATATTGCACTATGATGTTAAACTTGGAAGAAGACAGGAGACAAACATTTCTCTCTTGCCCTCTGTCCCTGTTTCCTTTTATCCCCCCACCCTGCTCCCCCCTCTCCCCTGCCCTTTTGTTTTTCCTGTTCCAGATTGAGAGTTTGGTAGATTGGAATATGGCCAGATTTTGACAATGGATATCTGAGAAAAATACTTAGGGTTAAATTCTACTTTCTGCTCCAGTGTTATGGAATCATAGAATGGTTTGGCTTAGAAGGGGGCCTTGAAGATCATGGAGTTCCAATCCCCAGACAACTTATATTCTTAAAGGGTGAGAACATGATTTTTTGGCAGTGCGTCTGCTCAAAGTCAAGGGAGAGTGGTAAAATGAACACATCTTTATGTCTATTGATGAAAGAATTCTTTTCCAAAATTGACTTTTCCACATTTATTGATTTTCTATATACAAAATGTGTGTGTAAATTTGCATATATGCAAAATCTTTTTCATATAGATTTGTTTGTCCTATCAAAATGTTTTTCTTATTTGTATATTGATAGTTTGAAGTATGAGGGAGTTTCCTCAGTGAATTCAATAAACCCAGGGTTACCCTTGAGTTCCATAAACTTGAAGGAATAAACGGCTACATTCTAGAAATTAAACACCTTGAACATATACATCTCTCTGACTAGATCTGAGACTCTTCTACAAATGCATGAACACAAAGCAAATCCCCAGTGCATTAAAAAATACCAGATTAATAAAATCATTAATTAATGTTATACAATTCCACATTTAAAGTGAGTACTGACAGCCAAAGCATTATCCAGCTTACTTTGTCAGATTGGCTGTCAACTTTGTGGGTTGTGTGAGACGGGGGCAGATCATTTCTGCTTCTCCTTCCCTACAGGGTACCTGTGTCTCTTCTGCTCCTGTCCATAGTGCCTCTGCCACTGCATTCCTGCTGTTCTGCTTTCACTCCCTTGGAACCAATGATCTAAAAACATGAGGCTCTTGGTTTCAGTGAAAGTAGGATCAGGCAAGAAGTCCTCCAAGTGGGACATCCCCCAGCCATGACTCCATTCAGATACTGAAGCTCAGTATTTATGTATGATACCGGTGGTTTTCTCCCCTGCTGGAAGTGTCTGCATCTGTGTCCAATCTCTCTAGCAGCTGATAAACCATGAGGAAAATTCCTTGCGGTTTGGAAGTCCAGGAGAGTCTTTAGTTTAGTTTTGCTACAAAGTTCAGTGTTTAACATTTTGCACTTGGAGCAAGCAGGCACTCCTTTCTGGGAAGAACCTGCACACATCTGTTACCACTGTGCTCCCTTTACCAGGCTCCTGGACACAACTGGAGTGTCTTAAGCCACAGCTGTTGGCTACTGGTGCTCAGTGACTTTTTGCTGATAGATGTGCAATTTACTACAAGTAACTGCTCCTGAAGTAGTAGTAGTAGTAGTAAGCGTTTGATGCAGATGTTTAGTTTTGGCTGATGTTTGCATGCAGTACTGCTGTTCAGGTGTCTGAGCCTGCAGGTGTGCCCCGGTGCTGCTATGCCTGGCTTAGACAGCTGGATCCCAAGTGTTGCCATGGAATAAACTGGTATGCCCAAAGCATGAAAGAGTTGTTAGCACAAGCAAGAGTGTGGGCAAAACAGCTCCTGTCAACTGCAGGGCTGATGAAACTTGATTTTCTCCAGATTTATGTCCTGCACTGAGGTAAAGTAGCTGATATGTAATAGCAGGCTAAGATCCCTTTTTCTCCCCAGAACTCTAAATCTACCTCTCCTCATTCCAGCTGGTTTTGATGTAATTTGAAGAAATTAATGTTATTTGGACTCCAGCCATTTTGTCAAATTGTAAACTGGCCAGTAAGTTCAGCATGTACAGCTGGAGAGACAGGTAGACAAGTATATCTAGAATATGATCATAAAAACCTCAGGTTTTAGGTTTTGTTTTAGTTTTTGGGAAATCAGATTAAGAATCATGTGTGCTTTGAGTGAACCAGAGCTGTGAGATACAAGAAAATTTGCAGTGGGATCTGCCTTGGATGTGATTATGAATGAACATGTCAGGAGGAGGTAGAAATACATAAACTCTAACTGGAGAAGGAAAAGAGCCCCATATATTACTGACTGCAGCTGTCAGTTCCACTGTCAGTAAATTTTACTCATGGTTGTATATTATGTTATTACAAGGAGCACAATTACATGGAAGGTGATTTGAGATTAAACTTGCCTTTTTTTTTTTGAATTGCCTGCAGTAAGGTGTAATGTAGGGCACTTTCTGCAGTGTAAATGGATGCTTGCTCCTGGGTTTAGTTTATGTTTCTGCACTGCACTGAACTGTGGCAGGCAGTTTAAGGATATTACATTTCTGGAAGTAGCTTAGAAGTACATTTTCAAGTATACTTTTTTACCCTTGTCTTCCTCCTGTCTCTTTAGTCTTGGAAAAATATGTATCCATGTGGATAAAACCCTTTTTTATATCATTGACAGCAAATGAAAACCTGATTTTGCTTATAAAATCTTTTTCAAGGCAGCAAATACCTTCAAGTGAACAAATTTTTCATGGCAGACCCCAAAGGCATCATGCTGCCTTGGCCATGCAGCTCTAACATGACCAAATCTTGTGGTTTGAGAGTATTATTTGTTTCCTCCCATCATCCAAACAAATAGTAAAAATGAAAGACTGAAGTGATCCATTTGCTTTTTGTGTTTGTGTGTGTGCATTCAAACATTGCCTGGTGTGTTTATGAAATTCCTACACAAACAGCAAAATAAAATTACTAATATTAACCAAGACCATGGACCTTCTACACAAGTTAATTCAGTTCTAGGAGGTAGAAAATATGACATCCTTGTTGTATGGTTTTCCTTTTTTTTTTTTTCCCCTCTTGTGGTGATTTCTTAGATACTTCATGTTGTTTAAAGAAGGTTTCTGGAATAAGTATTTGTATATAAGTATTTTACTGTGTTAGTGTTTCTTTAAGCTATGTGCTGACCTTGCTTCCTGTGAGTGATGATCTTATTCATGGGGTTTTAACTCCAGTGTAATCCTAACATGATGCCTGAATACCACTTCTTAGGTTAAAAAACGCTCTCCCCTTCTCCCACCTGACTGGTTTTTTACTTGCATCTTTTAATTTTCAATTAAGAATTCTGTAGTGAATAAGGGCCTGGACTAAAGCCATTCTAAAGCCGTTGAAAGTCTTTTCATAGACTGCTATAGGCTTTGGATCTGACAGTAAGTGCATTAAGAAATGCTTATTAGTAGGTTGTATGTGTAGCACAGCCATTTAACACAGTAAAAACAGTAGCTCCCTGGTCCAAATGAGACCAAAATCTGCTTTGCTAACCAAAAGGAAGCTCAGTTGGTTGCAGGAAATACTTTTGTTGTTGTGGTATATCCTCAGAAACCAAAAGCTTTTCTCTTTAATATCACTGTACATACAGAAATATCATATTGGCAGTTTAATTACCTTGGCACAACAGAACCTTTATCCAGAAATGCCCATCACAGGAACCTACCTATTGAAAAGAGACACTTGTGCCTGCATCAAACCATCTGCTGTAATACATTGGTGGGTAATACTTAAATTACTGCCTGTCACCAGATGAATCCTGTTAAACCTCTTGTAAATCAAATGGTAAATTACAATAATAGGTTTAGCTGTTTAGGGGAAAGATACATTAATCTACAGCATGATGGAACCTTTTATTTGTAGGTTTTGTGAAAGAATGAGTGTATAGGAGATAAAGATTTTAAGGAGTCCCCTTGCTTTGTAGCTCTTCAGCTGTCCCTGGCTGGTCGCTGAGGAGATTGTTATCCTGTGCAGGGCTCACTAGATGGCAGAACAAGATAACCTTGCTCAGGCACTCGGGGAACACGGGATTTCGAGGGACTGAAACAAAAAACCTGGAGTTACAGTGAAATTGGACAATTTGCAATAAAAGGAATAAGAAACTGAACAAGAGACAGGAAGTTTGTTTCCCTTTCATTAAAAAAAAAAAAAATTAACAAATTTAGATTGTTAAATCGACATTCCAACAAGTACAATACAATAATGGCTAAATTGCACATGAGGGTGTGGAAAAGTGGAGTCTTTATTTCTGAGAGACAATGGAGCACATTATAAGGCAAATAGCTTGACAGTAATTTCTCCCTGTCTGTTTTTAGTGAAGACCCGTGTGTTTGAATAAGAACTTTCTTCATTGTCTCTAGCAGCTTCACTTTCAAATAAGTATTCATTACCTTAAAGCTCTGTTGCAAGAAAATGGATCATAAGGAAGAGAGATGGAAATGGCCCTTGGGGTCAAATTTTTATCTCAGCAACACTAGTGTTAATCCAAAGTAAGTGTGAGCAGAATCTACCCCGGTGTGTAATACAGTTCATTCCCTTGTCAGTAGGGGATCTTTTCCTGTAGTGAATTTTCAAGCCGTTGGTCTAGCATAGCTTAAATGTCACTAAACAACTCATTTTCTGGCACATTCTCTGGAAGAGTCGTCTACACACAAAGAAAATGTCTGTGACATCTGTGGCTTCACTCCAGGAGCCATACCAGTAAAATGTGCTTTCTACAAAACTTGTTTTTCCCTCTCAGTCAATGAACACACCACTGCATCCATATTCCACTCTTCACCTTGTTATCAGAACTGCTGAAAGGATCACTGCTGTCTGAACAGCAAAGAGCTTAACTGGATCAGTATTGCCAAACATACCAGAGCACACACCTCACCTCAGATCATCATATTAGACTGTGAGTGTCTTTGGCTTTTGAAATTGAAAAATTTACTATTTCACAAGATTTCCACAGAAATCATAGAATCCCAGAATGGTTTGGATTGGAAGGGACCTTAAAGATCATCTCATTCCAACCCCCTGCCATGGGCAGGGATGCCTCCCATTAGATCATGTTGCTCAAAGCCCCATCCAACCCGGTCTTGAAGACTTTCAGGGATAGGACATCCACAGGTTCTCTGGGAAGCCTATTCCAATGCCTCACCACCCTCACAGTGAAGAATTTCTTCCTTATATCTAATCTATCTACCTACTCTCTTTCAGGTTAAAGCCATTCCCTCTTGTCCTTTCACTATATGCCCTTGTACACGAGCTCCCCTCCATCTCTCTTGTAGAACACTTTGGGTATTGGAAGCTGCTCTACGGCCTTCTCAGAGCCATCTCTTCTCCAGACTGAATGACCCCAGCTCTCTCAGCCTGCCACCAGAGCAAAGGTACCAGCCCTGTACTCATCTTCATGGCCTCCTCTGGATTTACTTCAACAGGTCCACTTGCTTCTTGTTTTGGGGGCCCCAGAACTGGACACAGAACTCCAGGCCGGGTCTCATGAGAGCAGAGTAGAGGGGCAGAATCCCCTCCCTCACCTGCTGGCCACGTTCCTTGTGACTCAGCCCCGGGCAGAGTTGGCCTTCTCAGCTACAGCACACATTGGTGAGTGATATTGAACTTCTTCTCCCCAGAGCTGCTGTCAGTCCCTTCTCTGCCCAGCCTGAGTTGGTGCTTTGGATTGCCCCAACCTACATGCAGGACCTGGCACTTGGCCTTGTTGAACTTCAGGAGGTTCTCATGGGCACACCTCTAAAGGACCTGCCAAGGTCCCTCTGGATGGAGTAAGTTTTATTCTGCACTCTGACAAAACCATGATCTCTTGCAGTCCAATCTGATTCCAGATAACAAACATGGGTAGAAAATTAGAGAGTGTTTTCTCTCCTAAAAAGTGTTAAAGTAGTACAACTGAGATAGGAAAGACTCCAGTTAAACAAACAGCAAGATATGAAGCTGTACCTGTCAAACTGCTTTTATGTGCTGTGAATCTCTTGGGCCAATAACCTACATCCAGTACCTTTTGCGTTCCTGGAACATCTTTATATAAGGTGAAATTTGTGAAGCCACATAGGAGATTTGAATTCTTGATTCCTGCAAAAATGAAAGGGAAGTCAGGTTTCACCATTCCTTACTAAATAGTTTTAAAAGTTGCCTGTAATGTTGAGTTTCACATTATTTCTGAATGCCTCTATTCCAGTTGGAAATGAGACATTTCTAGTTCAGGTTTATTTAATTTTTACAGGTAAACAGTGTGAAAAGAAAGGAAGAAAAAATCCCACAGCTTCCAAGTAAACTTTATCTACATATAGCTATAAAATACTGTCTTGTTTGGGAAAATCTTTGTCTTCATATACTAATGCTACCACATCATTTACAAGGGGAAAGCAGGAGATTTGCATATAAATTGCTATTTTTCATAATACAGTCAATTCTTCTGGGCCATACATAGATGAAGATTTAGACAATACGTAGGAAAATAAGCAGTTTAAAGAAGAAGATTCTGCATTCTGAAAGGACATGCTGATGTTAAAATAACAGTCACAGTAAATATTGTTGGAGATATTTTTCTCTAAACTGGTTTATATGTGTTCTAATAGTTCAACCTGTCTGGTTGGAATCCCTGAAGGACTAAGCAACCAGCAGGATTGCACTGAGTGCTGCCAAATGTAGCTTCATTCTTCCACTGGCTAAAATAGCCTTTTCCTAGTAATTCCTGAATTTCCTTATCCATTCTAGTAATTCATGGATGTCCTCAGTTTTGCAATGACAAAGAATTACATTCAATAACTCAGCTTCTAGTGAAATGTTCTTAATACCCTGTAAACCCATTAGTCTGCTAGAGGAAATTTGGGCATTGGTGCAGTTCTGTTTTGTAGGTTGTAACCTCCGAGAAGATTTTTCTGTTTACCCAACTTCATTGTTAGAAAACTCAGGTTTTTCATCTGTTTAGGAAAATGTGATTGAGTGGAGCTGAATGACATCCTGGGGTGAAGGCAAACCACTGAAGGCACAACATACACCCACCCAGGGTGACCAAGAGATTTGTCATGGCAGGAAAGTTCTCAACACTTATCGGTAGCCATCACTGCAACTTTTATTTGGCTATCAAATGTATGTAGAAAACACTGTAAAGGTCATAAATACACCAGAATAGTCCATCTTTGTGAGTCAAAAACCATTTTGTTAGTT
Organism: Acropternis orthonyx; assembly: GCA_035583155.1. Taxonomy (NCBI): domain Eukaryota; kingdom Metazoa; phylum Chordata; class Aves; order Passeriformes; family Rhinocryptidae; genus Acropternis; species Acropternis orthonyx. Next base: position 18,960,077 of record JAWWEU010000011.1, on the reverse strand, counting down.
ATTTGAGAGAATTTGATGAGGCAATGACAACCCAGCCCTGAGTTTAGTCACGTATCTTCTTGTTGAGGTGGTGAGAGCTGGAAATCTTCTTGGCACTCTGTTGTGTTGGGTGTACTAATGGATGTTGGGATTTCAGCATGCCTGCTCTCCTGTGAAGCAAGGCAGTGTAAAACTGGTCACCAGTGCAAGGAGGAGACTTGTAGGGAAGCTGAAGCAGAAAGAAGAACACTGGAACACTTCTGAAATGAAAACTTTTCACTTCCCATTTGAATTTCAAATACCAAGAGTGTACTTAAGCCTCAGGCTTCACCGGCCTGAGAGGTGTGTCACAGAGTTTCTCATCTACATGTACTTCATGTTTATTTATGGTCAAATGGCTTAGTGTAAGTCAGAATCTGAGGTCAGAATACTGACCTTGTATGAGTAGTTATTATTTCTACACAAAACCACCAGTCGCTTCTACTTCCCTTGTGTTTTGCATATCTGAAAGCTGTTCTGGTAACTTCATCTTAGGACACTGTGCGGTACCATTTCTAACACCATTTCTTAAAACCCCTTCCTTCAATTTAAGAGTTATTATATGTTATCTATATTGTCATCCTCTTTTTGCAGTATTTTCATGAATGATTGTGGTATTACTTTTCATGAATTAATGCAAATGTCAGAATGACATATATTAGTGTTTAGGGCTAGGTGTGTTTCAGCATTTTATTCCATTTATTTAGATATGTAGCTTCAAGGGGAAAGGGCAATTTGTAACAGAATTAATAGAAAACATTTAGAACTACTGAAAATAGCTCAGTGCTGTGGAGGGAATGATTTTGCTAGATGATAATTGACAGGAGCTATAGGAGAAACTGTACGGGGCTTTGTCACAAAATGTACCATTGTGTGAGACGTGTGTTAGGTTATCTTGGCATTCAGAAGTAGTTTAGTTCTGTCCATAGGCCTACAAATGTTTCAGCTTCATCAGGGGTGACCTTTTGATGTACAGGGGAGTTCAGATTTTGTTCCACCCATTTAGCAACAGGCTTTTGTGTTGAATCTGGTTTGTGGAAATGACAATAGAGATCTGCCTTTTTTAAAAGAAGATATAATCTGGGAAATTCTTGGCCAAATTAAGACCAAGTGCTTATAAACACACTGAAGGTCTAGTCTCTGTTATGGCAGAGCAGTTCTGAAGGTAATGGAATAAAAATACTGAAATGTTGATAGTAAGCTGTGTTGTAACTACCAAAGAGTAAAAGCTTTAAAACTTTATTTATTTGGAAATTTCTAAAACATTCAATTATTTTAATTTGATGAATTAGTTGTTTTATGATAATAAAGCAATCAAGGAGGAACCCCGTTAACAGCTGTTATTTTTACTACTAAGCATCTACATGGATTTCAATGCTCTCGGAAACATCACTCTGACCTGAGAACCTGCTGCACTTTTAGACAGGTTCTCACTGTTCAAATTGCCCAGTGCACTGAAATGCAAAGTCATGCATACAGTGAACAACAGGAAATTGAAGATAAATTTAAAAAATGAACACCAAAAAGAGATTTTTAAAAATATTTTTATTGTTTTTCTTCTCTGAGTTCTGTCTGCTGCCATATCTGGCAGGGTCTCTGAATGACAGGACGAACCTGGTTACAACTCTGCCCTATCTAGGAAGAGTCTTAAGATCTATGGGAATGCAGTTAGTTTTGAAACTTCCACACCTTTTCTGTATTGGTTTTAATTAGCAGATTCTAAGAATATTAGAGGGCATAGGCAGCTCAATCACACCAGTTCTATTTCATTAATTCAGTCTCAAAAACCCCTTGCAAACTGACTTAAACCAGTTACAGAATGTGACCAAAAAACCCAGTTCACAGTCCTTAAAGTTAGAGGATTGGAAATCTTAGTCCTTTTCACTTGCTATATTTATCCAGCTTATTTCCTAACATAACTTCTTGTAGCTTGCCCTAGAGACTAACACAAAGTTATTTCTGGTGGGCTGTATTTGCTAACATGATGAAGCAGGAACATGGAATATCTGGCTCCAACTCCCCCCTGCTAAGAGGAAGTCCCTTTACCTCATTTTCTCCATTTGTAAAATGGTGGTCATGGCTGTGATGTCCTTTGGAAATATTTTATTTATGACAAGTCCTTTATAAGCATCAAATATTATTGTACTGTTTGCAGGATGGACATCCATCCAATCATATCTATGCTTTTTGAGAGGTAAAGAGACATACTGTGTGAATGTGGGCACAGAGGAAATCCTGAACCTCCTTCTAAACTTTCTGTGCATGAGTTTGTGATTTGATGGGAACAAACAAACAAACAAACAACAGAAAAATAGAGCCTAAGTGAGAGAGCCAATCTGGTATCTGCAGGCAGCTGGCCACTTGGGAGTTACAACCTCGGATTCTCTTGCTCTGGAATCCACTGCCTTACTTTTCTGTCTTAAAATTCCAAAAGGCCACAATCCATCATGGATATCCAAGACCTCTTCTACTTGAAGTCAGAGAAAAGAAAGAATGCAAGGTGCTGAAATGGCTTTCTTCATCGTGGTGTATGTTGCAGTTGTTCACAGCTTGGTGATAGATTTGCTGTTTCCCCACCAGGGAAACTTCCCAGTCTGAGACTCCCTTAGACACAGTGGCCTCCAGGTGGGGGTCAGAGCGGGACATGACTATTTCCTTCTTTGCAACCCTTCAGTAGTTTCCGATTCCCTTTCTGTTCACTCTCCAGGAGGTCACACGGTTGGAAAGAGAGAAAAAGAGTTTGTCTCACAGCTCTATTTAGTCCTAAGCCTGGTTAGTAGAAACAACATTCCTCACAGTTGCAGGATAATGTAACATCATAAATAGAGCTATCAAGAATGTCAGGCAGCCTTTGTGGTTGTCAGAGCAGTGATGTTAAAAGAAAAGGTTTTTTTTTTCTTCTTTTTTTCCTAAATAGCTTTCCTCAAACTGTCAGGAGAGCACCTGGTGAAATGAAGCCTTGCTTTTGTTGTGTAGCTTTTGTTCTTAGAGATGGTTTAAGTAATAAATATGATGAAATAATTACATAGAAAAATAACAACTTCATTTCCATCAGAACACTAAGGGGTGGTTGTGATTCTTAAAAATGTCTTGAATACGTGAGAAAATAATTACAGCTGGGATACAGCTGAAATATCCCATGCAGTATTCCAGTATCTGTGGATAGTAGAGGCTGTGCAGTACCTGAAAAAGCAGGGGGAGTGAAGGCTAGATGCTCATGCTAATTACTCTGGAAATGGTTGACTGGGAATGAATCACCTCTCATCTCATTAGCATTCAGCAGTACAACCGCTGGATAAAAAGGAAACAAACACTTGGAATTGCAACCAGAGGTTAAAAAGGGCTGGTTTCTCTCTTCATGTAAATCAGGGTGGTTTTACAAGGAATTCACTAGAGCTTGGAATGATTTATGCCTGCTGAGGACCTGGCCTTAGGGAACCAGCTGGAACAAAACTTAATTCTTAAGGGGACTGTGAGGTGTCCCTGGAATCTCTGCAAAAGCAAGCAGTGTGTTTCTGTCTGCCAGGGGCCTGCCCACATCTGTGTCTGATTTTTCAGTAAATAGATCATTTGATGTTTTCTACAAACGTGAGAGAAGAAAACCATAAGACTCTTACACCATTTGCTTTACTGGCCTTACTGTTAAATCCTCAATCCTAGCCCCGGAGTTGCTTGGTCTTAAAGGAGGTGGTTGTGGCTAAAGAAACAACAAGGGTAGAAACCAGGTGTTTAGTGTTATCACTAACTACAGCTGTTTTGTGCTTAATTATCTCTAACTCCAGGTGTTACATATGAGGAGGCTGATTCTCACCTACTCCACCCTTTAAAGGTTTGTGGTGCCTGCAGGAGGTTAGAGGAATACACAGTTAGTGTGAATTTCCGGACAGTGCTCGAGCTGCTGCAATGCCTCTGGAATAAAGGTACAGAATATGCTGGAATGATTTGTTTCTCTATGATGCAATTGACTGCTGGTAGAGCAGGTTCCCAACCCTTGGTACCTCTTTGAGTAGCAAGGAATAAATCTCTCACTGTGACCTGCTACTCTTAGATACAGTTGAGTATGCTCAAAGCAGAAGTGAGAGGCATCTTAAGTCTTTATTTTTTGGTTTTTTTTTCAGTGATATTTCTCTGTTTTCTTAAACAGACTTGGTAGTGAATCTCTCTGGAAGTGTGTTTTGGGTGACTTGGAGTAGTTTTGTAGTTCTGTAAAAGCAATCCTTAGGCTTAAAGACTAAGAACGTTTGTGGATGGGGTACACTGCAGAATGCTGCTCTTGGAGTGAGACACAGTAGTGGCATAAATCTGGGTTATAGCATAAAATGTTGTAGCAAAGAACACAGAAGTGTGGCCGGCCCTATCAGTGTCATAGGAGAGCTCTGTCTCTGCCAAATTTTGGATGGTCAAGGTTTTTGATAGCAAAACATGGAATGCTTACCTTACTATAGTAAAACAATGAATTTTTATGAATGTTTCCTATGCTGAGGAGAGAAGTGTAATGTGTGTTTATGTTTCTGGAGGAATGGTCTTTTTTTCCCGAGTGCTGGAGAGTTTGTGCGTGACTAAGAGAAGAGAGACAGTTCTGCTCTTATGTCAGCTTGGGAAGGTCCATAGTTCAGGTATTCAGGGCTCAGATACGCTTGGAAGACCAACTTCTGAAAACGGCAGTAGCACATAAGCTGGAGAGTTACAAGATAAGCAAATACAGTTTGGTGCCTTGCATAGTGAACAGCTAAAGGGGAACCCAAATGCTTTTATGGGCCTTTCTTATTTTCTCTGCAGGTAAAAAGAAACCTTTGTTTGCTGTCCTGATTTCACAAAGTCAGTCCTTTCCTTCCTTAAAAGTTGCATATAGCACATCACTTCCCTGCTACAGTTAAATAGCGAGTATCAGAGGGAATTTTAGTCCCTCACTTTGGAGCAATTGCATTACAAGTAAGTTGTGAAGCATGTAATCTACCTTTTTTGTTTGTTTGTTTATTTGGTTTTGTTTGATGTGGGGGTTTTGTTGTTTGGTTTTTTTTTTTTTTTATAGAGTAGTTTACTGTTCTAACTAAAACTGCAAAGATAGAAAGCAAAATATTGTAATTTTGCTGATATGTAGAAAACTAGAAACACTTCACAGTGGAAGTCACTTTGAACTGACTCAGTATTTGTTGCTCATGGGTTTTGCTGAGCTTGTCAAACAGAAAGAAATGACGTTTAAAACCCTAATGGTGAAGCAGCTGGAAATTGCTAGGCAACATAATAGTTTCATACATATAGTGTCACATCACTTTAATGGCTTTTTCTATCAGAAATACCTTTTAAGAGTTCACCAAAACAATTTTGAAGTTCCAAATATAAACTTAAATATGGCAAGGTCATGTTTTATTGCTGTGATTTCAAAAAATGTTTCTATGTTTTAAATTAGTATGGCCTATAATTATTGAATATATTATGGGGAAGAAGATAACCTTTGTCCATAAAATGGGGAAATAAGTTTCTTTTCTTCTGCTAATTTTTTTTTTGTGTGTGTGGGTGTTAATAAAACATCTGACTTGATAAATTTGGTGTGAGAATAAAAACTAGGCACTGAATACAGCAATTTTTACGCTTTACTCAAAGAAACATTTAATGACTCTTGAGAAGGATGTGAAATGAAGTTCAGTTGGGTGGTCAGCTCAAAGAATGAATCAGGACTCTTTAACCTCCATTTCAGAGTGACAGTGACTGTCTCCTGACCTTGGGCAACTTGTCTGGGTGCATGAAATTAGATACTTGGAGTCTCTACTCCTTCAGGCTCAGGCGTATTGAGTGGCTCCTGCGGTCATGCAGGTCCTAGTCCCCCCTTGTGGCATAAATGTGCAGAAAGGTGTGTGTTTTGTGGTGTTTCTTTTTGTGTGATAAATTGCTCTGAGTGCTGCCTGTGTTGGTATTACACTGCCAGCACTGCACAGTTTAAGAAGCAGACAGCAGCAGAGAAAGGGGAAGAAAGTATTAGTACTCAGTCATAATTGGTTCAATGTCTTAAAATTTGCATAGTTTGATTTTTTTTTTTTTAAACATACACCTGTTTCATAGTTTCTGGGTTGAACTGAAAATGCTGGACCCAATTGCGAAGAGAAAAATTCAACCTAACTTCTTTTAGCAGCTTTGGAAAGCTTCACACAGCCTAAATCTTGTAGGCCTGTCTGTGTTGCAGAAATGGAACAATTAAATTAAACTGCTGTCTCTGAGTTGGTGAGCTCTACATTTATGGCAGAGAATCCAAAAAAAAAGTTACCTCAGTTATTTCAGAGGTGGGGGTACCAGAAACAGGTCAGAGGCAGGTGCTAAGAGGACAAGTTCTGGAATAGAATGATCACAGTGTCCCCTCTGAAAAGGGAGTAAATTGTAGGTTGGGGAGCACCACACTACCTAATTCCTGATATGTGCTAGGGAGGGAAAACAAAAGTGAGAGAAGAAAGGCTGCTGGAAATTGCTGGTTTAGAGGAGGTGCTGCATTTTCATCCTCTTGGTAGGGCATTTGGAAACTATGTCAGAGCCCAGCAAAGACTGACAGGTATTGACAGTCAGGTGCAGCAGCAGCAGCACCAGGCTTCCAGTTCGGACTCCAGTGTTTCATAACTGCAGCTCTTCCTGAGTCATAAGCAAGGTGTGAAATAGATGCATGGAAGGTCAGCGCTTGAAAACATGTACAGCAAGCACCATAATTATCTGAAGGTAAAATGCCAGATACTGTGATGGAATGTTTTAGCAGACTGAATTCCTCAACTGACAAGCCTAGGTTGCTGATCTCATTTATGTGAGAATAAAATCTGAATTACTGCCTCCTGTCCAAATTTTCACATCCAGCATTTGATTATTTTAGAAATGTGCTGTAAGGTCCCCTGGGAAGGAACATGATTAAACTTTGTCCTGGGATAAAGCACTTGGCATTATCATCTCTTTGAAAGGTTTCACTTATCTCAAGATTTTAGCATGGGATTAAATTTAGAAGGTCTGGATGCCAGTGAAGGCAGTTCACGTTTTCTTTAGGCAGTGACAAACAGTATATTCTCAATCACTCACTCAGGTCAGAGTTCAGCTTTCATCTCTCCCCTGGTCAGAGGCTGGACGACATCCTGAACAACTGGCTCCTTGTGGTTTATGATGCTAGCTGACAGTGGAGTAGTTTATTATACGATCTACAGCCTTTAATTGTCTGGAAAGACATGGAGTTGACGTTTGATAAGCCACTCATGATAAAAGAATAACTGCTACAGAGAACTGGAGCTGAAGAGGTAGCAACCCAGGACGCAAATAGATGTGTTTATTCTGAGTGCTCTAACTGTTTTTTAAGGCTTATCTGGAGGCACATGGTGCAAAGAATGAGAGAATAGAAACCTCACTGCTACTGTGTAGGTCTGTCAAAAGGAGACTTAGCTTTTTTGGACTTTTAGGGAAAAGCACTGTGGTGAAATTGAATACATAGCATGTTATGAATTACATTTTCTAGGGTAAGCAAGCCTGTATGTGTGTATACAAATCAATAAAGAGAATTGGCATTTGCATAGTATATAATAAACATGAACTAAAGCTAGTAGCTTCATAAAGTGAAAGCTAAGGCAAAGATGTTAAATGTCTGCTCCTCATTTACGCTAAGGCTACCTTCCTGTTCCAGGAGTACTGATGTCAAAATTGGTGCCAAGCAACTTGTTTTCAGTCTCCTTTATAGTGTCCTTGACTTCCCTGTTATTCAGTTTGCCCTCTTTATAATAAGAGGCTATGCTGACTGCTCAGGAGACAAGCTAAACATCCATAGGCCAGCAAAGACCTTACAGTAATTGTAACAGCCACAGCACTCCCTGAGACGCTTTTGCTACACTTGACATAAATTAGCTTTCAGCTGTGTGAAACCTGTGACCTTCATTCATTGCTTTATAAAATTAGAGGGCAGGTGTTTAACCAGAAGGACTCTTACTATCAAAGAAATGGTATGAGAGGATTTCAGACTATGGTGTTCTGTGCTAAGCTGCAGTTTTGCAGGGGAATCCTTAAAAATATTACTTAAAAATCAAGTATTATGTTCAAAGTTAAAATATCCTTGCAAGCTGACAAGTGGATGTGAGGAGAGAAAACCAGGTGTGTGTCCTGTTGCTTAACAGAAGAGTTAGATTTTCACTGGTAAAGATATTAGTTCTTAATTGTAAATTCTTCACAGATGGTTCAGAGATGCTTTCCCTGCTACCCGATGGCTCTGACCCCTCACTGGGAAATTGGGGTACAAAGCAGAGAGAGGTGGAATGAGATCTGACTGGCAAGTGCTTTCTGCTTTACACCTTGTCTGCAGTTCCAGTGCTTTGGGCAGGCAGGGTCATCACGAAGAGAAACAATGCTGCCATACAGTGTAAATATTGCTTAAGAATGTCTTGGAGAGAAAAGGGAGATTTTTAGTAATGATTTGATGTGTCAAAATAGCAAGATTTAAAGCAATGTCATTACCGAAAGTGATCCTGAATGGAGTTTCTTTGAAATGAGGTTCTATCATTGCCTTGAGTTGGATGAAAATTATTATACAGAAGGGCTGTTAAGAAGAAAGGGGCATTTACAACTGAAGTTTAGTGGGAATAAGGTTTCTGCCCTGTTGGCCTCCCCTTAAGCAAGACATGGGTTGCATTGTGTTGCTTGTGCAATATCACTAAAGTAGGGTCAAGTCTTGCTTTCTTCCACCAATACTCATAAGATATGCAGATGATTTACATCCTTTTATCTAATGCAGAACTTGCAGTGAGGTCTGGGGTCCAAAAATACAGAATACATGGATGAAAATAAGTGGTGATGAGCATGTTCTGAAATTCTGCACTCCGATATTTTTTGACTGTCTCCTTTATATCTGAAGGTATACATGGTTGGACATGGATTCAGGGTCAGAGATTTTTGTATGTAGTAAATGGTGTGGAACAAAGGAAATTGTTGCCCAAAGTTTGGCTTGTTGTCATAGCTGATGGGAAAGAAGGGCTCTTCAAACATCAGACCTGCTTAAGTTCTCATGCAGATGTTGCAAACCAGAGTGTAACTGTGTTCCAGGAGTTGTCTTGCCTTGCTCAGTGTGCTTGTGCAGGGAGAGAAAGTGAGAACTTCACAAGATGTAACTTTGACAGTAGTAAGCAATGCTGAGATCCTGGTAAATCCTCCTTTCCTGGACATCCAAAAGAGGCTTCTGTAACTGAAGGCTACAAGAGCCTCATCACCTTCTGGATCAACCAGTGTTAAATCAGATGTATGCACAATCTTCTCTGGACAGGCCCAAGCTTACTCTGTCAAAAGGCATTTAACTGCATCAGCCTGGGCCTGCTATTAAGGTAATAAGAGACTGTTGAGAGGTAGCTTTGTTAGTGAGAGTTACAGGCTCAGAGATGGGTGAAAAGCCTTCACCTTTGTCTTCTAAAGGTACCTGTGCCCACTTATCTTCTGGGCAGTAAATTGATCTGTATGGTCTGCTACCTTATGTACCTGAAAAGTCTAACAGCCAGTGTGTCTGGTTGTCTTGAGCTCCTCTGGGCAGTCCTGTTTACCTTTGCTCTCTATTTAGGTAGTTTTCTTTCTCCCCCCCTTCTCTCCTACCACCCCAACTGTTTGCTATCTGAGAACTTTATGACTGTAGCAAAGATCTTCAGATTCTGAATTGTTGCTGTGAACCAACCTCAGAGCCAAAGGATGTTTTGTGCTTGGAAGGGCTGTTTTTCACATAGTTACAATTTTGGAAAAATAAGACAAAAGGCAGAACAAAACCCAAGGAATCAGGGCAAAACTAAATTTAAAGACAGTCCCCTTTGAGGATATACACTAGACTTAAAACAGTGTGATGTGCAGGTCAAGATCATGTCATCCTTTTAACCACTTAGCAAACATTTTTAGCCAGTGTTTGAGCCCAGCAGTAACAATGTCAGTGGCACTTCTTCCCCCAGTGAGTTAGAAGTATTTCACAAAGGCAGGGAAATGTTATTCCTGTTTTCTGCCTGAGTAAGCTGATGCAGAGAGATGAAGGCTGAGCTTCTTCAAACTTGGCTGTCCAGTGGCAAGCTTTCTGCAGGAACTGGAGATACTTAACATCTCAGATTGCTTCAGATGATGTTCAGGCCAAAACCTGTGAACTTGCTTAGTGTTAGAGCAGGTCTTTACTTGGATGTTTCCTAAATATGCAGTTGAATAAGTTTATTGAAATTTTGCTGTTCCTGTTTAACCACTTTCTCAAGTGAGCTTTTTTCTTTTCCAAGAAATGGTAAAGTATTGCCATTGCTGAACTACAAAAGGCTCTATATGCTACCAGACTTAAAAAGTCAGTAAAATGGAAGATGCTTGCATTAATGAAAATCACCTGGTAGCAATTAAAACAATACTTTCTAAGCAGAATAGCTGAATGTGCCATTGATTTAATGATCCTTGGCAGTGACTGTTTAGCTGGATTTACAGGAAGCTTCACATGACATTTCATTAGTATCACAGTGAATTAACTTTATAGTGGTGCAGTGCTTAATCCAATTTAGGCTTGATATTATTAATGATACTACTTGGGAAATAGTTTTTAAGGCAATTAAACAGCAATATGTAATGTTGCCAAGCATCACTACTGATATCCGATGGCATCACAAAATAACACATTTTAGAAGGGAATTGAAAATGGAAAGATAGCACTTCCTGGTGATTTAATCCTTTGCACTTGGAAGGTTACCAAGCCACATAAAAACCCATTCCAGAAGATAACTTTTGAGGAAGTGTAAGTAAATACATTCATCCTTCTGCTTGCTAGCAGCTTGAGCCACATGTGCTGCATGTGTTACCTCTAGCAAATGGTGCTTAGTTTTCAAAGCCGGTGGGATGGTGGGGGGCAAGTGCTCTTGACTCCAAACCTGAGGGCAGATTTGGGCCAGTCAAAGCTGAACACTGAAGGTTGTTAAACATTAGTGCACCTAGGCTCAAGCTCGTGCTTGTTAGGCTATTGAAATCTCTCAGTATTTATGTAATGATTCAATACCAGCAGCTATCTTAACTAATTAGTGACCTCAGATTTCAGGAGAACATGTTTGAATAAACAATTGGCTCCTGTACTTCTGTCTATGAGCCTTGCTCAGTAGCAGGTGCATATTAAGGGCTCAACACTAACTCATTGAAAACATTGCTGCTGATGTGAATTCCTTGGTATCATAAATGGCAATAGGTGTTTAGCTTTTTGGTTTGTTTCTTTTAAATAATTCTAGTGTCATTTTATATGAAATAAAACAGGGCAATAAACTACAGGCACCCTTTGGTCAAAATATCTTCTTACATCAGTTGTAATTTTGCTTAATATATGACAGCACCCATAATTACCCCTAACAGCAAGGAACAATGAATTGGACCAAGTCAAGTGACAAATGCATTTTAAGAGATCGTAAAATTCCCATTTGCAGGCATCGTTGTGTTAATACCCCATGGCCAATAACCCATATCATCATATACAAAAGTATTATTAAACTATAATTTATGAGGTGGGCTGGCTAAGAGATCCTGCATTTGCATGTTGTTTTGGTTATGATCCAATTTTGCTCACTCTCACAGGCTATTTTATTTAAGTTCTAGGAAAAAACCTAAGATAGGATGGGTAAATGTGTACACTTTAATGTCACCCTTTTAAGTAACAAACTGTGGGTTCTTGAGACAGTTTCTTTTAGCTTGATAGATTTAGGTTTGATTCAATTTCTGTTCCCTGTTACTCTTTGACATACAGCATACTACAGATGTGTTTAAGCAATACGTTAGTTCCAAAGATGATTCTTATGTTAATCCTGTTGCGTGTTTCTCTCCTTGGTATTTATAGCAATGTCAAAGTACCTTTCATTTTATTTTATGGCATCAAAATCTAGTAGGGGGAAAGGAAATAACATGTCTGCACCCTTTACACTCTAGTGTTTTACTGCCTACACCAATGTGCCAAGGATATGTGTCATATGTCATATAATTTAATTTTATTTCCGTATAGTGATTTTGCGTATCACAAGTAAGTGTGCCATCCTGCCTCATTGCTTTTTTTGTAGGCACACTAATTTGAATGTGTGGTTGCTTTTTTTTTTTCTTTAACTAAGGAGCAGAAGTCACTTTTGTTATTTGCCTGCCCAAATAGATCACTTCCTGTGCTGTGACTTAGATCTAGTAGCTGTTAGTTACAGCAACTTATATAACTGAAGTGAGAAATTCAAAGCAAACACTGTGAGTTATTCCCATAATGTGATGTTAAACTGTGGCCCTCCCTACTGAAAGATTAAGTGACTATGAAAAATCTTACATGGTTTGTAAAGGAGACTCACATAATTCATGAAAGTAAAGTCTCTCAAGAACAACCAAATGCAAAGAAAGTGCCTCAGACTGAAGAGTCCTTACTACACAAATTGCTGTGAATGTTAGGGGATATTTCAATGCATGTTTTCCCTTTTTCTGTACTGTTTTCTGGGCATCTACTGTGTTTGGCTTGATCTGATCTGTCAGCTTCTATGGTCTTACCTTTTTTTAGAATGCAGCTAGACTGAAGAGGGCAAATGTGTGAAATGTATTTAAGCCAAAATGACCCAAGCTTACTGCTGATGGTTAATGATAGCTCTTCCCCTTCCCAGTTCAAAGGCCCTCTAAAACCTGGTACAGGCTTTGCTTGTCCATGTTACTTGTGCTGCTGTGCAGGCAAGTGTGAATTACAGTGCTCTGAGCGTTGTTGTGGTTTGTGCTCACTTGCTCTAATATAATTGATGACATGAGCTCTAGTCCTCAATAATGAAACTGGGAGGAGACTGAGCAAAGTAATTGGGGGTGGAGTTTCTGCTCATGAATTAATAGTAATGCAAGTGGAGTTATATACGAAATCCCAAGCAAGGGATTTTGAGAGACCTGTGGACCTTATAGGTGCACTCTGTGCTCCCAACATACAGTGTCTGTTCATGTGGAGTCTGTTGTGAGGAGATTATTTTGGAGAAAGAACAGGACAAGTAAGGAACCTAACAATCCCCTGTAAGCCACGATAAACTCCCCCCTCTTGGGCATTAGGGCTGGGGGTAGCTTTCTGCTAAAAGGGGCACAGTTTTACTAATGCCGCTTTCTCAGGTGAGCAGAAGTTTGTACAGTAAAGAGTTAACCTCAAGGGTGATTGTAATTCCATAGTGAGATTTGTTGAGTATCTTGTTTTCTTTTGTACCTCTGAAAACACAGCTTTTATTGGCATAAAAGTTGTCATAATACAAATTGAATCCTTCCGTGAGGTTAGATAAGTAATTCATTAATAATGGTCAATTAATGTAGCAGTGGAGCACAATAGCTGTAGCTGAGTTTGTATCACAGAAACAGCACTTCCCTTCTCTGTTCAATGTTTCTGTTCCTTGAAAGTCAAAACATTTGTGTTGAAGCACTGACTGACATGCTGAACCCAGAGTGTGCTGTCACACCCCACATGAATGTGTTGACATCACTGGAGGTATATGGGAGGTATCTGAGGACTTGGACTTGGCATGTTATCCTCTCCTAAGTTTAGTTCTCAGGTACGCTAATTCCCCTGTACTTTTCCCAGGGAGGTCTGTGGTCTGTAGTTGATTTAAGGGTGGGAAATTGTTGCAGCCTGTTGCCAATTTGGCCAAGGAATTTATGAATCTGCAATCCCTAAACTGTTACAAAATCCTAGAAATTACAGATGGAAAGGGACTATGAAGTACAATTTCAATACATTCAAATGCCAAAGCAGGATTGTTTTGTGCAGTTAATTCTCCAGTGTTTTGTCCAGACAGATTTTGAAAAGCTGTTATATGATGTTCACAGTCAGTGCTAGGGAATACTGTGTTCCTTGACACTTATGTGGATGCTTCTTCAAATTTGTGAAAAGGCATGTATACACATTACACATGTATGCATCTTATGGATGTGCCATTTTTCATGACTTTTCAGAAAAAATAACCACTCGTCAATGCTAATGAACCTCTACCACAGCATACAGCTGCTGCCTGGAAGTTAAATGATATTTGGAAATGAGAGCCTTGGAATCTATTAACACTCAAATGATAACTTTCCTAGAGTATTTAAAAGACTGTGTATTTCAAAATGTGAGCTTGTGAGCATCTTACCCTTCCTCCTTCACAATGCAATGTCAGTTTAAGGACTAGGAGCTCACAGAAAATGCACATGGGCGGGAGGAAGAGATCGATGAGATCTCAGAGATGATGATCTACCTCTTCTTCTGTAGCCTTTGTCTGGGTCATAGAAATGCATGTGGTGTAGTAGAAGGGGATGTTTCCTGAAAGGTAATTCTTTGGAGTAGGAATAAAACTTCAGGGGAAGATTTGTGCAGCTTTAATTCTGTTTGAATCTCACCTGTCTCTGCAAGTTTTGTTATGCCTAAATTGTACCTTGGATTTAACATTCTTGGTCACTGGTGGTTCTGAAGTTGACAGTGTCAAATTCACTCTTCTTGGTTTTGGTACAAAGGCTGTGAACTTTGTTCACCTGGAGAATATTATTCCTCTGCCATAACAGAGGAGCTGCAACTTTTCTTTTCTGGAAGGTATGTATTCCTTTTTTTTTTTTTTCTTTTTGTCTGTTGGGTTATTCACACAAGTGCTAAAAGTCTGGTTTTCAACCTTGTGAATGAATTTCAGACTTCAACCTGTCTTGTTATGGTAGAACTCTTCTAAGCAGGTAAAATATTTTACTAAGTAGCAGACAAATCTTTTTAATTCTCTGCATTTCTAAAACCAAATGTCATTGCTCAAATGTTGATCTTTTATGGCAGGTTGTTATGAGCTTCTGCTTCACAGCAGATGTCTGGCCTCTTTAGCTGTTGAATTAACACAGAAAATGCTAGAAGGTGCAGGTGATGTACATAGAATGAGCAAACTAATATGAAATTAAATTCCATTGTCCTCAACTAGATTTTAGTCAGATAATGGCTAATTGAATACACATAGCTGAACCCAAATTTTTAATCAGGTAATATTAGTAAGCTCACAGTCTCACCAAATACACATCATATTTCTGCTTTGGTCCATGGAGTACCTGAGTTACTGAATTCTGTGGTTTCAGCTGGACTTGCAATATATATAAGACAGACACAATTTTGTTGAATCACTAGGTGTTTAAATGAACTGTGGAAATTTTGGGTTTTGAATATCTTGGAGGATGACTTTGGTAGAAAAAAATGTCATGTTAAGTAGGTAGAATAATTCATGTACCTCTTTGTGCTATATAGGACTGCATTACAAATCCAAGATAATGAGACCTGGCTGGCTATTTCAGGTGTTTCTTCCAGTGACAGCATGATTTCCTTGTTCTGCTTCTGACTTGCTGTTGACTGCCATACATTCAAAAGCAGACCCAAAATGTGGGAACCTGTTGCTTAAGATTTGTTTATTGTTCCATATTTAATAAAGACAAACTGGCTCAAATATTTCAAAAATTATTTAGAAGAAGAAGGAATAGCTCTAGGGAACAGTTGGTGACTAGATAAGCAAAGTAATTTTTTGAGGACTTTGATAGGAAATGTTGCAATATAGTTACTGTACTTTGACTCAGGCTCCTTTCTGACAGGCTGTTTTAAGGGGAATTAAAGCAGTGATTAGGTTCTTGCCTGTTGTTCTTAGGTAGAGGTTAGTACTTAGTCTTTTGGGAAAATTCAAGGAGGACAAGCCAACTTGAACCTGTGAGGCAAGTGAACACTGAAGAGCAGTGAGCCTGAAGAGCTGAGAGTTGGTTAGGAGTTTTTATAGTTTAGGGAGTTCTGAGACAAAGAGGCCAGGAGCAGAAGGGTTATGTGAAAACCTAGGTAAGCACACAAAGTTCCCAACCTAAATGAAGACCTGCTTCAGTAGTTACACTGACCTCTAGAAATCCCATGATAAGGAAGAGAGAAAAGATCTAATTGAAAGGGCTTAAAATAATATTCAGTAGAGGTGGAACTTGCTTTGCAGTCTCTGGGGTGTCTGTCACAGCCCAGAAGCCAGGGAACAAGCAGGTTGTGCCCATATAGGATCATACTTGAGCATGGCCTGAGGGAGCATTTTTTTCCTGTGAAAATATCCAAATATGCTCTTCCTGAGTAGGGAAGGACATATTGATTTAAGTACATATTGAGCTTCATCATGTAACAGAAATTTGTTATTTTGACCCTTAGTTACTTGTCAGCCTGTTTGCCCAACAGGATGCTCAGTAAGTAAATCTCTGAGGCAAAATTCCCACCAATCTCTCCATAGAACAAGGCTCAAACTCTTTGCATGGAGTTAGAAGTAAAACATGAGTTGTATTTTCTAGACTGTCTGGGAGAGCTCGAGTTTGGAGAGGACAAGTTTTTGAAAGTGTTAATGACATCCTCTTGCATCTCATGCATCTGCTCTCCTTTCAAGAAGCAGGAACTAAACTGAGCTTGACTGAAAATATACAGGTTCTGAGATCACCCCGAACTGTAAATTTCATGACTGAAGCATCAAGCCTGATGAATGGTGTGAAGAGCCAGAGAAGAGTTGCAAAATAATACTGTTTTATTTCAATGTCTTTTTTTATAATGCTGAATTTTTACTCATTGAATGCACTGAGTCCCGTGAAAATGCCACTGAATAAGGTAATTGCTTGTCAAGGTTGTGTATTCCCCTTTCCAACAGGGAGAAATCACGTGCTATAAAAATACTTCAATTTAGAAGTGTGAATAGATGGTCACTGTGGCTGAGGAGTAGCCAAAAAAAATTAGAAGACAGGTTTTTTTTTTTCCCCTGGTTTTGGGGTGACTGAGTTGAGGGATGTCTTCTGGTAAAGGTATTTTTGGATGATGACACAGTAGACACCAAACTCAACAACAGTCATTGCAGACATTGATTTTTTTGTTTCATGTTTTGGTGTTTTTTTCTTTTTCTTTTTTTTCTTTTTTTTTTTTTTTTTGTTTTTTTTTTGTTTTTTTGCTACCTAAATTAAGACACCTTTATGTGAGATAAAGCAGAGATTAGTTCTCCCTGTGGGACAAGGAAGCTCTTCAATGTCACACTGGAGACATTCAAACCCCACCTAGAGGTGTTCCTGTGTCACCTGCTCCAGGTGACCCTGCCTTGGCAGGGGGGTTGGACTCAATTATCTCCAGAGGTCCCACCCACCTCTAACAATTCTGTGACTGTGCTCTGACAGGTATTTGCTCTGTGACACAACTATGGTGATGCTTTGGATATTTCAGTAGAGTAACTAGTGTCTGCCATGAGCTACTGTTTTGGTGGTTTGTAGTAAGACAAACTTTGTGCTCAGTTTGTTGTGCTGAACAAACCCCATGTTGATAACTTAATCCATTCCAAATTCATGCCTTCCTATTTTCTGGATTTCACCAGTAAAAGAGGCTTTTAATTTACTTCAAGTGGAGGTTGGTTCCACTGCAGTTGTGTGAGTTGACTCCACCGCCAAAGTATCTGGTGTGGCTGTGTGTGCTCAGTGGTCTGGGAGCCTCTGACTCAGGTGCTCCCTTCAAAACTTTTGCAGCTATGAAAGAGTAGCTGGCCATGGGTGGGAAGGATTTCCCTTTATTTTTCAGGTGGTCTGGAGGAAGAAAAAGGCCATTTCAAAGTTGATGTGACTCTTGGAAGAGCACTATAACTTAAGTGCTATTTAAAGGTGTATCTTCCACTTCAGCAGAAGTCCATAACAGTTGCTTACAATGCTGTATCTGTTGGTTATTTATTAAGGTCTTCATACAGCTTAAAGAGACACAAAGCAGAAACATTTCTATTTTCTGTGCTCCTGGGAAATCACAATGATTTACAGAAAGAGGGAAGTACAGTTAATTAATAGTTGCAGGCTGACTTGCATGTACCCCATAGGAGCTTCCAAAAGATTGGAAAGGAAGTGCTGGCCTTGCTGAAATAAATGGCAGCGCTCCCACTGAGTGCACTGGGGCCAGGGCTTTACCCAAAGAAAGCATAAACCAAGCAAGAGGATTGCCTGGGACTGAAAGAGGCGGGAAAATCACAGTTCAAACACTTCATACTCAGGTTCCCCAATGCTAAATCTTAATTTATGAACAACAAAGCCAGAACACAAAATTCTGTTTCTGGTTATTCAATTAAGCTTTCTACTGAGGGGATTTGCTAGTTTCACAGTATTTACTCCTAAACATAGTTCTCCCAGGCTTACAAAAACTAATGTCTGGCTAAAAAATAAGAAAAAGAAAAACAAGGCAATAGAGGTCTTGCCAAAGGCTGGAGAATACTCCTTGTGCAGACATGAAACCTGAGAATCATGAATCATTCAACATACCTCTGTAAAACTGATGAGAAAGGAAATGTTCAGAGTTCCTGGAGAGATGTTAATTAACTACTTCCTAGGACCCTGGCTTGTTCTCAAAAGCTTCAGTGTCAAAACTCCCACTAACTTCAACAATACAGTTTTAAGTCCTTTGAGGTTACTGTTATTTAAGAGGGAACTGAAAATTTCTTACCTTGTAAGACCTGAGTTCAGGGCCCCATGCTCCTCTCATTTCCCAAGAATGTCTGGTGACATGAATAACACCTGAATCAGCCCTGAGCTGCATTCCTTTGAGTGCTTTAGGTGTTAGGGAAGTAATCAAATACAATAGCCAACACAAAGTCCCTACAATTCAGCTCTGGCAGGTAAGCAAAGGAGACAAAGGATTTTTCAGACAAGGTACATCAGTCTTTTTCCCCCATCCTGTCCCCCCATGCTCTTTGGCTTTAAACAATACATGTTTTCTGTTAAAGATGTGAGAACCTGACAGCTTATTTAGCAATAATTTTCCCTTATTATATTGCAGACAACCCAGAAGAGTACATGGTAGAATAAAAATTAAGGAACCCCACTGGAAGGGGTTTGATTCTTGAAGTAGGATTTAGGTACCTAATAGAGTTTTCAGAATTGAATCCATTTCATTTTTGAAGCCCAAATTTGTGATAGGAATAGCTGCCGACTGTAAGTACTCAGGATTGCTTTGGCAGAAGTGCTTTTGGGAGCAAAATAAGGATGTGGATGGAAAGGGTCAAAGAGTGGTGAGTGTTGGTGTCCCCAGAATGAGCACGGTAATCCTCATTCTCATGGGAATGCATGGGCTCCTCCCACCTCGGGTCTGCTGGCTGCCCAACATGCCATAGACCCTGATTGCCTTCTGGCTTTGGTGAGTGTGCTGGTGGTGGCTGTGCTGTACTAATTTTGGCTTTTGAGGATTTATGCTGCAGTTAGAACATTATCTGATTGTGGCTGGTTTGCTGTAAGAATGTGAGTGAGCTCTTTTTTTCTCTCATGCCAACACAAGGGCAAATAGGAGTGGTGGTGAGGGGAAAACAGAGCAAGGGAAGTAGGGAGCTGGAAAAAGAGGAGTTGAAAAAAGATTGGTATGGATAGGAAGGACCATGTAACCTGCAGGTTCCTAGGAAGCTTTATTTTTCAACAATTTCTTTTTAGTTCACAGTATCTCTTTCCACCTGATGTGGACAAACACAGGGAACACACATAACAGCAGTGTTGGTTCCTTCATGTGAAAAGCTTGAATCAGAAAAGTATTGGCAAGAGAGACACAGCTCACTAGCTGTCACCTCCATCTGCAAATAAAATACCAAATATGTAGAACCTAAATGCTTCTTTCAGTATGCAAATTCTCGGAACAGCCTGTGCATTCCATTGGTATAGCCACAAAGACTGGGGAGACCACATCCAATCTCTGACTTATACTCCATTGGCAGAGCCTCCAGTTTCATTACAGATGGGAATAGGAAATGGAAAGCACTTTGTCTCCAAGACAGGTATTTTTTAATATGCAACTGGTGACAAACTTAAGCTCTACTAATAGTAAGTTCCTTTTGGAAGACAAAAAAATTACAATAGGTTCTGGTAGAAAAATATTGTGTTAGTTGATGGTATTTTGCTAAGGTTTAGAAGTAGTCCTTCAGGAAGGCCAAGCACCTGGATTAACTAATTTGTTGCTATGAAGACCTTCAATTATCAAAAAAAAAAAAAAAAAGGCTGATTTTGCAAAATACCTTCTGGCCAAGAAGTGAAATCACAAAATCAGCTGCATCATGTGTTTTGTTTGGATTGCTCTACTGCAAAGCCCTAATTTTCTCAGTTTTTAGACTGTTATGCAATAGGCTTGGAGGAAAATAAGATACCTTTTGTCTTCATTTCATAAGACTGGTACCTCATCCTGGTAGTTTGCCTGGCTGAAATCCAGCATGAATTCTGCTATGTCCTCAGTGCTGTGAGTTCTTTTTCCATATCCTGGTATCTGCAACCCATGTGAGGCTGATTAGAGTACTTGCAAGTGGCCCAGTGCTTGGTGTAGTCAGTTAACTTTACTTTTTCAGGAGTCATAGAATGAAGAGTAGGGGACAGGTGCAACATGGAAGTTCTCAGAATAGACTTTCAGAAAGCTGGACAAAGCAGAGGAAGAACCTCCAGGATGAACTTCAGAGACAGGGAGATAATTTAAGTGTTTTGGCTTGGTCTCCAGGAAAACCTGCCTTTTCCTCTTGAGTGCATAGTGAAGCAGGGAGCCTAACCTGCTTTCTTAAATCATAGACCTGACAGCACACAGGCAAACACGACTATCCCATACAGTGATAGGATTGGGATAAAGTTCAGACTATATCCCATCTTGCAACTTTTACAGATATAAAGATACTTTTGCAGTGAGAGTTCAATTTTTTTCATTGTTTAAAGAAAAAAAATCATTCCATCTCCTTGAGATTAAACCCCTCGAAGTGCCAGCTCTTCTGCTTTTTGCTACCTTCATATTAAAAGGTAGTTGTGACAGGGATCTGTGAACAACACAACTGCCTGTGAAGGTATTACTTGGTAAAAGTTTTTAGAATTACAGATCTCCTGGAGGGCAAAATAGCCAGTTAATTACATTAGTTCATAGCAGCCAAAGATGTGACTCTGTGTATTCTCTGTTTTTATAATGTAACTGAAGTTTTTCACATGTGGGTTGTTCCATGATTTCTTCCACATCTAGCGATATGGGGAAAGTAGGATGGTCTGATCATAAACCCCGTGAGACCGCAGATCCTGACTGCCAAGTCCAAGCCATGGTCTGCTCCTGAGGAGAAATGTTCAGAGCAAGCCCAAGTAGTTGGAGGCTTTGGACACCATGCTAAGCAGGTCATTGTTGCATGTTCTTGGGCCCAGACAAGAAATCCCAGCCCTGCCACTTGAAAGCTACGGGGTATTTTGTGGACAATGAGTAGTCTGAACACAGGTTTCAGTAAGTAATCATGCAGTAAAGAGAGCTGTCTTGAGGTCTACTGAGATTTGGGGGGGTTCCAAAGTTTCAGCAGATATGTTTTCTTGGTATTATCTATGAATGGAATAGCTTGGTGGGTAGATCTCTGACAACCTACATTTTGTTGTTCTTGCTGCAAATGCTGTAGTTATTTTTGTTGTTCTTGCTACATAGGAGATTAACATAACTGGTCACTCACCACAAGTGCTGCACTTCATAGTTGAGTTGTTTAAAAGTAAGGTGGAAAATGCACCTGTAGTTTTCAGTTAGTTCTTTTTAGAACAGCAGCTGTTTTGGAACATCTGCAACTGTATCATGTCAGTTGATTGAGCCACTGAAGAGAGTGGCTTTGGCTTGACTGGCAGCATCAGGCCTCCAGATAACGTAACATCTGCAGTGGGGAGCAATCAGTGTTTCCACTGTGATGAGGTTTGGCGACTTCTGCTAATCGCACTCTGATGCTTGTTAAGCCTAAATGTGGTGCTGGGAGAGCTTTCATGTGTGTAACACTGCCATTTGATAGATTGCACTAATTTAGTCGACTTAAGCACTTTAATTAGGAGAATCCTGGTAATTCTGAGGAGAAACGGGGATGTTTTGTTTCAGCATAACCTCTTGATCTCTCTTCCTAATGTTTCTAGGCATATATAGAACCACTTTTGGCACCTACTGTCTCAAATCCTTTAAACAGTTCAGTAGCTGGAGAGTCTTTAGAATGCTCTTATGATTCTTGCACATGGGTTTTCTAAACACAGTACATTTATTGTAATCCAAGTGAGAAGAAATTAGAGGGATTAAACAAGTGGAAATTTAAGGAAGAGGAAAATAAACAGCTGTAGTTCTCTCCAAAGCAAAAAAAATTGATGACTTTTTTTTTTTAAGGTGGGGAATTTGAGGTTTCCCTGGTCTATGAAGCAGTTTGCATGGGTTAAAGCAGTTATTTTGTCTGGATTCAAATTCAGGCAAGCTTTGTGCTGCTTTACCCTGACTTCCAAGAAGCAGGTGGAAGAATTGCGTTTTCCTTGAAATGTACTCCTCACACTTGTGTAATTATATCTGCCTGTTGTAGAATGTCCTGTGCAAATGGAATGAAATTGCTAATTAAAGGAAGGGGTTTCGTTCAGCTCAACTACTTGCATAAAGTGAAAATAAGACTTTTGAACAAGAAAAAAGGAAATTAAGATAGTGATACTCTGTTTATATTTACTTCCTCAGGTGACTGAGTTTATTTACTGTGTGTTGGTATGTTACTGCTGTCTGGACTCAGTGAATCAGACTTTAGGACTTTCCCTGTCTTCCTCAAATATACTTGGCTTCTGGCAGGCATGCTTAAGGGGGATGAGGATGTTACTAGAAATGTCTTCACAAGGCTTTGTTGCCATCATGGATTTAGCCTCTCCTTCGCTTCTCATAGATGCTATGAGGTTTTCTTTTTTAAAAGCTAAGCCGTTACAAAGCTAGATGATACCTTTTGCATATGGCGAGAGGATCCTTGATAGCTAATTCATTATTCCAGATTGGGAACCTTGCCCTCAACAAACATTTAATGCACATAGCAATGTCTCTTGGCTGTGAGCACTCCTGGCCCATCTGCTTGAATGGCACGGTGCCTGTTCCTGAGGGCACAGGTTTGAAGTGATGATGGGTTTTATTTGGTATGCTCTGTGACAGCATAAATGCCATCACCTCTTCAAGAGGTACTTTCTGTGAGCTGTGCCATCTCATTGTGCCTGTTGATACCTCATTCAGACTCTCTTGTAATGGGACTGGGAAAAGGAAAGACAGATTTCAAAGCCATGTGTTTAGGTTGGTGGTAATATAGTTTATTTTTGTAGATGTCAATTACATAAAGTCGTCACAGAATATGAAAACACTAGGCACTCAATGTAACATAGGTGATATCCATATCTATAGGTGATAATGACTGCAGGGGATAGAACTGCCCTGGAGAAATCCAACCATTTTCTCCATCACAAAATATGTTAGCTACCTGTCTGTTAAAGCAGTTTCTTGGTGACTGCATTTGTTTCTTTTGAGTTGTCAGCATCAGGACATACATTATACCTGTCTGTAGTTTGTAAGTCTGTAGAATATGCTTGTTTTTAACCAAGTATCATCTCTGAAGGCTAGACTGAGGACCAGTAGTAAACTGCAAGTACTTAGTCTACTAAAAATTCTAGTCAGCTGCTGAAGAAGCCACTATTTCAGTAGATATGTGATTTCTTTATATTTTTATTGTAGAATTGAGAGATCAAGATGTTGAGAAAAGCATAAATAATGTCCCGGACAGCTGGTGATGTTATTTAGGAGATGTTAGAAACAGATTCAGAGTTGGGCTGGAACTCCTGATGCAAAGATCAGCACTGACTCTGTTTCAGGCTGTTTCTTGTATGACTTCAAATACCATTGGTGAGTTTTAGGTACATGAAATGTGTAGATTCTCTGGCATTTCTGATGTAGCTGCTTTAATGGAAAAGTGCAAGGGAATCTTCAAACCTCTAGTCAACTCAAACTCCCCTTTTACTTCTAGTAATGTTGCAAAAATCGCACACTCTACCTTTTGTCCCATTTAATCCTTCTGGTACGTTAGTTTAGGCATCAGCAGATTTTCTCCCACACAACTCTTTTGTGATTTTGTTGGTTTTCTCCAGTATTAAGTATGAAATACTTGCAATCAATGGAATCTTTTAAAAAAGTGCTAAAATTTAAATTACTAATCTTCAGAGAGAAAAACATCTAAAAATAAGGAAACCATGGGTGAGATATAAAACCTTTGACAAAGAAATGGGTTGTCAGTGATTTAACAACAGGTTAGTGTTTCTACCTTCTCTGTGCTCTTTCATTAGTCTTTAAAAATTCATAACATTTTAATATAATTTTGATTGCCTTATTCTGGAGGTCAGTCTAATATTGTATTGCATGATGTTAAATTGCTCTTCTCACAGTTAGGGGATATAATTAAAAGCACAAGAATGCTGGTTTTGATTAAGAGTTTATTTTCTTACTAAGAAAAATTGACTTTCATGGAAATAATTTTGGGGGTTTAGTTGTGCTGTTCCTTAACCTGTTCTTTGCCATTAAACTACTTTGGTGTGACTGCTTGAACAAAGGTGTATCAGCAGGGAAGATACACATGCCATTTGATCCGAGGGCCTTTAACATCTTTTCCAGCAATTCTGTTGTGATACGTGTTAGAGTGATTTTTAGGCGACTCAACTGGTAACACCAATCATTTGGGGAATCTATAAACCATCTATTGCTATGTCTGGCATAATTGTTTAGTTCACCATTTCTATCCAAAGACCAGTAATTTCACACAGCTAAAATTTGTGCTGAAATACAGTGACAGGCAGAGGAACAAGCAGCTTGATTATTCCTCCAAGGCTTTATTCCCTCAACACTCATTTCTTGTTTCATTCATTATTTTGTTTTTTCAAACAGCAGAGATGAGTCCCAGGGCCAAAGCCTATGCAGAGCTTTCCTCTCCCAGTCCTGCAGGTTTCCAGCCTTGGCAATCAGCCTCTATAGTGTGATCCCAGCCCTGAGACTGAGGGCAGGAAAATCTCAACTTTCAGAGTAAAAGTAGAATAAAGGAGAAATCTTTTTAGCCTATAGGACCATAGGGGAAATGTAGCTTGAAATGTGATCCCAGTGGCTTAAGTACACATAGGGAAATAACAGGAAATCCACGCTATTTTAATTTTGTAAAATTCATGGTTCTTAAGCCATGTTTAGAATTCCTAGGGATCTGGCTCATGATTTGTGACTGCGTCAAACTGGCAGTACTGTGCTGTTTTAAGTAACCCAGATCTCACTTATTCACACAATGTAGTTGTGTGTCACAGAGGGCTGTTTTCCTGTTCTGTTTTCTACTCTTCTTTTGCATTCTGGTCTAGAGCTGGATTAACTTCATGTTTTCCAGTGAAATAAACACTTGACATATTAGGGTGGAAAACTTACTAGTAAGACTCACTTTAAATGTAAAAAATGAACTAAGTTTTCTATCTGTATATATTTATGTGAGCACTGTATTGCAAACTATTACAATGACATAACGTAAAACATCTTATAAGTCACAAGTGACTTTACAGTGAATCTTCTAGTCAGAATAATATTTTTAATTACAGGAGGTATTTGAACTGTTTCACATCAACTCCTTTGTATCAGTGGAAAAGATTTAATTTGGTTCAGGAGCCATTGGGTGATGTTGGAAAGCTCAATGTTTTCCCTCTCCCTTGTAATAGTTTCCCCATGCAGCTGAGGTATTCCTGGCTGTTAAGCAGCAGTTGGTGAGATCAGTGGGGATGTGGTCAGGATTCTCCTCTGCCCATACAAAGGGGTACTGCTCCTGCTAGTGAGGAGGGTGGGTGCCTTAGACACAGCACCTCTGAGCGTTTGTTTTTCTCAGTGCATGGGGCATTTCAAGCTTCCCCAGCTGTAGGAAATGAGTTAGGTCAGACAAGATCTCTGAACTGTGGTTTCAAGGTTAAGAATGACTTGAATATGCTTTCCTGGGTGCAGAAATATTATAGTGTGTTTTGCTGCTGGAGTAGGTTTGGAGGGGAGCCAAAAAAAATCCCTGTGGTTATAGACTGTGTATGAATTGGGTTCAAAAGAGAGATCAGTTGTTCTTGTGGACTGACAGTTATTTTCAATTTTTTTTGCAGCATGATTTCATTACTCATAGTTACCTAGATTTACTTTTGTCCTGCTGGAGGCACTTATTGGGCACTGGAGTAGATTTAGTTTTAATAGGGGTTTGGACCTGGCTGTAGTTATAGTATTATTAGTCTGGGGTGGAGAAGGGAAATCAAACTTGGATTGTTGATTTGCCTCTTGGCTGAGAGCTTATCAAGAGGGAAATAAATCTGCAGTAATAAAAGCTGTTCTTGACATTCCCTTATGCAGAGGAGACAAAGGTGATGATTAAATGGAGGTTATGCATTAAAACTTCATAGCCAGAGGAGAGAAGAAAGGACAGAGCAGGATGTCTACCTGTCCTATTGGATGCTGCTGATTTCTGGTGTTTGACTTTATTATGGACTCCAAAGAGTTTGAAGGTAATTTTTCATCTTCTAATGGGTAGGATGTCTGGTGCCAATTTCAATTATTTGTGGTTTTTGATTATTAATTCAGTTTTGAGATTATGAAAACATTCATGGTTAACCTTTACACTCAGATTTGGATTTCTTTCCAGTAACTCATGTTAAACAAGACAGTAGGGTCAAATAAAGGTGTGGGCTGGGACTGGGTTTTCCACTTGAAGATGTTGAAGAGAAAAAAGTTTTCTTAATATCCTCTTAATTTGAATACAGACTCTTCTCCTCCTGCCCTCTGTCAAATGAAGATTTTTAGGATAATGAATGCAAACCTATGTTGGTTGAAAAGGGAAATAAGGACTCTGGTTATGCACACGTATCTGAGAGTTTTGTTCCTATAAAGACTGCAACAGCAAGTACTTCAAAGAAATATGAGCCACACTATCACCATTCTGTGCAGTGTCATGGTTTGGGTATCAGCAGAGTAACACTGAAAGGTCCTCTGTCAACTGCCTAAATCAGGCCCTGAAAAACCTGAAAAACTGCAACTGGCCTGAAAAAGAAGTTACTGGAATTACTGTTGTAGTAATGGCCTAGAAGGAGAGAACAGGGTTGCAATCTTTCAGTTTGAAGAATGTGTTTGTGTACACAGAAATGCAGCCCTTGAACAGCCCTTGCACAGAGGAGTTCGGTATCTTTGCAAGACTGCATTTCTGTGCCTTTTGCATTTCCAAGTTCTTTATGCTTTGTAATCCACTAAACCTAAATTGATTAGGGCTATTTCTTGTCACATCTGACAAAACTATATGAATTCTACTGGACTATTGATGAAAAGATGGGAATTTAGGCAATAATACAGCCAAAAGAGGCTCCCATTGAGCTGTGTACTGCTTCAGTTGTTTGTGTAACCCATCTTTAAAGATTACCGTGATGGAGACTCCATAGACTTCTGAAGCAGTGTGCTGTTCCATCCCTGTGTTTAGAAATCTTTGCCTTATGCCTAATCCTTTTACTTACTCTTTTATACACAAAACACATGGGAAGTAGCATATTCCCTTCTGCTCAGCAGCCCTTGGTGCACTTGGGGGTTATCATCACAAAGCCCCTTCAACCTCTTCTCTAGAATAAACAACTCAGGTCTTTCAATCATCCTGTGCAAGTCCTGTTTTCTAGAAGTTAAAAGATAATGTACTGTCTTGATGGGCCACATGGGAGGAGGAGGCTGCCAAGTGAAATTCTGTGAGAAATTATTCATACTCCAAGATGTGCTAATGAAATATTTCATAACTTCATTAATATGAACACCAACATGGTATTTTTTACATCCATGGAAGTTTGCATTCCTTCAGTGTGGTGCGAATTAAGTTTGTTTTTCTGAGAATAAGTGTTGTAGCATAAATTAAGGGAAATAGACTCCAAGTGTGTGTATTAGATGTAGCCGTAACTGCCAGCAAACAGCAGTACATGTGGCAATGGTTCAATGTTCAGCTCACAAGGGCACTGGGGGCTGCAGGCTATAGAATACCAAAACTGTACTGATATTTGAAATGCCAGTCTCTCCTTTTATTGTAATCTCCATCCAAAGCCTGTCTTTCTCATTGCAACCCTGTTGATTCCACTGGTGATGCTAATTTTTAAGTGTCAACTGTCCCTTTAGAAGGCAAATGAGACTACTAGGAATGCTCTGAGGCAACTAGTAATTTCTATTATGTTTTTTGCACTGACTCAACTTGCCTGAGACATATTTGTCTCCAGTTCTCTCCCTTTTCACAAGCTTTTTCCCCATTGTTACCAGTTATGTTAACAATGCAACATAAGTCCTTTCATTTTGGTCTTAGTAGAGTAATATTAAGATTTTTCTGCATAGGATGAAAATGAGTAAACTATCTTTGTCCCATCTGCTCCTTTTTCTCCTTAGTGCTTCCTTTTCTGTCGTCCTTTCCCTCTTTCTTTACCTATTTCTTTTCTTAGCCACTTGTAATTGCTACTGTACAGCCTTCTGGGAATGTCCTGAATCTGACAGGGATTTGTCAGAGCCTTTTCATCATGAAGTCTGCCAGTGATAGATCAAGGTCTCTTTTTCACCCCTTGAGACTGAGGGACCAACAGGAATAAAATTTTGATCTCTTTAGAGAAATGGAAGTGGATGAGCTGTTGCTGTATGAAACTTTTTCCCCTTTTCCTTTTCCCCATCCCACATACTGTATGTAGCTGGTAGGTAGAGCAGGACCTTGGTATGTTCTTAGCCAAGAAGCAGCTGTCTCTGTAACTCATTTATTAACTTCTTTGATGCTTCCAGAGAAGTGGAGGGCCTGGGAGAGGCATGGAGACATTCTTTTCTGATAAAAGAAAGAGGAAGCGCTCACTGTTGTGCTCTTCTTCTTGTGGTCTGTTGGCAGATGCTAATCAGACACATAGGATTGCATTTCTCTCAGCACAGGACTTTGTATTAACATGTTAAGTCCCTGTGGCTGGTGAGTCTGACAGGATCCTGCAAAGTTGGCCTGAGAGGCAGAAGTGCTCTAATGTCTGAGGTATCTCTTTTGCCTCTTAATCATATGGTCTGCATCTATTCTGCTTAAGAAAAATGCCTTTATTGCTCTTGCTGCCAGAGTTGAACAGTCTGCTTTACTTTTGGAAAGGGCTTTGCTTTCCTTTTTGAAGGCTCTTGATCAAATAATGGCTGTCAAATTTGTTGGCCACAAAGCTCTTGGTGCAGGTTTCTCCCACAGGGTGATGATGTCCGTGACCAATCCAGCTGTCCCATACAGAGGAGCCTGGAGCTATGTTTCAAACTTATTCCTGAACTGCTCTCACTTGCATAAAGAGATGGGTTTGACTTGTCCCTCATGTGTGTCTCACAAAGAAGATTCAGAGCAAGAAAAATGATCCAAAGTATTTGAGTCTTGTTCCTGGAGGGATATATTTTTCTCAGTTAATTCCTATTAAACTACCCACAGGTAATAGACAAAAGAATTAGAAACACGTAAGGAGATTGATATAGAGCAATGTAGCTGTTCCTGTAATAATTGATTTAGAATAATTGAATCATTTTCCTGCAGAAATCTCTTCTTCCGCAGCACACTATTATATTCTGCAATACCTTTTGTTCCTTTATTTAATAGAGCCATATAACAAATGCATAACTGCACTGGTAAATGCCGACCATTTGAACTCTAAAATATTAATTTTAAATGTACCTATGGCTATTTTTAATAGTAATTTAAAGTGATCCTAAAAAGCACATGTTGAGATAATGAGATCCATAAATATTGGTTGGCATTATTGATTCACATGTATTGCTTCCGTAGATTACTTCCATTTTCCACATTTCTTTTCATGTCTATACTAATCAGGGGGTTGGATTTTAAAGGTATTTATTTATACTGAGCCTTGTGTAAATACAATGAAATAAACTTCTCCAGCGGGAGAAGAATTAAGCCAGGATTTACCATTGTGGAAAAATGCAATCCTTTGGTTTTGTTTAAGATTAAGGGAAAGTGTTTAACTTATTCTGTAAGCAGGGATAAGTAACTTCCCCACTTCAGAAAACCTGGGGGAGCATTCCTTATTTTTCTGCAGTGTCTGCAGAAGAGTCTTTCTCTAGGGAATGGAAGGGCAGGAATGTGCTGTAGGAATGAAAAATCATTTTGAGTAGAAACAAAGCAAACTGATGTGGACTCACCTAAGACAATGTGTTTATCTCGGCTTCTCTGCATGAGGCAAGTCCTCCAGCAGCTACAGGCTGTGCTCTGGACATGGGAGTTACTTTTATTGTCTTTGTGTGATATTGTGTTTTCCTTCCCTCCCTGTGTAATTTATCCAAGCAAAACTCCAGCCGTATGAAAACAATGCAAGAGAGACAGACCTCATGTACCTTGTGAACCTGAAGTGAGTCCATTGTACCCATACATGTTTCTACAGGGGTGCTCATTTTCATGTTGGGATTGGTTCTTGGGATAAAAATAAGCTACACTGGAAGATTGGTCAGACAAGGGGCAACTTCAAAGCTTTTTTTGTTGCCTGTGGTAGCTGCCCAGTACTAACAAAGTGACTCCTGATTAGAAAAGGCTTGTTCTTACCACATTGTTAAAAACTGATCATCTACCATTGGACAAATAAAGGAAAAGTAGATTGCACAGGATTCTCAATGATGGACTTGACTGGGTTTAAGTGCTATCATGTTAAGTGTCTTCAGAGTTGCTTGTCACACCTGCCTCTGCAGAACAGCACTGAGGCAGAACAGGGATGGTAGAAAATGACTTCTTTTCCCACATTTCCCGTTGTTTCTTTTCAAAAGCAAACCCATTCTTCCGACTCATAACTGGTTAGCTGATGAGGTTAAATTCTGCAGGGAGCTTTATGTTCCGAAAGTGTTTTCACATCACCCAAGTTTTACATTCTCTCAACTGAATTCTGCTGAAATAGTTCAGGAATGTATGAAATAGAATGTACTACATAGAAATAACCCCTTTTTTTTTTTTTTTTTTTTTTTTTTTTTAAACAAAAGAAATACATCCTGTGATGTTTTGAGCTTCCTAAAATTAATATTAAAAAATTATCTTTCTGTTTCTATGTTATGGTGCAAATGCAGAAATGGGACTGAATTCTAAGCCAGTGTGGCTTATGTATTTTTTGTATTGGTCATTTTTTTGATGTTGTTATATTTCTCATACTTGTACATGCTCAGCAATAAGGCCCATGATCTTCACCCAGCCAGAACTGACTTGCACTGATGGTGGGATTAATAGGACGGGCATTGGAATGTTGTGTTACACCCATGCCTGTTAGTGTTTTAAAAGTTCTTAAAGGTGAGGGGTATAAGTTCCATAGGGAATGAGTCTCCTTCGTGTTCCTTGTATGCTTTGAGACTGAAAGGTTGAATTACTTACAATGTATGTTTTCCATTCAAAAAGTTTTTTCTTAACAGGCTAAAAGGAAAACATAGTGACAAATCTTAGTGGAAGAGATGACACGTCAGCATTTTGTTTTATTGGCCATTGATGATACAGTATATCACTAAAAGCAGGTTTAGAGCCTAGGAAACAGCACTATTGATCTCCTGGAGTCCTGTTGCCAGAAATTGTATTAAAAAGCTTAACACAATGATGTGTAGCCTTGTGAAGGCAACTTAGCCAAGAACAACCTTTCCTAGAGATCAGCAAGCTGAGTCCCAGTGATACAGTGAATTTAGCAAGGGATGGTGCCTCTTGCTTGTCCTCTTGTAAACCAAACTGTTGAGTATCAGGAGAAAGATTTACACACTCAGGATTTCAGTATTTTCAAAGTAATTATCCAAAGGTAGAACAATTTATGTGCTATCCCTCTCCTTTCCTTTCATCCCTCCCCCATTTTGAATGATGTGAAATACAACTTATATTTTTCTGTTTATCATCCACTTGTAAAAAACTAAACAGTGGAAGGTGAATGTAAACACATGGTAAGATTTCAACTAAGGCATGTTTGAGGTTGTCAGTATCAGAAAGGAACAGTTTATTGTGATTTATTAGTATTAAAATTCAGGTGGCAAAATGTTGTTACACAGCTATAATGCAAGATTAGTCTACATCAGTGAATTGTTTTGGATTTATACTTGACCCTCTAGTACAAGGGGCTAAATAACACTTACTGGAAGGTGTTCAGGTTTTTGAAGTTGAGTTTAAAAATAAATACTACACTTACTATATTGGTTAAATGCAGATTTTCAGCAATTTAGCACTGTATGAGATTTTAAATGATTTTATATGAAAGAATGCTTGCCCTTCAAAATGCCTGTGCTGTAGAAGCATGTCCATGAAGAAAGAGGGCATAAATGCCTACAGGTTTGGAAAATCATGAATAACTTTGCACTTCAAGTCTTGGTTTTAAAAGTGAATTAGAGGCTTGCTTAGCTTCCCAAGAACCATGCTTCATTTGTTTCTAAATGAACCTGGAGTTTCAGTATTTGGGGACAAATTTTCAAAATAGGTGATCACCTGAAAAAACCCACATGAACAGGCTCTTTGGAAATTCAGTGTTTCACATGCCTGACCATAGATCTCTAATTGAAGTATTTCTTGAATCTCTTGAAGACATCTGTTTAGTGTCATTACAGGCTCTTCATATCTTTGAAACCTGATTTTTAGTTATTTTTAAAAACATCACTTAATGACTTCTTTAGAGATTCTGACTGTTGCAAATGCAGGCCAGAGGATTTATTTCTGAGCAACCTTTCTTACAGTTGAAGCCTTATAAAACAAAGTAGGAATGTGCTTTTTTTTTTTTTTTAAAAAGTAACTATCTTTTTTAAAGTGTACCTATTCTCTTGTCCTGTAGTGCTTCACTGAAAGGGAATTGCTGCTGTTTCGCATGGCCCTACCCATGGAGGAATGTGCTTTGCTAACAATTCAAGATGGACAGTTCCCTAAGGCGCCAGGCTCTTAGGTGTTTAGCATTAGTCCCCCTTTCTGTTAGCTTTATAAATCGCTTTATTTTGCAGAAGTGGATGGAAATGCTCTTAAATGGGATGGAAATACTCATCTATTTCAAGTCCTTTGTTCCCATTTAGAGCTTAGTAAAGAAACAGGTACCAAAAGCAAAAGATAATGGCAGAGAAGTTAATCAAAATCTACTCCAGCTTCTCAATTAAAGACTGAGATCAATGCAAAAAGTTTTAGCGAAAACATATTTCCCTGTGATTTTGATTTTTCTTTGTGCTGGTGTTTCCTCTCTAATGTGTTCTTGTTTTCAAATAGCCCTAATTTTTATGTGCATTCATACAGCACTTCAAAAGCTGTTCTGATCTATAAGGCAGCTTGTCTTAAGAGTTGTGACTCTTCTTTCCCATGTGCTCACACGTCCCTTTCTGCAGGGGTCAACATAGCTACAAGATAATTGGAAAACATTGGAATAAAAAGTATGGCTTTCTTCCCAATAACTGCTGTGGTTCCCACTCAAATCAGTGACTAAAGCTAGAATTACTGCTCTATAAATTTCAACACTTCATCTCTTTAGTTTTGATTTTGTTCTGTGTTGATCAGGGGGGGGGGGGGGGGGGGGGGGGGGGGGGGGGGGGGGGGGGGGGGGGGGGGGGGGGGGGGCGGGGGGGCGGGGGCTGGGGGG